>JARQOC010000004.1:157385792-158017698 GCA_033576535.1 Allobates femoralis
AGAGCAAACCGTGTGTGAATGTGCCCGCTGCAGCCTACATTCCTATAGCGGCTACTTCAGTAATGATCACTTTTCCCAGGCACAATGAGGACGCACACAACATATGGATGCCCTTTACGAAGACCCCGGGAAACAGACCCTTATTAAAAACCCTGCTCCGACACAGATTGCTTCTCCCTTCTAGGTCAGAGGGGTCATTAATCCACAATAACACATTTACTAAGTATGTGATGTCCTGTCTCTAGAAATTAGAGCAACCGTGAGCTTAAATGACGTGTGACTGAAAGGCACATACACATTTGTTGTATCCACGGAAACAGCTTTTGGGAAACGTTCTTTTTGTATAGGAGCCTAGTGGGGGTCTAGTGTCGGGGTTCTCAGGGAAAGACAGACAATGCAACAATGCAACCCATACAATAAATGCAAAGAAAGGAGATTTTAAGAAGAAACGCTCCACAATCAGCAAATTGGTTATATTATTGGCACAACATTTACCTTATCATCATTATTATTTGGACAAAGAGCTATTAACTAATATACAGAATATAATAAAATTGCAACACCACAAATTGTTCACAAAAATAGTTTGCACAATGCTGGTCTTTAGTCCCTAAGAGACGAAACTTTATAAAATCATATAATAATATTAATAGTACATTAAGATCGTCGAAGGATATAACAAGCTGAGCGTGCCGTCACAGTCATCTAAAAAGATGCCACTAGGAAGAAAATGTGGCTCTGCCGCGGGAACGTATGAACACTGTTTTTTGGGTATTGAGAGAGGCCCTCAACAGAATACTGGACAGAGACCACCATTTGGTATGGATCTGACATTACTCTTTCTATATATTATATATATTATTGTGCAGGTCCTGTTTCTGAAGAGTAAGGACTCATTCAGACATCACTGAAAATCAGTCTGCGCACAGACCGAAATGCAATGACTGGTCACACATGTCTTCACCGGAACGCCACACCCTTATAGGCATATGTGAGTCTGCTGAGTTCAGGTAAGGAGACCCGCGGCCAGTCTGTGCATTGTGGTCCATGTGCAGTCCTACAGTACTTTCACAGTCATATGAATGGATCCTTAGCTTATGACATGGAGTTTTTGACATTATATTGGTGTTTATTGTGCACGAAAATCCTCATAAATGAACACTTCATAACTACTTGAATGGAAAATGCATCCGTAGTACATATGTTGCGCTTTTTTCTGAAAATTGCTTTAATGTGTTAAAAAAAGCGACAAGTCAATTCTTTGATGTCTTCTCTGCATGTAAATTAAAGCAAAATGTGCAATTCTTGCCCAGATTTTAATGTTCTTTGAAAAGATACCAAAACCCATACCCTATCGAAATGTCCATGTTATAATTAAAAATGCATCAAAACTCACGGTGAAAAAGCAAATCAAAAGCCACATCAAAACAGCAGCCACATATTTTTACAAAACCATGCCAAAATCCATGCATCTTTAAGGTACCTTTACACACCGCAACTTTTGGCGGCGATAAGAGGCAATCTAACGTGCACGTGCATATTTTTCATGGTTGCCTCAGAACGCCGAAGGCAATTTTACACGCTGCAGTTTCGCCCGCAACCTAAGGTGATGTGTCGCCCCGGAAATCGCCACACCAACAGCAGGGAACATATGGTCGACTCCCGTCACTGCTTCACACGCCGCAATCCCCAAAGGAATGTGGGCGTACATGTTCAGTGCGGTGAGGATATAGCCGTGCCAGACTGGTTTACACCGCGCCCCAAACACGCTGATTAGACAACGCAATAGCATTATGATTGGCCAGCCTGCGCTGAAAGGCTGGCTAATACATGATGCCATTGCCATTGTGTGGTGGTGAATGGTCAGCTCTTCAAATATAGCGCCCTGTGAAGTGACAACCAATGGACACACAGTAACCACCACCAATCATCGCTGACAGGGCGCGGTCTCCAGCAAACTGTGGCACACCTACGGAAAATCACTAGGCGACGCAGATTCCATTCCTATAGCCTGTTCACACGCCAAAAGCCGGGAATGTCGCCTTCATGATTGCCTCTGATTTTAGAGCAGTGCTGTGAAATCGGAACTAGGCGCAACCTTTTCTATCGCCGCCAAATTCCCCAATTACACGCCGCAATTGGGAGGCAATTTCACAGCGATGGTGCCGGGGCAACAGATTCACGGTCAGATTTCTCGCCGCGGTTGCGGCGTGTAAAGGTACCCTTAAAGGTACCGTTGCATGCGGCAATATTGCTTGCAATTTCACTGGCAATTTGCTGGTTGCAGTGAAATCATGGACACATTGTTCCATTTGTACACGGCATCAAAATAGAACAATGTGTCCATGATTTCACTGCAACCAGCAAATTGCCAGTGAAATTGCATGCAATATTGCGTCGTGTAACGGTACCCTAACAAGCATTTTTCTATGTGAATTTTCAGACAGAAAAATCCACATAAAAAAAATCTGAATGAATGTACCCTAAAGGTAAGGTCAACAATGACGTTTTGGTAAGTTTTTGATGTTGCAGAATTTCTGCATCTATAATGTAATTTACATTACTTGTGTTTTTGTGTTCATAATGCATTTTTATCATGTTGGGACCCTACAGCTTTATCTCTTCTTGGTCTGTCTTGTTTTAAATAAAGCTGCTTTGTTGTTTTTGATTCCTCCTGATATCTGGATTTGTCAAAACCTTGACACAGGCATGTGCGGATTAAATGCGGTTTTGATAAGGTAAAGAATGTTTATACCGTGTTAGCCAGTAGATAGTAAAATATTATAATCTGAGAGTCCTCAGTGGTTGATACCTTTTAATGGCTAACTGAAAAGATGGTAAGCAAAGCAAGGTAACGCCACAAATGCTGAAGACACACACATATATACATAGTGCAGTAAATACGACAGGTGACGTAAAGCAGAGTCAGACTAGGGAGGGGGAGAGGAGCTGGGAAAAATACTAAGGCTGGTTTCACGCTGCAGTTTTTTGCCTGAGGACTCTCAGATGCTAATATTTTTCAATGTGCATTTGATGCATTTCCGCAGCACAAATGCACGAAAAACGCATGTGCATTTTCTACCTGGTGATTATCCGTATCTGATGCAAGTCTATATGGAAAATATACACATAAAACTCAGCGTACCCGTAAAAAGTATAGATTGGTGCAGATTTGCAACATGGACTGCAGGTTAGTTAACTCGGAGTAGAAAAAAAGGCACAATAGGCAGGAGATCTCTATAAATCCACTTTCCTGGAACTATAGGATACTGTCCTTTCTCCTTTTGGAGAAAATACGTTGCATCAATAACTTACCTAATATTTACTGTGTGAACACAGCCTAAGGGCAGAGACACATTTATGCGAGCTGAATGCAAGTGTCTTGCATGCATCTCACATGAGTCACCTGGCCTGGCACTTGCCTCTCTGAACAGGAGCGTAGAGCTGATTGTGTTTCTATGGAGATCCACGTTCCTGTTCAGAGAGGCAAGTGGCGGGCCAGGTGACTTATGCGAGATGCATGCAAGACACTCGCATTCAACTCAGGCGGCCGTCACACGCATCAATTTCTTGAACGATATCGCTTAAGCGATCTGCTTTTTGATCGCTTAAGCGATATCGTTTGTGCATCGCTGCGTGTAATCAAGCGATTTTACACTGTAAAATCGCTTGATTGTTAGATCGCAGATTTGTGAGCCGGAGCTCATATCAAGCGATAATCGCTTGAACAATCTGCATCATCGTGGTATGTGACACCACGATGAACGGTCTCCCAGCGGCAGAGCCTATGCTGGGAGATGGTATCTAGGGTAAACGTCGGGTTACTAAGCGTCGCGAGGCGCCTAGTAACCCGATGTGTACCATAGTTACCAGCGATCTCGCTGGTCCACATCGCTGGTGAGTCTGCCTGTGTGACAGCTCACCAGCGATGTGAACGATATTGTTAGCGATCGCGCGTGCATGTGATCGCTAACAATATCGCTCAAAAGATTGAAGCATGTGACGGCCGCATCACATAGTGTGTTTCCACCCTAAGAAGTGAGTTTTGCCCAACATTGATTGATTGCATTATAATGTCATAAACCTTTTCCAAAGATAAGGTCTGCACCATATAAGATTTATAACGTATTCATTTTTTTTGTTAATTTTAAATTGAATGAACAGATTCCATCTAGTCAGAGCAGATATGTATCTGACGTTTTATGATATTTGTTACGTTTCTGATGTTTGCATCTATTGCATGTGAATGTAAACAATATTTCACATTAGCATCATGACTTACATTCATAGTTATGGATTTTCTCACGGATCTAACATTATGTTCACACTTGCATTTCTGACAAATACACTTAATGGAAAGAATGCATCCTTGGCATAACTGATCCAAATGAAATCTGAATGATCTCATTGATAATTATGGGGTCTGTCAGGATTCTGTTATGTGTCCAATATTAAAATAGAAAAAAAAGTTCTTCTTGCACTTGTTCTTCTGTTTTAAAAACGTTTGTATAAAGGAATCTAGACAAAGCCCATAATAATCGACGGGGCCCCTCTGCTTTCATTTTCAAAAGATCTATTTTAGGGATGAATTCCAGTTGCCTACTCTAAAAAACAGAACAGACATATGGAATATTCAAACAAAGATGTGAAGAGATCGGAAAGGATATTGACAGACCCAATTTACTTTCTGTTGTAGTTCCTATAACAGGAGAGCAGAACAATCTATTAACTAGAGATGTGTGAATTGATTTGCAGGACTCTAGTTCATTAGCCTATAGCATGGGTGGGGAACTCCAGGCTTCGAGGGGCCGCTAACAGTGCATGTTTTCAGCATTTCCTTAGCATTGCAGAGGGGTTGGAATCATCACTAGTGCAGGTGATTCAATTATAACCTGTGCAATAGTGAGGAAATCCCAAAAATCTGCACCTTTGGCGGCCTCGAGTTCACCATTTCTTGTCTATGAGAACCACTTCCTACTTGCCGGCATTGTAGTGATAATGTTGTACTGGGCCAACAAATCAAAAAAGGGGCAGTGGATTCTGCAACTGAGGAGGCGGTTTGCAGGGCATCTCTTCGAAGACGGGCTATTGAGATGGACACCGGTCCAGAGTCAAAGACAAATTGATTCACTCATCTCTATTATCTCCCAAAAATATTGCTTGAAGGAAATCCTAGTGAAATCCTGAACACAAATGTGGACAAAACCAACAGTTAATATATTGTACACAAACACTATAGTTCATACGTCCACTATTCTGTATGCACCAAAATCAGATATAAATTCCCTTTTCAGTGCACAAATTACTTATTTTAAGAAATGAAGAGATAGGTCTTAATAGGACAGCAATGAGCTTTATTTAGCTGGTGGCAATATGCTGTTCATAAGCATCAACATTCACAACATGATAGGGCTGCTGCACATGTAGCCTGCATGTTCTGCTGCAGCAGCATGGGAGGATAGCAATGTATGAGCACACTAGGTACCAGTTCCTAGTGCATTATTAATAATGGTGCATACAGATACTGTAGGCCACATAGCTTGCTGTACAAGAGTTTTGGATTAATGCTTGAACTGAGCCACGGGAGCAGGAATACGAATGTCTTGTCCTCTTTCTAGTCTCTTCTCACAGTCAATCAGATAGTTCACTCCATCAATGACCAGCTGCACGAGTTCCACCTGCAGGGATTACATAGGGATTAGATAATGGCTACAGTAAGTAGGTTGGAGAGATACTTTTGGCTCACAAATCAGCTTTCTGAACAAAGCTTATTGTGACCCGAAGGTGACATTACAAATATGTGCACGATTAAATTACTGGGAGGCCTTATGTTTCAGGCCTTTTGTGGTAAAGATCATTTAACTCACTCCGTAGTAGTAGGATCTAGGATTAATAGAGATTTCCTTCAAGGATGTCATTAATTGCTGATGTAACATGTCAGTAATTACATAATCAAGTTCTGAACACTTACCTCAGATTTTCCCAAACGGTCCAGATTTGAGATATCGAATGTGCTCCCAACAGCTGCTGTATCCACTCCTCCTGTTCCTCTTTTCTGAAGACGGAGATTCTCCAGAATCTTAGAGAAGCGAGAATCCTAAAAATGAACAAACACAGTTTCTCACCTCACCATCTCATTATGGAGACTGAAAATGAAGATCCTCCTAAGTCTAAAATACTCTTGGCCCGATTGCCCGACTCTCACTAGTCTATCATCCAAAAATCCTCTTCTACTATAGGCGAAGTGTAAACCCGTCTTACCTTGCTCAGCTGAGGTAGTTTAATGTGTACTCCAGCACGCAGACCAGTGCCTAGATTAGAGGACACGTGAAGGATATATCCCAACCTTTCATTCCACATGAATTCCCAGCCTCTCTCCATGATTAGTCTTTCAACCTACAAAATAACCATATTTACCTTAGTAGATATAATCACTCTGAAAAAGAGTATTATATTAGAAATTCAGATTTAAGCATATGGCATCATCTGGTAAAAAATATTTTTTTATAATATACCCATGAAAGGAAAACATATCTATCGATTATTTCTAACTTATTTTTTCCTTAAAACATAGATAATTGCATGTAGTGGCCGTTTCAAAGGTGTCCAGTGAAGAGAGTAGGGATGTAGTAGGGGTTATTCATTGAAAACACTATAAAACATTTTTAACAATTTGAACCTTATTAAATTAATTATCAAGCTTTTTTAAATTGTTTACCAAAAGTGGTGACCTCAGTGGTGTTTACTGCACCTAGTTATTGGCTTCAGTGGTGATCATACTCAGTGATCTATATATCACTGCACCTAGTGATTGGCTTCAGGGTGACTTCAGGGGTGTCCGTTGCACCTAGTGAATAGTTTCAGTGGTGACATCAGTAGTGTTTAAAGCACCTAGTGATTGGCTTTAGTGGTGAACTCAGGGGTGTCTAAGGCACCTAGTGAACTGGTGCTCAGATAGATAGTGATCTCAGTGGCTGTGCTTACTGCACCTAGTGATTGGCTTCAGCAGTGACCTCAGTGGTATCTACTGCACCTAGTGATGTTTTAATGGTGACATCAGTAGTGTTCTAAAGCACCTAGTGATTTGGCTTTAGTGGTGAACTCAGGGGTGTCTACTGCACCTAGTGAATGGCTTTAATGGTGATCTCAGTAGTGTCTAAGGCACCTAGTGACTGGCCTCAGAAGTGAGCTCAGTGGTGCTTACTGCACCTAGTGATTGGCTTCAGCAGTGACCTCAGTGATATCTACTGCACCTAGTGTATGGTTTTAATGGTGATTCTCAGTAGTGCTAAGGCACCTAGTGACTGGCCTCAGAAGTGATCTCAGTGGTGTTTACTGCACCTAGTGATTGGCTTCAGCAGTGACCTCAGTGACATCTACTGCACCACGTGATTGACTTCTGCAGTGACCTCATTGGCGTCTATTGCACCGAGTGATTGGCTTCAGCAGTGACCTCAGTGGCGTCTACAGCACCAAGTGATTGGCTTCAGTAGTGACCTCAGGAGTGTATACTACATCAAATAATTGGCTTCAGTGATGACCTTAGTGGTCTCTACTGCATTTAGTGGTTGGCTTCAGTGGTGACATGTCCATGGCTACACACCATCATTGACAGGAAGGATGAGAGATCATCGGGGACACAGGAAGTAGTGACACTTGAGAAGCTGAGATTAGTAGTTAGTTTACCAAATACTATAAAATATCTAAAGAGACTTAACAAAACCACTTTATGGCTGTGTGCCAACACTACTTTTTGGGCGTGGATTTTTTCTCCAGCAAAAACACTGCTAAACTGTACCCAATGACAGAAAACCTCACCACAAAAGGCATGCATTTTTGGTGCATTTTCAGTGTATTTTTGGTGTGTTTTTTGGTCATGTGTTTTTTCACTATTTTCAATATCAGGGAGAGCTGAAAAATGCTGTTAATATGCACCAAGAATTGCTAATTTTTTCATTTTACCAAAAACTACACCTAGACTACAAAGAAAAAAAAAAGCATCATTGGCACATTACTTCAGAATTCTCTTAGATTTTGCTGGGGGAAAGATATATATGCAGTTTTGTGACAAAAGATGACAAAGAAACCTGTAAAAACGCATAAAAAACGTATCATTGGCACATACCCTACCACAAGTTTTCCCACTCTTACATGAAATGTATTTGTCTCCTTTATTGTATTTAGAAATGATGACAAAGATGAGAGCATGCCATTACCAGGTTTCTCAGATTTACTTTAATTAATGGAGTTGCCCAACAGCAAATTTTTTAAAAGGATTGTCTGTAGCTTTTTATATAATTAATATGTGTAACTACACCATACTCCAAATTATTATGCAAATTGGTTTTAAGTGTCATAGGGTTTTTTGTTTTGTTTTTTTTGTCAATGAAACCCATTGATGGTATTGTGTCTGGTTCTTTGGATCACTGAAATCAATCTCAGATACTGTGATAATTAGTTTGGCAGGTGAGCCCAATAAAAGGAAAACTGGGTGTTCCACAATATTAAGCAGGCCACAGTTTTCAAGTAACTGGGAAAGAAAAAGCATCTCTCTGCTGCCGAAAAGCAACAAATAGTGCAATGCCTTGGACAAGGGATGAAAACAGATATTGCATGAAACTTAAGCGTGATCATTGTACTGTGAAGAGATTTGTGGCTGATTCTGAGCACAGACGTGTTTGTGCAGATAAAGGTAGAATGAGGAAGGTTTTTGCCAGTCAAGTTCATCAGATTAAGAGAGCAGCTGCTAAAAAGGCCTTACAAACCAGCAAACAGATATTTGAAGCTGCTGGTGCCTCTGAAGTCCCCCAAACCTCAAGGTGTAGGAGCCTTCAAAGGCTTGCTGTGGTGCATAAACCTACTATTCGGCCACCCCAAAACAGTGCTCACAAGCAGAAACGGTTGCAGTGGGCCCAGACATACATGAAGACTAATTTTTAAACAGTCATGTGTACTGATGAGTGCTGAGCAACCCTGGATGGTCCAGATGGATGGAGTAGTGGATGGTTGGTGGATGGCCACCATGTCCCAACAAGGCTGTGACATCAGTAAGGAAGTAGAGGAGTCATGTTTTGGGCCGGATTGATTGAGAAACAGCTGGTAGGCCCCCTTTAAGGTTCCTAAAGGTGTAAAAATTACTTCTGCAAAGTATATAGAGTTTCTGACTCAGAACTTTCTTCCATGGTACAAAAAGCAAAAACGTGCCTTCAGGAGCAAAATCATCTTCATGCATGACAACGAACCATCGCATGCTGCAAATAATACCTCTGTGTCATTGGCTGCTATGGGCATAAAAGGAGATAAACTCATGGCGTGGCCACCATCTTCCCCTGACATCAACCCTATAGAGAACCTTTGGAGTATAATCAAGCAAAAGATCTATGAGGGTGGGAGGCAGTTCACATCAAAACAGCAGCTCTGGGAGGCTATTCTGACATCATGCAAAGAAATACAAGCAGAAACTCTCCAGAAACTCACAAGTTCAATGGATGCAAGAATTGTGAAGGTGATATCGAAGAAGGGTTCCTATGTTAACATGTAACTTGGCCTGTTAGGATGTTTTGGAGTTAAATAGCTTTTTATTTCAGTGAATGTGACCTCCTAATGCTGCAAATTCAACAAATGAGCATTTTCAGTTCTTTCAAACATATCAAATGTTTAGAAACTCTACTGTGCCTAATAATTTGGAACAGTGCATTTAGAGTTTTTTTTAATTTTGAAGATTATACTGTTATCATTGGGAAGCTTCTTCAATAAAATTCGATGTATACTCTAAAGGTACCTTTATACGCGGCAACGTTTCTAGGAATTTCACTGGCAACTTACTGGTTGTAGTGAAATCATGGAGACATTGTTCCATTTGTACACAGCAACAAGATAGAACAATGTGTCTATGATTTCACTGCAACCAGTAAGTTGCCAGTGAAATTCCTAGAAAAGTTGCCGCGTGTAAAGGTACCCTAAAGGTACCTTTACACGCCGCAACTATCACTGACGATCGAAGGCAACCGAACGTGTGCATGCACGTTTTTGACGGTTGCCTCCGAACGCCGATGCCGCATGTACATGCCACAATTGCGCCCTCAACCTAAGGGAACATGCTTCCCGGAAGTTGAAATAGATCCTGCGGGAAATATTCGGTTGAATCCCGTTGCCGCTTCACACGCCGCAACCACTAAGGGAATGTGGACGTAAATCTTCTGCACCGCAAGAACATATGCGTGACAGAGTTATGTATTCCACACCCCAAACACGCTGATTGGACAACGCAATAGCATCATGATTGGCCAGCCTGCGCAGGAAGGCTGGCTAATACATGACGCCATTGCAATTGTGTAGTGTGAATGGACAGCTCTTCAAATATGGCCCCTGTGAAGGGACAGCCAATGGAAACACAGTAGCCCCCATCAATCATCGCTGATGGGGCGCGGTATCCAGCATGCTGTGGCACGCCTCTGGGCAATCACTAGGTGACGCAGATTCCATCCCTATCGCCCGTTCACACGCAAAAACCAGGGCAATTCACCTTCTGGGTTGCCTCTGGTTTTAGAACAATGCACTGAAACCGCAATCGGGAACAACTTCGAAAATCACCAGCGGGTTCCCAAATTACACGCCGCAACTTCGTAGCAATTTCAAGGCAACCGTGACAAAAATACCAATTGCCTCTCAGTTGCTACACCACAGTTGCGGCATGTAAAGGTACCTTAACGGGTGATGACTTTTATTACACTGACTGTCATTTGCACCGACCATTTAGGAAAATCAGAGAAAAAGAACATTTGCATAATAATTTGGAACATGGTGTAGGTTACAAAATGCTGACAATTTGTAATTTACACACTGTCAGCATTTTGCATTGTTACCTAGATATCACTATTCTGCGTCTGGAGGAGCAGCTCAGCCCCCCACTAGAGGCATGTTTGTTTTGGAGCATGGGTGCAAACGTCACTACTTGTTGTTTACACACACTCTCCTACATGCCCACCCCACACAGCAACAAGCCCTCGTCACAAAGCAACAGGCCTGCCCCAGTCCCAAGCATACCTGCCCCCGTCCCAGTCTTAGCCCCTTCCACACTCCATTCCCTTATGTACACTGTGATAGAACCACCACATTGCACTGAGAGCGGTCATCTCCTCTTTTACACTGTGACGAATCTGCAGCTCTGAGAAGGAGATGACCGGTGTGTGCGCTGTGGTGTGTGCACTCATCTCCTCCTCCTGTGCCCGTGCTGATTTGATATGAAGTGCTGTGTGGCCATCTTCTTCTCAGAGCCGTGGATTCGTCACAATGTAAAAGAGTAGATGACTGCTCTCAGTGCAATGTGGCTGTTCTATCACAATTTACATAGGGGATGGAGTGTGGAGGGAGCGGGCGTGCTTGGCACTGGGGCTGGCTTGTTGCTGTGTGGGGAGGGCTTGTTGCTGTGTGGGGAGGGCTTGTGTGAAGCGGGCTTGTAGGAGACTGGTGGAGGGGCAGCTTTGTTGGAGTCTAGGGATCTTAGGCAACCTGAGACTTGGGGGGCGTGCTTGTAGAAGACTGGGACATGTTTGTACAAGAGTGGGTGTAAACGACAAGTAGTGACATTTGCACCCAGGCTCCAAAACAAACACTCCTGTGGTCGGTGGCAGAGGCTGCTGATCCAGATGCAAAAAGATGATACCTAAGTAACCCTGCAAAATGTTGACTGGGTGTAAATTACAAACTGTCAGCATTTTGCAGCCTAGATATACACAGAGATTTTATAAAAAGCCTGGACAACTCCTTTAAAATACAACAAGGACCATAGTCACCTCTTCTTTCTCCAAGTACTCTAGCTTACTGACATTTATTTACTACTGCAGGCAATCTGTGGCTGCAGCAGTTACACACCAGACTACTGCCAGTGATTCCAATAATTACAGCTCATTTAATATTTCCTCTTACCTCTTTAAGTCCTCTGCAGAAACGCTCAAAGACCCTTTTCATGTTCCCTCCTTTTTCCATAGAGATCACCCTGGTATGATCTTCTTCATTGATCCAAATAAGGAAGGTCTTCTCATTATTGTGCCTTTAAGGAAAGAAATGGTCTTCCATGTTATAAATGAATGTAATATTATATACATATTACACTAGCTTCTTCAAGATATAAAAGAGCTCCTTATAATCTCCAGTTTTATTCAGCCAAAAGAGGGCACCTAAAGCATTCTCTTGTACTATAGTATGGCATTGTACTGTTATATACGCTTCTAATTTCAAGTTCCTTAGATTGCCTTATTTAACGGTTTACTTCCCTAAACATAGTGGTTCTAAGAAACAAAAACACCATGTTTTGACACTGCAAGGTGCAAAACTCCAAGTCATGTTGCCCACGTTGCAGTATGACTTGGGGTACATGTACACAATGAGGTCAGAGTGCAACATTTTATGTTGCAAAAATGTGGCCATGATTTCACAGTAGTTTAACAAAAATCATGATTTAGCCTACGTGAGCATTCTCAAAGGCTAATTTCACATAAGATAGATGCATTTCTGCAGGTGCAGACATATTGCAGCCTATGCAGCAGCTCCGAGTCTTCGAATAACTGCTGAAAGTTATTAGTGTGGCGCCCCACTATGTAGGTGCCACAAAAGGGGTACTGCACCCAGAAAAGCGGTGTAGTACTCCACTGCAATTGGGACTATGGTCACAAGATGGAGCCCGACACCCACACACTAGAACAGTAGGTGGGAGGGAACCCTGGGAGGATATATAGTGGCCTCTAGGGGGAACTAGGGAGGAGTCGAGAGGAGTGTAGCTCAGACTGGAGTAGGAAGAAGTGAGAGTCGGAGGAGGTGGAAGGAGCCAGGCAGCCAGCCTGAGGAAACCAAGAGGGCCATCTCGGCTGAGAGACCCAAGAGAGGAAAAGATCCCAAAAAGAGAGAAAGAAAGCAAGGAGACTCAGAAATGCAGAGTTAACTTGAGTGGGGAGTGAGTAATGGATAGAGTTTGCCCCATAGGAAGTATTGGGTACCGGAGTCAGCACCTGTAAGTTCTCTAAGTCTCACAGAAAATCCGTACAACAGGGATATTGCAAATACAGCCCTGACTCCCAAAGATCCCACGAGAGGGAAACCAGGACTGGCAGGGCGCTGCAGTCCAGACAGAAGGTTGACCCGACGGGTACAAGGGAGGAGAAGAGAAGCAGCAGAAGGCTAGATTATCTACAGGAGATCAGGCTTCATAACACTGGGAACAGAAAAGAAGGTAAAGAAAGGAACATAAAGGAGGGTACCATCTTGAGCTAGAAATCCCAATTGCAGCCTGGAGCATTCGCCAGTATACCATCTGACTTTTGTTGAACTGTAAAGCTGAATGAAGGAGTTCAAGTAAACTTACCCGGTGAAGTGAAGTTTTGACTCTGCTGCATCCTTTCCATATAAACTGCTTTATTACAGAATCACTGCCCTGGTGGTCCAGTCCCGCCTGCGGGGACTATTCCATCCAAGCCGCAATAGCACGGACCACCGGAGGACTGTGGCGGCGCTGGTGAACATCACCAGACTCAGCAGGTGACGTCACGAAAACAACAACTTGTAAATAATTACCTGTAAATACATTCCCCTTCAAATTTCAGTTGACCCCCAGGGCCACGGCCTCGGGATGGCCACCCGTGACTTCCCGGACTGAAGATAGCCCAAGAGCCGAGTACCCGAGCCCTGGGTGCGTGTCATTAGTTCATTAAAATGCTGGTGGCAGTATCAGCACTGAGAGAAGAGGAATGAGCTCATTCCATAGTAAGTTGCTGATGGATGTGGGGGACCCTCTCTACTGAAGGGGTCCTGCTCTGAAAAAGACCCCTTTCTCTTTTCTCAGTGCTGATGCTGCCACCAGCTCTATGATGTGAGAGATACAATACTGCGGGAGCCTCACACAGGGTGTGATTCCCTCTGTTGTCTGTTTGTTCTTCACTCATGCCCCAAGAGTGGGAGTGGAAGGTGGTGCTCAGTCACTGCCTCCAACACTAGAGACCAGTGCTCAGTGCCACATCTCATATTGATCAGAAGGGTTGTTTGTGAGCGGGTGAAGGGAGATTGATGCTAATGCCGAGTTTATAATTTAGCTATAGCCATTATAAGTGGTCTCTTGAGAGACCTCTTATACAGTCTTAGGCTGTGTGCACACATTTCGGAATAGCAGCATTTTAGATGCAGCATACTACCACTGCGTCCAAAATGTTACATTGTACAGTACCAGCATAGTGGATGGGATTTCCACTGTGCTTCTATGGCGCCCCACTGGTCGTGATGCCACGTAGGGGTACTGCACCCATATAAGAGTGTGTAGAATTCCTGTGACAAGGGAATTGGGATGGCGCATAAGGAACCCTCACCACACTCATTCACACACAACCTAGAGTAGGGGACTGGGTAGACCCGCTGTAGGGAGGACACTCCCATGGCAGGAGTGACAGAGTAGAAAAGTGTGTGGGTGGGAGGAGAGTAAGTCAGTTGCTGAAGAGAGAGTGAGGAGTGCAGGATGGCGGAGAAGCCGTCAGGTCAGAGGGAGATCCTAGGGGCACCAGGTAGTGCGGGGCACTCAAATCCAAACCCGGTACGTCTACTGACCAGAGGAATCTGGTCCCGGGGCAGAGGACAGACTCTGAGCACGGTATGAGCACGGTATGGGAGCCAAGTTTGTAGAGGAAGTCGCGGCCGAACACCCAGTGCATCCCTAAAAATCACTGAATAAGGTCAGGGGGACCCGGAGAAGAGTCCGCCACAGAGGGCCTGTGGGAGCCGTCTCGAGGCTCTGTGCACGGAATTGCTTTAAGGGAGGCAGTGAGGGATTGCAAAAGGAACAGCAGGCACACCACCGAGGGTCCTAAGTGAGTCATCCCGATTCCAAGGTGACTACCCAGGCCAGAAAGACCCGAAAGACTGTACCATCTGTAACCTGTCTGAAGTACTGCCAGTAAACCATCCAGAGTTAGACTGTGTCACGTACTTTATTTGCATGCACCTGATGAGTCGCACACTTGCTGCAGTGAAAAGGACAAGTGCCTGTGCCATGTTGTAAACTGTCTCCCTTTGTAAAAACAACTACTATAACTTCCCCGGGGATCCCGCTCCACCTACGGGAGTGTAATCATCTTGCTGCTCCACCATCACCCCGAAGGACTGTCCCGCAGCACCAGTAACATTACCGGAACCGTAGATGGCGTCACGAAACAATTTTATTTTTATTGACTATTTTTCCCCATTTTTAAGCGACCACCAGGGCCACGAGACCAGGAAACAGGCCCCAGTGACATCTCCAGTGAACTAAATGCCCATTTCCGAGTATCTCATACCCTGGGGCGGTCACTTCTCCCCTTGCAGCGTAACTTCAGCTGGTTGCTGTGCTTCCGCATTTTAATTTAATGCTGTGGAAGTGACCTCAAGTAGGTGAATGTAATATGGACCCATCCTTAGCACTCGTATGAGAATAACTGACCTTTGAATGAAGCCTTGGGGTGCATTCAGATAATTGACAAATGCAGCAGATTTTCTGGATGGCAAATCTGCATTTAACTGTAATGGTACCTTTACACGCCGCTACAGAAGGTTAGAAACAACCGGTTGTCTCACGTGCACGAGCACGTTCCAACGGTTGCAAACGGTACCAGATACCGCCTTTACACGCCGCTACAAGGTGCTCTACAGAAGGTTTACTCTATCTCTGGAGGTGCCTCAAGTTACCTTCTGTAGAGCACCGTCCCTCATTTACACTCCGCTACAGAAGGTAATATGGGAGGACCTGGTGCAGCAGGAACAACACATAGGAGTGCCAGAGTTGTGGATTACGAGACGCTCGTACGCTGATAGGACAAAGCAATAGCATCATGATTGGCCAGCCAGCGCAGGAAGGCTGGCTAATACATGATGCTATTGGAATTGTGTAGTGTGACTGGTCAGCTCCTTAAATATGCCGCCCTATGCAGCGACAACCAATTGTAACACAGGAGCTTCCACCAATGATCGCTGAAGGGGGGCAGTTTCCCGGAGGCTGTGTCACTCCCCAGGGAGTTAACTAGGTGGCGAAAAAACCTTGCCATACCTCATTTAGACGCCGCTAACATTGGGTTGAAATCAACCTGTTTTAGAGCACTGCTCTGAAACAGGTGCCGAAAGTTGATTTGACGGTGCAAGATACATTTGTCTCCGAAACCCGGTTGTTTTCAACCTTCTGTAGCGGCGTGTAAAGGGACCATACGGGTACCGTTACACATCGCAACATTGCATGCAATTTCACTTGCAACTTACTGGTTGCAGTGAAATCATGGAGAGATTATTCCATTTGTACACAGCAACAAGATAGAACCTTGTCTCCATGATTTCACTGCAACCAGTAAGTTACCTGTAGCCACCCTAGAAATGTAGCCGCGTGTAAAGGTACCCTAAGGCTACATTCAGACACACCATTTTTGCTGCATTTTTTGTCTGCTGCGTTTCTGGCTGCAAAACAGGATCTGTCTTCAATAAAGCGCGCCAAAAAAGGGATTATCCGTTTCTGATCTGTTTTTTACAGCGTTTTTGGTGCTGCGTTTTTTTATCCATTAACAATGGTTCCTATAGGAAGAAAAACGCCACAGAAACTAACATGTTCAATCATAAAATTGAGCACTCTAAAAGGGAAAAAAAAGATAATTTTTACGAATGACCAGTCTGAATGGCAAAAAATGAAAACCCATTGCCTTGGCTGAGATTTCATTTGAGTGATCTGTTTTGTGCAGTGTACTGCAAAAAATGGATGCAAAAAATACAGCAAAAACGGTAGATGTGAATGTAGCCTAACAGTGTTGTGTATTAGATTTTAAGAAATTTCACTCATTGCAGAGAATCCTCATAGCGTAATATGACTGGTGAGATGGATCTGAATTCTGCAGCAAATTTATTTATGCTGCAAATGTTTCACCCTCTTCAATGCAAAGAGGAAAACATTTTCGCCTGGATATCCACAGCTGTATTTACCTAGTGGACTTTGCTGCGGAAAAGGAATGGCCACCAAGCGTGTAGATTGACTCAGCTGGCTATTACATCAGAGCTGCTGTCCTTCTGCAGAACATAAGCCCAGTGCTTGGCAGGGGGTGGGCAGAGGGTGGCAGCTTATACCGCCAACACAATAAGGACACAGTATATCTTTCTTGTGCAGCTGAAAGCAAATTCTCTTTGAGACATTGAAAACAAAAGAGGATCTGTTCTAAACTTGAGGTTCTTAGAACATGGTGGTGTATACAGCAGCATCTCACCAGATTCCTCGGGCATCGGGCCAATCACGTGCCATTCCTGCAGCTGTCAGTAGTGGGGATACCGGCTTGTCAAAGAGGAAGTGATCCTGGGGAATGAGGAAAGGAGTTATTACTGCACAAAGCTGTGAATAAAGCTACATTGTGCTGATGATAAAGCTGTATATGGCTTATTACAAAGAAACCAATATTTAAAAAACACAAAATACACAAAGTAACTGATTTAATTAATACTTTTAAAAAAATAGTCGCGTGATGCTTTTTGGCATCTGTTTTATACATCAGTAGATCTATGATGTTCACATCTGGTTTATTTTGTTTTGCAAAAATGTTATTAATTTCAATACACTGCTGTAGGACCACAATCTAAGGTTGGTTTGTAAAACCCCATAAGCAATGCATCAAAAACTTAGATAAGCCTAGGGTCACACTTAAGCCATGGAAGCACTAAAACCTAGCATTTTTCCCAATTCCAAATTGTAAAAAAAACGCTAGCGTTAACGCTTGCATAGGCTCCCATGCAAAAAACGCCTGGTCAAAGTGCAACACTTTTGACGCTAGGCGTTCTTGCAAAAGCACCAAAAAACGCGGCAAGCAGCATTTTTGGGGGCGTTTGCAAAACCGCATGCTTTTTTTAACATTGGAGTCTATGGGAAACACATGCGTTAAAGCTTGGTACATATATGTACCGTGCGTTAAAGCTAGCGCTAAAAAGGTAAAAAATGTCATAAAAATGTCAAGTGAAAAAACTATCTCCTATCCAGAGAGCGGCCAGCTGTGATAGAAGTTGTGATGCGAGGCTTGCGAGAGTCACATACAAGTGTGACTAAAGCCTAAATGTGGATTTTTGCACAGAATATAATCTATGTGAACATAACCAAAGAGTATAACCAAAGAGTATTTAAAGTATTTTTATTATGTGAATTTTGCTTCAAATTCCACATAAAATTGAGTGTGAATATACAGGGTGGGCCATCTATATGGATACACCTAAATAAAATGGAATTAGTTGGTAATATCAACTTCCTGTTTGTGGCACATTAGTATATGGGAGGGGAAAACTTTTCCAGATGAGTGGTGACCATGGCGGCCATTTTGAAGTTGGCCATTTTGGATCCAACTTTATTTTTCTCAATGGGTAGGGGGTCATGTGACACATCAAACCTATTGAGAATTTCATAAGAGAAACAATGGTGTGCTTGGTTTTAACATAACTTTATTCTTTCATGAGTTATTTCAAGTTGATATCACCATTCATTCCCACTTTATTTAGGTGAATCCATATAGATGGCCCACCCTGTACTCTAAATGTTGGGTTACACGCTTCAATGTGTCGTTGATCAGACCAACAATCCGACTTGACCTACATGGCTGGAACGACGTTCAATGATCGCTGGTGAGGTGTCATATGTACTGATATCGAGAACGACGCAGCAACGATTCCGTGACAAACAAACTATACTTGCGGTCATTTGGTCGCACCCTTCCTTCAGTTCTGAATAGGCAAAATCGTAAACGACATCGTTAACAAGGTGTCAAACACACCGATGCTGCAGGTTGGACGTACGGTCATCGACTGATTTATGGTCCGGTTCATAAACTTCCGATCAACAATCAGCCGACTTATCGCTGGTCATGTCGATGTGTCACACGCTACAACGTCGTTACAACGTCATTTGAACATCTCAAAACCCGTGACGTTTCAACGATATCGTGAACGATATCGTAGCGTGTGATAGGCCCTTAAGCCAAAACTAGGCGATATAAAATGGAAAGCATAAGATTTGTACCTATAATGTGTTTGGGACCCAGAGCTGGTTTTCGCTCACAAATACCAATTCATTATACTGTATGTAAGCCAAAACCAGGAGTGGAAGTTAAATACAGAAGTGGTGACGTGTTTCTATTAGACTTTTCCTCTGAGTGTTCCACTCCTAGTTTGGGCTACAAATACTAAGGCAAAAAAATCACCAAATACGCAATATGTGAATGTGCCCTAAGGGTACCTTTACATGCGGCTACATTTCTAGGGTGGCTACAGGTAACTTACTGGTTGCAGTGAAATCATGGAGAGATTATTCCATTTGTACACAGCAACAAGATAGAACCTTGTCTCCATGATTTCACTGCAACCAGTAAGTTACCTTTAGCCACCCTAGAAATGTAGCCGCGTGTAAAGGTACCCTAAGGGCTCATTCACACAGAGCGTTTGTGCCCTGTTTTTGTTGATCCGTTTTTGATGATCTGATTTTGGTGATCCGTTTTCAATGCACTTTCTGCACCAAAAACGAGTCCTCTTGTTTTGCAAAAAAAAAAAGCTTCACAAACGCATCATCCCTTTGTGTTGCTTTTTTGCTCTGTTTTCGAAGGACACAGACAAACAGACACACAGACAGTCGACACGCAGACATTCTGTTACCCTCCCCGGCGATCGCACAGTGAGCCCCAGCGATATGTTCCTTCCGTGCACCGGCAGGACCTGTAGAGTACTGACAGGACTTGCCCATGTGACTGTGGCTGTGTCACATGGGCAGGTCCTGTCAGTACTGTACCTGCTGGTCCTGCCAATGCCCGCAAGGAAGACATCACTGAGGAGGGTAAGTAATTGGTGCGTTTGTGGTGTGGAAAGCGCAGCAGAAAAACAAAGTAATAATTGACGCTCATTATTGACTGTTTGCTCTTTCGGCACCACTAACGCATCAGTCAATAACACTGATGTCTGCATAGAAAATTGAAAATCCAATTCAATTTTCTGGCAGACACAGTGACTGATCTTTTTGGGTGCAGCTTAAAAAAAATGCAGCACCAAAAACAGATCAAAAACATCCAATGTGAACATAGCCTTAGACATCTATTGACATTGCTGGATGAATAAACAAGTATATAGTGTCTTATAGTATATCTACACATTCTGGAGTGCTGTAACAGGAGCTTGCAGAAAGAGTGTTCACAGCTACCTGCACCTTGTTTTTTTTCTATAAAAGGATCCTAATCTCAATATAAACTCATTGCTCAGCAATGTGCCCCCTTACATCTATTAGCTGCTGCTGTTCTTTGTCTGTCATGTCACTTAGTTTGTAGTAGCGTCCAGTCAGGTCTCCAGAAAGACCACTGAGGGCATCAGCTGACACTCGCTCAACCTCCCTCCTCTCTGCTCGAGTGCATGCTGGCGGCAGGCTGAGACCTCTGATACTTCTTCCTGTCCGAACCCGAGATGACAGAACAAAACGTTCATCAAAATGGCCGCCTTTAATCTGCAAAGAATAAAAATTAAGGGTATTATAAAACCAAAAAACATGCTGAAAAATTGCTGAGATTTTCATTTACACTTTATATAACTATTTTACAAAATATTTAATTCTCCTTTCATCCAACATTTTTAGATCAACACATCATAAATTAATCCACTATGCCTATATTCATGACGAGGTGTATTGGTGGGTCATGCATGATGCTACCACTAATTTACCCTCCTCCCCTTTAAAATAAACAGACTACACACCAGGATGGATTAAATTGGCCACATCAGCCTTTTATTAAAACTAACGACAAGAATAAATAATCAACTATGATCTAAATGGGGGATAGTCCTCGCAGCCCCTGACCTGTGATAGGCAATATATATGCATATATATAAACCAACCTGGCTTTTAATATAATCCCCAACCCGCTGGCCATTTTCAGCCTTAACATGGGAGTTCACTTGGGGTTCCAAAACCTTTTGGCTTCCTCCCCACCGATCTGGCATTAACCACATTCATGTTTAACAAAAGGCGCTTCCAAATTTCATTTTAGTGAACTTATATTTAAGCCACCATAGTGTGATGGCCACTTTACATGTCCCAACGTCGGTCCGATATTGGATCCGACGCCGTGGGAGCGCACTTTTTGTGGCCAGATTTCCAAGATCGCATCGGAGATTTACACAGCGCCATATCGGCAGACAAAGCCACTACGATGTGTACGCCCCCTTGTACGGCCGACCCAGGAACGACCATTTAACATGGGACAGGATAGGGGAAGTTGTACTCCACATCGTAGTTGAGCTTTTACACAGCACGATCCTGCCACAACACCCATCCAATATCGGGCCGTTGGAGAGCTGGCTCATTTGATCCCCGATATCGTTTTGGCATCGTTCGTGCATCGTATTGGACGTTTATACCATACGACGCACAAACGATATCGGAGACAACGCATGACCTACGTGACTTTTGGTCGGAGTTGGATGCCGATATCGCGACGTGTAAACCCACCATGATAGTCATACAATAGACCTTCATCAGTATCACGAGCTGGAGTGGATAAGCTGCCTGGAGGGACAGCGTGGTTCGTGACAGCGGTGTCCACCGCTGTGGAGGTAAATTTTATAGCAGCAGACACTGCTGTCACAGACTATATCGTCCCTTCAGGCAGCTTATCCACTTCGGCATGTGATAATGATGAATGTCTATTGTATGACCAAAACGTCAATCACACTATGCTGGTTTAAATGAAAGTTGACTAAAAATAAATTTGGGAATGGCTTGTAAATATTGTTCATAAATCAGATTTGGAACCAACCAAATCATCCCATGCCTTCTGTGGAAGAAAATGCCATATTTTCCATTATAACAAAAAAATAGTATCCATTGAAAGTCTCATGCAAAAGACTAACATAAGGGAAAATGATGCTCCTAACTTTAAAAACATACGGTAATTTTATTTGATATACTGTACCTTAAAAACCAACAAAAAGCACACAAAAAAGACACACAATTTTAGACCAGCAGTGTGACTGGTGCTTTCTGTAAAGTTATATAAATATACTAGCTGTAGAGTCGGGCGTTGTCCAGGTGTAATGACCATATATAGTCGTAATACGCATATATGGCAATATCGCCTATATATGGTAATGTATATATGTGTGTGTATGTATCATAGCCCTGCACCCTCCCAGTAGCCCTGCCCCTTCATAGCTCCGCCCTTGCACATAGACCCACCCATACCGGTAGGCACTCTCCTTTCACAGCACGACCCCATGTATAACCCTGCCCCTTTATACCACAACCTGTCCACATAGTCCCCGGGGCAGGGTATGTGGAGATGCAGGATGTGAAGTGGGCATGGCTATGTAGAGTGGGTGTGGCTATGTGGAGTGGGCTGGGCTAAGTGAAGTGAATGTGGCTATGTGCAGTGAGCGGGGTTAGACATGCACACATACATACATAAATACACACATACACTCAGCTTTATGTATTAGATTTCAGATAAAAAGATATTCTAAGGGCCACGTCACACACACAGATAATTGTGCAGATATTGTTCGCAGATCTCTGGTTGCAGTGAAATCATGGACACATTGTTCCATTTATACACGGCCACAAAATGGAACAATGTGTCCATGATTTCACTGCAACCAGAGATCTGCGAGCAATATCTGCACAGATATCTGTGTGTGTGACGTGGCCCTAACCCTGATAAGATACCTAATAAAATAAAACCCTCGCCCATCACGGCATAGTCCGACCTATCACACATTCAGAAATCTACAGGCCATTAACCCTCATACATTCACAGACTCTCTTCTCTCATCACTGTCCCCAATCTCCTCCTTCTGCTGCCCCAATCTGGCTGTGAATCACTACAATGATACTCTCAGAAGCACCCTGAGCCCCTCACCCTCAGAATCTCCAAACACAGAGTAAAACAGCCCTGGTTCACATCACAAACTCAATTCCTCCAGCGATGCTCTAGGAGTGCCGAACGCCTATGGAGGAAAACCCGCACACCAGAAAACTTTATCCATTATAAATTCTTGCTAAAAACCTACAACTCTGCCCTTCACCTCGCCAAACAGACCTACTTCACCACCCTGGTCTCCTCACTATCCAACAATCCAAAAAAACTCTTTGACACCTTTCACTCTCTCCTCAGTCTGAAAGTGCAGGCCCCTATCACTGACCTCTGTGCTGATGATCTAGCTTCTTACTTCACAGAGAAAATAGAAAACATCCATCAGGAAATCAGCTCCCAACCTTCAAGTACTGTTACTCCCATCTGTCCCCACATCCCCTCTGGCTCACTCTCCATTTTTGACCCAGTCACAGAAGAAGAAGAAGTCTCCAGTCTCCTCTCATCCTCACGTCTCACTACATGCACCACTGACCCCATTCCCTCACACCTACTCCAGACCCTCTCTCCAGTGGTCACCACTCACTTAACCACAATCTTCAATCTCTCCCTCTCTACTGGCATCTTCCCCTCCTCCTTCAAAGACACTATTATTACTCCACTACTAAAGAAAACGTCCCTTGACCCATCCTGCACAAATAACTACAGACCTGTCTCCAATCTCCCCTTCATCTCAAAACTCCTGGAGCGCCTGGTCTACACTCGCCTAACCCATTACATCTCCAAACACTCTCTTTTAGATCCATTGCAGTCTGGCTTCTGCCCCTTACACTCTACAGAAACTGCCCTTATCAAAGTGACCAATGACCTTCTGACAGCAAAACATAATGGTGACCACTCTCTGCTTATCCTTCTTGACCTTTCTGCAGCTTTTGACACAGTTGACCACCATCTCTAATAAAGAACACCAATGACTGTCTAACCGTAGTTTCGACTATCATGTCCGCTCTCTATCTGAAACTCAACCTTTCCAAAACTGAACTTCTTCTGCTCCCACCCTGTACCAACCATCTTAACCTGACATTTCCCTCTCAGTGTGCGGCACCACGATAACGCCTAGTCAGCAGGCTCGCTGTCTGGGTGTTATGTTTGACGCTGATCTCTCCTTCACCCCATATATACAATCTCTCACCCGCTCCTGCCACTTGCACCTGAAAAATATCTCCAGAATTCTCCCTTTCCTCACCATGGAAACAACTAAAACCCTCACTGTGGCCCTGATCCATTCCCACCTTGACTACTGTAATTCTTTATTAGCTGGCCTCCCCCGCAGTAAGCTTTCCCCTCTCCAGTCTATCCTCAATGCAGCAGCCAGGATCACCTATCTAGCAAACCGTTACGCAGATGTTTCTGCTCTGTGCCAGTCACTGCATTGGCTACCCATACACTATAGAATCTTATTCAAATTGCTTGTTGTCATCCACAAAGCTATTCATGGTGCGGCACGTCCCTACCTCTCGACCCTCATCTCTGTCTACCACCCCACCCATCCCCTTCTCTCTGAATGCGACCTCAGACTAACATCGGCATTAATCTGAACCTCCCATTCCCAACTCCAAGACTTCTCTCGAGCTGCACCAATCCTCTGGAATGCTCTACCTCAAGAAATTAGGACCATCCACAACTTGCATAGCTTCAGACGCTCCCTAAAAACACACCTCTTCAGGGCGGGCTATCATTATCCCTAACAGTAGTCATTTAGACATAAGATATTCATTGTTATAAGCCCCTGTACTTTGTGTTCCCATCCCGTCTTAGATTGTAAGCGCCTTCGAGCAGGGTCACCTTTATTTTTTGTCTTTTATTGTATTTCCTACATTGATTCTATGTTTATTGTATGTAACTACTGTTCTGTATTACCTACCATTCTGCATTGTATATTTTCTGATACGTACCATTGTACTGTAACGCGCTGCAGAATATATTGGCGCTATACAAATAAACTTTTATTATTATTATTATATTTCAGTTTGGAACAGACAGATGATGTATAAGGCCATCCTCTGCAGATAGAAAGGGCTAATCTACCAGGTATCTCATCTGGGATAGAATATCTTTTTATCCAACATATATTCATACATCTATACAGCAAGCACCAGTTATCCTACTGGTCTAAAATTGTGTGTCTTTTTTGTGTTTTTTTGTTGGTTTTTAAAGTATATGGAATAAAATACTGTTTTTGAAATTAGGGGAGTCTTTTTCACATATATTACCCATTAACTACATTCACCAACTTTAATCACTTCATTTCCCACCCCAAATCCTGTCATTTTAGCTTCAATGTAATAGCAGGTCCCAGTACAGCATTGCTTGATGTATTTTTCTATTAATACCTTTGTGGCATCTAAGTCTGTGGGATGTCTCATGTTTCTTGGATCATATCCATTGTGTCGCTCCTTTATAACAGGATCAAATATATCTGCAAATACCTGAAACATCAAAAACATAATCTCATTCTTCCAGGCAATGGTACTTCTTATTATCATTACATATAATTAATAAATATATGTCACTTGTGAATCTATATAGATCAGGGGTACACAACTTCAGTCCTCATGAGCTACCAACAGGTCATGTTTTCAGGATTCCCTTAGTATTGCACAGGGATTGGAATCATCACTATGCAGATGATTATATTATCACTTGTGCAACATTAAGGAGATCATGAAAAAATGACCTGTTGGTGGCTCCTGAGGATGGAGTTGTGCACATCTGATATAGATGTTCATAATAAAATATAAATCATATTGCAGGGGTATGCACAGAGAAATGTTCCCATAGAGAAAGTTAGAGACCTTCAAGAGAACTTGTGACATCCCCAAACATTCATAACCTGCAGTATGGGGTTAATCTGCAGGTTTATAGCATTCGGAAGCTGTGCAACCACTATACTGAGAGCCCAGCTACTGGGAGGAAATAAACTTTATTCCTCCCAGCAGCTTCAGGCTTTCAGTCATAGAGGAGCGGCCGGGGTCACATGAGTGCATATTCTCTCATGCAAGAGAATTGGTTGCTATATGCAAATCACACTCAGCTCACACTCAGATTAGAGAGTGAGCCGGATGCCATTTACTCTAATCTGATTTTCTTAGATGCGAGGAGAAGATAGAGAACTTAATTTCTCCATCATCTCCATTGTCTGTGTCAATGTAAATTGGACTGTGCTTGAATGTCATCCGAGTGCAGTGCAGTTTGATGTTTTGCGCACACCCATATACTTGTATGGGTGCGCGCCGTCTGATACACGCTGCCAATCACAGCATGCAGCAATTATTATTCATGCCAAGTCAGCATGAGAAAAAAAGTGCTGGTTGGCACTAACCCATAATATTGATCTGAGGGCTATTCGATTTATTGGATAGCCCTCGTGTGAGCAAGCCCCAACAGAAGAATTCATACATGGACAAGAAAGTCTCATTTCTTATTAAAAGTTTTTCTGTGATTGTCTTTTTTTTCCCATTCACTTGCACTGGATAAAATAAGAAACTTCTCTTTTTCCCATCCTGACCTGCTCTAGTGACACCACGCTGCTGCTTTAGTCTTTGTTAATACGAAAGGAAAGAAAAGGTTCGGCTTCCAGGTCAAAGATTATAGAGTAAAAGCATTTCTTTATTTGCTGTCTTGTTAAAATCCAAATGAGTGTAATAGTAGGAGATTTTAACAAGACAACAAACAAAGATATGCTTTTAATCTATAACCTTTGTCCAGGAGGTCAGAAAACTTTCTTTTTTTTTTTAAGGAATGCCTCCAAACCATCTGAGTCTATTACAAAAGTTGTTAGCTGGTTTTGTTACTTTATGTTCAGTCTTTGTTGACTGGATGTAGGGGTGAATTCATGACTACAGCTCACGTGACCCCTGCAGCCAATCACCAGCCTTAGCGGCACATGTCATCTACTTTGACACAACTACCATTCCCTGATTAGCTGCAGTGGTTATGTTCACTGTGGTAGTGACAACACTGCTGCAACCTGTCAACGAAGACCAGCTCACTGGTAGAGAGGCTTGCTGCAGCAGATGAGGGTGAGAAACAGCAAAGCTTATTACATTCAGCTAGTGTACGCGGATAGGAACAAAAAAATATATATCTGGAGGTTTCTTTAAATAGAATCTGTCAGAATGCTTTTGCTATGTAATCTGAGAACAGTATACTGTAGGGGCCGATACCCTGATTCCAGTGATGTATCCACCTATTGAGCTGTGTGTCGTTGTTTTAATAAAATCAGTGTTTGATCAATAGAAGATTATCACTAGATGACTACTTGTCTAGCGCCATGTAGTCCTCCTGCTCTTTGTAACCTTGCCTTCTCCATGGATTAGCAGCTTTCTGCCATTTTATACAGAAATCTGTGATGTGGCAGGGTTATAGGGAGATCAGCATTCACAGCACCGCTATATCTACAGCAGAGAAAATTGTAATTTTATTAAAATGACAAATGCACATCAATAAGTGACACATCAGTGGAATCAAGGCCTCTGCCACTACATCAGGATACACTCGGAATCACTTCTTAGGCCGGCTTCACATTCCGGCGTGATCCGGTCCAAGGCTGTCCGGGATGACCCAGACAGCCGCGGACCGGATCAGCACACAGGACTGGGGGGCTCATTTGCCCTCCGGTCCGGTGTGCAACCGCACGCAGTTCCCGCTGCTGATAAGTCAGGACCGCGGGCGCCGTGGTCCTGACCTGTCAGCGGCTGCAGCTGCGTGCGCTGCACACCTATCCGGAGGGCATATTAGCCCCCAGCCCTGTGTGCTGATCCGGTCCGCGGCTGTCTGGGACTTCCCGGACAGCCCCAGACCGGATCACGCCGCAGTGTGAAGCCGGCCTTACTTTTTACATATGATTTACGGAATTAAGATTCTTATATAAGTGATGGCTCATTGTTTTTTTGTCATTAAACCCTGGATTGACAGTTCTGCAAATGACAAAGAAGTGCAATTTATTCATTATTGCTCTGCTTTGATAATGAACTACAGCATGTCGAGTTATCAAGATTCAACACAGTCAGAGAAGAGTCTGTTAATTACGTTACTTTACCTGTCCTATTAAAAGCAAAATAGCTTTGATGTTGCCAAAGATGTTGATACAAAAAGGAAATTCTTGCCTCGGGCAAAGTCTTGTATTATTAAAGCCTAACGATGATTGTGTGCCCCTCCTCAGCTTTCACAGTGTATTAGCTATGAGATTTCAGTAATTTAGTCCATAGAACAAATACAGATGTGCCCCGCTCTTTACGTTTCCTTTTGGTTTAACATAATCTGAGATTACAAGAACTTTCAACATGATTTCTAGATACTAGGTCATGAGATGTCTATGAGTGTCATGTGTGGCCACCCAGTGGTTGGGAAGTGAATTGCAGTCTATAGCTAGAGTTCTGCTCGCATGTTGTGTTGTCGTATTCAATTTATGTGGTGAAAAATAAAAGTCTTCAATGAAATTCCAGATATTGTGAGGGTGGACACATGTGCACCACATTCACAATACCTATACAGTATTCATCATGACAGATATAGTATCAGTCCATACTTGCCTCATAGCATTCTTCATCTCCTGCTACCATGCCCACAGTTTTAATGAAGGGATGTCCTGGGTTATCTACACCAGTCTGAATACATTGATCAAGGGTGAAGCCATTTGGGGTGGACTTGTCACAGAGCTTGGCGTAGATGGCAGGAGACAAGTTACTTGCCATACAGTTATTGTGTTTTCGGAGGTCTGGGTACTCTGCACTGTAAAAGAAGACAAGTAAAACTGTTTGAAAGTAGTTTCACCCCATCTACACACTGGATATGTACATCCATCATCTGTCATCAGACAATTATACTCTTCCTTTATTTCATGCATTTTATTGCAAACCTGACTGGAGAACGCTAGACGTGCTAAACAACAATTTTGTCATTTCTGGAACTCATGCACAGCTCTAGACAAAGAGCCTGAATCTAGCAGTGCAGAGAGGCACAATCCTCTTTTCTTATTCTGCCTACTAATGCTGGAAGCATAGTTACCTAATTCATACAGTAGCCAGGTTATAGGCTACAATCAATCGTTGAAGGAAATCTATCAGCAGGTTTTAGCTATGTAATGTGAAGACATGAGGTTGGGGCTGAGACACAAATTTCAGTGATATGTCGCTTAACAGGCTGTGTGCTGTCACATGGCACAAGAACCCTGGTCTGACCACACCCCCTTTTCTGATAAGCAGCTCACTAAGGAAAACATGATGTATGGGTTAAAACACTGAATTCAACAATGAGTGCTCTTGTTTGCATGCAATCAAGGTGTTATCATAAGGGGATTGTCAATGCCAGGACTGCAATGCACAGGAGAAGTTGTCTGACCACCCCCTGATAAGCATCTCACGGTCAATAGACAATTTACACAGAGAGCTGTGGTGTGGGTGGAGTTAGCTTTCTGAACTCTGCTAAATTCTACATCTAAAAACTGTGTCACAACTACTGCACCCAGTAAACTAAGCGATACATTGTTGGATTCTTTCCCTACATTATGCTGCTCTCAGAAGAGTTAACAAAAACCTGGTTACAGATTCCCTTTAAAGCGAACCTGTCACCCCCTCCAGGCATCTAAAGATAACATAGCCACCTTCTGCAGCACTAAGGCTGCATTCTGACAAGGTGTCTATAGCATTTATGCTCCCTTGATTCACTGAAATAAAGACTTATATAAAATCTGTTTCAAACCAGACCCAAGACCAGGAGGCGGGCTTTCAAGTGTCTATCTCCCTCCTCTGTGGTGTCAGTCATCCCTCTCTGCTCTCTGTGTGCCGCCTCCAGGGCCACCTCCCTGCACTACAGAGCTTAGTCAGCTCTGCTACAACATAAAGCTGCTGTTATAAAGACCCCACAGTAGTAAATCTACCGGTAGCAGGAGGATCCTGAGCAGGCAAAGCTCTGCCTGCTACGTAGCAGCCCTTGAGCTGTCAGCAGTGCAGCAGAGTTGAGTTGTGCTTTAGATCAGGGGCTGAGGACGGAGCAATGCTGCTGGTACAAGAAACTGAAAGTGAAAACTGCTCAGCTCAAGGGCTGCTATGTAGCAGGCAGTGCTTTGTCTGCTCAGGGTCCTCCTGCTAGATTTACTACTGTGGGGTCTCCTATAACAGCAGCTCTATGTTGTAGCAGAGCTGACAAAGCTCTGTAATGCAGGGAGATGGCCCTGGAGGAGGTGCACAGAGAGCAGAGAGGGATGACTGACACCACAGAGGAAGGAGACAGACACTTGAAAAACCGCCTCCCGGTCTTGGGTCAGGTTTGAAACAGATTTTATAAAAGTCTTTATTTCAGTGAATCAAGGGAGCATAAATGCTATAGACACCTTGTCAGAATGCAGCCTTAGTGCTGCAGAAGGTGGCTATGTTATCTTTAGATGCCTGGAGGGGGTGACAGGTTCGCTTTAAAGAACACTTTAGTCCTGAAAATGTTTCCTTGAGCCTCATTCAGACTTCCATGTTCAGACTGCGATATACAGACAGGCTGCAGGTTTTCAGATCCAAATTTGACAGCATGAAACCTGCAGCCAATTCATGCAACACAGGCCATACATAGGCCCCTTTCACTTCTCTGCGTTTGCTGCGTTTTGCTGCGTTTTGCTTCATTTGCGTTTTTTCCGCGTTTTTACTGCAAAAAACGCATGAAAACGCATGCGTTTTTGTCCCCATTGATTTTAATGGGAACGCATGAAAAACGCATGCAAAAACGCATGTCAAAATGCATGTGCGTTTGCAAAAACGCATAACGCATGCGTTTTTGCAAACGCAGCCCAAAACGTTGTTTGCCACGTTTTGAGCTGCGCTTGCAAAAACGCATGCGTTTTTGCAAACGCACATGCATTTTGACATGCGTTTTTGCATGCTTTTTCATGCGTTCCCCTTAAAATCAATGGGGACAAAAACGCATGCGTTTTCATGCGTTTTTTGCGGTAAAAACGCGGAAAAAAACGCAAATGAAGCAAAACGCAGCAAACGCAGAGATGTGAAAGGGGCCATAGACAATGTTTTACAGATGACTGCATTCAGTCTTATTTATGACCCCAACTAAAATGATGTAAAGAGATGCATGCCCTCATCATCTCTCATCTACTACTGCAACCTCCTACTGTCTGGCTTCCCCTCTAGCACTCTTGCACCCCTCCAATCTGTCCTAAACTCTTTCCCAGCTAATCCACCTGTCTCTCTGCTACTCCCCGGTCCCTTCTCTCTTCCAAGCCCCTCACTGGCTCCCATTGCTCAGAGACTCCAGTTCAAAACCTTTACATGACATACAAAGCCATCTACAACCTGTCCCCTCCATATATCTGTTACATGGTACTTACCTATTTGCAACATCCAATCCTCTCACAAGATCACTATTCCCCACTTATCTCTTCTTCTCACAACTGCATAAAAGATTTCTCCTGTGCTTCCCCATACTCTGGAACTCTCTGCCCCAACACATCAGACTCTCGCCTACCATGGAAACCTTCAAAAATAACCTAAAGACCCACTTCTTCCGACAAGCCTACAACGTGCAGTGATCCTCAGTCTACGGTACCACCGTAAAACCAGCCTTACCCTCTCCTAGTGTATCCTCACCCATGTCTTGTAGACTGTGAGCCCTCGTGGCAGGCTCTCTCTCCTCCTGGTACCTGTGTGCGCCTTGTATTGTTGATCATTATTGTACTTGACTATGTATGCTGTATGCCCCTTTTCACATGAAATAAATGGTGCTATAATATTAATAAATAACAATAAAAAGATGTCCAAATTTCATTGACAGTCTCATCAACTTTTCACTTGTGATATTATGATATCCTGACAAGCCCTACTGCACTGCACCGATCAATACCAGGATAAGGAGAGAGCCACACTGAGGTGTTATTTTTATATAAGTGGTAAATAATGATCAGCAGGAAATATACATCTCCCATCACACAGCATAAACCGAACGTCGCACTAAGGAGGAGCCACAGGATGGGGGATGGAGTATGGAGTGATTTACATCTTCTTAGTAGAGTCCTAATATATTGCTAAGCTCAACAATCTCAGTCATCCAGATTGCTGATATTGATTTGTTTCGTGCTCGCTGTCTTTAGTTAGTGATGGGCATATATCTTCTATTTTTGCATCAGTTGTATTTGAGCAGGATGCATCAACAATCCTCATCGAAGAGCTGTTAGGCTATGTTCACACACTGCGTTTTTTTGGGCAGATTTGTGACAAATCTGCATGCCTGTCCTGAAGTAAGCAAAGTCAATGAGAGCTCTGAGGTGTTGGGAATGCGGTACTTCATTTCTCCTTGCAGATTTGATGCAGATTTACTTGCAGAAAAAAATCTGTAGGATTACAATTGTTGGTGCAGATTTTCTGCTTTTTTCAGCCCTTCCAGCCAATGTGCATGGCACAAATCTGCACCAAATCTTCATGTCTTTCTGCCAGAGGATACAGATTTGCTGCAGAAAATTTCTGCACCAAATATTCAGCGTAGCCTAATTATGGAACACAAGGAGTTATCTTTCTATCTGAAAGAGAAGGCCATCATGTATGCCTAATTATCCCATTAATATTTCTAAGGAAAATATTGTAGCAGGCTGCGATTGTCTGAAGTCTGTAATCACTCGCACCCATATAAGTCTATAGGTACCGTTACACGACACAATATCGCCTGCAATATCGCCTCAAAGTCACGTGGTGTGGTCAATTGCAATTGATATCGTGAGTGCGTCGTGTCATGTAACTGGGTTGCTCATCTCCAGCAAATGAAAGTTGCTTTCATCATCCTAGTTGCGTTGCCTACGATATCTTCCCGTGTGACAACTATGGCCTAATCTTGGAAAAGTGCCAAAAACGTCCGCACTCCCATGAAATTGCAGGCGATATCGAATCGATATTGCATTGTGTAATGGTACCCTATAGGTGTAAGTGAAATATTGGACTGCACTTGCGTGCACTCAGCAGACATGTGAGTGCAGCACGATATATGCCAAGGCCGCAATGGAGGAGAGGAAGAGATTAATCTCACCCTCTCCTCTGCAAATGTTATCTAATCACAGGATTGGATCACACTTGCAGCAGAGCCTAAACCAAGGGTCATTACCATATCGCATCGGATGCCTTATGCTAGTGTGTCCCCAGCAGTGGCATGTCTTGAAGCTCATGGGCTCCGATGCGATAACTTCAATGGGACCCCAAACTATTGCAAATTTTTAATAGTACTGGGGCCATTTCACATCTAAGACTGTGCTGCGTTTGGTTGCATTGCGTTAGCGCTGCAGTTATGCTTTGCAAACGCAGTCAAACGCAGTGAAGCGCAAATCTAATGCCGTGCATTAACGCTGCCATTATATGCTATGGGCGAACACATGTAAATGCAACCCCAGCGCAAGTGCAAAGTTGGGTTGCATTTGAATGCATGCATTACTCCGAGCGCACAGGAAACGTGTCTAGGACTAGCGCATGCGTTAAAACACAACCCCATTTTGCACTTGTGCTTGGGGTTGCATTTGCATGTGTTCGCCCATAGCATATAATGGCAGCGTTAATGCACAGCGTTAGATTTGTGCTTCACTGCATTTGACTGCGTTTGTAAAGCGCAACTGCAGCGCTAACACAATGCAACCAAATGCAGCACAGTCTTGGATGTGAAATGGCCCTTAGACTTTTTCTACAGGCCAAAGGACTGTTCGGGCCCCCCAAGGATCCAGGGCTCGGGTGCGATTGTAACCCTTACACCAGTTGTAGATACACCCTGGTCCCCAGCCTAACAGTCACTTTATGTCCAGGGCCAGTGTTAGATCAGAGACGCACTATGCGAGATGCGTGCGACATACTTGCATGGGTGTCGCATGACTCACCAGCAACAGCCGCCGTCTCTCTGGACAGGAGTATGTCAGCTGCTTGTGTATCAGAGAGGCATGGGCTGTTCCAGGTGATTCATGTGAGACTTATGTGAATTCCTCTTATGTATCTTCCATAGTGTGTCTGCAGCCTTAGGAGGAGGAAAACACATTAGTTGGTTGGGGTCTTTGTTTAATAGAGGCCGGAGCGTTATTTGGGCACAATATGGTGATGTACAGGGTGGGCCTTTTATATGGACCTAAATAAAATGGGAATGGTTGGTAATATCAACTTCCTGTTTGTATAAATCCAAAGGACCAGGGTGTACAACGATTCGCGCTGCTGAGTATAAGGAAGGACCACAATGTGGTATGTAAGAATGGTGATTTATTTCTTCTACGCATTACGGGGCAGTCCCAGCCCCATCCTCAGGAATACCACCATAAACAAACTTGCAACATGATTCAGATATCCAGTGGCATTGAGGTTTCCATTGATGAAGAATGGCCCCACTATCTTTGTACCCATATACCACATGTACACATATACCACACTATGCCATCATTTTTGTGTTCCAACAGTCTTGGAGGGATCTATCCACTGTGGGTTATTATCAGACCAATAGCGGTGGTTTTGTTTGTTAACTTCACCATTCACAAAAAAGTTTGCTTCATCACTCATCTGAAGGCAATTGTCTATGCTGTGAAGATACGAGATGTGCAACATCTGAAACAACGGATACTGGAAGCCTGTGCTAGCATTTCTTCTGCGGTGTTGCTATCAGTGGGTCAAGAGTGGGAGAAGAGGGTTGTATAGACAGTCCATCACAATGGGCAGCACTTTGAACACATTTTATAAGTGGTCATAAACTTGTAAATAGCTCATGAAATAATAAAGTAACATTAAAACCAAGCACACCATTGTTTCTCTTATGAAATTCTCAATACGTTTGATGTGTCACATGACCCTCTTCCCATTGAAAAAAATAAACTTGGATCCAAAATGGCCGACTTCAAAAGGGCGGCCATGGTCACCACCTATCTGGAAATGTTTTCCCCCTCCCATATACTAATGTGCTACAAACAGGAATTTGAAATCACCAACCATTCCCATTTTATTTACCGTATATACTCGTGTATAAGCCGACCCGTGTATAAGCCGACCCCCCTACTTTTGCCCCCAAAACCTGGGAAAACCTATTGACTCGTGTATAAGCCGAGGGTGGACTCCAGCACAGGTATACAGCCCCCAGCAGTGTGGTATACAGGCTCCCCAATGGTAGTATACAGCAGCCTCCCCAGTGGTAGTATACAGCAGCAGCCCCAGTGGTATATACAGCAGCAGCTCCAGTAGTTAGTATACAGCAGCCCCAGAGGTATATACAGCCCCAGTGGTAGTATACAGCATCCCCAGAGGTATATACAGCCCCAGTGGTAGTATACAGCATCCCCAGAGGTAGTATACAGCAGCCCCAGAGGTAGTATACAGCAGCCCCAAAGGTATATACAGCAGCCCCAGTGGTAGTATACAGCAGCCCCAGTGGTAGTATACAGCAGCCCCAGTGGTAGTATACAGCATCCCCAGAGGTATATACAGCCCCAGTGGTAGTATACAGCATCCCCAGAGGTAGTATACAGCAGCCCCAGAGGTAGTATACAGCAGCCCCAGAGGTAGTATACAGCAGCCCAAAGGTATATACAGCAGCCCCAGTGGTAGTATACAGCAGCCCCAGTGGTAGTATACAGCAGCCCCAGAGGTAGTATACAGCAGCCTCAGAGGTATATACAGCCCCATTGGTAGTATACAGCAGCCCCAGAGGTATATATAGCCCCAGTGTAGTATACAGCAGCCCCACAGGTATATACAGCCCCAGTGGTAGTATACAGCAGCCCCAGAGGTATATATAGCCCCAGTGTAGTATACAGCAGCCCCACAGGTATATACAGCCCCAGTGGTAGTATACAGCAGCCCCACAGGTATATACAGCCCCAGTGTAGTATACAGCAGCCCCACAGGTATATACAGCCCCAGTGGTAGTATATACAGCCCCAGTGGTAGTATATACAGCCCCAGTGGTAGTAGATTGCAGCCCCAGCGGTAGTATACAGGGCCCCAGCAGTATATACAGCCCCAGTGGTAGTATATACAGCCCCAGTGGTAGTATATACAGCCCCAGTGGTAGTATATACAGCCCCAGTGGTAGTAGATTGCAGCCCCAGCGGTAGTATACAGGGCCCCAGCAGTATATACAGCCCCAGTGGTAGTATATACAGCCCCAGTGGTAGTATATACAGCCCCAGTGGTAGTATATACAGCCCCAGTGGTAGTATATACAGCCCCAGTGGTAGTAGATTGCAGCCCCAGCGGTAGTATACAGGGCCCCAGTAATCCAGGGCCCCCCAGCGTCTCTCCGGTCACCTGAAAAGCAAACTATACTTATCAGTCCGCTGTCGCGCCCGCTCGCCTCTGCCGTCTGCGTTCCTCCATCTTCATGAAGTGTCTTACGGTTTCCTGTGCTCGTCGCAGGGAATGACGTCATTGCCTGCGACGAGCACAGGAACCCGGAAGACGCCGCATGAAGATGTAGGATCGCAGACGGCAGAGGCGAGCGGGCGCGGACAGCGGACACTGATAAGTATAGTTTGCTTTTCAGGTGACCGGAGAGACGCTGGGGGGGCCCTGGATTACTGGGGATGCGGGGGCTGCTGTATACCGATGTATACATCGGTATGTACCGATGTATACATCGGTATACAGCACTGACTCGCGTATAAGCCGAGGGGGCTACTTTTCAGCCCAATTTTTGGGCTGAAAAACTCGGCTTATACGCGAGTATATACGGTAGGTTCATCCATATAAATGGCCACCCTGTATTTAGAATGAATACTGCAGTCTTATCTGGGCACTATATGATAATATTGGAGGATACTTTGCTTGTTGCCATTTTATGTTAAATCGTCCCTGCCTATGTCTTCACCATATATTAATGTTGTCCAGTTAGCTACATCAGACATATCAGTGTAATTTTTGGCTTGGTACAGTACGTAACGCAACTACAATACCATGTTCTCTCAAAAACATTTACCCTTCTTTCTTATTTGCTATACACAGTTATTTTTGTGCTGAGTCTATTTTATACAGCGCTATCAAAATACATACATTTACACCAAAGTGTAGCTTTTGAGAAGTCAGCGGTAGAAGGTAGCAGTCATACCTGGACTTAAAGGTGCCTTCGGCACTTAAAAAGATCCCAGTACCAAAAATGGCACATGTGAGGTGGAACTGCCTTTTACAGGTTCTATACTGAGGCCCAAGAGCTATACCAATACTAAAGACGAACTTGGACATTAGATAAATGTTGATGTGATCAATCGACAATCTATAAATGTCTATTAGGGTACCTTTACACGCGGCAACTTTTCTAGGGATTTCACTGGCAACTTACTGGTTGCAGTGAAATCATGGACACATTGTTCTATCTTGTTGCTGTGTACAAATGGAACAATGTCTCTATGATTTCACTGCAGCTAGTAAGTAGCCAGTGAAATTCCTAGAAAAGTTGCCACATGTTAAGGTACCTTAAGGGCGGCGAGAAATGTGCCAGCGATATTGCGACGTGGAAATATCACTGCCACATTTCCACCCAATTGCCTCCTTATTGCGGCGTGTAAAACAGGAATTTGGCGGCGATATGTCGCCTCGCTCCGGTCGCCTGGTTTTACAGCAGTGCTCTAAAATTGAAACCAGGTGACCAGGTAAAACTAGTTTTATCGCCGCCAAATTCTCGATTTACATGCCGCAATAGGGTCACCCTTAGAGTACCTTTTCACGTTACAACCGCGGGAGACATTTTTGGAGGTGATATTTCTCGCTGGAATTATCGCCGCCAAATTGCCTCCTTATTGCGGCATGTAAATCGTGAATTTGGCGGCGATAAAACCAATGACGCCTGGTTTCGATTTTAGAGCAGTGCTCTAAAACCAGGCGACTGGAGCGAGGCGACATATCGCCACCAAATTCCCGTTTTACATACCGCAATAAGGAGGCAATTGGGTGGAAATGTGGCAGCGATATTTCCACGTCGCAATATCGCTGCCACATTTCTCGCCGCGGTTGTGGCGTGTAAAGGTACCCTAAAGGTACCCTTAAGGCTTCCCAACTGTAAAGGTACCATTACACGTTGCAACTTTTAAGTGATGTCGGAAGCGATGCCGCGGGTGCTTGCTTGCTTCCGACATCGCTGCATTACCTGTCACACAGGCAGATGTTGCCTGTGACGCTGCGCCGATGTTGCCGCAGCGGTTGCTCGCTGGGCTGGGAATAACCCAGCAATCGATATCCTTCCATGCTGCAAATAGGCGGCATTGCTGGTAACATCGCTGTTGCGGTGTTACACAGCAATTAGCCACCAAATCGCTGGCTGTAAGTTGGCAGGTTTTTCAACATGTTGAAAAATCTGGCAACTTGCAACCAGCGATTTATCGCGCTGTCACACAGCACGATGCTCCAGCAATGTTGCTGCAACTTAGCTGACACAGCAAAATTTCAGCGAAGTTGCATGCAACATTGCTATGTGTAATGGTACCTTTACACGGTACTACATCGCGGCCGATGTCGGAAGCGATGACGCGGGTGCGCGCTCGCTTCTGACATCGCAGCCTTGGTGTTACATGGCAAGATTTTGCCTGCAATGCGGCTGTGATGTTGTCACAGCGATCGCTTGCTAGGCTGGAAACAACCCAGTGAGCGAGCCGCAGCAATGCTGCGAATAGGCTGTATCGCCGTTAACATTGCTATTGCGGTGTCAGGGTACCTTCTCACGCCACAACCGCGGGAGACATTTTTGGCGGCGATATTCTTGCTGAAATTATCGCCACCAAATTGCCTCCCTATTGCGGCGTGTAAATTGGGAATTTAGCGGCGATAAAACCAATTTCGCCTGGTTTCGATTTTAGAGCAGTGCTCTAAAACCAGGCGACCGGAGCGAGGTGACATATCACCGCCAAATTCCCGTTTTACACGCCGCAATAAGGAGGCAATTGGGTGGAAATGTGGCAGCGATATTTCCACGTAGCAATATCGATGCCACATTTCTCACCACGGTTGCGGCGTGTAAAGGTGGCCTCAGATGCACAATACAGCCAAATCGCTGGGGCAAGATCGCCAGGTTTTTGAACATGTTCAAAAACCTGGCAACTTGCAACCAGTGATTTATTGCGATGTTACACAGAACGATGCTCCAGCAATGTTGCTGCAACTTCGCTGACACAGCAAAATTTCAGCGAAGTTGCATGCAACATTGCAACGTGTAAAGGCCGCTTCACACGCTAGGATATCGTTAACGATATCCTTGAAACGCCACAGATTTGTGGACGTTCCAATGATATCATTAGTGCATCCTTGCGTGTAAACGAACGATGTAGGATGAAAAAATTGTTGGAACGGTCATCACAAAAATGTGATCCTGACCTCAAATCTATTGTTCGTCGTCCAATTAAGGAACTGTGAAGAAGCCACATCGTTCAGTGTGACACCTTTTTGAACGATCTTGTTCAAAATTCTCCTATTCCTGCCGCTTTAGAGAATCGTACAAAGGATCTTCTCAACATCGCTGGCGCGTTGCCAAATGCAGGATCATTCACGATATCCTTGCGTGTGACAACGCACCAACGATGTCGGAAGGATCGCGGTCACGTGACATAGGGAACGATATCGTTCACTATATCAGTGATGGCGAACTCCAGCCTCGGTGCCACACACAGTGCAGTTTCAGGATTTCCTTAGAGTTTGACAGTTGGTAATGATGGCAACTGTCAAATGCAATGGAAATCTGAACTGGACTGTGTGGGCACTCGAGGCCTGGAGTTCGCCCAATGACTATACTTGTGTGAAGTGGCCTTAACGGTACTTAAGAATGATTAGGCATATCGATTGGAGCTGTCCAGTCCTCAGTTGCCTCAGGAGATAATTGCTGTCAGCGCTTAGGCTAGCTTCACACCGCTGCAAGATCCGATCAGGGGCTGTCAGGAATGAACCTGACAGTCCCGAAACAGATCAGTACACAGAACCGGAGGGCTAATATGCCCTCCGGTCCGGTGTGCAGCCGCACATAGCTGCAGCTGCTGATGATTCAGGACCACGGCTCGGGGGAGCTAGCCGCGGTCCTGAAATAACAGCGGCGTGCAGCTGCAGGTGTCCGGTTCCCGGATACTCCCGGACTGGGGCAATCCGGCCCCATAGGCTCCCATGTTAGGGAGCGCGGATTGCCCCGGATCCAGGAGGATCCGGGGGAATCCGGGAGGATCCGGGAGACAGCAAGTTGGGGAGATTTTTCTCCCCGGACACAAAAACGATGCAAGCAACGCTTTTGTGTACAGTGAGAAAAATCTGAATTCTCCCGGATTCTTCCGGAGAGATGGAAACCGGATGGCAGATAGCTGCCATCCGTCTCCATCTGGCCCCATAGGATACTATGGGGCCAAAATCCGGTCCGGGACTGTCTGGTTTACACCGGACAGCCCCGGATCAGACCTTACTGTGGTGTGAAGCCACCCTTATCTCATTGGCTGCATTAAATATGCACAGTTGACAGATATACATAAAATGTTTTTGGAGAAACACTTATTTTAGGGATTAGGGAGAATATTATTATTATTATTATTATTAAATATATTGTTGATTATTTGAAGTAATTAAACAAACCATGTCAAATCATTTATCTCGTGCTTATCTCCCCACCAGACATTAATCTAGAATTATGGTTCAATCTATTGTGAACACTGCCTGGTGCCTTCTGCTGCTCACCAGTTAATATACCATATGCGTGTCCTCTTAGGGGGCCTCAATACATTACCATGTAGCAGAATGTAGGCTAAGGTGGTGAACTCCTTAAGAAGCTTGCTGGCTCAGCGTTATTAAGCTTTGCACGCTTAAAGCTTTATATGAATACAGCCACGGTCACAATGACAGCTTATTTTCAGCAATTGACTAAAAAAGATATTCAAAGGTGCACATTGGTAACATCTAATAAAGCTATTTTAATGTCTTGTGATGTGCACAGATCGGTAGGTGAAATCTTTTTATGCTGATGTCAGTAGTATACATGCAAAATCCAGTATTCTGCAAATCCCTCTCTCCCCCTGTACCTGTGCGCGCCTTGTATTGCTCATGTTTATTGTACTTGTCTATGTATGCTGCTTTTCACATTTAAAGTGCCATAGAATAAATGGCGTTATAATAATAAATAATAGCAATAATTCAAATCTATAAGAAATCACTTGGACCACACTTCCATGCATTTCTGCCAAAGACAATGGCTCCATTAGTGTCTATTAGGATTAGGAAGAACATATTTTCTTTTTCGTTAGTGGGAAGAAGGTATTGATTTCCCTGCTGTGCCCCGGACATGCAGCATGGTGCAGAAGACCAGGGATGGATAGATGTGATCTGCAGAGGTACCAGACTGTGTGCGCTGCTGCACATAATTAGGTAAGCATTCCCTTGAGCTATTACTAGTAATACTACATCATTGTATGCCATCTCTGTCCAAAGGAATGTGCTGGAAGGTGAAACAAAGGCTAAAATAGATCAAAAATAAAAAATACATTGGGAAAGCATATAACATGCTTAGGATGAATGTTGGCATTTTATCAAAAACCTGTTTGAGGCATGAGGAATAAAATGATATCTATGCTGTGATGACTATAACTTATTCATGGGTTTTTGAGAATTTTGTCAATGAATTCATTAAATCTTAGGATCCCCATCCCCCAAGCAGTTATCAATAAACCCCATCCCCCTCCATCCCAGATTCTAGAGCGTTCAGTGGGGCGTCTATCATAATGACGACTAATTCAACTGAACGGAACCTTAATATGTATTTGATTCTATAGCATTCATTAAAAAATTCATCAAGAGGATTAAAGAAGGTGTGAAATTCTGAATGCTTTATAGTTAACAATGGTAATTTGTATCATAAATGATCAGAAAATGTAATATATACATAACATATACACATAAACATTACTCAAGGTATTAGATGTAAAATAAACTTGCACTTACCTTGGTGGGTAGAGTCTTCTCTTCTCTGTATCCGCACTGATTACTTCTCTGCTAATAAGGTACCCGGCGGCCAGTGACCCAGCACCGGCCATTGCCAGAAGCCCAGCAGATTTCCTGGATAACAGGACTCTGGAGAAGGTGCTGGCCATTGTTACAAGTGTGGATCTCTAGGAGAGTGATAGAAGAAGGGACCCAGTCGATCTGCAAAGACACCAAGGACAAGAGATGGAGAGTATGTGAGAGATGAGAGAACAGAGAGCAGTGGCTGAGGGGGTGGACGTGATATGAATAGAAAGCACCGAACAACACAGAGGAGATTACAGCAAGGCGCAGAGAGGCCTCCTTACTCCACAGCCCACTACAAATCTGCCCCCAGTGTATAATGCAATAAGGAGATTCCACAATGTGGTGGGACATTTGAAACATGTAGCAGCATTCTAGTAATAATGTGTCTAGAACACTGCTCAATATATAGCACAATTAATAATTCACTCTCATTTTACACTTAAGCGAAGTCTCCATAATGCGCTGAACTTTTGACACTGCGTATTTTCATAGTGCAAAAGAATACAGTGTATTAGGCTATGTGCACACGCTGACTATATGGCGCAGAACATTTCTGCACCAAATTTGTATCTTTATGCAGAAAAACGCAGTTCATTTTTGCCGCATTTTTGGTGCTTTTTGCCTTGTGTTTTTCTAAACGAAGTCAATGTGTGGAAGGGCTGAAAAACACAGGGAAAACTGCACCAAGAATTCACATGATGCTGATTTCTGCACCAGATCTGCAAGGAAAAAACAATCAATGTCTGCACAAGACTTCAGAATTCTCATTGACTTTGCTGCATAAGAATAGGCAAGCACATTTCTGACAAAACTGCACCAACAAATGCACTGTGTGCACATAGCCCTGGGCTGGTTTCACACTGCCATTTTTTGGTATCTGTGTGATTCCAGCTTAAACTGGGTGCACTCCCATGCGTTTTCGGTCCCTTTGACTTTCAGTGGGGCCGCAGGCACTTGCAGATGCATCCAGTTCTGTAAGGTTCACCCTGATCTAGGTATCCACAGTTTTTGCACCAAATGCGCATTTTGGATCAATTTTGGTCTCCATGACAAAACCGTGAACACCTGGATCCAGGACAATACGTCTTAAACTACAACGAGGCTCTATAAACCTGGATCTGGCAGAATCCAGACCCTGCTGGATCCCGCTGGATCTGGATGCCGGATCCAGGGTTTGGTCTGAGCATGCCCAGACAGAACCAAGTTTAAATCACACGCCGCCCAGGGGGCATGCCATTTTCCACCAGATCCTGCAAAAGATGTACATTTCCGGATGCAACCAAGGGCTCTTTCACACATCCCTACAACACGGTCCATGCAAAACCAGAATGCACAGAGTGCCTGAGGTTCCCTGACCAGAGAAATGACAGCTTCATATATTTCTACAATGGTACCTTTACACGCCGCAACAGAGGGCAGCAACAGGTAAGCACTGCAGTGCTGGGGCCCGTTTGCAACAGTGACTAACGATCCTGATGCCGCTATACACGCCACACAAGTGCTCCACAGAAGGTATTGCGTGTCCCGGAAGTGCCGACGGGTCCGCAGGTTACCTTCTGTGGAGCACCTTCCCGAATTACATGGCCGCTACCACAAGGGAATCTGGGCGTCACATTGTGCGCCGTAACTCATGGCGTGACAGAGTTGTGTATTACGTGACGCTCGTACAGTGATTGGACAATACAATAGCATCATGATTGGCCAGCAGCGCAGGTAGGCTGTTAATACATGACGTATTGTAAATGTGTGTGGATGGTCAGCTCGTTAAATATGGCGCCGGTGCAGGGGACAGCCAATGGGTACACAGTAGCCCACAATGATAGCTGATGGGCGTGGTATACATGACGCTGTGGCACTCCCCAGGAATTGAAATACCTTGCCTGTCCCAATTACACGCCGCCACCATAGGTTATGCTGCGTTTTTGAGATGGCTCAAACACAGTTCGAATACACAGGAGGACTTCTGATTACACGGCCGCCACTTCGCGGTCTTCAAGCATCAGGCACAATTGGGTCCGATGCCAGGCGGTTTCTACTTCCTGTAGCGGCGTGTAAAGGACCATAAGAGTGTCAAGCTCAGCACAAGAGAGCTGCGGCCAGCCCATAAATGGTTAACAACAGACTGCCCCTGCCAGCCTGTGCATTCTGGTCTATGCACGGACCATGTTGCATGGACCCTGAAAGAGCCCTAAAGCAGCATTTCCATTTTTGTGTATTTTTCCTGTACGCATTTGTGTGAAAAATGTTGCAAAAACATTGAAAGAATTGACATGACACAGATATAATTCAGCTTCAAATCTGCAAGGAAAAAATAAGCAGCATGTGCACAATATTTTAAAAATCTCACTCATCTTGCTGGTATAGCAAAATTATAAATTTTTGTCACTGCAGAAAACGCATGGAAAAAAACATAGCAAAAACTCAACATGTGCACATACCCCAAGGCTACATGCACACGTTGCGTGTTTAGTGAGATTTTTACCTTGGTTTTTGTAAGCCAAAACCAGGAGAGGGAACAATCAGATGAAAACTATAATAGCAACATGTCACTACTTCTGTGTTTTTTACCCAGTCCCGATTTTGGCTTACAAATAGTAAGGGAGCAAGGTTTGCTGATGTTCAGGAGCAGATGTGTTTGTCTTAGCTCCTTATACACCCTCAAAGAGTTGATACTTTAGCCAACTTTATTGTGGACATTTTTGGCATAATCAGTGTTGAAGGCATCCTGGACCATGATGGAATCTATTTTGGGGCAAAATTTTGACTTTAAGGCTGAAAGTGCACGAGCGTATGAAAAATCTGACTGTTTCTCATCCAGGAGAGTAGGGCGAGTGACATCAAGAGTGACCCGGTCCAGATTATGTCTGTCCCTTTAAGGACACTTGGACTGTGAGTAACAATGTACACTGCAGCTCACTTCCTAGCTACTCCTTTGCTGTTATCCGATATGTGCTTTCATTTAAATCCATGTATTTTTCCAGATATTTTCTCATTTATTGTGTTGCAGCACCATCTGCTGGTAAAGTGTATGATTTACATCCCCCTTTACATTGTACAGATGTGACATGTGAATTGAAGGTTCAGTAGGTGGAGCTACTTCCAGCCTCTGCCTAGGCGAGACAGAGAGCTGGAAATCCCCAGGCTGAGACAAGCTGTCACAGTGAGCAGAGCACAAGTAGAGACTCCCTTACCACAGGTTTTCCTGCCTGGTCTCATGGCCTAGCATCCTTCTCTATCTTCCACAGACAGAATGCTAAACACTTTCCTCTAACCTCGGTCCTCACAGTATGGACCTATATGTGCTTCACCAGACTTCTTATTACACAGCGTGCCACTGCCACAGGGCTGCTGGAATAGTCTGGTAAAATGCCTGGAAATGGGGCTACACTGAATGCACCTATTTTCAGGGGCAGCTGCGAGCTGCTATTCTTTAGGGTGGGGGGGCCTAAAACAATGGGCCCTCACCCCGCTGAGAATACTAAAGTGTATAGCAACCAAGCACAATCACTGTTCAGATTGTGTAAATGCAGTCTGACTGCAACAGCCAATCACAGAGGCTCTCCCTGAGTGTGAGCATCTGTGATTGGCTGTTGCTGGTCAGTGCAGTGAATATGCATGAAGCTTAATGGGCGGCCCTGGATGCAGCAGCAAGACACTGGTAAGATATGTTCTTGCTATTCCTATAATCTTTCTATCTATCCTATCTATCTGTCTATTCTTTTCTAACTTTTTCCAGCATGGGAAAGACCATGCTAAAAATGCTGTCCGTGTGCTGTGAGATATTTTATCGCACCCATTGACTTGCTTTGGCGAGTCTGGCAGGAGATTCACATTCAGTCAGCAGCATGTTGCTACTTTTTCTTTCATACAGAATCTGGATGAGGGTGTGACCCCCTCCCCTCCTTCCTTAGCATTAATGAGAAAAAAAAGTGAAGCCAAACGTTCATCTGCTTTCACTCATTCATTACATTGGTCAGAGAGCAATGTGAGATTTTTTCACAATGCACTCATGCGATTTCAAAGCCCATGTGTCTGAGCCCTAAAAGTAAAGAAAAAGCTTTAAAGGGAACCTGTCAGTTAGTTTATTTCCCCCCTTTCAGCTATCACTACCTGTCCCTGCAGCTTCATAGTACTATTCTAATCATCCCTGTCTGAGCTTATAGTGTACTGTTAAAGGTGAAAAAAAAGCATTCATACACTTACATTTTCTGAGGCAGTGACTACACCTTGGAGGATGTAGTCACTCTGGCAGGTTAATAGTTAACATTTCAGCCTAATTTTATAAGAAATCTGTATGGCCTGTGTGATGTCATGATTATGTGACTGTAATAGACAGAGCTAAATTTCCATAGTCCATAATGATTTAGCTTGTTTAGCTCTGCCCACTATGGTCACATGATCATTACATCACATAGGTCCTTAATACAGAGAAGTTTAAGGAAATCTGCCAGGTCAAAAATCCATATGTAACTGATATCATTGTCATATTCCTTTCTCTAAGCTCTATCTATTCATGTATTTCTATTATTGATATTTTCCTTCTATCCTGTGTAAACTTCAAATTAAAAGATGCATTCTATCTGTCAATGCCAGTGAGCTCTCTGCTGCCACTCCCAAAGTAATGAATTTTCATGCATCATTACACTGCCCTGCCCTCCTGCAATCTGTTATACTGTGTGACACATTGCAGAAAGAGGAGAAGCAGAAAGAGGAGAAAGGAGGGGGAGGAGGTGTGTGATTAGCTGCAGCTCTGACCTCTTCGGCACAAAGCACAGATGAGAGGGACAGAACACCAGCTTGGATAGGTGTGAAAATTTAAATAACATATAAGAGAAAACATAGGCAGCATGACTCACGTGATCTAGTATGCAGCATGTGCTTGTAATAAGATCTACAATGGACTGACTACACATCAGCTGCGTATTAGAATACGTGAGCACGTGCGATACATTGTGAATGCCTCGTCTGTTGTTGATGAAATGTTATTGAAAACGTTGTCTAGACATTTCAAATCCTGTCACGGATGTGACCCACATGGACTAAAGGCAATCGCAGCTCCATGCTTCACATGGATGTGCGTCCCCGAGGACACACATCCATGTGACAGCGCGGCTCCGACACTCCGTGTGTCAGAGGAGAGGAGGTGAAGGGAGGAAGACTCCTGCTTCCTGCTGCTGCTCCCGCACCTCCTCTCCTCTGATCTGCCGGCTTATAGCCCTGTGCTGTGGAGCAGATACAGCAGGTGGCACCTCCTCCTCCTCCATGGGCATGGGAGAAAGCAGATGACAGGGGGGCCTGGGACACAGCTGGTGAGAGGGGGGCCTGGGACACAGCAGGTGAGAGGGGGGCCTGGGACACAGCAGGTGAGAGGGAGGCCTGGGACACAGCAGGAGACAGGGGGGCATGGGAGACAGCAGGTGAGAGGGGGCCTGGGACACAGCAGGTGAGAGGAAGGCCTGGGAACACAGCAGATAAGAGGGAGGCCTGGGACACAGCAGGAGAGAGGGGGGCATGAGAGACAGCAGCTGAGAGGGGGCCTGGGTGTTTCATATATAAGGCTGCATATATAACACTGCACTATACGGAGAGGCTATGAGGCTGTATTATGCCATATGGAGAGGCTATGAGGCTGCATTATGCTATAAGGAGAGGCTATGAGGCTGTATTATACTATATGGAGAGGATATGAGGCTGCATTATACTATATTGAGAGGCTATGAGGCTGCATATACTATATGGAAAGGCTTGAGGCTGCATTATACTATATGGAGAGGCTATGAGGCTGCATTATACTATATGAGAGGCTATGAGGCTGCATTATACTATATGGAGAGGCTATGAGGCTGCATTATACTATATGGAGAGAATATGAGGCTGTAGTACACTATATGGAGAGAATATGAAGCTGTGTTACACTATATGGAGGGTTATGAGCTGTATTATACTATATGGAGAGGCTATGAGGCTACATTATACTATATGGAGAGGCTATCAGGCTGTATTGTACTATATGGAGAGGCTATATGAGGCTGTATTATACTATATGGAGAGGCTATGAGGCTGTATTATACTATATGGAGAGGCTATGAGGCTCTATTATACTATATGGAGAGGCTATGAGGCTGTATTATACCATATGGAGAACATATGAGGCTGGATTATGCTATTTGGAGGGATGTGAGGCTGCATTATATTATATAGAGGATAATGGGGTTTATTATAATAATTGACTGACTATGGGGGCTAACTTATGAATGGAGGACTATGGGATGCATTATAATACATAGAGGACTAGGGGGGTACATTGTAATATATGGAGAAATATGGGGATGCATTATAATACTTGGATGACTATGGTGTCAGGAGGGAATGACCATATAAACCAGGATGCGGGACATATATACCATGATAAGAGCCATATTCCAGGTGGAGGACCATATATAACATGATGAGGGACATTAATGCATAATTAAGGGGGAGAGGGGTCAATTTGTGAGTCTTTAGAGGATTTAAAACGTTACATGAGGCCCATTCATCTGACCAATGTGTGCGTGGGGGGAGGGGAAAGGGGGGTCTAAATTTGCACCGGGGCCCGCCAGACTCTGGTTACGCCACTGACTAAGGGTCAAGGATGTTGATAACTGCAGTGTGGTGTCAGAGGGGGTAACATGCCAAACTACTTGCACAATTGCAGGACGGGTGGATGGTCGATTTAGACACTAAATCCCCCAAGAGGATTAAACAAAAAACTGAGTTTCGCTCCCTATTTGTGAGCTTAATATTCATTCACCTATGACTGCTTTCACACTGCAGTTTTTTCCCTGATTAGGTTCCATCAGGTTTGTGTGCCAAAACCAGGAGTGTCTCCAAAACTCAGAACAGGTGTCTATCTTTCAATTATAGTTTTTCTCTGCAAGTTCCTTTCCTGGTTCCTCTCCTGGTTTTTGCACACAAACCTGATCGACACTTATCAGTGAATAAACTGCAGTGTGAAGCCAGACTATTGCACATGCTTTATTCAAATAAGACATGTAAGGTGATTAATTATGAAAAGCTTGAGGTACCGTGTGAACCTGGCTCATATTCAGGAGCAGATGCCATTGCCAGAAATATTGAAGACTCAGAGAGAAAAAAAGATAAAAGAATATTTTGTGCAATATTAAAATGTAATTTCATTAACACCATGTTTTGTAATACATAATTATGTGTATGAAAGATTAGATGAATGTTCACTGTGTACCTAACAGTACATGTGACTATATGTTAATTTTATATGTATTTTTTGTACATAACATATATATACTGTATATATATATATATATATATATATACAGTACATATATATATATTGTATGCATACACCATACTGGTCTGCTAGTGACCTCATATGATGAGGTTGGTGCTTTTTTTGTATTTATTAGGTAGGTATTCACTATGTTTTACAGTTTTACACAATATATTTTTCATTGTCCACAGTTAACATTGTATGTATGCATCATTCATTATGATCACTTACTATTATATGTATTGTTATTATGATTTAGTAATCACATTCACCATTTAGGCTGCCTTCAGACTTGCAGATGCATCTGCAGCGTTTTGCAGATGCATCTGCAAGCATCTGCATGCAGACCGCGGCCCCTATGTTTATAATGGAGCGCACGGCGGTCTGCAGATGCTTGCGGACCGCCGTGCGCACCCATTCACTCCTATATGTGATCTGTGCGCACGCGGATGCCTGCGTACAGATCACACACTCTCGTCCGCACCAGGGACGCGACATCTCGCGTCCATGGTGCGAGCGGGAGTGTGTGATTTGTGCGCAGGCATCCGCGTGCGCACAGATCACATATAGGAGTGAATGGGTGCGCACGGCGGTCCGCAAGCATCTGCAGACCGCCGTGCGCTCCATTATAAACATAGGGGCCGCGGTCTGCATGCAGATGCTTGCAGATGCATCTGCAAAACGCTGCAGATGCATCTGCAAGTCTGAAGCCAGCCTTATACATTGATTTGTGCTATTGTATTGACTATCAGCTGTATCACTGCATCAATGTTTTTAATGGTATGTATGTAGGTATGAATGAATTAACAGTATGATGGGTGAATGTAATAGGCACTGTGAGCACTTTCTATTAACATTTCGCTAGGTCAATAATCAGGTATTAAAGCAATTGGCTCCCGGTCTTCATTAAAATAGCCGCCGCAATCCACAAGTGCAGACAGGAAGTCTACTCCAGTCTGTTGAGATTGGTGAGATGTGTCTGCGCGTGTGCGATGACGTCACCGGTGACGAACACGTGATGCGCGCAGACCTCTCCAGCTCTCAAACGGTGATGACACTGAACAGCTGAGATAGGCGTCCATATCAATAACTGAGCCAGGCGGACATGGTATTCAAGCAGTTTTCTGTACACCTCAAGCCACACCTCTTGACAAAACGTTAGTGAAACATATGTTTGGGATAGGAGTCACCACAGGTCAGGACACGAGGGCACAGCGTGGATCTGAAACTTGCCACCTAAGAACTATGGGCGAGTTTAATTGAGTGGATGTATGCGCTTCCATATGAAAACTAATGATATTCCATGGCTAGGTGTGTGATGGTGCATTACTGTGTGATATAACTGAGTAGGCTCCACATTGAGTCCGCCTGATTGTGGCACCAACCTTGGATTTCTTCACCAATAACGTCTTATATCGTGTTTATGTGTATGAGCTTTTAATAATTAATAAAGTTGTCATTTATTTTTGAAACTAGAACTCCTGCATGGGTTCCACTTATTTCTATAAGTAATTGGAGTGTTTCACTACATACAGTTGTGGCCAAAAGTATTGATACCCCTGCAATTCTGTCAGATAATACTCAGGTTTTTCTTGAAAATGATTGCAATCACAAATTCTTTGGTATTAATATCTTTATTTAATTTGTCTTCAATGAAAAAACACAAAAAGAATTGTCCTAAAGCCAAATTGGATATAATTCCACACCAAACATAAAAAAGGGGGTGGACAAAAGTATTGGCACTGTTAGAAAAATCATGTGATGCTTCTCTAATTTGTGTTATTAACAGCACCTGTAACTTACCGGTGGCACCTAACAGGTGTTGGCAATAACTAAATCACACTTGCAGCCAGTTGACATGGATTAAAGTTGACTCAACCTCTGTCCTGTGTCCTCGTGTGTACCACATTGAGCATGGAGAAAAGAAAGAAGACCAAAGAACTGTTTGAGGACTTGAGAAACCAAATTGTGAGGAAGCATGAGCAATCTCAAGGCTACAAGTCCATCTCCAAAGACCTGAATGTTCCTGTGTCTACCGTACGCAGTGTCATCAAGAAGTTTAAAGCCCGTGGCACTGTGGCTAACCTCCCTAGATGAGGACGGAAAAGAAAAATTGATGAGAGATTTCAACACAAGATTGTGCGGATGGTGGATAAAGAACCTCGACTAACATCCAAACAAGTTCAAGCTCCCTGCAGTCCGAGGGTACAACAGTGTCAACCCGTACTATCCATCGGCGTCTGAATGAAAAGGGACTGTATGGTAGGATACCCAGGAAGACCCCACTTCTTACCCAGAGTCATAAAAAAGCCAGGCTGGAGTTTGCCAGAACTTACCTGAGAAAGCCTAAAACATTTTGGAAGAATGTTCTCTGGTCAGATGAGACAAAAGTAGAGCTTTTTGGGTAAAAGCATCAACATAGAGTTTACAGGAGAAAAAAAGATGCATTCAAAGAAAAGAATACGGTCCCTACAGTCAAACATGGCGGAGGTTCCCTGATGTTTTGGGGTTGCTTTGCTGCCTCTGGACTGCTTGACCATGTGCATGGCATTATGAAGTCTGAAGACTACCAACAAATTTTGCAGCATAATGTAGGGTATGTGTGAGAAAGCTGGGTCTCCCTCAGAGGTCATGGGTCTCCCAGCAGGACAATGACCCAAAACACACTTCAAAAAGCACTAGAAAATGGTTTGAGAGTAAGCACTGGAGACTTCTAAGGTGGCCAGCAATGACTCCAGACCTGAATCCCATAGAACACCTGTGGAGAGATGTAAAAATGGCAGTTTGGAGAAGGCACCCTTCAAATATCAGGGACCTGGAGCAGTTTGCCAAAGAAGAATGGTCTAAAATTCCAGCAGAGCATTGTAAGAAACTCATTGATGGTTACCGGAAGCGGTTGATCGCAGTTATTTTGGCTAAAGGTTGTGCAACCAAGTATTAGACTGAGGGTGCCAATACTTTTGTCTGGCCCATTTTGGGAGTTTTGTGTGAAATGATCAATGTTTTGCTTTATGCTTCATTCTCTTTTGTGTTTTTTCATTGAAGACAAATTAAATGAAGATAATAATTCCAAAGAATTTGTGATTTAAATCATTTTCTGGAAGAAACTGAATATTATTTGACAGAATTGCAGGTGGTGTCAATACTTTTGGCCACAACTGTAGTTCCTAAAAAGCTGTACCGATGTATAAGTGAACTAGTCATGAATTAATCATGAGGCTGATACATATATGTTGGTGGTTGTGTTGTTTGAACAAATTCAAAATCCTGAGGTAAAAAACTCATCAAATACTCAATGTGTGCACGTGGCCTAACTCTATTTATTAGGCAGAATTTACCCTCTATTTGATAGGGGCTTGGGATTAGAGCCCTCTGTTGTCCTACATAGGGGACAGGCTATTCAGGTTGCTAACATGGTGTTGCTTCTGTTTTTTTTGTAATAGCAATATATCCTTTCTTCCTTTAATTATACCCTCTAATGTTTGGTGTTTGCTCTTTTTAGTATAAGATCTCATATTTAGACCTTTGTACGTTAGTGGAGCTAAAATTGTGTAGTGGATTGTTCTGGGATTAAAAATTTATTGCACATAGCCCTATTATTATATTATGTTGCATTAGCCTGTGTGAATTACATGTTATTTTGTGTTGATTGCTACAGTTACCTATTTATTACAATCTGTGACCTTGTGAGATAGACTTCGCCAGGGGCGTAACTACAATACTGTAGGTGCAAGGGTTGCAATCACACCCAGGCCCTGGAGCCTAAGGGACCCTAAAAGTACCTTTAGCCTATAGAAAAAGACTATTACTAATAAAAATTTGCAATAATTGGGGGCCCCGTTGGAGCTTTCGCATCGGGGCCCATGAGCTTCAAGTTACACCATTGGACTGCGCAGTACAGGGGTAGATGGTGATGTTATTATACACACCATCTGTAATTAATGTACAGCCTTTGCTAGCTTTTTAAATGATTTTATATTGAGTGTTATTTCGTGTTCCCTTTGTTTGTATGAATAAAGATTGTTACAATTTTTCAAACACTATTTCTTGAGTGATCCCAATACTTGTATACACCTTCTTCTCTACTCTTTAGTTGTTACTGGTTTTCCAGGTATGTTAGGCTACATTCAGACTGTGCGCTTGAGCCCCATTTTTTTGCCGCTCCGTTTTGCCGCTGCAAAAAAGGATCCGCTTTTTTCAATAAACGCAGCTCTCATTCACACGATGCGCTAGCGCTGCATTTTGTATAGATCTGTTTTTTGGAGCACATTGAACTATGGAGGGAATGGAGAAATTGGACCACGAAAAACACCCAGAAATTGACATGCTCATTCTGTGTACTGATCCGTTTACAAAATTTGCGTCTGAATGCAAAATGTGGAAATGCACTGACTTGGCTGGGATGGACAATTACACTGCATTTCACTGCAAATAACGTATCCATCAAAAACGCTACACTAATGGTGCACTAGCGCACCGTCTGAATGTAGCCTTATTTTGGTTTGATCCTCTTTTATCTATACAGGATGAATTTATAATGCGCTCCTTCATAGTCTGACTAATAACAGTGAACAGTAAAATTGAACTTTGTCTTCCTATAAATGAATTAGCTGCAGCTCGGCTATATTGCAACACTGCCTGTAATATGGTGGCTGAAGCTCTATGGGCCCCTTTACACACGGCTACATTTGTAGCTTGTCACCAGGTAACTTACTGGTTGCAGTGAAATCATGGATACAAGGTTCTATCTTGTTGCTGTGTACAAATAGAACCATGTATCCATGATTTCACTGCAACCAGTAAGTTACCTGGTGACAAGCTACAAATGTAGCCGTGTGTAAAGGTACCCTATGAGAGGACATCTGCAGATGTGTCTAATGCTGTCCTGTGTCACTTATATGGTACCTTTACACGCCGCGACGGCAGGCTGGATACATCCCGCTACAGGCTACAAATGTAGCTTGTAGCGCCAATGTAGCCCGTCGTAGCGGCGTCTGAAGACGTGACGCTACAGCCGGGCTGCTCGAAAACTGATGGCTACAACGCCGATGGTAGCGAGCTGTATCGGCGTGTAAAGAGGCAACGGAAGGGAACTCGGGACAGCCTGTGATGTAGCTGCAATGTAGCTAAGGCGTGACCCTGGCTCCGTGTTACCGCGCCCCATGTGCGATCATTGGTGGAAGCTGCTGCATGACGATTGGTAGTCGCTGCATAGGGAGGCATATTTAAAGGAGCTGACCAGTCACACTACACAATCGCTCGAGCGTGCTGTATTACTCAGCCTCCTGCGTTGCCTGCCCAATCAGGATGTTATTGCTTCGTCCTATCAGCGTACGGACGGCTCGTAATCCACAATTGTGACACGCCTATGTGCTGGCCCTGCTGCACCAGGTCCGCCCATAGTAGCTGGTTATAGCGGTGTGTAAATGAGCTACAGCTGGCTACTTGAGACACCCGGCGATGTAGCTAGCTATAGATGTAGCGTGGCGTAGCGCACCTTGTGGCGGCGTGTAAAGAGGGTGCGTTGACCGTTTGTAACCGTTTGAGCGTGCTCGTGCACGTGAAGTAGCGGGATGTATCCAGCCTGCCGTCGCGGCGTGTAAAGGTACCTATAATCATACATAGCTCTGCAGTGAGACCAGAAGAGCAGTTATTGCATCTCATACTGGTAACATATAAGAAAATCAAGGGAGGCCATAATGGGCATCTGCCATAAAAGGGATGCTGTCACGACAGGGGTTAATGCGGGAATGGACATAAAGATTGAATGTATGGGATCTAGTTTAGGGTTAAGAGTTAAAGGGTGTGGTGAAAAAAGATTTGAAATTGTAATGGAGTGTATTTAGAGGAGGGGAGGGGTCAATTGGGGTCTATAAGGGTAAGACTGTTGGGACAGAGGGGAAAGCAATATCTCACCCACCCTCCCATGTTTTGGCTCTGTTACAGTAGTAAATAACATTGTTATTTGATTGTGACATGACTTTCAGTATTTGATGATAGTGACAGTTTTATTGTTCATCAGTGATTTTGTTTTGAAGATTGAGCTATAGGCTCTGAAATGCATAACAATAAAATCAATGTCAATTCATTCCTTGGAGCTTTTTTTCAACACTCGGCAGTGCAAATTTAACCCCATTTCTTTTCATGAAGCAACTGATATGACACCATGGGGACTGCAGCAAGCAGCCGGGGATTATTACCACACGCCATTATTATCATCTCTGCCCGATTCATACCCGATTTTGCACCTTGTTATTCAAATGTTTTATTAACATTTTAAAATAACAACATACATTAAATATCATTTGTCTTATAAAATTTCTCATATATAACATACACAACATATATTCAACTATATACAAAGACGTGGATGTAAGTTGAAAGCAAAGAAATACAAGTAAATATTACATCATAATACCAAGCAATCTATGGAGAAAAAAAAAAGAAAAATCATAAATATTCATGTATCATGTAAATCAATCTGAAGAGATGGAGTATACGCTATAGTCCAGTATTGCCACTTTTGAGCATACTTTCTAAAAGTATGGTTTCTTATAGTAAATATAAATTCGTATAAATTATGAGTTGTTATTTTTTTCATAAGCTCTTCTATTGTAGGAAGGTGAGGAAGGTGCCTGGAAGGGCGCCGAAACGTGTAGGAAGGAATAAAGAAGTATACTGCTACAACATCTTGCATCCCAGGTGATTTTGTGGACTCAGCAGCGCGAACTGTGGCACACCTTGCTTCCCATATTTTCTGATTGTAGGAATTGTGTCTGTTCTCCAATAAGTCGCTATTAAAGATTTAGCACCTTGTTGTCTTCCAACCTTTCTACCTGCAAAGAAACATTGCCATCTGCTGGCTGAAGGTATTAAGAACAAACAGGAACTAAAAGTTGAGTGTGTGTTTCCTGGAGGGAAGAGTTTAGAAGACACGCTGGGTCAAGTGACAGTTGTGTCGCAGTTGCAAAATATAAAAGGCCTAGTCTGGCCAGGAGGAGGGCAGCGTGCACCAGAATCCTGTTCCAGGAAGGTCATGTGGCAGTGAAGTGAGTTTACAGCCACATCACCACAAAAGGGTCCAAGAGTATTCAGATCCCAGAGAAGGCCTGAGCTATACCTAAACTGAGAGGAAGATAGGTGACTTAAACTGAGAGGAAGATCCGTGACCTAAGCAATATAGAAAACTGTGATCAAAGCTAGTGAAAGCCCGAGCCAGTAGATGACCCTGCCCTTCTTCAGTAGAAGCTCTTGAGATGTGCCTATAAAAGTACCTGAGGAAGACCAGACTACGTTGGTCAAGTTCCAGAGCCCTGACTGTGTGGTCAAGCCACAGACTATCATCGGTTGTGCAACCCACAACCAGTTGTAGCATATTAAACAGCTGCCGCAGGATCCCCCACCTCACGGATGGTCACATAGTATCCAAAGGACAAAGATAATTCGATCCGTGCTGCTGCATATAATGACAGACGTCCTTTCTATTTTAAAACAATGATCTTTATTCCTACGCGTTTCAAGGTCGTGCCGACCTCTTCAGCAGGGTCTGTCATTATACGCAGCAGTGCGGATCGAATTATCTTTGTCCTTTGGGAAGCCACAGACTATGACGGTCAAGATCCAGAGTCGGCCCGTTGCTTCCTGTGCAGAGATACAGTATTGAGAGGGGACTTAGGCCGTATTTCAGAGCATGAAGGTAGCCAACCAGTGAATATCATGCACAGGTCCCCCAATTTGGACTTGTGACCTAGTGAGCAGTGCATCTGACCCCACTAGCCCTGGAGACCACCCATTCCAGTCTACAGATGTAGACTGCATGTAAGTTATTAAATAATTATTCAGAACCTTTATGGTGTAGTTTTAGGCCAGAGATGGATGGTTAGGGATGAGCTAGCAAAGTGCAGGGACAGGTAGGGGTAGGTTAGTGGCCTAAAACCAACTGGCAGATTCCTTTTAAGTCTGAAAACCTCTTAAATGTGAATAGGATATTTCAAGCTAAACAGTTTTGTATTCTTTCTTCTAAAGCAGGAGGGGGTAATTCATTTTCTTGACAGGCCATATGAGAGACCCCATGACTGGTGTGGAGGGCTGAACCAATAAGTTGAAATTAATTTTGCTCAATCTTAAAATTAACATATTAATTATAATTATTATTTTATTGTAATATTATTAGCATCACTTAATATTGAGCAGAATTAAGTATGCTGACAACCCCCTATATACCGTATGCGCCCAGTCTTGTATATACAGTATGAGCCACCGCACAGGCCCCTACAGACAGTATGAGTTTCCAGATAACCCCCTTTCATAGCCCCTATACACCTTATGAGTCCACAGACACCTATATACAATGTGAGCCCACACATTGCCACTCTATGTAGCAGTGTTTCTCAACTCCAGTCCTCAGGACCCACCAACAGGTCATGTTTTCAGGATTTCTTTAGTATCGCATAGGTGTTAGTTTAATCACCTGCAAAGGGGATAATTCTAACACCTATGCAATACTAAAGAAATCCTGAAAACATGACCTGTTGGTGGGTCCTGAGGACTGGAGTTGAGAAACACTGCTATATAGTATGAGCTCCCACATAACCCCTCTATATACAGTATGTGCCCCCACAAAGCCCCTCTACATACAGTGTGAGCTCCGACATAGCCTCTCTATATACAGTATGAGCCCTTACATAGCCTCCTAAATACAATATGAGCCCCAACATAGCCTCCTAAATACAGGAAGAGCCACTACATAGCCTCCTAAATACGGCATGAACCCCACATACCCTCCTACATACAGCATGAGTCCTCACATAGCCTCCTATATACATTATGACGCCCATATAGCCTAATAAATACGGCATTAGCCCTTACATAGCCTCCTATATAACGTACATTATAAGCCCCACATAGATTTGTATATACATTATGAGCCCCTAAATAGAGCATAAGCCCCCACATAACATCCTGAATGCAGCATGAGCACTCACATAGCCTTCTATATACATTATGAGCCACATATAACCACATATACTTCTATATACATGATGAGCCCCACATAGCTGCCAATAACCCTTCTGAGATTCTTTGAAGTATCTTCCCCAATCCATTCTAGACGTATGAACGGGAAGCAGCACTTTGTAATCTTGGCTGTTCTCAAATCATCCCTACTGTTGAGTTGATTGATGTTCTGTTCAGCCAAATAGTAAAGGTACCATCACACGCCGTGATATGGCTTCCATATCGCTGGCGATTTGACGTGAGCGTGCACGTTTTGGGCACTTTTTTCACATCACTGTGGAGCTGTCACACGTAGCGATCTCGCGTGCGGTCTTCGGCAATCATGTGTTCCGGAAATCACCTGCCAAAGACCAGAAGCAATCTTCCCTTCACACATTGCTGCGTCACACGCCACAATAGTAGCAGCAGCGATGTGGGCATACTGTTTGGATTACTGTTTTGATAGGGGTGTGCTAGAGTGTGTTTCACCACGCCCCTATCACTGCTATTGGAGGACGGAACTGTGTTCCCATTGGTCAGCCTTGCGTGAACGCACGGGTCATTAAATAAGGCGCCTCGGACACGGCTCGCCAATCGGAACTCAGTGTCACCCACCAGTCGCCGCAGATGCGGAACGAAAAAAACAATATCCAAGCACGCCTAAGGGATTATTTCAGGATCGCTGTGTACCCTGTCACACGGCACGATCCGCTGAAATCACCTGGTGGATATCGCCTGATTTCCCTGCAGTGCAGGGCAATCAGGCGACGCTTCACCAGTGAATTCTCGCCAAAGAATCACCCAGTCACACGCCATTACGCACATGCGATGTGGTTTCCACATCGCTGAATTCGGGAATTGCCAGCGATCTCGCCGGCGATATGGCGGCATGTGACGGTACTTTAAGATTTTGATGCTTCAGTTCAAATTTCTACTTTGGGTTAATTATTATAGCTTCTGACTTTTTACTAGAACAGTAAGTAAGGCATCTAAATCGTTATTCTTCAGAACAATGAGTCTCCCTGAATAAATAGGTATACTATAAGTCAATATGTAAAGTACAGAACAAACACTGGACACATCCCAGTTATTACTTTCATTTTGAGGACCTAGTCGTTAATAACAAGAACTTCCTGATTGCCTGCGTTCTTTCAGAAATCCAGTCTCACTAACACTGGCGTAACTAGTCTGATGGACCCCGATGCCAAATTTAGACCTGTCCCCCCTTCCCCCATGCACATGATGCCCCCCCACGCAGGGACATATTAGTCAGATGTTTGGGCCCCATGTAGCGCTTTAAATCTTAAACGCTAGGGCATAGTGTCCGGACCTGACTGTGGAGGCTCCGTGAAGTGGGGTCAGGCTTACTCTCTAGTGGCCACTATTGAAACTAAGATCTCCGGTTTTCATTATTTAGCATAGGGCAGTTTCTGCAATACACATATTCACTATACCCATTGATCCTCTTGTTTCTAGTGCCACTCATTAAGCTACATAATTCATGATAAATAGTAGTGTCACGGCAGATAACCGTTTATGTAAGTATATTATTTTCTGCCTGCACCTACACTTGTGGTGATGTCAGTCATATATAGATTTGCATTAAATCTTATAAAGACTTGCGAATTGATCCCTCTCCCCTTTGCTATGTATTATTGTCCCCCATTCTGCTATATTTGTTCTCCATCCTGCTATACTTGGACCCATCCTGACATATATATAGTCTCTGTCCTGCTACAGTGTTTCACAGAAAATAAGACATCTCCCTAAAACAAAACTTAGTGGGTTTTTTTGTCAGGCTACTAAATATCAGCCCTCCCTCGAAAATAAGACCTAGCTTATTTTATCTTAAGCATACCTGTCTCACAGAACATCAGGGCATGAAGCTATTTCTCTAGAATGTATTACTGTACCATAGCCCACCCGCTGCCCTTGTCTCAGTGACCGCTGCTGCATGTATTACAGCACAGCTCTGAGCTCTCTGCCTGAGCTGTGTAGATGTATGGGGAGCCACCGGCCAATCAGAGCCCAGAAGCTGCCGGCCAATCAGAGACGTTACATGCTGGCCTCCAAATGGCCGTTGGCTCCCCTTACATATACGCAGCTGAGGCAGAGAGCTCAGAGCAGCGCCCATAATACTGCATCAGCGGAACCAGTAAGTGTGTGTGTGTGTCGTAATGCGGATGATGGGGGCTGCATGGTTATGATGGGGATACGGTATTGGGGGCTGCATGGGGATATTGGTGAGTACAGTAATGGGGGCTGCATGGAGATGATGGGGGATATGGTATTGGGGGCTGCATGGGGATGATGGGGGCTGCAAGGGGATGATGGGGATATGGTGTTCACACAGTGAGCCAGGAAAGATAAGTACTGTTCTTGTCCATAGTTTCTGCTCCAGGTGTCTACAGTAAAGTACACTTTATCAAAGGTAAGTGTGGAGAGTGGTCCGCATTCTCTTGCACATGAGAGCACTGAGTAGTCACACCTTATGACATCAGGGTATCTTTTAATGGGGTTAATTGTATGTCATCATTTATGAAAAGGTGGTAAACTCCCCTAAGTGGTTCCACAGCAGTTGCACTACCTATAACTTGACTATTTAAGAGTTGTGTTATGTGATGTATCAACCGGCTATATTGTAAATGGCTGGTATGTAACACAGAGGTGGAGGTCCTCTCCAATGTGAATCTAGAATGTTTGCTAGGATTTGTAGTTCCACAAGCTTTTAGTAATAAATTTAGGGCCAGATTCACAGGATGGTCAGAAAGTGCTAAGCAGGACTGACCATCTACATACTTCCCATCCATGTGTGTGTCTCATGAGATATAATGAGACTGTTTTGTTTGTCACATGGTCTGTGGGTGCTTGCAAGGAGCTATCTTGCTGGAGCAACATGTTCTGGAGACCAGGTGTGTGTGCAGAGCCTGCGGTGTCTCTAAAGTTACGTTTGGGAAGCTACTTTCCGTCTGGGGACCTGGAGTCAGTGTGGGGAAATATCACAAATCCTGGTTGGTGATTCCACATAGTCAGCCTTTCCAGATGTCCAAACTGTCAGGAGACAGTGTATGGAGCTGGCCATTTAATCTGGAGAGGTAACCTCAAAGAAAGGGGGTTGTATACTGAGTGAGTGGACAGTGTGATACTTCCACTGGGATACTACTACAGGTGAGGTATGCAAAGCAATGTGAAATCCTAGAAACAGACTGTATGGTTATACATGTTGTTTATGGACTGTATGTCAATTTTTGGCTATAAAGCCAAATTACGGTTTATGTGCGTTAATAAACCAGATGGACTTGTATAAATGGAAAACCTTTCCTATGTGCCTTAATTCCGCTGCCAAGTGAGTGTTTCCCCTATACGGTACACTCAATGAGCGATGTCTCACTGTTGGCACACAAATTGATGACTAGGAGTATACACCTGTTTCTTTGACAAACAATCAGGAATGGATATATGGCTATGCAATGGCAGAAGACAAGTTGGAGTATGACAATCAGTTGTGAATGATGATGATAGTAAGCTATTTGTATTTAAATTAAGAATACAGCGTTTGATTTTTTAAAATGGACAAACCTTTTAAAAGGGACCTGTCAAAAGATTCATGCTGCCCAAACCACAGGGAGCATGAATCAGAGTCAGGCTCCGCAATTGAAGCCATGTATGATTTACTCTGCGGTGTTTCAGAGAGAATATACTTTGAGACATGTCATTCAACTTGTGCGGAGCTCAAGAATCTGCTGGGATCCACATGGAATAGTCAGCTGAGACGCATTGGTCCTGATTGATCATGTTGTTTATGCTAGAAGTTAAAAAAAGTCAAAGTTCTCAAAATTTTGCGCAACATGAAGTTGTGCAAAAATGTTGTGACTCTTGGTATTTCTACACCAATTTGAGGCAACTCTGGAAACATGGGTGGAGCTGAGTAGGAGCTCGGACGAGGCAGGGTGTGATAACTCCCATCTAACTAATTAGATAAAACTCACGATGCTCCTTTGAGTAGAGTAACACTTCTGCCAAGGCACATGGAGGCATACACCACCAATAACATGTGTCAAATTCAATAAGTTGCTGGCACCCCTAATGAATTATTCCTACACAAAAAAATAAAGGTGTGGTAATGAAAAATATGCAACTGATGAATAGGAGTCACAGTTTTAATGCAGGAAAGAGTAGCCACAAAATAGTGCAAGAATGAACCAGATCCTAAGTGCACTCTTACACACTGGAATTAACTGTGTTTTGATTGGGTAGGGGTTGAAAAAAACATGTGGTCATCTATTTTTTCTATATCAGTTGGGAATTTCAACATTATTTTTTTTTTTTTGGTGGGGGGTATTTTCAGGCTACATGTACTTCTAGATGCTGGCATAGCCGCTGAGTTTCCCAGTTTAAGCTGCTTCAGGAAAACGCCGACGATTGTTTTCCTTAGACGGTGTTGATGTCGTCCTTATGGTGGCTCTGTTGCCTTCATCTCATGCTTTATATTGTTAAAGCACCAGTCCAGCGTTGTTTATAATTTCACCTCTGGACTGGTGCTTTATATCCAAGTCCCCTGCCCCCTGTCTTATACTCACCTACCGGTGGCTTCATCCTCCATCACCGCCACTCTTGTTGAGCTTCGGCAAGTTCCATTGCAGTTAAGTTAGGCAGTTCCAGTGTTTGCTGGAGCACACCGGAGGTCACAAATCAATACATCTATATGAGCGCCTTTCATAGACTTGTTTTGAGAGCTTGTGGAGTAGCTTGTGACTTCCAGCCATTCAGAAAATAGAGTCCTGAGCAGTGCCGAAAAAGCATGAAAACACTGAAAAAAGAGTATAACACTAGGTGAAGGGGGCTTACAGTTAAAGCGCCATTCCAGCAAAGAAAAAAATACAACTGGAGTGGTGCTTTATGTGTAGAAGAATAGGCTTGTCACTCCTTCTAACTTCTTCATAGTTATCTGAAGCAGTTTATAGAAGTGACATATAAAGGAATAAGTTCATAGCACGCCGTTTTGACAATGTTGGGAATTATGTGCATGTTATAGGGTGCTTTTTCTTTTGTAGTGCTTTTTCAGATGGAATCCAGGAAGATTTTGCCTGAGATACTTGTTATGGGCACTTAAAGGGAACCTGTCAGACTGTTTATGCCCCTCCAGTTATCACTTGTCTGTAGCTGCAGCTTTATAATACTATTGTAATCATCCCTGTCTGAGCTCATAGTGTAATGTGAAAGGTGAAAGAAAAGCATTTATACACTTACATTTCCTTATGTAATAAGGCAGTCAGTCCCCAGATTGGAGGACGGGGACTGTTTGGCAGGTTAATAGTTAACATTTCAGCCTTGTGCTAGAACATGTTGGGAGACCTGATGTGATGTCACAACCATGTGACTACAATAGGCGGAGCTAAGTTCTCATAGATCATATTATATTTGCTGGCTTAGCTCCGCCCACTATGGTCACATGATCGTTGCATCACACAGGTCCTTTAGCCATCCAAGTTGAAATTGAGTTAACTATTATCCTGCCAGACAGTCCCCTCTTCCAAAGTGGGGAATGAAATGTAAGTGTATAAATGCTTTTTTTTTTCACCTTTCACATTACACTATGAACTCAGACAGGAATGATTAGAATCTTATATATAAAAGCTGGAGGGATTTGTGACGTGACATCCGTCACTTTGTCCCAGCATCCGGCAGAGCTGCACCCGCTCAGGGTGAGCCAAGATGGCGGCCGTAAGTGGGAGCCGGGACTCATAGAGCCCGCAACGCTTACGGCCGCCCCTAACACACACACACACACACACACACACCACACACACCAGACACACAACACACGCACACACAGTCACCTCTCCTCCATCTTCTCCGCCGCCGACATGTCGCCGCCCCTGGAGAACTGGATCCAATATTGCATCCGGGAAGTCTCGCGAGACTTCCCGGACGCCATCTTGCAAAAAGTATGTCGCCGTCCCCCTGAGGACTGAATCCAATATGGCGTCCGGGAACTCTCGCGAGAGTTCCCGGACGCCATATTGGATCCAGTCCTGGGTGCGGCGACATGTCGGCACAACGCAGGACTCAGGAAGACGCAAGCGGCAGGGAAGAAGCAGGGACGGTGGTAAGTATATCGGAGTGTGTGTGTGTGTGTCTGTCCGTCCGCCCCACCGCTGACCACTCTGCTCACCGTTGACCACTCTGCTCACCGCTGACCACTCTGCCCACCGCTGACCACTCTGCCCACCGCTGACCACTCTGCCCACACAGCGCCACTGCACTGACCACTCTGCCCACACAGCACCGCTGCGCTGACCACCCTGCCCACACAGCGCCGCTGCACTGACCACCCTGCCCACACAGTGCCGCTGCGCTGACCACCCTGACCACACAGCGCCGCTGCGCTCACCACACTGCCCACACAGCGCCGCTGCGCTCACCACACTGCCCACACAGCACCGCTGCGCTGACCTCCCTGCCCACCGCGCTGCTGCGCTGACCACTCTGCCCACCGCACTCGCTGCTAACCACTGAGCCACCGCACAGTGCTAACCACTGAGCCACCGCGCAGTGCTAACCACTGAGCCACCGCACAGTGCTAACCACTGAGCCACCGCGCAGTGCTAACCACTGAGCCACCGCGCAGTGCTAACCACTCAGCCACCGCGCAGTGCAAACCACTCAGCCACCGCGCAGTGCTAACCACTCAGCCACCGCGCACTGCTAACCACTGAGCCACCATATACTCTGCTACCCACTGAGCCACCTGTATACACACAATTCATTTCACCGCACTCCCCTAACTATTAGTAAATAAACTATATATGGATTCTAGACTACCCGATTCTTTAGAATCGGGCCGCCATCTAGTAGTATTATAAAGCTGCAGCTACAAACAGTGATAGCTGGGGGGGCATAAACCACCTGACAGGTTCCCTTTAAAAAGTTTTTTCTTTTTCTTTAATAGGATGACGGGGAGGGGGTGAGTCCTGTGACTTTTCCATATAGTTTAAAAAATGTTGCTAAGAACACATAGAAAAATCATAAAAATAACACACAAAGCCCTTGGTCTGAACATTGGAAGGAATTAAAATCTGCTTTCATAAAGACATTTTCATGGGCAGGAGCTCTGACTACACACCTATGTTCAGAAATTGTAACCTGTTTCATTAATGATTAACATGTTACACCCTTATCTATAAACTTTCCTCAAGCAGTTAGGGCTCACTCAGACATCATTGACTTTTCTAGGACACTAATGTTCTGAGTTTCATCAGTGTTTTTGATCACAGTCATGGAATCAGTATTCTATCAGATTTTTTAAAAGACCCATAGACTTGTATTTGTGAGTTTGATTCAACGCTAAAATCAATGTCGCTATGTCTTCATGCTTTATGAGAACCACTCAGTCCAAGGGAAAATGCAGATGTGAATTCCGCATGAAAACATGGATAGCACTCGTGCAAGAAAGACTGACGTCTGACTGAGCACTTGCTGTATTTTACCGTACTAAGAAATAAAATGACCATGAGAAATTGACCCATAGTTTAAATCAAGTTCTTGTGTTACATGTATTTTTTTTAATTTTGGCAATTTGTTATATCACAATCTCTATAAAAAAGAAAATTAATAATCTTTCAATTTTCACATTTACCACTGAGGCTTTTTTAGGCTAAGTTCCCACTGTGAGTTTTTGCTGTGTTTATTTGCTGCGTTTCTGTACCCACAGTTATGTAATGAAAGTCAATGTGATTATGTATACTACAAGCTGTTCCAACATGTGCATTTTTGGGTGCTGCGTTTTTATAGCAGGAATCGCCAATGTTTTTTTTATGTCCCCGCAATTAACTTGCCCTCTGGCTCACTGGCAGATAGATAAAGTCATCTCCCGCCACTGACGGAGGAAGAATCACTGGGAATTACTGCGGGCTCATCAGGGAGGGTAACAAAGTGTCTGTGTGTCTGTCTGTTGTGTGTGTCTGTCTGTGTTTGTGTGTCCCCTTATTTGTGCTGCATTTGTATGTGCACAAATGCAGCACAAGCACAATAGGTTTATAGACAGCTATGTTTTTACAGCTGACAAACGCAGCCCAAAAAATAAGTACAATGGGTGCACAGCCTTAAGCCCTGTCACACATAACGAGATCGTTAGCGAGATAATTGTTAAGTCCCAGATTTTGTGATGTAACAGCGATCTCGCTAACGATGTCGTTATGTGTGACACTTCGCAGCGATCAGGTCCCTGCTGTTAGATCGCTGATCATTACAAAGTGTCTGGGTGATTTTTAGGTCGTTGGTCTCCCGCTGGGACCGCTGCATCGCTGTGTTTGAAAGGGACAACGACCAACGATCTCAATACTACGCCTGAGAGTGACAATTCCCAACGACCTCCTATCATTCCGGATCGTTGCTGAGTCACTGGTGAGATCTGACTGCTTGACATCCCGCCAGCGATCCCAAAGTGACGCAACAGCGATCCCTACAGGTCGTATCGTTGTCGGGATCACTGGTGCGTCGTTGTGTGTGACGGGAGCTTTAGGCCATTCACACACTGCTTTTTGCTGCGTATTTTACGCACAAGCTCAAAAAGCAGGAGTGGAACAATCAAACCGGGCGTGGCACTCAGAGGAAAGGTTAATAGAACATGCTCCACTTATGTTTAATCGTCACTCCTGGTTTGTGAGGAGCTTGTGCTTAAAATACGCAGCAAAAAGCGTGTGTGAATGGACCCTAAGACTGTCTTTTCAAGAAGAGTTTAAGCATTTCCTTATCAGCAGCAAGGATTATAATGACAGGTGACACTTTTATACACAACTGATAACAGAATCCACCATTCATAAAATAGGCAAACTCACCGTTGACCTGCTCCCTCCTCCCTTTATGATGACCTTTGCATAGGTTTATTAGATGCTTCAATATCAAAGAGAGGGTGTGAGTCTGCCTAATGCTGCTAATGTCCACGTGATGATTTGTGAAACAAGAGGAAGTTCCAGTGACCAGTGTGAAAATTACTAGAACTCCATTTTAAATACAGATTTATTTTAAAAAATGCCCAAAAATAAATATACACTTATGTATAAAAGCAAAATATATAAAAAATTGTGGTTTTATATATATATATACAGTGCAGACCAAAAGTTTGGACACACCTTCTCATTCAAAGAGTTTTCTTTATTTTCATGACTATGAAAATTGTTGATTCACACTGAGGAATCAAAACTATGAATTAACACATGTGGAATTATATACTTAACAAAAAAGTGTGAAACAACTGAAAATATGTCTATTTCTAGGTTCTTCAAAGAAGCCACTTTGATTACTGCTTTGCACACTCTTGGCATTCTCTTGATGAGCTTCAAGAGGTAGTCACTGGAAATGGTTTTCACTTCACAGGTGTGCCCTGTCAGGTTTAATAAGTGGGATTTCTTGCCTTATAAATGGGTTGGGACCATTAGTTGTGTTGTGCAGAAGTCTGGTGGATACACAGCTGATAGTCCTACTGAATAGACTGTTAAAATTTGTATTATGGCAAGAAAACAAGCAGTTAAGTAAAGAAAAATGAGTGGCTATCATTACTTTAAGAAATGAAGGTCAGTCAGTCTGAAAAATTGGGAAAACTTTGAAAGTGTCCCCAAGTGCAGTTGCAAAAACCATCAAGCGCTACAAAGAAACTGGCTCACATGAGGACCACCCCAGGAAAGGAAGACCAAGAGTCACCTCTGCTGCGGAGGATAAGTTCATCCGAGTCACCAGCCTCAGAAATCGAAGTTTAACAGCAGCTCAGATTAGAGACCAGTCAATACTACACAGATGTATATGCAGATGAAGTTCATGAGCTCGTAACGAGGCTCATGAAACTTCATCTGCATATTCAAATTCTAGGAGCAATGCACCTGGTTTCACTGTGTTTGAGTCTTTAACTGGTGCCCGCAGTGTTATCCTCCACTGTCTCCACAAGGTCAGTGGTGCTTTGTGATGTTACACAGAGTTGTAGAGCAGACACATCTCTACAACAACTGTTAGAGGAGACTTTATGCAGCAGCCTTCATGTAATTAGCTGCTAGAAAACCGCTGCTAAAGACAGGCAACAAGCAGAAGAGACTTGTTTGGGCTGAAGAACACAAGGAATGGACATTAAACCAGTGGAAATCTGTGCTTTGGTCTGATGAGTCTAAATTTGAGATCTTTTGTCCCAACCACCGTGTCTTTGTGCGACGCAAAAAAGGTGAACGGATGGACTTTACATGCCTGGTTCCCATCATGAAGCATGGAGGAGGAGATGTGATGGTGATGGGGTGCTATGCCAGATGACCTGGCCTCCACAGTCACCAGACCTGAACCCAATCGAGATGGTTTGGGGTGAGCTGGACCGCAGAGTGAACGCAAAAGGGCCAACAAGTGCTAAGCATCTCTGGGAACTCCTTCAAGACTGTTGGAAGACCATTTCTGGTGACTACCTCTTGAAGCTCATCAAGAGAATGCCAACAGTGTGCAAAGCAGTAATCATAGCAAACAGGTGGCTACTTTGAAAAACCTAAAATATAAGACATATTTTCAGTTGTTTCACACTTTTTTGTTAAGTTAATAATTCCACATGATTTAATTCATAGTTTTGATGCTTCAGTGTGAATCAACAATTTTCATAGTCATGAAAATAAAGAAAACTCTTTGAATGAGAAGGTGTGTCCAAACGTTTGGTCTGTACTGTGTATATATATATACACACAGCAGGGGAGATATATATTGAACACATCACCAATTTTCTAAGTGAATGAATACATTTCTTAAGGTGCTATTGCCATGGATTTCTTACCGGATGTCGGTAACAATCTATCCAATCCACAAGGGAAAAGAAAGCAAACCATAGATGTCCATGAATGTAGTGATTTGTAATAATGAGCAATGACACAGAAAAACGTATTGAACAGATGAAGAAAGAGAGATGCAAAAATCAATGGAAAGTCATGACACCAGCTGAAATCTATCAGTAACTAGAAAGCAATCCTGCCACTTAATGGAAAATAATATCAGTTGGTTCAACTGATAACCTATAATAAGTTGTCTCATTACCAAGGTGCCACACAAGAAACATCTCATGATGGGTAAAACCAGTGATCTGTCTCAAGACCTTCACAATCTTATTGTTGCAAAAGACACTGATGGCATTGATTACAAAAGAACTTCTAAGCTTCTAAAGGTTCCAGTGAGCACTATTGGTATCAAAATTCGGAAGTGGAAAGAACATAATTTCACTGTAAACCGGCCAATGCCAGGTGCTCCTCACAAGATTTCAAACAGAGAAATGAAAATAATTATAAGAAGAGTTGTCGAAGAGTGAAGGACCACCTGTGGAGAGCTGCAGAAAGACCTGGAATCCGCAGGTACAATTGTTTCAAAGAAAACAATAAGTAAAACACTCAACCTCCATGGTCTGTGTGCACGCTCCCCATGCAAGACTTCTTTGCTGAACTAAAATCATGCTCAAGAGCATTTAAAGTTTGTTCAACAACATTTAGACAAACCTGTGAAATACTGGGAGAAAAAAAGTCTGGTCGGATGGGACCAAATTGTAATGTTTGGATGCCATAATGCACACCAAGTGTGGAGGCCAGCACCCCAAAAACACCATAGTAACAGTAAAGTTTGGAGGTGGGAAATGTATGGCCCTTTTTCAACATACGGCAATGGAAACCTTCAGAACTTTCAGGAAATAAAGACTGTCTTTGTAGCGGAAAGGGCCAAAATCACACCTAAACAATGCATGCAACTAGTTTCTCCATACAGGAAGCGTCTTGAAGCTGTCATCACCAACAAAGGCTTTTCTAGAAAGTATTAAATCTTAGTAAGCTCATTAAATACTTTTTCCCTGTGTTATTTCTCATTATTACACATTACTAAATTTCTGGACATCTATTGTTTGACTTCTTTGCCTTTGTGGACTGGGTGACTTGTTACTGACATCTGGTGAGAAATTCATGATATTAGCACCATTAGAAATATACTAACTTAGAAAATTGAGGATGTATTCAATACTTATTTCACCCACTGTATATATTTAATACTACAACCTGATTTAAACAATAAGGCATTTTCTAATGATAGCTTGTATTTAATTCACAAAGCCTCCAAATAATGAAGAAGAACATTTAAAAAATGTTTTAGCTCATATTCTATTACAACTAATAAGTCTTGTAACTCTTGTAGCAAATGTTTCATCATCAGATATCTCAATGAGGGTGTTTACTCTCTAGAACAGAGTTTTGGTTTTCAAGGCATGATTGGAGTTGTACTCTTACGACAGCTGGGGTGCATTGTTCTAGGAGTTATTCTTACTTCCTCCACTAGTATTATTCTACAGAACGTACGTGCTGCACATGCCTGTTGAAAGTACAAACATGTTTCTAGTGCCATTGCCATACACACCCGAGTATTAGCATTGATATCAAGGCGGCTGCAGCCCTGTAAATAAAAATAAACTTTTCTTGGCATATTCAAACATATCTCTGTGGATATTTTAACCCCTTCACAACCAAGGATGTATATATACGTCCTTGGTCGTGTCCTTTCCCCTTCCCCAATGTGAGCTCAAGCTGTGAGCTCATATTCTCCCCGAAACATTTGATCTGATGTCATCAACTGAGATGTGTAGCTAACACCATCGATCCGATCAGTGATCCAATCAGTGGTGTTAACCCTTTGGATGGCAAAGTCAGTCACTGACAGTGTGATTGAATTCCCCGTTGCGAGGATCGCGCTGTTCCCCACCATGATCAGAGGTCCTGTGATGAGATTATGGAACCTCTGTCTGTTATCTGGACAGCCCGGGGTCCTCTGATGACCCCTGAAGCTGTCCTGAATCACTTCCTGCTGGGGAGCTCCAGTGAGGTCACCAGCATAAAGTGATCATTTCTATTACCTAGATGGATGCAGCAGCATGTCTCTAGATAGGAGAAGCGATCTGTGTGCAGCACTGAGGCCCTCTAGTGGGCCAAGTAAAATACAAAGAAAAAGATGTTTAAAAATATGAAAAAAAGCCACAAAAGTACAAATTACTCCCCTTTTGCCCCATTGAAAATAAAACTATTAAAAAAATATATATACACACATTTTGCATTGCCGCTTTCAGAAATGCCGATCTATCGAAATATAAAATCAATTAATCAGAACTGTAAGCTGCGTAATGGAAAAAAAAGTCCACACGTCTAAAGTACCTTTTTTTGGTCGCCGCAACATTGCAATAAAATGTGATAAAGGGTGATCAAAGCAACGCATCTACCCAAAAATGGTGTCATCAGATATGACAAAAAATATGCTGTTAGACAGCCCCAGATCACCAAAAATGAGGATGCTACGGGTCTCAGAAAGTGGTGCAAAAGTATAAAATTATAAATAATAATAATAATAATAATAATAAAATGTATAAAAATAAAAAAGTTATGACTCTTGGAAGAAGGGGAGGGAAAAAATGAAAAACAGAAAATCGCCCAGGGTGAAGGGGATAATCCATGCTTTGAGGAAAGGAAAATGTATGCTTTCTTACAGTTCAAACAGTGTACTATGGGCAAAGTAAAGTACTGTACTGCGCATGCACCAATAGAGGTAAAAGAGCACTGATAACCTGTAAGTAAAGCCAGCGAATGTGCATTATAGTACTCTGCTCTATCTTCAGCAGGGCAAAGTGTACCTGCGCATGAGTACAGACAGACATGTCATCCACATAAAGCTAGGCGGGAGGACAGCTCTTCTGACAAGAGAGGAGACACTCTGTGACTGCAGACTTGTAAATCCTCATATCCCGCACACTGCACACTGTGAGGATTCTCTGGATTCGGTACCAGGCACATTCATATGACCACAGGAACACATTCTGGTGTGGCTTAAGTCAAAGCAAGTGTATATAGCAAGGCTGGAAGCAGTCTATGTGGCTGGGAGTGTATGTATACTTGCTGCCGGCACAGAAGTTGGAGAGTCTAACAGTGATGTGAGAGTTCATGAGTCTGCAGTCTGCATTAAAACATGCTGCAAAGCTGTGTTCTTTGAAGATTACAACTAGAGTGTGAATGTATGCGGTACTATATTTTGAGTGACTAATAGTAACCAAAAAAGAACATAGCCTTATGATATGCTCACATTATTGGACAGTAGTTTTGTCTTCTGATTCGACTGGATTCTTGGCGCTTAAAGACTTTTACTAGCTCAATACTTGAATTTTCCGTAGTGCCACAAACACTCTAAATCTGACCTGGCTTGTAAAGACATACAGAACACGTATTGTTTGCCTCCGAACACAGAAGGTTCCAATGTGGAATATTCAACGTATTATGGAAATATTTTTTCCCAGAAAATGTGCATTTGTGTGTTATTTCTCTGCAGCTAGATACTACATGTAAAACAATGAAGAATTAGGTAGACACTGCATGTGTTTAACTCAAAGTCTCTTAGTAGTTTTCATATATTACTTTATCAAGAACATAATTTACCACTAGTGCATCTAAATAACGCCAACCCACAAAAAGTGCATTTAGGCAATACTTCCAAGATTAGTATTAATACATTAGTAAACTGTGCTTAACTGTATCCATGAGTTTCTAAGGTGCTATTATCTAAACTTCATTGTATGAATGAGTTCTTTCTGAAGGTAAACTGTTTCACAACGCTCATTACTTGCCAACATGTAAAGGTCAATAGAAAGTCATCATACAATCAAATATATATATATAATTTATTATGTTACTTTAAAAGGAATAGGAAAACATTGTGAATTCTTCACCCTCAGCAGAATTACAAATCATATTAATTAAATTCTTGAATTTTGAGAGTGGTTTCCTACCTGAGGTCTAGGTGTTGCCTGTGCTCTACCTGCAGTAAAGACTGGCACAACCTGCACACAAGGAAATGCAAGGAAGGAGCATTGTAACGCCTCCCTAAACACACACTGCCAAATCTTATCACATATACTCGAGAATGAGCTTTGACCCTTGGACCTTCTAATATTAAAACATTGACTTATGAGATTCATTGTAGTATACTAATATATATATATATATATATATATATATATATATACATATATATATATGAGCAGTCAATAATCTCTTAATAAATATGTGTCAAATTAACAATACTAAATCCCTACTACCTTTATCAGAAAAAGCAACGTAAAAAGCAATAAAGACATACTGATTCTTAAATGCTAATAATTAAAATCTTTATTAATCCATAATAAAACAGAACTTAGAACAAGACCATATAATAGACCATAATAAAGAGAATTTTGTTTACTTACCGTAAATTCTTTTTTCTTTAATCATCAATGGGAGACCCAGACAATGGGGTTAAGGGCACTGCCCTCCGGAGGCCACACTAGGTACTACAAGTTTGTAGACACCGCCCCCTCCGCTTATAAACCCCTACCGCAGGGAATATCCTCAGTTTGGTCCATAAGCTGCGAGGAGACACAAAAGAACCACACCCGAAACCTCGGGTGAAACAAACCGTGAACAAACGGTCCAACAACCCGGAATAAATTGTTCCAACTGGGAACAAGTCAAATGTGACAACAACCAATGGAACACTGGGTGGGTGCTGGGTCTCCCATTGATGATTAAAGAAAAAAGAATTTACGGTAAGTAAACAAAATTCTCTTTTTTCTGGTCATCATAATGGGAGACCCAGACAATGGGGATGTCCTAAAGCAATACCCCAGGGCGGGAAGAGTTCCTCAAAAGACGGATAACACATGGTCCCCCTCTTTAAAGGTGGGCAACCGCCGCCTGGAGGACCCGCCTGCCCAGACTTGCATCCGCAGAGGCATGGGCATGCACCATATAGTGCTTGGAAAAAGTATGCAGGCTTGACCATGTGGCTGCCTGACACACCTGAAGAGCAGAAGCTTGATGTCGCAAAGCCCAGGAGGCACCGACAGCTCTAGTCGAGTGCGCCTTCAATCCCACCGGGAGAGGCAGACCAGAAGAACGGTAGGCCTCCTGAATGGGCACCTTGATCCATCTGGCCAAGGTAGATTTTGATGCCGTGGACCCCTTACAGCGACCCGCCGTAAGGACAAACAAAGAGTCCGAACTCCGGAAGGAGGCAGTTCTGGACACATAAATGCGCACAGCCCTCACGAGATCCAGAGTGTGAAGGTCGCGCTCAACCTGGTGAACGGGAGCGGGACAAAATGATGGAAGCACAATCTCTTGGTTCAGGTGAAAAGTGGACACCACCTTAGGCAAGAATTCTGGCCGTGGGCGTAAGACCACCTTGTCTTGGTGAACCACCAGGAAGGGTGACTTGCACGACAGTGCAGCCAATTCTGAGACCCTTCTCAGAGACGTAATCGCCACCAAAAAGACCACTTTCTGGGATAGACGAGAGAGAGGAACTTCTCTCAGCGGTTCAAACGGCGGCTTCTGAAGTGCCGCCAGGACTATGTTGAGGTCCCAAGGGTCCAGTGGCCGTCTATATGGCGGAACCACTCGAGACACCCCCTGTAGGAATTGACGGACCTTCGGTAGCAGCGCCAAACGTCTGTCAAACAGCACAGACAGCGCCGACACCTGACCCTTCAGAGAGCTAAGGGATAAGCCCAGCTCCAAACCCGACTGAAGGAAAGCCAACAGCGTCGGAACCGACAAGGGCCAAGGTGACCGTCTACCAGAAGTACACCAGGCGAAAAAGATTTTCCACGTCCTGTGGTATATCTTCCGCGAAACAGGTTTCCTAGCCCGATTCATAGTGTCAACCACTGTAGAGGAAAAACCCCTGGATGTCAGCAGCCAGGCCTCAAGAACCATGCAGTCAACCTGAGGGCCCTGGAATTGAGGTGGAAAAATGGGCCTTGCGCGAGAAGATCTGCGCGTTCTGGAAGAGCCCACCTGTGTCCGTCTGACAGCTGCCACAGGTCTGGATACCAGGACCTCCTGGGCCAATCCGGAGCCACTAGAATGGCCACCTTGCACTCCGTCCTGATCTTCCACAAAACCTTGGGAATCAGAGCTAGAGGCGGGAACACATAGGGCAGAAGAAATCTGGACCAACTCAGGATCAGAGCGTCCGCTCCCAGAGACTGAGGATCCCACGACCTCACCATGTATTGCGGCACCTGATGATTCAGCCGTGAGGCCATCAGGTCCACATCCGGAGTGCCCCATCTGCTGCAGACGTCTCGGAAGACGTCCGGATGAAGAGACCACTCTCCGGCGTCCATCCCCTGCCGGCTCAGATAGTCGGCCTCCCAGTTTTCGACTCCTGGGATGTGAACTGCGGAAATCAGGCAGTTGTTGTCCTCCGTCCAGGACAGGATGCGGTGGACTTCGGCCAGAGCCTGTTCACTCCTGGTTCCTCCCTGATGATTTATATATGCGACGGCCGTCGCATTGTCGGACTGAACCCGAATGGGTTGTCCTGAGAGGAATTTCTGAAACGCCAGGAGCGCCAGATAGATCGCCCTGATCTCCAGCACGTTGATCTGCAACGCCGACTCCGACTGAGTCCAGAGGCCTTGGGCCCTGTGGTGTAAGAACACCGCCCCCCAGCCCGTCAGACTGGCGTCGGTGGTCACCACTACCCAAGATGGTTTGATGAAAGACCGGCCCCGAGACAAGTGATGTGGCAGTAGCCACCACTGCAGGGAATCTCTGGTCGGTTGAGAAAGAGTCACCAGCCGATTCAGAGAGATCGTCCTCTTGTCCCATCTGCGGAGAATCTCCAGCTGGAGAGGACGGAGGCGTAATTGTGCGAAAGGCACCGCCTCTATTGATGCCACCATACGTCCCACCAACTTCATCAACACCCGTATGGATGACTGTGGTGCCAGGAGGACCTGCTGTACTCCGGAATGGATGGCCAACTGTTTGGCTCGTGGCAGAGACACCAGAGCTGAGTCTGTGTGGAAGTCCATGCCCAGATATGTCAGTGACTGGGTCGGAACCAGGGTCGACTTCTGAACATTGAGAAGCCACCCAAAATGTTCCAGAGACTTCATGGTCGCCTCCAGGCTCACCCGACACAGGTGTTCCGATGGCGCCCTGACCAGAAGGTCGTCTAGATATGGGATGACGGCATGTCCCTGCACATGCAGGAGAGCCATCATAGAGGCCATCACCTTTGTGAACACCCGCGGAGCCGAGGCCAGACCGAAAGGGAGAGCCACGAACTGGTAGTGTTCGTCCCCCACTGCGAATCTTAACCAGCGTTGATGAGCTGGTGCAATGGGCACGTGAAGGTAAGCGTCCCGGATATCTATGGACGCTAGGAAGTCCCCCTGTGACACAGCCGCGATCACGGAGCGCAGGGATTCCATGCGGAACTTCCGAACCAACACGTGACGGTTGAACAACTTGAGGTCCAGAACCGGGCGAAAAGAGCCGTCCTTCTTTGGGACGATAAAGAGGTTGGAGTAAAAACCCCGGAACCTCTCCCCGGAAGGCACTGGGACCACTACTCCGTCTCTGCGGAGACCCTCCAACACCAGATGAAAAGCCTGAGCTTTTTCTGGAGACGGGACCGATCGATGGAATCGGTGTGTCGGCTGAGACGTCAGCTCTATCCTGTAGCCTCTGGAGACTATCTCTCGTAACCACTGATCTTGGACCTGGAGTAGCCATCTGTCCCGAAAAGGAGACAGGCGGCCCCCCACCTGTGGGGAGGCAGGAGGAGAGCGCGAGTCATGCGGAAGTGGGTTTGGGGGTGGCAGCCGCCGCCCCCGCCGGCTTCTTCTGGCGACCCTTGGGACGCCACTGAGTAGAGGACTTATTCCCTCTGTCCGCACGGGCAGACGGTGCTGATGGCTGTGAACTGGATCGAAAGGACCACTGTTTTGGGTTCCTTTTCACGGTATACCGTGGCTTAGGTTTATTCTGTGGAATCTTTGACTCAGCAGAATCCTTAATCAGCTTGTCCAGTTCGGTACCAAAAAGCCTGTCGCCAGAGAACGGAAGATTCTGTAAAATCTTCTTAGACGTGGCATCTGAGTCCCAAAGACGCAGCCACAATAACCTGCGGATCGCTATAGCGTTGGCTGAAGCCACAGCAGAGCGATTCGCAGTTTCCAGTACTGCCGTCCTGGCGTAATCCGCATAGGCCCTTGCTCTATCAGTAAGCGCCAGGACTTCTGAACTGGACCCTGCCAAATCCGCGATACCATCCAGACAGGAGGTGATCGCCTGCAGAGTCCAGACCGTGGCAAAATTAGGGGCAAATGAAGACCCCACAGCCTCATAAGAAGACTTTGCGAGTTGCTCGACCTGTCTATCTGTCGCATCCTTTAATGAGGAGCTATCAGAGGCAGAGAACAGAGAGCGTGCAGCAATCCTGGTCATGGAAGCGTCCACCTTAGGGGACTGCGACCACTCCTGCAGCACCTCCTCAGGAAAGGGGAAGCGATTGTCCTTGGACTTACGGACATAACGCCGACCAGGATGAATCCTGGGCGCTCTAACCACCCTTCCAAAGTTAGTGTGGTCCATAAAGGAACCACTTGGTCTAGCCTCCGGCCGCAGCCATTGGTAGACCTCCTTCGGGTGAACGTTCACCTCCTCCGGGGGTGTCACGAGACGCAGAGTCTCGTTGATGGAGGACACCAGATCCTCCACCCCCTCTGGTGGTTCCGACATGGACCCGAGTAATGAACCCCCATCATCCTCATCCCCCTCAGAGAGACCCTCCTCTTCAGAGAGTGTCTGGAGCTCGGGTGAATCCTCACGTCGAGTCCGCTTAAGGGGTCTCATAGTTGAGGCAGGGGACACTCTGGAGTAATGTGAAGGAGCCGCTGGATTGTCCAGTCTCCTGGTCAGTACCTCCAGGGATTGCGACATGGAGGACAGCTGGGATAACATAGATTCATTTATCTTGTTCTGTGTCTCCCATGGCCCTGGGCCCACCTGGACCACAGGGTACAGCACCGAGGCTGTTGTCTCAGCAGTATCAGCCCGGGCCTCTGGGCGTCCGCAGTTATTGCAGGACCCCTCCACCAGTGTCCCTTTGCATGTAGCACAGGTAGTGGTGTTACTGGCCGCCTTAGCAGCGTTCTTCCCAGCTGAGGACATTCCCACAGCAGGGGGATAAGCCAATCTTTAAAGAGACAAACCGGTACAACCGGCGGCTTACCGACCGCAGTAATGCGGCGGAGGAAGCGGTGTGTGCGTGTGTGGCCTCCGCGTGTCTTCCGGTCTCCCCTGTAATGAGTGCAGCCGTGCACTTCAAGCAGATCCCAGCCGGGAAGTGAGGGGAAGATGGCCGCTGACAATTCAATTGTGGGCGGAGCCGAAGACACGCGGGAAGCCACACGCACGCCCCTTAATGACGTCACCGCCGGGGCTGCTTCCATCTCCTCAGGCAGCCCTAGTAATGAAGGCGCCGAGGCCCGCAGCGCGGGAAAGTATCGTGACACACACAAAACACAATACCAAGGCTGCAGACAAAGTCTGGAGCCGACAGCCGCAGCCCCTGTGAGACACAGGGCGGTCAGCCAGAGTGGCCCCAGCACGGGGTCCACCGCCAGAACCGCGGACCCGAGGGTTGCGCGCGGTCTGAGTGTCCCAACACATATAGTGCCGACACTACCCCCAGGCACACAGGAGACACACAAGGTGCCTCAGTGCCGGTCCGGTCTGTAAGCACCTTTAGGGAGGCCTCGGACGGGGGTGCAGCACCAGTCCGGTCTGTAAGCACCATTTAGGGAGGCCTCGGACTGGGCTGGCTCCAGTCCGGTCTGTAAGCACCATTTAGGGAGGCCTCGGACGGAGCGGAGCTGTGCAAGGCTCCAGTCTCCCACTTTCCAGAGCCCCCAAACAGGGATGGGAAGGAGTGCGACAGCGTACCGGGAGAACACAAAGTGTCCAGGCTCTAGGCCCTCCGGTACCTCGACCTGCGTGTTCCCAAGGGAGAGCAGGGAGACTGCCGAAGGTCCCCGACCGGGACCATATTACCTTGTCTTCAGACGCCATCACGTAAGTAGTGAGAATGCAGTGAAGTGCAAGCAAAGCGTGTGATACCTCCGAGCACACTAAGTTAAAAACTGAGGATATTCCCTGCGGTAGGGGTTTATAAGCGGAGGGGGCGGTGTCTACAAACTTGTAGTACCTAGTGTGGCCTCCGGAGGGCAGTGCCCTTAACCCCATTGTCTGGGTCTCCCATTATGATGACCAGAAAAATAAATATAGAGTGAATAGTAATATTGGATGGCACAAATTGTAAAAAATATAGGTAAATATATAAATCATCACTATAGGACTGACAATGGGGACGGAAAGTATTCCGACCCCTTTAAATTTTTCACTCTTTCTTTCATTGCAGCCTTTTGGTACATTCAATAAAGTTCATTTATTTTCTCATTAGTGTACACTCTGCCCCCTATCTTGACTGAAAATATAGAAATATTTGCATATGTATTAAAAAAGAAAAACTGAAATACCACATGGTCATAAGTATTCCGACCCCTTGCTTAGACACTCATATTTAAGTTACATGCTGTCCATTTCCTTGTGATCCTCCTTGAGATGGTTCTACTCCTTCATTGGAGTTCAGCTGTGTTTATTTAAACTGATAGGACATGATTTGGAAAGGCACACACCTGTCTATATAAGATCTTACAGCTCACAGTGCATGTCAGACAAAATGAGAATCATGAGGTCAAAGGAACTGCCCAAGGAGCTAAGAGACAGAATTGTGGCAAAGCAGAGATCTGGTCAAGGTTACAAAACAATTTCTGCAGCACTCAAGGTTCATAAGAGTACAGTAGCATCCATAATCCTTAAATAGAAGACATATGGGACCACCAGAAGTCTTCCTTGACCAGGCCGTCCTGCTATACTGAGCAATTGTAGGAGAAGAGCCTTGGTGAGCGAGGTAAAGAGGAACTCCAAGATTACTGTGGCTGAGCTCCAGAGATGCAGTAGGGATATGGGAGAAAGTTCCACAAAGTCAACTATCACTGCAGCCCCCACCAGTCAGGCCTTTATGGCAGAATGGGCCAATGGAAGCCTCTCTTCAGTGGAAGACATATGAAAGCCTGCATAGAGTTTGCAATAAAACACATGAAGGACTCCCAGACTATGAGAAATAAGATTCTCTGGTCTGCTGAGACGAAGATAAAACATGTTGGTGATAATTCTAAGCGGTATGTGTGGGGAAAACCAGGCACTGCTTATCGCCTGCCCAATACAATCCCAACAGTGAAACATGGTGGTGGCAGCATTATGCTATGGGAGTGTTTTTAAGCTGCAGGAACAGGATGACTGGTTGCAATTGAAGGAAACATGAATGCGACCAAGTGCAGAGATATTCAGTATGAAAACCTCTTCCAGAGTGCTTTGGACCTCAGACTTGGCCAAAGGTTCACCTTCAAACAAGACAATGACCCTAAGCACACAGCTAAAATAACAGTGGAGTGTCTTCAAAACAACTCTGTGACCATTCTTGACTGACCCAGCCAGAGCCCTGACCTAAACCCAATTAAACCTCTCTGGAGAGGCCTGAAAATGGCTGTCCACCAACGTTCACCATCCAACCTGACGGAACTGGAGAGGATCTGCAAGGAAGAATGGCAGAGGATCCCCAAATCCAGGTGTGAAAAACTTGTTGCATGATTCTCAAGAAGACTCATAGCTGTACTAGCTCAAAACGGTGCTTCTACTCAATACTGAGCAAAGGGTCTGAATACATATAACCATGTGATATTTCAGTTTTTCTCCTTTAATAAATATACAAAAATTTCTACATTTCTGTTATTTTTCAGTCAAGATGGGGTGCAGAGTGTACATTAATGAGAAAAAAAAAGAACTTTTTTTGAATTTACCAAATGGCTGCAATGAAACAAAGAGTGAAAAATTTAAAGGGGTCTGAATACTTTCTGTACCCACTGTACATCTAAGTAATCAGGACCAAAATAAATATTTGGTGACTATACCCAACATTGAATCTACTTACATAATCTTGCTAACCCTTCCATCATTCACTTACGGTGTCAGGATGTCCTCCTTTCACACGTTCAAGTGATAGTTGAACAAATATGGCACCCACTGGCAGTACTGGCCCACTGCGCAGTACGACACCCAAAATCAATGCCAGGAACCACCGCTGCACATGATGCACCCATAGCCATTGCCGAACATCACCACCACACACACCACCGAATGAGTAATTGTGCATGCGTGTACCCGACATAGTTACTCTGGCCGCCACCATCTTTGGATACTTGGGTACACAAAGATGGCAGCCTCTGAGAGAGTGCACAGGGGGACAGAGAGAGCACAGAAGGGGCAGAGAGAGTTCACAGGGGGGCAAAGAGAGCACAAAGGGGAAAACAGAGCACACACGGGGCAGAGAGCAAACTGGGGGACAGAGAGAGCACACTGGGGGGGACAAGAGAGTGCCATGGGGGGCAGAAAGAGTGCACAGGAGGAAGAAAGAGCACACAGCAGCAATTTAGATTGCTTACTTCTAGATCTTGAAGGTCTGCTTCTTGACTGGGAATGTCTGCTCCTAGATCTTGAATGCCTTCTATGCACAGGGGCAGAGACGGGGCAGAGACAGCACACAGTTACATAATTGCGCTGTCCTGTCTGGGACTTCCGGCGTCTCAATGTCCTGACATAACACGCCTCTGCCATATTTGCACACCCAAGTGATGGGTGTGCATACATGGCACACACTGTTGGTACTTGCACATTGCGCAGTACTATCAGTGATACCACTGTTGCCCTCAACCACCTCCACTGAAACTGCGCGCCACCTGAAACAGCCGACGCTGCCAACACATCACTGCCTGAGTAAGTGCGCATGTGTATACCTGGCACGCATGTACACCTGTATACAAAGATGATGGCAGTGTCATCTGTTGTGCGCTTTCGCACTTACTCTTGCTGTTGCCATTTTTGGACACCACAGGGGGAGAAAGCACAAGGTGGGAGAGACAAAGCACAGGGGGCAAGTGCACAGGGAGGCAGAGAGAGCACACAGGGAAGCAGAGAGAGCCCACAGGGTGAGAAGAGACAGCACACAGGGGGGAAGATAGCATGGAGGGGAGCAGAGAGAGCACACAGGGGGCAGAGAGAGTCCACAGCAGTGTAGAAAGAGTGCACAGGGGATAGAGAGAGCTCACAGGGGCAAGCACACAGGGAGGAGGAGGGAGAGAGAGTGCACAGGGGAGACAGCTCAAAGGAGAGAGCACAGAGAGGTGAAGACAGCACAGGGGGGAGAGAGAAAGCACACAGGGGGGAGAGTGCACAGGGGAAAGACAGCTCAAAGCAGGGAGAACATTATAGGAGAAGGCAGCACACAGAGGGGAGAGTGCAGTGGGGGTGAGAGATACAGTGAAAAGAGTACATAGGTCAAAAGGAGAGAGAACAGAGGGGAGAAGACAGCACAGGGGGAGAGAGACACCACACAGTGGGGAAAGAGAGAATGGATAGGGGGTAGACCGCACAGTGGAAGGACAGTGAGCCCCAGCACCACAGAGCTCGCCCCCATCATGAAGTCACCTAACCTCTCGATGCAATAGCATCGGACCCCATCTTGTATAAAAATATAAGCGTATCTCTAAAGTGCACAAAAGTGTAATATGGGTACACATAACGAGAAGGAAGGGTCTCAAATGTATAAAATATATAGTGTCAAAGATAAATACCTAAAAAAAGAGACCTAATTCAAATCACCATATCACTATAACGTATAAAAGGTATACATAAGGTACAATGACTGACAATGTCAGACAGGGAAAAGTACTGTTAATGCGTCAGTCCCAAAAACAAAAGAGAGCTAAGTAGCTACAAGATTAGTGCACCTAATAAAAACTGCAATGGCAAATACAATCAATGATTTGTCTGTTAAATAGGGGAAGTACCTAGGAAATAAAGCAACTAAGCCGCAAAGTAGAGACTACATTGATATGGATTAATATTTTATAATATTAATAAATTGCCTGCTCCTGTCCTAATTAATATAGACCAAGTTCCAGCGATGAACGTATGACACCAGACACACAGAGTCAGATGTACACTCTCCTTGGTCATTCAAAAGTATGGCTCCAAGTCAGGTTTATTTGAACAGGCATGGAATAAAACCTCAATGAGGGGCTCGGCCAGCCCTACTCAGATGTATTCATTGGTTAGTGGGTTGGATAATGTGCTAGTCCATGGGCGGATTCATGAGGTCATCAGGATATGTTAGTCCATCAGGTCATCTTATGATGTGTCATTCTGTGATTGGTTAGTCTTTCTCTGGACTCCAGCTTCCTCTCAGAGAGCATGGTGTGATGAGACAGGAAATGGCAGCCATCCTTAAGTCTAAAACATGCTTATGTAAGATTCAAATAATACACTTTATGGGCCGTTTCTCTCAACCGCTTATGCCTTAAAGTTAATTAAGTATGTGATCCTATGGCTCTCCTCAACAACATGAAGTTATGGACCATTGCTGACAAAGGCATAATGCATAAAAGTTGCCATAACTCTGCTGACTCAACAACTGTTTGGTGCAAACCTTGTCTGGATTAAAATTAGCACAAAAATGGGAGCTTCATGACATGAGTTTCCATGGCCGAGCAGCTGCACACAAGCCTTACATCACCTAGCATACTGCTAGATGTCAGATGGAGTGGTGTAAAGCTTGTCACTACTAAAATCTAGAGCACTAGAAACTTTTACTATGTGTTAACTCAGTTCTCTATCTAGAATCCTGCGCCACACTGATGAGGGGCAACAACCCCGAAACAGCTGTCTGTGGTTGGATACCTAGTCCATGGTAAACCCCTGGCCATATCTTCAAGCTCGCAAGGGCTGGATAGTGACTTAAGGGCTACTAATACCCTGGGCTAGGTCCTTCCCTGGTGGGATAACTGGCTGGTGTCCATGTTGTAGACTCTTAACCGAGGCTCCATGGACTTCATCTGCATATTCAAATTCTAGGGAGCAATACACCTTGGGTTTCACTGTGTTTGAGTGCTTTAACTGGTGCCCGCAGTGTTATCCTCCGCTGGTCTCCACAAGGTCAGTGGGTGCTTTGTGATGTCTGTCTATCAAGCATTGCTCCCACCCAGCCAGAATCCTGCGCCACACTGATGAGGGGCAGCAACCCCGAAACAGCTGTCTGTGGTTGGATACCTAGTCCATGGTAAACCCCTGGCCATATCTTCAAGCTCGCAAGGGCTGGATAGTGATTTAAGGGCTACTAATACCCTGGGCTAGGTCCTTCCCTGGTGGGATAACTGGCTGGTGTCCATGTTGTAGACTCTTAACCGAGGCTCCATGGACTTCATCTGCAAATTCAAATTCTAGGGAGCAATGCACCTTGGGTTTCACTGTGTTTGAGTGCTTTAACTGGTGCCCGCAGTGTTATCCTCTGCTGGTCTCCACAAGGTCAGTGGGTGCTTTGTGATGTCTGTCTATCAAGCATTGCTCCCACCCAGCCAGAATCCTGCGCCACACTGATGAGGGGCAACAACCCCGAAACAGCTATCTGTGGTTGGATACCTAGTCCATGGTAAACCCCTGGCCATATCTTCAAGCTTGCAAGGGCTGGATAGTGACTTAAGGGCTACTAATAACCTGGGCTAGGTCCTTCCCTGGTGGGATAACTGGCTGGTGTCCATGTTGTAGACTCTTAACCGAGGCTCCATGGACTTCATCTGCATATTCAAATTCTAGGGAGCAATGCACCTTGGGTTTCACTGTGTTTGAGTGTTTTAAATGGTGCCCGCAGTGTTTTCGTCCGCTGGTCTCCATGGACTCTTAACCGAGGCTCCATGGACTTCATCTGCATATTTAAAATCTAGAGCACTAGAAACTTTTACTATGTGTTAACTCAGTTCTCTATCTAGGAGACCGATGGATGAGCCTGAGTTTGGCCAATGCATGAAGACTGTTACCTGCAGACCACATTGTGCCGACTATAATGTTTGGTGGAGGAGAGATAATGTTTTGGTAAAGTGCAAACAGGCTCCAAGGTTGCACCTTAGATCCTGGACTGAAAACCAGCAGGAAAGCACCTTAAGAGGTGTAAATGTGTACATTTGAAGTCCTGGCCACCACATACTCCTATGGCCCAATTGTTCATGGTTAACTTAAAGCTAAATATTATGGCCTGGCCGAGCTTCTTATTAACTTAACATTTTATATTATTTTAACTACTGCTGGGCCAGCTAAGTTTTCTTAATAACAATAACTGTAAACATCATATTTAAGTTATACAAGCATTACACATGTAACATTAACTCATTCAAATTATAGCTAGTACAACGGTGCAACGTTTTCAAACAATTAACAGTTCAGTTACTCTCTAGCTATTCCCGTGGTCGGGTAAATATGGGGAACCTGGCATCCCACGTTTACTGTGCAATGAGACGCCCTTGCCAATCGAACTTCCCTCAGTCCAGACATTGGTGGGATCTCCCCGCATTCCTCCATGAAGCGAAGAATTCCCTCCCAAAACCAGGCTGATGTCTGCAGGGAGTAGGAGTTCCCTCCACTCCTGGTCTTCTGTCATGGCACGCTCCTGGCTACAGGTGCTGGCCATGCTGCTTCTCCACTCCTGTCACACACAGCTCAGTTTCACCCTGATGACAGCCCCCCTTTCTGGGGGTGGAGCTGATTCTCTCCCCAGCTGGCATCACAGGGAGTGGTGCATCCTCGCTGACGGACACACCAGCCTTTGTTTCAGTCAATGGCATTGGCATAATGGTATTGGCATAATTTTTAGAGCCGCTGACTGGCTCTTCCCACAATGGGAGGATGCGACATTCCCTTAGCCCAGCACATAGTTCGGTAGTATGGTTGCCGCCATTACACAGTTCGTTATACAGTCTTTTGGTACATCCAACGGCATACAAGACTGTGGTTAACGGGGTTTCTGCATCCTATTCGTGACTCCAAAAAAAACGATAGCAGCAGTCATGGGGCTAGGGTTCTCGACTCTCCAGGGCTCAACAGTTAAGGGGATGTCACGGTGGCCTTCCTTGGAAGTCATAGCCACGACTGGTTGTTGCAAAAGGGCATATTTATAGGGGAAAAGTTAGAGTTTTTGTCATGATGCCATCTGAGGTTTCTGGTCAGTTCGTTTGTAGTAGTGCCCAGGGGATAGGTATTAAGGCAGCTAGTTGGAGAACTCCCCTCAGCTGGATCGGGCTCTTGGGATGTAGTAGTGAAGTAGTAATTATGGTACTTGTAGTGGTTAAAGGTGCAAGGGTGCAGAGAGGTGCAGGAATGAGTGGACAGACACAGGGTTCTGCAGTTCTTACCAGTTTTTTTTACTTGTAGCTCGGTGCAGACACAACCCAGCCCGGGTACTGTATTCACCAGGATTGCAGCCTGGCCAGCTCACAAGTAGTCTGCGTTCACTCTGATGCGACACAGGGAATATGGCCTTCCTTGCTACCCTCTCTCTCTCTCTGACACTGCTACTCCTTGTTCTCTTAGTGTCCTGTGGTTACAAGTCTCAAAGGCAGGTGACTACGGGCTCTCCAACAGACTGCCATGCAAGTCCTCCTGATCTTATACAGTTCTTTAGCCTTGGGAGAGTCCACAATGGTAGTCACTGTACATGAAGCCCAGTGATATCCAGGCCGAATTAGGGTTGGTACACCTGTGCAGATAGTTCCTTGCTCGGCCTAGATGGCCAGCTGCAGATTTGGGGTCCTCGGGCCTGGGATCTCCCGCTGACCCCACGTGTGTCATGCTTTCTCCCCAGCTCCTGACTTCTCCTAGAACTTATTTCTCCATTTTGCCTCCCACCCCTAACTTTACTCCTCCCTCCAGCCAGTAGATGTGGACTGCTCTGAATGTGAGTCTCTTCCAAACAGCATCTCCCTGGACTGGAGTTTGGATAGTGTTGGGTGGGTGTTGGGGGTCTCGGCAAAGTTTTCCCTTCTTACCTGTGAGAATGTGTGGTGCCCCTGCGGACCTGTGGCCACAGAGAGAACTGCAGCTGGACAGGTAGGCTAGTCACTCCACACCAACACCCACCACACCCACTCCAATCCTGAGCCTAAGTCACTTCATGTCAGGTGAGTGATGGCGGGAGGATCAAGTGAAGGGGTGGACAGGAGACAGAACCCGGGAAAGGGGTGGAGGAACTAGACTCAAGAGGACCTAGGAACACTAAGTTGGGTGGAGAATTCCCTGGAGGGTGAGGAAGAGGGAAGCATCCCCAAGCGGAGTCACCCTTCAGCTAAGTGTTGCAGTCAGAGAGAACAACAGGGCCCGTTTTGTGAATTCATTAAGGAGGAATTCTGGTTGTGAGCTCCCTCCGGTGGTTGTTGCTGGTAATGCTACTGGCTGTGTTTTGGAGAGTTCCACAGCTGATCTTGATGATTGGCAGTCAGGTTCAGATTGGAGTGTATAGTGGTTTGAAGCTGATTAGTCCTTGCTAGTTGTAAATGTTCCTGGAGGTGTCCACACCTTTTCCTGGTTTCTCCTGGTCTGCTGAAATACTTGCAAGCTAAGTGAATGGTTTTTGTTACTTTGTGGTGCACATGTTGTGTGCTTGTGGATCTGTTTTCAGTTTGTCTTGTTCTGAGTTGTGGGTTTGAAATTTAGTCTGCATATTTGTTTACCTGCTCTCAGTTAGGAAGTTTTCTTCCTGGACAGAAATTACTATTCACTGCCATTATCTGCTATTTCCAGTATTGTTGGTATTGGTACTTGTTTATTCTTGTTTGATTCACAGAAGTTCTGCAGATATAGAGGGCGGCGAGTCTTAGTGGACTCAGGGTAATTTTTGACACTATCTGCTGTTGGAGATTTTGTGATAGTATTTTAATGCTGACCGCAATAGTATTTTATCCTATCTTTACTATGTAGCTAGTATGGCCTCTTTTGCTGAACTCTACATTCTGCCTGTGTGTGTCTTTTCCTCTCCTGTTTCCCAGTTAATATCTGTGGGGGGCTTGCTGCTCTTTTGGGGTTCCGTTCTGAGGCAAGATAGCTTTTTCTATTTTCATCTCTAGGGGCAGCTAGTTCTCCAGCCGTGTTGAGGTGTCTAGGGCATGGTTAGTTACATCCCACAGCTACTTCTAGTTGTGATATTGAGCCAGGTGTCGTGGTCAGTATAGTTACCAACGACTTCTGTGGAATCTTTATGTTACTCCTAAGTTATCGTATCATAACAGGCCCGGTGGCCTTCTCCACTAATGGCTGGCCGGGAACCCAAGCTGAACCTGTGGAAAGGCAGAAGGAGCCAGGTGTGCCCGACTAACCCAGGACACTGGTGGCTGGGCCAAAGAACCAGAGTGCCGGCTCTGTAGATGTGGCAGGGTAGCTCTAAGCCCCAACCACAGGAACACCGACGGGGTATGAGGTCTCTATGTCCCGGAACCTCACAACAGGTGTAGCAAAGGAGAAAGCCTTTGTACTAGGGTAAGTGACCCAAGAAGTGGGAAAATCACTAAAGAGCCTGTGACGGCTGGACTGTATCCACACGCGGGAGAGGACAAGAAGGAGGCCCAAAAGGACTAGAAAGGGGGTAGCCTAGTAGCCCTTTCCAGCTGCAAACTGGTCACGGGGGCTGAGAGTAAAACTACTGTGGAACGTTTGAGACTGTGAACCTGTAAACCGTCCAGTAGAGTAAAGTACCTGGTGAACTCAGGACTTGTGTTAGACTGTAATTTTCAGTGACTACCGCGGAGGCTCACCTGTGGAGCCGCACACTGACTGCTCCAGCTGTAGGAAAGGTCACCTGGAGGAACAGCAGCAGAACTCGCCTACCAAGTGGTACCCTGACGCTCTTGCGTGCGCCGGCTGAAGAAGCTGTGGAGAGAAGACCAGTGCAGCGCCCCGACGACACATAATTTCTACACCTGCTTGGGGACAAAGCCCTACCCGTGGAGGGCTCACCATCCCATCTGCCGCCATTACCATTGTCTCCAGTAATCTAAACGGCAGCGGTGGCCGCACTGGCCACGTCCCACGGATGGTGTCACGAACAATTCCTACAAACTTTATTCCCCTTTTCTTTTACCCCCTTTTTATTGCCACATCTGGGTATATGGAACGGGGTTGCGTCACCGTGACACCACACAGCCCTAGAAGGTGACAGGGTCCAGTTTTGAGTACCCCCTGCCCCAGCGTGCAACACATGAAGTCACACCTATTAGATAGGTGCAGTAGCATAGTGGCAACCGACCTCAGGGGCGCCACATTTGCTGATTCCAGCAGTCATCACATGACCACTCATATACGATTTTCATACTAAGCTTTTCTTCCTGCTTCTCTCAATGAAGCAGAGAATTAGGTTTTTTCACTGTACACTGAGAGATTTAAGAAAAGCATCTAGTTGGCAAGGGACGATACGTAAGCAAATCACATATAATTGCTCACATGACAACTACTAAAGTCACTTGAGTGAGGGAAGGGAGTACCAAACTGAATTCTAGCCCTTGGTACAGGAAGATCTAGATTTGCTTGTGTCACTGATCACTGACTCCTCAGGTTTCCAGTGCCATTCTTCTTCTGAATCACATAACAGCAATTCAGATTTTATAGGTCACACTGCACTTTGTGGGATCCAGAAGTGTTTTATTTTATATCAGCATATAGAGAGCCAGAACAAGGCTCCATGGGCTTTCACTGTAAGGGCACATTCACACTGTGCGTTTTTGCTCTGTTTTTGCTCTGTTTTTGCTCATCAGTTTTTGTAGCCGAAAACGCATGCAAGTGTGGCGCCCCACTACGTAGGTGCCACAAAAGGGGTACTGCACCCAGAAAAGGGGTGTAGTACTCCACTGCAATTGGGACAGTGGTCACAAGATGGAGCCCTAGAGCCGCACCCTCAAACACTAGGGATAGTGGTGGGAGGAACCCAGGAGGGTCTTAGCGACTTCTAGAGGGAATCGGAGAGCTCAGTTAGTCAATCAGGAGAGTAGTGAGTAAGGAGTCGGAGCAGGAGGAGGTGGAAGGAGCAGGCAGCCAGCCTGCAGGAAACCAAAAGGGCCATCTCGGCTGAGAGGTCCTGAAAGAGCACAGATCCCAAACAGAGTAAAGAAAGCAAGGAAGCTCAGGATTGGCAGAGTTGACTTGAGTGGGGAAGTGAGTAACGGATGGAGTTTGCCCCATAGGAAGAAAGTCGGGTACCGGAGCCCGCACCTGTGAGTACTCTAATGGTACCTTTACACGCCGCCACAGAAAGGCAGAAACCGCTAGGCATGGGACACAATTGTGCCTGTTGCCATGAAAACACCACGATGTGGCGGCATGTAATTCACGATTTTCCTTCCTGTGTCTTGCAGTTCCTTCAGATACCTGTGTCTGGGCCGTGCTCAAAAAACAGGCAAGGTATTTGCGTGGCCTAGTGAAATCCCCGGGGCGTGCCACAGCGTCATGGATACACGCCCCATCAGCTATCATTGGTGGGGGCTACTGTGTTACCATTGGCTGTCCCTGCACAGGGCGCCATATTTAACGAGCTGACCAGTAACACTACACGTTTGCAAAAGCGTCATGTATTAGCCAGCCTTCATGCGCAGGCTGGCCAATCATGATGCCATTGCATTGTCCAATCATCGTACGAACGTCACGTAATACACAACTCTGTCACGCCTATGTACTTGCGGCGCGCAATATGTACGCCCATGTTCCCTTGTGGTAGCGGCGTGTAAATCAGGGAAGGTACTCCACAGAAGGTAACCCATGGCACCCGTCGGCACTTCCGGGGAATGCAAAGACCTTCAGTGGAGCACGTTGTGGCGGCGTGTATATGCGGCATCGGCAACTGTTCGCAACAGTTAAAAACGCGCTTGTGCACGTGCGTTGCCTCTGTGTAAAGGTACCATTAGTCTCACAGAAAGTCCGCTAAACAGGGATATTACAAATACGGCCCTGACTCCCAAGGTCCCACAAAAGTGAAGCCAGAACCGCAGCGGCCACTGCGGCATTCACTAGATGGTTAACCCGATGGGTACAAAAGGGAGAGGAGACAGAAGCTAGAATTAGCAGCAGGAGGCCAGATCATCTACAAGAGATTAGGCTTCACACCGAGAACAAGACAGAAGGAAAAGGAAGGAACTAAAAGGAGGGTTCCATCTCAAGCCAGAATCCCAATTGCAGCCCTAAAGCATTCGCCAATATACCATCTAATGAACTGTTGAACTGTAAGCTGAAAGAAAGAACTGTTCAAGTAAAGGTTACCCGGTGAAGTGAAGCTTTGACTCCGCTGCATCCTTTCAAACATAAACTGTTTTATTACAGCATTCCTGCCCCGGTGGTCCCGACCTGCCTGCGGGGACGATTCCATCTAAGCCGCCATACCACCGACCACCGGAGGACTGGAGCGGCGCTGGTGAACATCACCAGACTCAGCAGGTGGCGTCACGACAAGACATCTTGTAAATAATCCCCTGTAAATAATATCCCCCATTTTTAAGTTGACCCCCAGGGCCACGGCCTCGGGATGGCCACCCGTGACTTCCCGGACTGAGAGAGAGAGTCCCGAGAGCCGAGTACCCCCCAGCCCTGAGGGCGCGTCAACTTCCTGGCGTCACGAATAGGATCTCGTGCCCGTTACCACCGGGTACTGTGTGCATTGAATTGAACTTAAAATTTACTTTTATTGACTTTTACGGCCATTGCTGGGCGCCCAAGATGGATTCCCGCCATTGCCGTGTGGGGGCCCAAGATGGCGCCGACGCCATGGAGTAAACAACATGTGCAGGCCCGGGGGAGTGCCTCAGCCCCTAGAAGGAGGAGGGCCTGGCCAAAGGCGTGAAAAAAAGTGGCCGCCCCAAGTGCCATCAATCAATCAGGGGGGCAGCCCACAGGAAGTTCCAGGGGAAGGCCCGCCCATCACTGTACAAACCAGAAGAGAAGGACAGACGCCATCAGACTTCTACGTACCCGGCAGCATGGCAGCACCCCGATGGAGAGATGTCGTCCGCGAGCTGGAGGAGCAGACCCGTGCCGAGCTAGTCGATACAGCGGCTATGTCCCTACTCACGCTAGAGAGGGAGGCAGACTACTGGCGGGAAGCCTTCACCCGGCTCCGGCAGGAGATGGAGCAGACGATCGCATGGGTGTGCCGGAGGTGGAGCGCAGAACGGACCTACGAGCTGTCAGCGAGAAGGACAGCCCGTGAGGCGCGGGAGGCAGAGATTGCGGCGAGGGCTGTGGAGCAGTACCGCACCTCCCTTCCACCACCAACAGAGACCCGAGATGCGGGGACACAGACGGAGCCCCTGATGCTAACACCAGCACCATCACCGCCCGAAGTCAGCAGTAGTCCCCATCCGGAGACTGCATTCGTGTCTGCACCGGAGCGGATCCTGCTAGATGTCGAGGAGCTGTATGACGAGCCTGAAAAGCGTAACGATGATGACGACGACTATGAGGAGCCAGCTGGAGCCTCAGGAACGAGCACCCCAGAAGCAGTCTGGTGGACAACGTGGCAGCAGCACCCCCAAGGACCCCCCGCCATAGCAAGTGCCGCGGAGTTATGTGTGTGTGCCATTCCTAACCGTCATAGACACAGCCCATCACCACCCCCATACCAACCCCTGCCAAGTATCAGCTCAATCCCTGACGAGAGAAGCCCGGTAGTCAGGCATAGAGAAAGGGAAGAGTGGTATCAGCGAGAACGCACTACTAAAAGGCTAAGAGACAAAGCCCGTGCACAGCCCCCATTACACATAGAACTACGTAAAATGGGTATGGTCGTATCTGTGTACCACAGAGAGGGAGGGGGCTTTATAAGAGACCCAGGACTGTTAGATGACGTCTTTTTCACCTGGAGGGATGTTGAATCGTTTCTAAGACAAGCACTCCTGACGTGATCTATTCAGAGGCGAACAGGTTACCTACAAGAGATATCCTGCCCCACTTGGATGGTTCGCCATAAGGGTATGTGCCCACAGGAAGGTTTAACGTCAGTTTAGCAGTGAAAACCGCCGGCGGTTTAGCATAAGTTTTATTTAAATTTATGTAAATCCTAAGCAGCGTTAGGACTTACAAGTAACCCTATGTAATTTAGAAACCGCTGTGCACACATAGTCGGTTTCTGTGAGCGGATCTGCCAGAGGTTGAGCGATTTTCCAGCGGTTTAGCAGCATACAGCATGTCAATTCTTCTCAGCGGTTTTTGATCGGTTCCATTAACAAAATCCTCCATAGAAAACCGCCGGAAAAACCGCTGGAAAAAACCGACTGAAAAACGCTGTGCACACGCTGAAAAAAAACACCGGAAAACCGCCGGAAAACAGCTGGAGACTTCAGAGCTCAGAACTGATAATTTCCAGCGGTTTACTGACGGTTTGAACGCCACTAAACCTTCCTGTGGGCACATACCCTAAGAGTTTCAAAAACAGATTAATAGACTCCCAATGAGAGACATTGCTTTTCCCCTGTATATACCCCTTTTATCTTGCTGCAACCCTTTTGAATGAAGAATGTGTCCCGATGATCCTTGAGAACTTTTTATTGAACTGAACCCCCGTTTTGTGTGATAATGTGAAGAGCGGCCCAGTGGTGATATTGCACACTGGACTGTGTAGGTCTAGAGGTTACCGCTGGGCCCGCATGCAAAGTCGGTCCCGTTGGGCCAGAGTGAATAATGTGTGTACTGTTATATATGCAACGTTTAAAGATATGCGCCTCCCCGGACGGGGAAGAAACCTTAAATATTCTTGATTGTATGTAGTTTACCCATTGATGTTGATGTTTACAAAAATATAAAAATGTTTTTCACTTCCCGAAGGGCGAGTGTGATGCTCGGGGACGAGCATGCTTAACCAGGGGGGAGTGTGGCGCCCCACTATGTAGGTGCCACAAAAGGGGTACTGCACCCAGAAAAGTGGTGTAGTACTCCACTGCAATTGGGACAATGGTCACAAGATGGAGCCCTAGAGCAGCACCCACACACACTAGGGATAGTGGTGGGAGGAACCCAGGGAGGGTCTTAGCGACCTCTAGAGGGAACCGGAGAGCTCAGTTAGTCAGTCAGGAGAGTAGTGAGTAAGGAGTCGGAGCAGGAGGAGGTGGAAGGAGCAGGCAGCCAGCCTGCAGGAAACCAAGAGGGCCATCTCGGCTGAGAGGTCCTGAAAGAGCACAGATCCCAAACAGAGTAAAGAAAGCAAGGAAGCTCAGGATTGGCAGAGTTGACTTGAGTGGGGAAGTGAGTAACGGATGGAGTTTGCCCCATAGGAAGAAACTCAGGTACCGAAGCCCGCACCTGTGAGTACTCTAAGTCTCACAGAAAATCCGCTAAACAGGGATATTACAAATACAGCCCTGACTCCCAAGGTCCCACAAGAGGGAAGCCAGAACCGCAGTGGCCACTGCGGCATTCACTAGAAGGTTAACCCGACGGGTACAAAAGGGAGAAGAGACAGAAGCTAGAATTAGCAGCAGGAGGCCAGATCATCTACAAGAGATTAGGCTTCACACCGGGAACAAGGCAGAAGGAAAAGGAAGGAACTAAAAGGAGGGTTCCATCTCAAGCCAGAATCCCAATTCCAGCCCTAAAGCATTTGCCAGTATACCATCTAATGAACTGTTGAACTGTAAGCTGAAAGAAAGAACTGTTCAAGTAAAAGTTACCCGGTGAAGTGAAGCTTTGACTCCGCTGCATCCTTTCAAACATAAACTGTTTTATTACAGCATTCCTGCCCCGGTGGTCCCGTCCTGCCTGCGGGGACGATTCCATCTAAGCCGCCATACCACCGACCACCGAAGAACTGGAGCGGCGCTGGTTAACATCACTAGACTCAGCAGGTTGCGTCACGACAAGACAACTTGTAAATAAACCCCTGTAAATAATATCCCCCATTTTTAAGTTGCCCCCCCAGGGCCACGGCCTCAGGATGGTCACCCGTGACTTCCCGGACTGAGAGAGAGAGTCCCGAGAGCCGAGTACCTCACAGCCCTGAGGGCGCGTCACATCCTCAGGCATATGCATACACCATGCGTCCCCATGTTAAACATAGGGACGCACGGTGCATGCATCGCCACATGCGTTCGCCCACCTTCATACGCAGCACAGATGAACGCTCAGATGAAACCAGCCAAAGATTTGCACAGGATTTGGAAATATAAATAATTAACAGGCGTGCTTCTTTACCACACATTATGTTTAATTTTTATAAATGGCAGTTAAAAGCAGAATAATTACAATGTTTAATACATACACTTGCAGAAACAATTAAAAGAATTCTACATGTTTGGGTTTCGTTCAGAAGAAAATGTTTTCAGTGAACATGCTATGAGCATTGAAAGCCAGTGTGCAATTACAAGATGAGCATTTTCCACAAAGACAATGGCTTTGTGTGGAAAAAAATAGCAGTGTACACACATTATCCTTATCCATTTTCCTAATTATAACAGTACAGGTAATGACAGACATCTTCTGCAGTATGATGTGGACAAGCCCATGGAGCTGCACAAGTCACGTCTGCAACCCGATAATTTTAACGGAGGTCTGAATCTGGCCTTGCAGTTGCGATTCTCTGTATGATAAAGGCCACACATTTAATGTAATGTGATATAATGGACTCAACAAACTTCACTAAGGCTGCCTTGACATTTGCGGACCCCTCCGCAGCGTTCTGTGGAGGGGATCCGCAATGTGACCGCAGCACCGCAAGCCCCTATCTTTATAATGGAACCGCACGGTGCTGCGCTTGACAGTGCATGACCGTGCGCACCCATTCACTGCCACATGTGATCTGTGTACAGGCCTATGCACAAATCACCCAGTCTCGTCCGCACCAGAAATGCAACATGTCGCGTTCGTGGTGCGGACGAGACTGGGTGATTTGTGCGCAGGCATCAGCCTGTGCACAGATCACATTTGGCAGTGAATGGGTGCGCACGGTCATGCGCTGTCAAGCGCAGCACTGTGCACTCCCATTATAAAGATAGGGGCTTGTGGTGCTGAACCCATTCCTGGCCAAGCTTCCTGAGGAGAAGTACGTTCTTTGGAGAGCTGACTACTGCTAAGCTGTCTGCTCTCAAAGAGCATGGAAGAAGGTGTGAAGTTGCCTGTGTTGGTTCCCTGTCTGTCTCCCTTTGCCTCTTGTTGTTATTATTGGAGTGGTTGGGACTTGTGCTCCTGTCAGCCATTCCCTATTGAGGGCTAACATGAGGGCCAGCGAGGGACTAGGATTTTCTTTTCAGTGACCGGTTGAAAGAACCCGCATAGGGATGGTAGAGAGATCATGGCACAGCCGCAGGTGAATGCAGGAGGTAAACCTGTTGCTTGTTTCCTATGAGCAGGTCCCTCCGCTGTATTTGTCCCCCAGGTGTCTCCCCATCTGTTGTTTTGTGGGTAGTGCGCTGGACATCATTGGTCCATGCACTACTGTCACGCACGGTAGCTGGACAGTCCCCCTTAATCCAGAGTGACAGTTACTTGAGGGAAATATTACTTTATAAGGGGGCTTTCAGTACATTAGTAATTTCAAATAAGGTACTTATGGCATTATTACTGTTTAAGCGGGTACACATGGAATTACTACTTTATAATGGGGCATTTGAATGAGTATTACTTTATATGAGGCCATTTGGAATTATTATTTTATAAAGGGGCACTAAGGACACAATTACTTTATAAGGGGGCTTAGGCCATTATTACTTTACTAGCTGGGTGCCCGATGCACATGCATCGGGATTCTAGCAGAGCGAGTCTGTGACTCGCAATGGCCGCTTCGCGGCCAATGCTTCGCGCTGCTAAGGCGACTCGCCATGCCCGCTGCGCGGGCATAGCGAGTCGCCTTAGAACTGCTCGCAATGGCCGCTGCGCGGCCAATGCTTCGGGCGTATCCACATGACCACGCTGACTCGCAGCGTGAGCGGACTCAAAAGGGGCAAAAAACCCATTCGTGATTATATAATAGATAAGATAGCTCTTGAAGGAATTACTACTATATAATGGGCATTTGAAGTATTATTATTACTTTACAAGGGAGTACTTTGGGAATTAAAACTTTCAGAGAGGAACAGGGAGCTTTTATGACTTGTCTGCATACACAGTGCTCACTGGGATGGTCTTTCATCTGAATGTGATCCTCTAAGCAAGATAGGTTCAGGACCCCTGTTTTACAATTTGGCAACTTGCTAATAAAACAAACTTTACAATACTCCTGATTGTAATTTTGTCAATAGTTTTAATCATCAACTTCAAAAGGAGTTCTGAAGGTTTTGTCAATATAATCTATGTAGGTAAAGGGAGAATCTTCAAACATTGAGCTGTGTATTTCTTATCAAAGATAAGGTTATCATCCTAAATTTAAAGGGAATCTGTCAGCAGGATCAACCATTCTAATCTGTCTCTATAGGTATGTATGTCATAGAAAGTTGAATGAAATAATACCTTAGTATTAGGGATGGGCGAATCTACTCGTTACTACTCGGTACTCGCCGAGTAGTAAGGGATTCGCCCGACTCGTTACACTGCGAGTAATCTCAGGGATTACTCGCAGTCAGTAACGAGTCCGCAGGGAGTGAAGGAAGAGAGGGGGGAGAAATGCTCCTTACCTCTCTTCCGGCTTCTGCTATGTGCTGTGTGCTGGGCTCTGGGACTTGCGGGCTGCGGCAGCTCCAGGGTCCTAGAGCCCGCCTACACAGAGATGTAGCAGAGCTGAGATAGTTCTCAGCCAGCTCACTCCCTGTGCATAGATATGTATATGTATGCACAGGGTTGTGGCAGTGAAGATGTCGTTTTTGGACTACGTCGGACGGAAGAGGATTTTTGGAGTAAAGATGGAGTCTCTAATGTCTTTTTTGTTTTATTTTTAATAAAAAAATTTTCTCTGTGTTGTGTTTTTTTTTTATATTGAGTACTGGAAATTCATGGCGGTCATGTCTAATATTGGCGTGACCGCCATAAATTTCGGGCTTAGGGCCAGCTGATAATACAAAGCTGGCCCTAACCTCTTTATTACCCAGCGTGCCAATGCCACCAGGGCCGCTGGAAGAGCGGGGTTCAGCGCCAGAAGATGGCGCTTCAATGAATGCGCCATCTTCTGGGGCGGCTGCGGGTTGCAATTTGCAGCGGGGGGTGCCCAGAAAGCTTGGGCATCCCTGCGCTGCGGATTCCAGCCCCCAGCTGCTTAGCTGTACCTGGCTAGACATAGAAATTGCGCGGAGCCCCACGCATTTTTTTTTTATTATTTCATGAAATTCATGAAATAATAAAAAAAAGGGCTCGCCTATATTCTTGTGTCCGGCCAGGTACAAATAGGCACCTGGGGGTTGGGGGCAGCCCGTCGTTGCCTGCTGGATCCGACTGGTTACAAAAATACGGCGAAGCCCACGTAATTTTTTTTTTTTAAAAATCTATAAAACAATCCTAAAAAAGGATTGCATCTTTACTAACCCCTCGACCATGGTGGAGGGGTTAATAAAGAGGCAGTCCCTTTTTTAGGATTGTTTTATGGATTTTTCAGAAAAATTTCACGTGGGCTTCGCCGTATTTCTGGAACCAGCCAGATCCAGCAGGCAGCGACGGGCTGCCCCCAACCCCAGGTGCCTATTTGTACCTGGCCAGACACAAGAATATAGGAGAGCCCCCTTTTTTTATTATTTCATGAATTTCATGAAATAATTTAAAAAAAAATGCGTGGGGCTCCGCGCAATTTCTATGTCTAGCCAGGTACAGCTAAGCAGCTGGGGGCTGGAATCCGCAGCGCAGGGAGGCCCAAGCTGTCTGGGCACCCCCCGCTGCAAATTGCAGCCCGCAGCCGCCCCAGAAGATGGCGCGTTCATTGAAGCGCCATCTTTTGGCGCTGAACCCCGCTCTTCCAGTGGCCCTGGTGGCAATGGCTCACTGGGTAATTAAGGGGTTAGGGCCAGCTTTGTATTATCAGCTGGCCCTAAGCCCGAAATTTATGGCGGTCACGCCAATATTAGACATGACCGCCATGAATTTCCAGTACTCAATATAAAAAAAAAAAACACAGAGAAAATTTTTTATTAAAAATAAAACAAAAAAGCCATTAGGGACTCCATCTTTATTTTAAAAATCCTCTTCCGTCCGACGTAGTCCAAAACGCAATCTCAGCTCTGCTACTTCCCTGTCTGTGCTTAGACAGACAGGGATGTAGCAGAGCTGAGAACTGACTAAACAGTCAGGGTTCAGCTCAGGGCATTAGGACCTGAGCTGAACTCTGCTGTCAGCCAGACTCGCTCTGCTCCGGAGATTCCCGAGCAGTGACGCAAGTTAATTTATTCACTGCTCTTGTCACCATTCGGGAATCTCCGGAAACAGAAGCAGAGAGACTCGGGGAGCGAGTCTGCGGCTGAGGCGGCAGCGGCGGCGGAGGCAGGGGTAAGTAGCCGGCCGGGCCGGTGCACCCCCCCTCTCCCCCCTCACCCCCACTGACCCCCCTTCCCCCCTCCCCCCTTCAATCTTTTTTTTTATTTTTTATTATTCTTTAAAAGCCAGCGGCTTTTTGCTGCTGGCTTTAAAAGAATAACATGGGGATTTGCAGGTTTTTCCTCTGCTGCCAGACCCCTTATAGGGTCCGGCAGCAGAGGAATCGCTGCAATACTCGCCTCCCCATTCATTTACATTGGACTCGCTAGACTCGCAACGAGTAGCGAGTCCTGGACTCAGACTCGTTACAGTCTAGCGAGTCCGAGTAATTTAGGATTCGCCCATCTCTACTTAGTATCTGTAATTTAATGTTTTAATCCAGAGAAATCCACAATTTTCTTAATATGTAAATGAGCTGTTAAAATATATGGGCCGGACATAGATCTCCCTATGACTCTGCCTCTTAAACATATGATAGGTGCATTACCAGTGTGAGACATGTAATGACTGACAACCTACAACTGTCATGAACTCAAAAATGCACAGTCTAAATGTCATTTATGGCTGTGTTGATGTGGCACGCACCGGAAAGAAACCCCTGTGCACAAAACGTGTCCATAGGTCATCATATAGCCAGAAAATGCTAAAGTCTGAAACAGCTCATAATAGGGAACAAGATACTAGATTCAACTGAATAGCATATACGTATAAGATAACCCTTTGGTGTACTGCCCCTTTAACCAATAACTTGTCTCACTTTTACAGTTTGTGACTAGACTGATAAGAAGTGTTAGTAGCAGTCCAAAGTCTACACAAGAATAGTGTAACATATTATCTACTCAAAAAACTGATAAAGAAAAGTATGATCAATCACTTTTTTTATTTCATGCTTTTAAAAAGTACCGTATATTATTTTACCTTTTACTATCATAGCAGTTGATGTCAACCGGAACATGTCACATGGAAAAGTGCTATTAACCTGCAGATATGGGGTTAATAGCATTCTGAACCTGCCCGGCTCCTGCTCATTAAACCTCACTGCCGGGAGGAAATTACCTTTAATCTTCCCAGCCGTGTTCCAGTTTCAGTCATAGGGACAGTACTGGCGTGGATTCAGTCACCACACTCTGTGCATAGACAGCGGTGGATGTAACTACACCCCCTGCATATCCTGATATCCGCTCAGTTTTAGAAGACCAGTGCGGTGGGCATAGTTACAGCTGCCGCTGTAACCCAAGCCGATGCTGCCACCATAGCTGAAAGGATGGAATCACACTGTCCGTTTGATATGCAACTAAGTCGGACGTGTCACGGATGATTAACTTGGAATGGCTTCCCCCTCTCTGGATGGGAGCGTTAGCTGCTTGTGTTTCTAAGCAGCTCCACACTCACGTCCTGACAGTGGAAGGCCATTCCAAGCTAATCATCCGTGACACATCCAACTTAGTCGCATTTCAAACGGACAGTGTGATTCCAGCCAAACAGGAACGCTCCCGGAAGGATTAAAGTTTATTTCCTCCTGGCAGTGGGGTTTGGTGGGCAGGTGATGGGTAGGTTCACAATGTTATTAACCTGCAGATTAATCCCATGTTTACAGGTTATTAGCATTTTTCCACGTGACAGGTTCACTTTAAATTTTTCATTGGTGTAATAATATCCTTGTATTTTTCTTCATTCTTGTCCAATTCTCCAACAGTTATTAAAGAGGATGTTTCACCAGTTTGAGCATGTTAAACTGGCCCCGTCATGGAATAGTACCTGCTGATCCGAGAAAAACAGTTTTTATTTTTTAAGTTCTTCTCTTCGGTCCAGAGATATTAACTTGTAAAGTTTAGGTAATAATTTATGTTAAAGTTCAACTGGCTGTAGTCAGAGATATGTCTGTGGAGGTGTTTCCATGATGTGGCCAGTTTACCAAGCTGAAACTGTTGAAAGATCCTCTTTAAATGGTACCAGCGGAGGAAGGGCTTTCCCCCCATGTTTCCATTGTATTGTATTCCATTCCATATGTGTTAGATAATATTAGTACTGGAGTATTGATTATTATTCATAATGTTTTTATTGTCAGAATATCAATATTTATCTATATATATAAAGCAAAGAAGTAGCTGAATTTCAGGGGCTAATAGTTCAGATCCTAATACAAGGTCCATCAAGTAAGAATTAAAAATGGAAAGACGACAGCGATGGTTCACTTGTTTCAGATTTTCTGTTTGAATTTGCAAACAAAAAAATGCACCAAGCACAAAATGAGCATGATCTCAACAAACGTCAACCATGAGCTGTGAGAATTCTCCATACAAATTACTGGAACCTGCAGTGTGGATTTTAATAAATCAGAAACATGTAAACTTATGATATGGAATAAGTCAAGGAATTGTTTCAAATTTTCCTGTATGAGTGCAATAAGAAAGTCCACAACAAATCCTCTTTGTTGAGATTTTGTTACAAAATGTTCCTGTTCTGTGATAATCTTAAATATGTGTCCCTGCTATGTTCTGTGTAATGGATGTGTCTGACCGTACAGGGACATGGTCTGATCATACCACATCCCTGTGCTGAGATAATCTTATATATGTGTCCCTGCTATGTACTGTGTAATGGATGTGTCTGACCATACATGGACATGATCTTATCATAGCACATCTCCTGTGCGGAGATAATCTTATATATGTGTCCCTTCTATATACTGTGTAATGGCTGTGTCTGACCGTACAGGGACATGGTCTGATCATACCACATCTCCTGTGCTGAGATAATCTTATATATGTGTCTCTGCTATGTACTGTGTAATGGCCGTGTCTGACTGTATAGGAACATGGTCTGATCATACTACATCTCCTGGGCTGAGATAATCTTGTATATGTGTCCCTGCTATGTATTGTGTAATGGATGTGTCTGACCATACAGGGACACTGTCTGATCTTAGCACATCTCCTGTGCTGAGATAATGTTATATATGTGTCCCTGCTATGTTCTGTGTAATGGCAGTGTCTGACTGTGTAGGAACATGGTCTGATAATACTACATCTCCATGGCTGAGATAATCTTATATATGTGTCCCTGCTATTTACTGTGTAATGGCTGTGTCTGACTGTATAGGAACATGGTCTGATCATACCACATCTCGGGTGATGAGATAATCTTATATATGTGTCCCTGTTACAGTGTTGGCCAAAAGTATTGACACCCCTGCAATTCTGTCAGATAATACTCAGTGTCTTCCTGAAAATGATTGCAATCACAAATTCTTTCTTATTATTATCTTCATTTAATTTATCTTTAATGAAAAAACACAAAAGAGAATGAAGCAAAAAGCAAAACATTGATCATTTCATGCAAAACTCCAAAAATGGGCCAGACAAAAGTATTGGCACCCTCAGCCTAATACTTGGTTGCACAACCTTTAGCCAAAATAACTGCGATCAACCGCTTCCGGTAACCATCAATGAGTTTCTTACAATGCTCTGCTGGAATTTTAGACCATTCTTCTTTGGCATACTGCTCCAGGTCCCTGATATTTGAAGGGTGCCTTCTCCAAACTGCCATTTTTAGATCTCTCCACAGGTGATCTATGGGATTCACGTCTGGACTCATTGCTGGCCACCTTAGAAGTCTCCAGTGCTTTCTCTCAAACCATTTTCTAGTGCTTTTTGAAGTGTGTTTTGGGTCATTGTCCTGCTGGAAGACCCATGACCTCTAAGGGAGACCCAGCTTTCTCACACTGGGCCCTACATTATACTGCAAAATTTGTTGGTAGTCTTCAGACTTCATAAAGCCATGCACACGGTCAAACAGTCCAGTGCCAGAGGCAGCAAAGCAACCCCAAAACATCAGGGAACCTCCCCCATGTTTGACTGTAGGGACCGTGTTCTTTTCTTTGAATGCCTCTTTTTTTCTCCTGTAAACTCTATGTTGATGCCTTTGCCCAAAAAGAGAGAACATTCTTCCAAAACGTTTAAGGCTTTTTCAGGTGAGTTTTGGCAAACTCCAGCCTGGCTTTTTTATGTCTCGGGGTAAGAAGTGGGGTCTTCCTGGGTATCCTACCATACAGTCCCTTTTCATTCAGACGCCGATGGATAGTACGGGTTGACACTGTTGTACCCTCGGACTGCAGGGCAGCTTGAACTTGTTTGGATGTTAGTCGAGGTTCTTTATCCACCATCTTGCGTTGAAATCTCTCATCAATTTTTCTTTTTCGTCCACATCTAGGGAGGTTATCCACAGTGCCATGGGCTTTAAACTTCTTGATGACACTGCGCACGGTAGACACAGGAACATTCAGGTCTTTGGAGATGGACCCTTGAGATTGCTTATGCTTCCTCACAATTTGGTTTCTCAAGTCCTCAGACAGTTCTTTGGTCTTCTTTCTTTTCTCCATGCTCAATGTGGTACACACAAGGACACAGAACAGAGGTTGAGTCAACTTTAATCCATGTCAACTGGCTGCAAGTGTGATTTAGTTATTGCCAACACCTGTTAGGTGCCACAGGTAAGTTACAGGTGCTGTTAATTACACAAATTAGAGAAGCATCACATGATTTTTCTAACAGTGGCAATACTTTTGTCCACCCCCTTTCTTATGTTTGGAGTGGAATTATATCCAATTTGGCTTTAGGACAATTCTTTTTGTGTTTTTTTCATTGAAGACAAATTAAATGAAGATAATAATACCAAAGAATTTGTGATTGCAATCATTTTCAGGAAGAAACTGAGTATTATCTGACAGAATTGCAGGGGTGTCAATACTTTTGGCCAACACTGTATGTACTGTGTAATGGATGTGCCTGACCATACAGGGACATTGTCTGATCATGCCACATGTCCTGGGTAGAGGAGGATGCAAAAGACTCGAGAGCATACAGAGATTACATTGTGGGATCACAAAAAAAGTTCTTTCTTTGAGGTAAAACATTTTTTAACCCCTTCTGAAACAGCAACGAACCTGTATGTCAAAAAAGCAAAGTCTTTTACAAGCAGCGACATACGGGTTCATGCCTGCGCAAATGTGGCACCTTTGCCGCGGTAATGGGAATCAAGATGTGATAGCCTGTAATTCTATTGACAGGATACCACAGCTCATCCTTCTGGTGGGGTGGATTCTTCACCCCGCATCCACGATCACTGAGATTGGCTGTTCCATTCCAAACAGCCAATCCCAGTGATTGAAATAAACAGGCAAGAAAATTGCTTGCTCATTACCATCTAGGTATGGTTGGGGCTGTAATAGCCCCTTCCATAGGTTGGAGTGCTGGAGGGGGTTGTAATAGGCCCTTCCATAGGTTGGAGTGCTGGAGGGGGCGGTTTCGCATCTACAGCACTGATGGGATCATTCCCATCATCGGGTCTGCCCACCGCCCCACCACTCCTTTGCCCACTGCCACTCTGCCTCCGCCCGCCAACCCTCCATTCCTTTGCCTGCCCAATCCTTCTCAGCCTTATCCCCTGCATGGAGAAGATGAGGCTGAAGAAGAGCAATGTGATAGGCAGGGACAGTGCTCGCTGTGCGCTCGCTGTTCCTAACTCTGTGTCACTCCCTAAGTTCTGTGATCTTACCGAGGGTTCGGGGAGAGGGAGCGCACTGTCACTCACCTCTTCCCGTGGTGAGCGGCCTGTTGTAATGTAATTGTGATGGGCCGATCATCACCATGGTAACCTGAAGTTGCCATGGCAATCTGAGGTTGCCATGGTGACAGCTGGTCACCTGACCCAAACTTCAGGTCCCTTGATCCCTTGCTGCAGTCTCTGGATGTAGGATAGGTGACTGACCAATGTGGGGACATCATTGTGGATTACATCGGAGTATAATTGGGGTAATAAAGATTTTCCGCAGGAGTATATATATGTTTGTGGGTTTTTTTTATAATAAAACATGTTATCTCTGTGTGTTGTGTCTTATTTACCATTTACTAAGAGGTTTTCAATTGCTGGGTCTAACATTGGCTCGATCTTATGAACCTCGGGCTTAGTGCCAGCTGTCAATACAAAGTTGGCATTAACCCCTTATTACTCAGTTTGCCATCGACACCAGGGCAACTGGAAGAGTCTGGGTTCAGCGCCAGAAAATAATGCTTCAATGAATGGACCATTTCCTGGGGTGGCTACAAGCTGCTGCAATTTGCAATGTGGGGGCCCAGAACACTTGGGCCTCTCCACACTGAGGATTTAGTCCCCAGCTGCCTAGTTGTACCTGGCTGGAAACCAAAAATGTGGCAAGCCCCACATCATTTTTTTTTAATTATTTCAAGAATTTTTTTTAAAAAAGGCTCTGCTGTATTTTTACCAGTCAGGTACAACTAGGCACCTGGGGTTGGTGGCAGCCCGCAGCTGCTTAGCTGTACCTGTCTTGCAACCAAAAATAAGGCGAAGCCCCACATCATCTCTTTTTATTATTTCTGGAAAAAAAATTTAAAAAAGGGTTCCGCTGCATTTTTGTTTACCAGCCATATAAAACTAGGTGGCTGAGGGTGGATGGCAGTCTGTACCTTCCTCCTGTACTTGTGCTGGGGATCAAAAGTACAGCGGAGCCCCATGTCATCAGCATAAAATCCGCATAGAATACAAGATAAATACTGTTGTGCTCCACGAATGGGAACAACCTGTAATGCCTATTCCTGCATTGTCTATTTTTCGTCCTATCAGGTAAATCCCTGTTTTTGCTAGGTAGACGGTGTGAAGTATGTCCTTAACTCCCTCTCTCAGTTTGACTCTGTATAGGATGCCCCTCCCTTCTTCCCCAGTTTAGTTCAGAGAAGCCATTACTGTAGACGCATGTCTGCAACAACTGTACAGATTATTCCTTTTCACCTATCGTTCCATTGTAACTAATACAAGATTTGGAAGAAAACTACAGCGTTTCTCCTGGTCTTTCTACAGCTGCAGTAACGATCAAGTTGACACTGTCTGTCCATCGTTTGGTGATGTAAGTTACATGCATATGTAGCGCCTCTGTGACTAGGCGCCACAGAATGGTATTGCATTTATTATTTATGTGTAATATTATTGTAAGTTGCTAGTTTAGGATTTCAATCTTATGGAGTCTATTTTTACACTCACTTAGGACCGCACCAATTAGAGTGGGGGGAACTGGTAATATAGTAGGTTCCACAGGGTGGGGGCGGAGCTTAGGATAGAGGTAGAGTGACAGTTGACAATTTACCTCAGACGGTGCTGGGAAGGCAGACAGAGTGGTCAGGCCTGGCAGCCGAGCTGAGTGGATGGTACCCCATCTTTATGTGGGGACTCAGGACAGATGGCAACGGGCCAGGGCTGGTAGGAGCCAGTTGGTCATGTTGAGGGGACACCGGTGACATGGACAACCGAGGCAGCCAGGAGTTCAACCCTGACTGAAAAACCGACGAGCTGTAGGCCCAACAGAAACGGGTTGTTGACAGTGCCACAAGGTACCTCTCCCCTCAGGACTGAAAACCGGTTCAGGACACTAGAAGAAACTAAAAGGGACAGACATATACTGCGGTGCTGGAAGGGAGCCTTCTGTATCCCGTTTTCGGGTTGCCTTATCCAGGCCGAGTAGTGGACAGACCTTATCTTCTTGACACAGACCGTAGGACTGGCGGGGGAGCTCTTTAAAGGTGGTGAAAGACTGAAAGAACTAGAGTAAGAAAGAAAGTAGTAAACCCTGAAAGACAAAGAGAGGACATCTAGAGACTCCATAAGAGAAACCCTGAGTTGGTAACAACACTCTAAACCAAACTGTACCGTGTCTTGTTATGCCAGCAGTCGGTACCAAGTAAAGCAGAGTTAAACTGGAACTGTTTCTGTTATTCTTCCCGCCGCAGCTTGGAGGGCTCAACATCATCATTAACATCTTCAAAGCAGAGGGGTAAGAACTGCACCACCATTACCATCACTGTCCTCCCTCACCGTCTCACCACAACATTGCTGCCCTGAGGTAAAGCTCCACCTGTGGGGAGCTATACCACACATAGCTGCCTTAACCATCACCTCAGCGGCCAGCTGGCAGCGCCGGTACCATCTTACCGGACACTACAGGTGGCGTCACGTTTCCCTGTAAATAACCCCTTTAACCCCCACCGTTTACCATCAACATCTGGTATAATTGATCGCCAGGGCACGGCACCGGGGTTCCGACCATCCGTGACTCCCCACACAGTAGCCCCGGTGTCCGAGTCCCTCACCCACCCTAGCTCTGGTTGAATCACATACAATTATCTAAGGGACTGGTGATTAGAGCACTTGGGATTTGCAGTCATCAGAAGGGGACAGAACAAATACTGTGTGAACAGTGCTGTGTATTTGCAGAGTATTTTGGAGCTGATATTAAGTTATATGGGTGAAAATCGCAGCAAAATACTCTAATGGTACATTTACACACGGCCACAGGAAGGTAGGAACAGGCAGGCATCGGACACAATTGTGCCTGTTGCCTTGAAAAGACCATGATGTGGCTGTGTGTAATTCAGGACTTTCCTTCCTGTGTCTTCCCTGAAGCAAGGAAAGTCCTGAATTACACGCAGCCACACCGTGGTCTTTTCAAGGCAACAGGCACAATTGTGTCCGATGCCTGCCTGTTCCTACCTTCCTGTGGCCGCGTGTAAATGTGCCATAAAAGAACTGACATGCTGCAGATTTGTCTGCTGGAAAATGCACGCTATTTCCGCCAAGGGGAAATCTGCAGCATGTACACAACATATCTAATTTCCTATACACTTTGCAGGCAAGGTGCTATACTGCGGAAATGTCAAACATACAAAGAAAAAACATGGGAAAATCACAGCAAAAAACAGGAAATCTGTAGAGTCGGCACATACACTAAAATTCACATACCAGGTCCATGCTCTAAAACGTCACTCCTTCCTTTCCAAGCCCGGCTGTGCACCCAAATATTGTTTTTCCACCACATATAGAGTATCAGTATACTCAAGAAATTGGCCAACATATTTTGGAGTCTATTTTATCATGTTGCCTATGTGAAAATGAAAAGACCTTTTTTTTTCAACAAATATGTTCTTTTAGCCTTCTTAAATTCATTTTCACAACTCAACGTCATAAAAATATGTAAAGCACCTGGGGATTCAAGGTGCTCACCAAACACCCACATAAATTCCTTGTGGGTTTAGTTTCCAAAATGGGGTCACTTGGGAGGGGGTTCCACTGTTTAGACACACAGGAGCTCTCCAAATGTGACATGACACCCATAGACCATTTCATCAAAATCTGCGTTCCAAAATGTCACTCCTTCCCTTCTGAATACTGTCGTGCACCCAAACAGTAGATTTCCGCTACATATGAGGTATCAACGTACTCAGGACAAATTGCCCAACAAATAACGGGTTCCATTTTATCCTCTTGCTCTTGTTAAAATTTAAAAAATTGAAGCTAAAAGGACTTTTTTGTGGAAATAAAAAGAAATGTTTCATTTTCACAGCTCAACTTTTTAAAATTCTGTGAAGCACCTGGGGGTACAAAGGGCTCACCACCCATCTTCCCCCACAATGTGACTTTAAATGTGATGTGGCTTTGTAAGTTTTGTTGGAAAAATGAGAGATTGCTGATGCATTTTGAACCCTTCTACCTTCCAACAGAAAAAAAATTGTTTCCAAAATTGTAATGTACCGTATTTTTCGCACTATAAGGCGCACCGGATTATAAGGCGCACCCTCAAAAAATGACTTTTAAGCCGTCTTGGTCCATATATAAGGCGCACCGGATTATAAGGCGCACCATATTACCATAAAAAAAAAAAAAAGCTCAGACTCCAGTATCCCTGTGTAGCCTCCCATCACCCTCCAGCATCCCTCTGTAGCTCATACCTCCAGCATCCCCTGACCCCATCACTCCAGCATCCTCTGTAGCCTTCCATCACCCTCCATGCATTTCCCTCTGTAGCCTTCCATCACCCTCCAGCATCCCTCTGTAGCCTCCATCACCCTCCAGCATCCCTCTGTAGCCTTCCATCACCCTCCAGCATCCCTCTGTAGCCTCCCATCACCCTCCAGCATCCCTCTGTAGCCTTCCATCACCCTCCAGCATCCCTCTGTAGCCTCCATCACCCTCCAGCATCCCTCTGTAGCCTTCCATCACCCTCCAGCATCCCTCTGTAGCCTCCATCACCCTCCAGCATCCCTCTGTAGCCTTCCATCACCCTCCAGCATCCCTCTGTAGCCTCCCATCACCCTCCAGCATCCCTCTGTAGCCCCCATCCAACCGCCCTCCCAGCATCCCTCTGTAGCCTCCCATCACCCTCCAGCATCCCTTGTAGCACTCACCATCAGACCACCCACACCCCACAGCACCAACACACACACCAACACACTCAGACACACACACACACACACTCAGACACACACACACACACAACACACTAGACTTACATTCTAAACTGGTTACTTTGGTACTTGTTACTGTACTGTGGCAAGGCACTCTCAGCGCTGGAGCCCTCAGCAAATCACAGCGTTGGAGCCCACAGCCAATCACAGCACTGGAGCCCACAGCCAATCACAGCACTGGAGCCCACAGCCAATCACAGTGCTGGAGCCCTCAGCCAATCAGAGGCTATGGGCTGACGTCAGCTGGCCTCGGATTGGCTCAAGGCTCCTGGGCGGAGCTGTGATTGGCTGATGGGCTCCTGGGCTGTGAGCGCGCGCAAAACAGCGGCGGCACCGGACACCGGACAGCGGGGACGGCGGCTGGTGATCGCGTCCCCGCACGTGATGAGAGGCAGGCACCGGCACCGGCACCAGCACACCAGCATGGATGGCGGGGACGGCGGCTGGTGATCGCGTCCCCGCACGTGATGCGAGGCAGGCACCGGCACCAGCATGGATGGCGGGGACAGCGGCTGGTGATCGCGCCCCTGCACAGAGATGCCAGGCAGGCACCGGACAAAGGGGGATGGCGGCACAAAGGTATGCCTTATTTTCTGGGGGGTGCCAAATATTGCAGGCAAATGGCACCCCCTTAGCACTCTGGGAAAAATCCGTATATAAGGCGCACTGCACTATAAGGCGCACCTATGATTTCTGGGAAAATCTTAGTCTTTTAGGTGCGCCTTATAGTGCGGAAAATACGGTAAGTACACATGTGGGAAATGTTATATTACTCTCCAGTTTAACAGTATCAAATTTGAAAGTTTGAAAGCTGCAAAATTTTCACCAAATTTCCATTTTTTAAACAATTAAAAGCAAAAAACTATCATCCTAAATTTACCACTAACGTGAAGTACAATACATTATGAGAAAACAGTCTTAGTATCACTATGATCTGTTGAAGTGTTCCAGTGATAATACCTCATAAAGTGACACTGGTCAGAATTGCAAAAAATGGTCCGGTCATTACGGTCAAAAAGGCTGTCCTGTCTGTATACTATTTTGTATCCTCACAAAAAACAACAGCTATGATCCTGTTTTGTAATGTCTGCGTCTGTATATTCTCTTTTTTGTTTTCCTTGTTCCAGGAGATGTGGTATGATGAGACCATGTCCATGTACGGTCAGAGACAGCCATTACACAGTACATAGCAGAGACACATACCGTATTTTTCGCATTATAAGACGCACTTTTGTTCCCCAAAATTTTGGGGGAAAGTGGGGGGTGCGTCTTATAATGTGAAGCAATACTTGTGTGATGGGGTGGGGGCTGTGGAGCGGTGTCCGGGGGCTCTCAGGAGGCTGTAGGAGGCTGCAGCAGCGGCCCCGTGGTCACGTGGGGCCGCTCATTATCTCCTGTAATATGCACTGCTTCCCGCTGTCAATCACCAGCGGGAGCAGCCCATACTACAGGAGCGGGACCGCAGCCCAGCTGGGCTTCGGTCCCATGTGGATAGTAAGTGCTTTCCACGCAATGAAAGCGTGGAAAGCACTGACTATCCCAGGGAGCACAATCATACTCATCGCTCTCCTCGCTCCCTGCTGTCACCGCCATCCCCGCTGTCTTGCCGGCATCCGGGTCCTGTGAGCGTCGCTGCAGAGTGACGTCATCACCTGCGCGCTGCTCACAGTACCCGGATGCCGCCACAGCACAGAGAGTGATAGCGCGGTCGGCGAGGGAGCGAGGAGAGGGGTGAGTATGACATTGTTTATTATTTTAAATGTGCGGCAGCCTTATGGGGAGTGTGCCAGCACCATGAGGGGACAGAGTGCCAGCACCATGAGGGGACAGAGTGCCAGCACCATGAGGGGACAGAGTGCCAGCACAATGAGGGGACAGAGTGCCAGCACCATGAGGGGACAGAGTGCCAGCACCATGAGGGGACAGAATGCCAGCACCATGAGGGGACAGACAGAGTGCCAGCACCATGAGGGGACAGAGTGCCAGCACCATGAGGGGACAGAGTGCCAGCACCATGAGGGGACAGAGTGCCAGCACCATGAGGGGACAGTGTGCCAGCACCATGAGGGGACAGTGTGCCAGCACCATGAGGGGACAGACAGAGTGCCAGCACCATGAGGGGACAGAGTGCCAGCACCATGAGGGGACAGTGTGCCAGCACCATGAGGGGACAGTGTGCCAGCACCATGAGGGGACAGAGTGCCAGCACCATGAGGGGACAGTGTGCCAGCACCATGAGGGGACAGTGTGCCAGCACCATGAGGGGACAGAGTGCCAGCACCATGAGGGGACAGAGTGCCAGCACCATGAGGGGACAGAGTGCGAGCACCATGAGGGGACAGAGTGCCAGCACCATGAGGGGACAGAGTGCCAGCACCATGAGGAAAGAGTGTGCCAGCACCATGAGGGGACAGTGTGCCAGCACCATGAGGGGACAGTGTGCCAGGAAAGGGAAGGGGGGGACAGTGTGCCAGCACCATATGGGGACTGTGCCAGGATGGGGGGGACAGTGTTCCAAAATGAAGGCTATGTGGGGGATATATATACCAGTTTGGGGGACATATATATAAGATGGACACTGGTATAATAAGATGAACCCCATTTAACATTAAAAATTATTTTTTCCTCTTTTCCTTCATCAAATGTGGGGGTGCGTCTTATAATCCGGTGCGTCTTATAAAGCGAAAAATACGGTATATAAGATTATCTCAGCACAGGAAATGTGGTATGATCAGACCATGTCCCTGTATGGTCAGACACATCCATTACACAGTACATAGCAGGGACACATATATATATAAGATTATGGCCAGGGTCACACATGCAAATCTGTGTTTTTAAGCCCTTAGAAAAACAGATGTGTTTTTCTAAGGGTTCCAACAGTGTCCCCTGAGGTCCAGGACGTTTTTGGAATTTTTGGGACTTAAGGTACCGTCACACGTGACAATTTTCCTAGCAATTTGCTGGTTGCAGTGAAATCATGGACATATTGTTCTATTTTGTTGCCGTGTACAAATGGAACAATGTGTCCATGATTTCACTGCAGCCTGCAAATTGCCAGTGAAATTGCTAGCAAAATTGCCGCGTGTGACGGTACCTTTAGTCATTTTTTTCTAAAAAAACGCATGCGTTAATGCATGGTGCCTATAAGTAGTTTTTTGAAAAACGCACAGACACATACGTTAACACATATGTGTTTTTGGACTTTGAAAAAGAAAATGTCCAAAATGTTCCCAAAAACAGATTTAGCCCAAAAACAGATGGTATGTGTGACCCTGGCCTATTTCAGCACAGGAGATGTGGTATGATCAGTTCATGACCCTGTACGGTCAAACACATTCATTACACAGAACATAGCTGAGACACATACATAAGATTATCTCATCACGGGAGATGTGGTATGATCAGACCATGTCCCTGTACAGTCAGACACAGCCATTACACACACAGTACATAGCAAGAACACATACATAGTATTATCTCAGCACAGGAACATTTTTTTAACACATCCAATTGTGGAAATGATTATTATTCCAAGATCTATTGATGAAATCAACTTTAAGATTAACTTTGTAAGGCCCTTTTCACTAGTTTTTTTTGAAAATGCGGCAGATTTACCGCATCTGCCTCATCTTCCACCTGACAGCCTCACTTGCGGCACACTTGTGGCAAGCCCCATGCATTGTCTATGGGGCTTGCGGTCGGGTGCGGCAAGTGCGGTTTTGCCGGTTGTGGCAGATGCAGCAGATGTGGCCGCGAAAAAAAACGCTGCTGACCGCATTTTTTTTCGCGTTCGCAAGTGCCGCATCTGCCGCAACTGGTAAAACCGCACTTGCCGCACCCGACCGCAAGCCCCATAGACAATGCATGGGGCTTGCTGGATTGGCGCCGCAATTGGAAGATGCGGCAGATGTGGTAAATCTGCCGGATCTGCCGCATTTTCAAAAAAACGCCTATGTGAAAGGGGCCTTAGTGGGAAAACCCCTTTAAAAAAGATACCAATGTAATTACTACTTATGTCCCAAAAAATTAGAAAAGTATTCTAGGAGTGATACCTTTATCAGCTAACCAGAGAAATTATTTTAGCAAGCTGTCAGTGCTTTTTTTATTTTAACAAGCTGTCAATCATCAGGCTTTATTACAAAATAGTCTGATGAAGGGCCTTTTGAGCTCTAAGGGTACCGTTACACGTTGCAATATCGCAATGCAACATCGACAAAAAGTCACGTGGTGTGGTAGTTGCAGTTGATATCGTTCGTGCGTTGTGTTGTGTAACAGGGCAATGCGACTGAAAAAAATCACAGGGACGATATTGCAAGAAGATTGTGCATGCCCTTCAACTGTACAATGTTGCATATGCGATCTGGCATGATCGTGCTGTGTGACGGCGCAACTATGATCTTGGTTGCGATTTCACAGGTTGCACAAGCAAGCCCGTAGGCGGGCCTGTGGGTTGTGTTTTCCGCACCCCCATCTACATCGATTGGTGGCTAGTATTGTATGCCGATTGGATGGCCCTGGTAAAGGAGCCATATTGTATTACCTGTGCGTACACCACTTCATTCATTGACTTCTGCATCTCCTCAATGTTGTGAAAATGCATGTATACAAGGCGAATCATTGTCAAACACCTCCTTTACTAGTAATGGTGACGTTTAAGGCGCCTATTGACGACGCTGCAAACATAGCGTCGTAAAAAACAAAATGTACTGGCCAAAAGTGCCATGTCAGTATGTGAAGCCCTCATTGACGCTAGCTACAATCTCCCATCCCACATGTCACACATATATTAAAATGTCAACACAAGTCTATCCACTTATTGCAATAATAGTCCAGATCAGATATGTGTGGCCATTTGCGACGCCTGAGCATTGCATTTTAAAATTTTATGTGACGCCGTGGCATTCACTGTGGTCATCCACTATGTGCGGGCGACTCCTTTGCAGACAGACAAGTTTACACAGCGTCAATACTCTGCGCCATGACGTCATTACGTCGTTTTGCGGCAGGCCCTGCCTTCTAGGTGCTTTACAGTCCCCTGCCTAAAAATGGCTGCCGCACAATGCTCTGCAGGATGGGGAGAGCCAGAGCTACTCATGCTTTTTGACTACCTCGACAGGCTGGACTACTGGTGCGAGTTCCCGCATCAGCACCCACGGCTGCAAAGATGTGCATTGTGCACAAAGTACAGAGGGCCCTGCTTAGGAAAATGCAAGTGGTGCGGACTCCTAAGCAGATCTTCAAAAAGGTGGCGGACATGAAGTATAAGCCGAGGGACCACATTGCCACCATCCGCACCCACATCAAGACACTGCGTGGTGAGTATGATGTCATAACACATACACACATGTTTACTCACACCACATTATCCGTGATTTTGTCTACATGGAAGTGTACCCTGTCAGTGTGCCAGAACTCATGATGCTGATGGCTGATGGGTGTTCATGTGGTGGCCCTGCAGATACATGCTTGAGGGTCATCACACAGTAATGTGTGTAGCATGCAATACACTTAAGATTGTTGTGCCCAATTCACAAACAACACATATAGGTGTGAGTAAAACCCTTGAAGTCAGCATGTGCATTGTATGTGATGTCATGGACCACAGCACACAAAAAGTCACATTGTCCCACAACCACTACATCTCGCAGCACATACCCTTCTGGTTATTGGACACATAAGTCTACGCCCCATAACTTCCCGGTTGTGTGCGTTTGGCACAACAAAACACACACTCACTGTTACGTCATGTTCTTCATATGTTCTGGTCCTCTAACAAATGATGGGTTCCTATGTTGCCAAAAATCCTGTCAGTGTGGGGCTGTGCTTGTGGGCCCATGTATATGGTAAAGGGAATGTAAAAAAGTGCTGCGGACAAAGCTTCATGACCGAATTGTGTGTCACAACAACGTAGTTGGCCAACAGTTAAAACCTGTGTGTGCTGCGTGTCAAGGACACCTTTATTATGACCACCTATACATATATGACATTGCTACCATTGTGCTGATGATCTTGCAGTCCCCTTGTCTCCCAGCTTAAAATGTCAGTCACATGATGTCATAGCTACACAAAGGCCATCAGGCAGACATTTGTTTATGTGTATGTCACTTCATACATCCCACAATAATTGTCATGTTTGAACCAACAGATGTTGATGAGCCTGCAGAGGCCTCCCTATTGTCTTCCCCTGCTGCATCAGCAGCTGCCTCAGCATCGGCCTCCCCACCGGCCTCCCCTGCAGCATCAGCAACTGCCTCAAGACCGGCCTCACCACCGGCCTCCCCTGCTGCATCACAAGCTGTCTCAAGACCGGCCTCACCCTCTGGCTTCCACTCTGTGATGGTTCCACACACCCCATCACCCACAGAGTCCCCCATTGAGCATAGTGGCTTGGATGTGTCTGGAAAGTGTCAGAGCCAAAACAAAATTGCTTGGTATGTTTGTTTTTGGATCACCAATGTGTCAAATAATACATACATCACATCTATGTTGTTCTATTCTGTATGTTTAGGCACAACAGCTCGAGCCCTGGGGTGGTCCCTAAGCCACTCCCCCTCCCCGGAGAATGGTGGCTCGGGTGTAGGAGGTAAGTTCTCTTGTGTCCCACAAACAATTACTGGCACACACATGTGCTATGTTGTTTGAATAATGGCTTTCTTTCATCACTATAGGTGTTCCATCATTGAGGGACCTGATGCAGGCCCATGAAGAGGCCCACCGACAGCTGTGTGACGCCACGGCCCAGCTACAGGTGCTTGGTGCCCTCATCCAGAGGGTCCTTGACCACCAGGAAGCCCATGGGCCTGGGGGACAACATTAGTGATGCAGCTGAACTAAATGTGTCATGTTGGCATAGAAGAAATGTGTTTTGTCATGTTGACAAGGATGTTATTGCTGGTTTGTGTTTACAGCATACAGTTTAGTTAGGGACACAATGTGTTCACGTTAAAGGGGAACAAATCCCTGTTTTTGGCTCAGGCCTTATACCTTTTAAAAAACAAAAAGAATTAGTGCCAAATTGTTACGCCTTTAGGCACACAAAAAAAGGATAAAAGTATGTTGCAAAATAAAAGTTGCAACAATCCCACAACATGTTGTGGTTGTGTTCTTTACAAAAAAGATGCTACATTAGTGTTGCAAAGTGTATATTAACACCATGTAGCACCCAAAAAGGAGGAAACTGTGTGTCAGCGGGTCCCGAAACTGACATGTGTGCTGTGCATCCCTCAAAATACACACAGGACAAAGAGAACACACTGCGTGGCTGCAGTCACAATGGTCAATTTGGCTTATAACACGGAGTATTCTGTTTAGCAAACCTTTTATTTCAACAACTAAACAAACACAAACAAAAAAATGGCCCTGTCCCCAAAATCAACCAGGCCAAAAACAACCAGGCACATCACAATTGTTGGTAGCGTCCCCAATACTGTTGGTATGCAGCTGCAGGATCTGACGTGGCTGCTTCACCCACATCCCTTGCGGGAAGTGGGTGTGTTCGATGCCAAGGGAAAAGTCTGCCAGGATCCCTCGGCACCTCAAGAGTAAGTCCAGGCACAAACTTAGCCAGCGGTGGCGGCTGATGGGACACTGACGGTTGCTGGGGGGGCTGAGCCAAGATGGTCTGCGAGTTCAGTGTCCCATTCTCAACCGCCTCCAGGGCAAGGTAGATCACCCTCTTGAGGTCAGTATGTTGTTGATGGCCTAGCCGGAACACCCGTCCACTAACTAGCTGCCCAATCCCAGTGCAAGGGATCCTCTCCATGTTAAGCAGCACCCTCTTAGCCCAATCACCCAGCTGGATAGGGGGTGGCAATGGTCTCCGACGCCTCACCACCTCACTGGGCCGAGGGTGCTGCACGGCGGTACTGGGATCAGGCTCCAAAATCCCCCCAGATGTTTTTTGGTGGACGGTCGCCAACGGGTGCCCCCCAAGGCTGGACCCGACGTCTTGAGGGCCCTGGGAAGTATAAAAAAAGAGTTTAAAAATAATTGATCCATTGACATATCATCAATGCATTAGTACCAAACAGCAATTTGTAGTGTTTGTGTGTGAAATGATGAGTTCAAGGTGTGCACATTAGAGTGGGCTAAAGATATGGCTATGTGTAACATGGCACAGTGATTACTCTACTCATATAAGTAACCACCATGGACATGCATATGTGTTCACACAAGCACAAAATCTTTCCAAGGACAACAATCGGTGCAACAACACCTAAACATACTGTGCACTGTGCCAAACACCTCATGCTGATATGTTTGTCAGGTTCAACACAACACAAGTGTATCCAACCACCATTGAAGACTGTGATGACATAAAAACACATTATGAAGTACCTCTTGTGGCGGAGCCGGGTCTTGGGGAGTGGCGGAGGAGGATTGTGCTATGTCCCTGCTGCACAGTTAAGTCGGAGGGAGATGCTGGTCTCGGAGGAAATGGAGGAGGTTAAAGTAACACAAGCGTGGCACATACACCTTCCCCGTTCCACTCCTGGACCGCGTTGATTTATCTACTTCATTAAGCTCCCTCTTATACACTGTGCGCAGGTTCTGGATCTTCTTCAGCACAAACGCCTTATCCACCCTCTCCCCAGGGTGGTGCTGCTGGGAGAAGGTGATGAGCTGGTCATACGCCACTCTCTTCACCTGATTGTTCTTGTGATCAGGTGATGTGGTCCGCCACAAGCACTCTAGCTCCTGGTACTTGGCTATGAAGGCCCGGACAAACTCCTGGTTCTCTGCCATCTGAAAAATGAAATTTCGGACATGAACACACACACATGTATGTATCATGTTGTTTCAGCTAGGCAATCCTGGGTAAATGTGGTCCTGTGGCCACATCAATTGGCTACCACTAATTTTAAAATAATACAACACATTACCCAGGCAGCAAAACACACATTAAGATAAATGCCACTACTGTACGTACATATGGCTGTAGGCTACTGGAGGAGGATAATGGGAACTTAGGCTTACTTTTGCAAAGCCTCACAGGCAATGGCCATTGTTGTATGTATGATGTGTAATTTACCACAAACTGAACCATCATTTGGTTTGAGATACTTTACAATCACATGCCCTTTATACGTACATGCATCAATAGTGTGGCCCACAACATATATCATGTTAACACTGGTACTGTACATTATGAGGAATATGCCATTCAGGAGATGTTCATAGCAGCTATGAAGGCTACATGGCCCATTAGGACACATACGTAGTGTAACCTAACACCAACAACATTACCACATGGTAGAGGATTGAGTGCTATTCGCAGCCCATACAGAAAGAAGAGATGAAGACGATGCAGAGTCATCAATACATACCGTCAGGCCTGCAGTGCCAGAAGAGGAGACTCTACTACATTGTGTTTCTATGTGCAACAGGCCAGATGTCCCACATCCATCTTTTAAACCAATGACATCGCAGAAGAGTCCTCCAATCGTCGACGTCGGGTGTGGCAACGCCAAGGCAAGATACAATTGGATGACGCAAGCGGGTTATGATTGGTGGCTTCACACATAAAAATGGGGAACGGCTGAACAATGTTGTGTTTGCTGCCCAGAGCCATTGAGTAAATAATAATGTGCACAACTGTTTGGGGATATTCGGGCATCTTAACTGCGTGTTGTAAATATTCCTGCACCTAGACTTTGCGCTAATGACCACAAGGAACTCCTGGCCCATTCGGCCACTGTTGCCACTTCCTTTTAGGCTATTGGCTACATATTCGGGACTTTGTGGGTGGTTGCAACATGCTGTTTTGTGCGTAGTCAGTGAGCATCCATTTTGTGTTGGTAACCCTGTCTTTACAACAAGAGTGTGGGTGAGTTCAAATATGGACTATATCCAAATGGCAGGAAATGTCGGAGCACCGGTTGCCCACACACATTGCATGCTAACTGATTCCAGTACATGCAGCCTTGGGGATTGTACATCTGTCATTTATATGAAGATACAATAATGCATCTGCAAGCATTACCCTCTTGTGATGTGTAATGTAGTTGACCCAATTCACTGTTTTTGTGGAGTGCAAAATACTTTGCTTACATACATAATGAGTGTTGGCAGCCATGGGACACATCTTGATGTTGTACTGCCTTTCTGGATGGCAATAATGTGAAGGCTGTACATGATGAGTAGTATGAGTTCACATATGTGTAGTAGGTGTTATGTTAAATGTCATATTGTAGTGGGTTCAATAAGCAAGGTCGACAAGAATTAGATGGTATGTAACGTAACAGGTCAACCATGTAAGTGTGTATTGGAGGGGTATGACAGGACTATGTACATGGGCTAGTTGATGGTTTGTTGTTGTTATGCCTCCATGTGCTTATACAATTTGTTTTCCTTTCACATTCCCAGAGCCTTGCTAACAGAGATTGGACATCATGCATCCTTCCGCTATGGCAGTAGTGGCTGTGGCCATGGTGGAGGATGCATTGTTGACGGATGAGAGGACTGAGAGACTGCGGAGGCATAGACGACGACGTGTGTGGTCTCGGGCTTGGCTCCTACAAAGTCGCCACCTGAGTCACATGGGTCTTGTCTGTCAGCTGGAGGACAGGAATCCGCAGGACTTCAGGAACTATCTCAGGATGTTCGAGGACTCTTTCAAATTTCTCTTGGACTTGGTAACACCACATATTGCCCGTGAGGACACTGTGATGCGTCGAGCTGTTCCAGCAGTGGAATGGCTGGCTGTGACTCTGCGTTTCCTGGCAGCAGGGCGCACGATGACTGACCTGCAGTATTCTGCTGCTATCTCACACCCACTGCTGAGCCGCCTAATCCCTGAAACGTGTGAGGCCATTGTGAGGTGTCTCTTGCCAACCTATATGCAGTTTCCAACAACCCCCGCGGAATGGTTGGAAGTTGCCACTGGCTTCCAGGAGAGGTGGTAATTCCCAAACTGCGGGGGAGCATTGGATGTCAAGCATGTGAGGACCACACAACCCCCCAACAGCGGGTCTTATTATTTTAACTATAAGGGTTATTTCAGTGTGGTCCTCATGGCCCTCGTCAATGCCAACTATGAGTTCCTCCTTGAGGATGTGGGGATGAATGGGCGTGTGTCTGATGGGGGGGTTTTGGCACAGACCTCCTTTGGTCGAGACCTTCTTAGCGGGCGGCTGAACTTACCCCCAAATGATGACACCACTGAACATCTTAACTTTGCCTTTGTGGGGGAAGAGGCCTTCACACTTCAAGCAAACCTACTACGGCCATATCCCCAGAGAACTCTGACCCCTGAGCAACACCTTTTCAATTACCAGCTATCCCGGGCACGTCATGTGGTTGAAAATGCGTTCGGGATCATGGCCAATAGATTCCGCATGATTCATAGTGCTCTAAATATGAAACTGGAAACTATCAAAATGGTAGTGATGGCGTGTTGTGTGCTGCATAACTTTCTGCGTCGTAGGGATAGATACTCAATCATACACGCCAGCAAGTTATGTGGATTGTGTGGACCCAACAACTGGGGAACTTATGTCAGGTGAGTGGCGTGCAGACGACCCTCGCATAGCGCCACTCCAGCTGTTGGGCCAGGGCCGACATCAGCAGGATGCCAGGAGCAGCAGAGAAAGCTACTGCTCATATTTCAATGGCCATGGGGCGGTGGCCTGGCAGGACCACCAGATGTAAGGGGTGTGTCATAAGTCCACACTGTCCAATGTGTTTTTCTTTATGCTGGGAGGATATATTTTGCCTCACATTATTATTGTCATTGATGTTTCTTTATGTTTTGAATTAATATATATTGTTTTCTAATTTATGGCAGACTTAACCAGTATTTGATTTATGTAATATGTTACTTGTGTGATGATAACACTTGTTTGGTTGTTGTGTGTTTGTTGTTGTTTTTATTTGTGTGGCCACACTCCTAATATATTGTTTCTGATCAGACAAATGTGTGTGTGTTTCTTTTATTTGTAGCTGACCACCGTATCACATAGCATTATGGTGTGTTCAGAGGTGTGAGACTACAATGTTATTTGAGGATCCCTGCACCATTTTGTGCACAGGTACACTACACATGTGTCGCGGGAGCCAACACACTGTATGGTGTTTGTGTGTTTTCCTGTCCAGATTGCTGCATGTAGACATGGGTATGTGTACACACACATGGTCACTTCTATATTGTCTGATTAAGACATATGTACATATCTGGGAACACATACATACAACACATACATACATTTAGGCACCCACATAGTTTTGAAATGCTATGTAATGTGCATAGACATGTCCATACTTCCTTTGTGTAGCTTACTAACTTCTACAGTAGACGGACAGAATGTCCATACATTTGGCCCAAACATACTGCACTACACTAGCGCTCCTGTCTGCCAGTTTGGCGACGCCACAGTGTGTTGCTGGAGCTGCTACACATCACATATGACATCAGTTTCAAGATGATATAAAGGGCAATAGCATCCATGTCGCCACCATGTTGTCTGAGATGGCTGACCAATGGTAACGCTCTTTCGCCCTCGAATCAGAGTGTTCTGGGCACGGTTAAAAGTAAACTCAGGTACGCCTATGTCCTAAGCTGGGTCACAAATACGCCCACATTGCTGATGTGGATGTGCTGTGTGACGGCGCAACTACGATCTGAAAAATCGGCTGCACGATTTGCCAGTTGACTTCCGGGATGCCGGATCGTCGGAGGATGGAGGTGTGATTGCTACGTGTAACATCTCCTATGCGATCTTGGACAAGTGCCAAAAACGTGCGCGCTCACGTGAAATTGTATGCGATATCGGAACGATATTGCGATGTGTAACGGTACCCTAAGAGTTTCAGATATAATTTATCTGGTTTGCTGATAAAGGTATCATACCTAGAATACTTTTCTCATTTTTTTGGGACCTATTTACATCTATTTTTCTGGCTAACATGGTACCACAATATTATTTTGTATTGTACATCGTAAAAAAGAAACCAAAGAGTTTTTAAATCAATTTTAAAATGAAAATAACCAGGCAGCATAAGGGGGAATAAATGCGGAAAAGCTTTTGATGAGGTGACTTCGATGATAATCACCCAGACTTAGGTGTTTCCCAATGGCTTGTTTGCTGGAGGACGTGCCAAGCAGTCCTTTAAGAAATGTCCAGCGCAATTACAATGAAGGCTAAGTCCAAGATCACAATGATGTCTCCTTTCATTGACCCTAGGGCTGGCTGCTTCAACTTCCATTGGTTCTGCCTCAGGTAAGCATACAGGACTGGGGGACTGAATGAACCCTCCTGTTGAACATTGCATCTTTCCAGAATACTATGATCCATGGAGACAGCCTGAGTCATGATCTTCCCCCATAGAATAAGGTGGAGAATGTAGAGCCAGGGCATCCTTCAAAGTATCCAAAAGATCTCTGTGGAACTGACACCTGAGGGCTGAGTCATTTCACAGGACTTCAGATGACCAATGTCGGAACTCAGAACTATAGTCCACAATGGTGTGACTCCTTAGTTCACAAACCTTGCCTCTTCCAACTGGATGCTGTCTGTGTTCATCATAGATCAACCCTAAAGCTTCAAAAAAGGCATCAACCGAAGACCATTCTAGAGCAAGTGGAGACAAAGAGAATGCCCACATCTGAGGGCCCCCTGTAATAGAGGCATAATTATTCCCACCCACTGGGACTCTTTCCTTGCGGACCAGGGTTGTAAGATAAAAAAATAGTTTACAGTATTCACTGAAAATTTTAAACTGGTCATTTTCTCCCTAAAATTTATTATCAAGTGCAGCTACTGGTTAGTGAGAGCTCATCATTTTCTTAATTTTTTCACATACTTGTCCTGCCTTTTATTTAATCCTGTTTCTGGTTAATACATTCTGATCTTAAAAATGATTATATGAAGAATCTCTAAATTGTGAGACAAAAATGCGCATAGGGTCTTATCTCCAGGCAGAGTGGGGCAATCGCCCGATAAAATTTGCTCACCTGGTATGGTTGTGTGAACCCACAACCAGTATTAGCTCTTGTACAGCTGCCACTGGATCCACACCTTCACGTGCAACGTGGCAAACAACTGGAAACAGGACAAAGTGTCGGTGATCTGCGCTGCTGGATGGAAAAAACAGGACCCAAGAAGTCTGGTGCAATGGTATAACTTTATTCCAACTCGTTTCGGAGCAGCCTCTGCTCCTTCCTGAGGAGGATCAACAGCATTTCGTCCTGTTTCCAGTATATAAATAATTTTTCTCACACATTCTTTGTGCCTTTATGGCTAATGGCCTTTAACTTCAATTTTGGGACGTTTTAAGAATGGGCCAGACAAAAGTATTGGCACCCTCAGCCTAATACTTGGTTGCAAAATAACTGCGATCAACCGCTTCCGGTAACCATCAATGAGTTTCTTACAATGCTCTGCTGGAATTTTAGACCATTCTTCTTTGGCAAACTGCTCCAGGTCCCTGATATTTGAAGGGTGCCTTCTCCAAACTGCCATTTTTAGATCTCTCCACAGGTGTTCTATGGGATTCAGGTCTGGACTCATTGCTGGCCACCTTAAAAGTCTCCAGGGCTTTCTCTCAAACCATTTTCTAGTGCTTTTTGAAGTGTGTTTTGGGTCATTGTCCTGCTGGAAGACCCATGACCTCTGAGTGAGAGCCAGCTTTCTCACACTGGGCCCTAAATTATGCTGCAAAATTTGTTGGTAGTCTTCAGACTTCATAATGCCATGCACATGGTCAAGCAGTCCAGTGCCAGAGGCAGCAAAGCAACCCCAAAACATAAAGGAACCTCCGGCATGTTTGACTGTAGGGACTGTGTTCTTTTCTTTGAATGCCTCTTTTTTTCTCCTGTAAACTTTATGTTGATGCCTTTGCCCAAAAAGCTCTACTTTTGTCTCATCTGACCAGAGAACATTCTTCCAAAACGTTTTAGGCTTTCTTAGGTAAGTTTTGGCAAACTCCAGCCTGGCTTTTTTATACCTCGGGGTAAGAAGTGGGGTCTTCCTGGGTATTCTACCATACAGTCCCTTTTCATTCAGATGCTGATGGATAGACAGTTCTTTGGTCTTCTTTCTTTTCTCCATGCTCAATGTGGTACACACAAGGACACAGGACAGAGGTTGAGTCAACTTTAATCCATGTCAACTGGCTGCAAGTGTGATTTAGTTATTGCCAACCCCTGTTAGGTGCCACAGGTAATTTACAGGTGCTGTTAATTACACAAATTAGAGAAGCATCACATGATTTTTCTAACAGTGCCAATACTTATGTCCACCCCCTTTTTATGTTTGGTGTGGAATTATATCCAATTTGGCTTTAGACAATTCTTTTTGTGTTTTTTCATTGAAGACAAATTAAATGAAGATAATAATACCAAAGAATTTGTGATTGCAATCATTTTCAGGAAGAAACTGAGTATTATCTGACAGAATTGCAGGGGTGTCAAAACTTTTGGCCACAACTGTATAAGATTTTACTTTTAGCTCCCCTATCTGTATATGTGTTATCTAAAGAGGATGACATAAGATTTAATGATCAGATACCATATAAAATGCATTGACCCATTTTGGTAGTATCCTTGTTTTGATTATGCCTGGATAAGAAATGGTTAAAATACATCTGTCAACAGTGCGTTGGGTTTTTTTTTCTTTATGAACTGGGTGGTCAAAAAACTCCTGCGTTCCACCTGAAGCAGATAAGATGATCCATGTTACGTGCTGGATATTACATTGAAGGCAGCTAAACAATCACAGATATGCTTTTAATTTTGTACATTCCATCTGAATCGGGCACTAGCACTCTGTCAGTACCAGATATCATGCTGTCTGTTGCTGGGTGACTGCATGTATACTATTGGGAGTGAAGTCAGAGCATACGTACTAATGAATTGTTTCTACACCAGAAGTGATGCAACATAGTGTGCATTCCATTATACCACACTGGACGCAATAACTACTGAAACTGGTTACGATCACACTTACCAACAATAATGATGATTCCTGGGGTATGTCACGAATAACATAAGCTGTGATTAATTAACCCTTTTGATAGTGGTATCCATTTTGAAATTGGCACTATCGTGCATATTGTCTTCTGCATGTTGCTTTCAAATTCACAATCAATATTTCTTTTCTGTTTTCACAATGAGCTTCTGTTCAAGTTACAAGATACACCTCCTACATGCGCAGACCTTCAACATAATACATTATCTATGTTTTACTTTAGAAGGAATGCAGAGTTCATTAAATTTGCTCTTAAAATCAATACAATAGAATACGTATAGAAGATTGGTGATATTTCAATCAGCTGTAAAATGTTACTAACCAATGAGATGCTTATATTTTGCATCTAGCCTTTTTGCACAACCAACAAGATGCTTACATTTTGCATTATATCTCTTTATCACAACCAAGGAGCTATGTATAAAAAGTATCTACTCCCTCTAATAAACAAGGAAGTTTGTCATCCTCAGAATGCTGGTGTGTGTCCTTATTTTCCTCCTATCATGTGTGACACGAGGCCTATCCCAGTAGGCCATGATGAGGCCACAACAGCCCTAACTGTTATAAAGCTATTCAGTGTGTGCCTTTCTGCCTTGCACATCTCAATGAGCTATAGTAACTCTATTGGTACCTTTACACGCCGCCACAACAGGATGGATACCAACGGCAACTTCACGTGCACGAGCACGGCCGAACGGTTACCAACGGGAACCGCACCCTCTTTACACGCCGCCACAAGGTGCGCTACGCTACGCTACATCTACAGCTAGCTACATCGCCGGGTGTCGCAAGTAGCCGTCTGTAGCTCAGCGTACCAGCTTTACACACCGCCACCACAGAGTGATCTGGGAGCAACAAAGGCAGGACGTAAAACAAATAGGCGTGCCACAGACCTGTACGCCGCGCCCAAACCACAACCATTGGCCAACACTACGGAGTTGTGATTGGGCACGACGGAAAGGGCGGATGGCCGAGACATGCCGTACTAGTGAGCGGAGTGTGGCACGGAATAAGCACCTGTGACATGGCGGAGCCTGGCGAATGCATCGAAATCGATGGTAATGGGTCACGCTAGAGCGGTGGCCAGTCACATATCCCGTGTGTATTAAAGTAGCGGTCCGGGGCTATGTGTGCGTAGTACAAGTGTTTGCCTTGTCACGCACGATCAGCGCTTGTGACAGCCGCGTGTGCCGATTGCACTGAGGTGCGTTTGTGTGGCACACATTAGCGGCTTACAAAAGACAGTATGTGCGTTTTCTGTCAAAAATCTGTGACAACTGTGGCGAAGTATGTGTAGTGCTGAAGGGACAGCTCATCCAAGATGGAGGGCTGTGAGGCAAAGGCCAATCGTAACGCAGCATCTTCCACCAATGATCGCTGAAGGGGCGCGGTATCACGGAGCCTGGGTGACGCCTTAGCCACATTGCAGCTACATCGCCGGATGTCCCGAGTTCCCTTCTGTAGCTTCTTTACACGCCGATACAGCTCGCTACAATCGGCGATGTAGCCATATGTTTATGGGCAGTGCACGGATACAGAGGTATCTGTAGCCGGCTGTGTCGTCCCGTCTTCATACGCCGCTACTACGGGCGATATTGGCGCGACAAGCTACATTTGTAGCCTGTAGCGGGTTGTATCCATCCTGTTGTGGCGGCGTGTAAAGGTACCATAAGTGCGGTAAAGTGCATTCTTCCCTGATGAAACCATTACGTGAGGAAACGTGTAGGGAAACACAATTGGAGATAGTCCAGAACCACTCAGAACAGGAAGGTCAGCAGTGGTCTGCCCTTGTCAGGGTTATTGGAGCCTATCAGGGCCAAGAAGATAATAGGGCTTTTCAGGGATGTCTCTTTGACTGATGTGGCACTAGGAGCTGTCTGGATGTGGATCCAACTATGATGTCTCCATTTAATCCATAAACTGGGTGATTGTTTTCTTATTTTATTTTCTAAATTTCTGTTTGGAACATCTATTTTGATTCCAATGGTATGTCAGAATTATAAGAGTCCATTTTTCATTGACCACTGTCATGATATCCATTCACACAGATTGGATTAATATCCCCTCACTTATATTGGATTACTTTTGGTTAGATTGATCACTGTCAGCTTGTTCTACCCAGATTGGGTGATATAGAGTTCTACCCGGATTGGGTAATATTTTGTTGTGTATCCGTATGTTTAGGTCTTTTGACCTATAGGTGGTCATTTTAAGATAACACTTGTCTTTTATAAGTAATTTATTAAAGCTTATGTGTAACTATGTTTATACTCACCTTTTCCTGTCTGTTGTTTCCACCTAAAATTACCTATTATTTTTGGAAAGCAACATGGTGTGATAAAGATATTATTAGATGGCTTTAGGCAACTTGGAGGTAGTGTATTCTAAGGATCATGGAATATTTGAAAGTATCAATTTATTTATCTGGGATAAACATTTCTAAAATGAGGTTCCAGTTTTTAATAATCCCTGTGTTTCATCAATATACATCTATCAATATTGAGATCCTTTGAAAATGTTGAAATTTATCCAGTTGAGAAGTGCTTAGGCTACATTTATACTATATTAAAATATAAGTCAATAAAATAAACAACTGCTGATCGGTAAACAGAACTTTAGGCTGGGTTTTGGCTTGGGATTAGATACAAGACGTTCCTGCTTTCTCCTAGGAGTGAGTTATTATTGACTTAAGATTCATAGTGGCCAAGAACCTCCTAGTTAGAATGTGACTTACCTTCTGATAATCATTAAGAGTACAATTCCAGCATATTAATTTGTCCATATGGGCTATTGAAAAGCCATATTTTGTATGTACTGGAAAAGTTTAAAGAGTTATTGCTATCTACAGACTTGAAGTAGGTCCCGCTGATTGTTTTGTGTTGTGATGTGTGTACAGCAACTACATCAAAAATTTAATTTCCTCAGAATAATATGTAAATGTGATTTTTTTTGTAAAACCCATACAGTGTAAGTCATATAGGCTGCATATCCATCTCATTTTTCTTTCCCTCCTTTCCACACATTACCAGTATAATACATGAGTCACTTATACGTTACACAGTGTATGTTTCATCCCCATAGCAGTTCATTTGGTCTGGACATACACCAGATTGATGAAGGGGCAGTAATTATGTTCAAGGATAAACATGATACTAATACTAATATAAAAGTATGATGAGCGGCTTAGCAGTGTCACATCTCCACCAGGACCTGCTCCTACGATGTCTGCTTCTATCTCCAGGCACCGCCACATTCATTCTGCGGGATGCACAGGTGCTAGAAAAGAGAGAGGAATCAAAAGTGCTAACCCCAGGGCCCTGTGAAATGGAGTAGCTTGTTCATTGTAGTCATTTTAGAGCTGCCAGATGACCACTATGACAGCCCCTTACAAGCAGTATCATTATTTCAAAAAGTGGGCAATTGCTTGTACACTATTTTTATGATCATTGTTAGTATAGAAGTATGTTTTATCAATAGTGAAAAGAGATAGTTGTCCTTCTGCAAAATGTTTATGGTGTTTTTAACTAGTTCTGGACCGCCCATAAACTTATACATCTGGGTTCTCCACACTTTAATGTGCAGTGATGTTCTAAAAAATCACTGCAGAGTAATCTGCTTGCATGAGATTGTGCAGTTATTGCAGCGGAAGGCAGGCACTCAGAAATAGCTGGACTCCACAGATTGAAAGCAGAGATCATTTATCCCAATCTCAGGCTTCCTAATTGCTGTATACAGAGTGTTGGAAAAATCCACTGTATAGATAGGTACTTATTTATATACTAGCTCTTTTATTGTCTTCATCCCCCACATAAATCCTTACCTATTATTTTATCCATATTGTTAATAGTTATATAACTCAATCATTTTTCAAGGGGTGCTCCGAAGTCAAACTAAATTTTATTCTAGATCCTTATCTATTTAGTGCTGTAATCTAACCTATTTTCTAATATACTTGAATTAAAAATTGAATTAAAAATTCCCTACTGTTCCCGAACTACACTATTTGTGTCCTGAAAGTGGAATAGCACGTGAGGAAATGGGAAGCAGGATGGAAATAACAAGCAAAGTAAACTGGGTAGCTAGTCTTACCCTTAAGATTGAGGTCACTAGCTGAGCCTGTACCCAGAGGTACATCTGATAGTGAGTAGGTCTGGGCCACCACCCTTTCCCTGCTCCTCAACCAGCCCTGTGCTAACACCCCCTCACTCCAACAACAGACCAGGATACACAGCAACTCCTACAAATAAGGAAAAATGCCAAGAAGCTTCAGCACAAAGTGCACACACATCTTCTCAGCTTCCGGTCCTGAAGAGACTAAAACTCTATCAACATGTGCTGGTGGAAGAGGGAACTATTTACAGGCCGGTAGCGTGGCAACCTGACAACCCAAAACTTCCCACCTGCACAGCTGCCTCACAGTAACACAGCAGCATGTACACATTAACTCCAAATGTGCCAAAGGAAATTAACTCACATTAAAACTACAGAGAGCTGTACACAAAGACTGCAGTAGTCAACACGTGACAACCTGATATTCTATTTTTTATTACTTCCTGTCTGATTGCGCTTCATTTGGGAATCTCAGTGCATGCTGGGATACTTAGGGGCTACTGGACCAGTGGGCAGATCTGACAGGGACCCCTTACTAGGTTCATGGGTAAGTTACTACTGTGCACTTTACCTTAGTCTAGACCAGGGTTTATGTTATACCTATTTGGTTAAACTGCACCTTTTTACCCTGATCTATGCACCTTCAGCACTTTGCACTTTTACTACCCCTCTGAACTTTGTGGTATACTGTCCTTGTCTATCTTGCCCACTTGTCATTTGTCTCCCTCCTTTTTGTCTTAAATCCTTGTCATCTTTTATTGGTGACACGTTTATTTATTGTATCCACTGCATTCAATAAAGTATTATTTTTGCAATATACACTGGTGTGGACAGTAAATACGTGGTGGAGTTACGTGGGCATTAGAACTCTCATTTTCTCTTTCTTTTTATAATGCATTCAGAGTAGTCTGCCCCTAACATGGTCATACCCGGTCCCCTCTTTCTCACGTCGCAACATTGCATGCAATTTCACTGGCAATTTGCTGGTTGTAGTGAAATCATGGATACATTGTTCTATTTTGTTGCCGTATACAAAGAAACAATGTGTCCATGATTTCACTACAACCAGCAAATTGCCAGTGCAATTGCATGCAATGTTGCGACGCGTAACGATACCCTTAAGTTCAATATTCAACTTGCTATTGAAGAGGTGGAGGTGATAGCACTGTGAAGTTGTAACTTCATGCCATTATACATCCGCTCTGGCTGTGGTGCATGGTCGGCTCTTTAAATTAGGTTTTCTCTGGAACACTGCAGCGTTTCAAAGTAAATTACCGTATACCTGACTGCAATCACCCAGCCAGGCTCTGATTTATACTGTCCTTGATTTGGGCAGTATGCATCTGGTGACAAGTTCCCTTAAAGTAAAGCCTTAAGCTAATTTTATACTATGTTTTAGGGTACAAGAAGAAAAAGTGGGAGGAGTCTTCATTAAAATCCTTTTTACTTTGTTTTAGGATACTATGCTATCTCCATACTTCTGTAGCCCATAAAAAGGGATTCAGGTGGGACGTTGATAGAGTATAATGAGGCAAAAGAAGTCCAGATTGCAACTTTGGACTCTGTTTGACCTTTTTTCTAGCGCTGTCTGTTATGTTATGCTGGAGACCAGATGAGGTTTAATGTTGATAAATGTAGAGTACTAATGGGTTCTTTACAGTCAGAATAGCAGACTGTATAATATCAGACTGCAAGAGGTTGTAATGACAGATCCTATAACCTTATTTAATAAAAGGCTGGATGCTTTTCTCACAAGAAATGGCATTGTGGGTTATAAATAATCTAGTGATAGAGAATCCATAACAGGTGAGGAAAGGTTGAACTTAAGGGACCTATGTCTTTATTCAAACTATATGATTATGTAAGGGTAGTTCAGTACGTTTTACTGTTTGGTATAGCAGATTGACACTGCAGGATAGAACGTTCAAACAATGTCTAAAATTGCAGCTTTTAGACTCTGTTTCCCTCAGTATATTCAATGGCTCCTTGAGGGTTCCCTCTGAATCTTCTTTTAATGGGCCCCTGATAGAAACAGCAAAAGAGTCTAAAGCGTAGTGTGAAATTAGCCATTGGCACATGGGGCCCAAATAATTATTGCATCTGCACATGGTTTTGAAGAGTTTTTAGTGTTTTGTGCTATTTTGTGTTTGCACGAAATCAATTTTTACATTTCCGCCTTTTTTATTCTATTTCTTATGTGTTGTGTATTTTTGATTCGCCAGTCTGGATGTGGTTTCGATTTTCCAGATGTTTTAAGCTGATTCATCATTTGTGACTTTTCATGTTGTAAAATTTGTTTCAAATGTATTCCAGTCCCCCATGGAGTGATTTTATGTATCACTATAATCCTGTGCAATTTTTGTGTCACTTTATGAAATGTGCAACCTTTGGCCTGAAAAGAAACAATATTGGTTAAAGAAAGAAAAAAAAGACAATTTTTGACTTGAACAAAATTCATGAACCATGTGTGCCATTTTAATGAATTTGGAAGAAAAAAAAGTCAGCAGAAGAAAATTGACCTCATGGGAGGTTACAAATCCCCTATGAGTCTTGTGAGAGTAATGCTAAGGCTTGTCGTGCCACTTGAGCATAATGCTGATGCTTTTTTCTACTATGTAGAAAAAAGCACCAGCATTACACTTAAGTGGCACGACAAGCCTTAGCATTACGCTCACAAGAATAATAGAATTTAGAATCTACAGGATTGTCACATAATTAATACCTACCCAGACTGACCAGCAGACTGTAAGATGCCACCACCAAAGAAAGCAACGTGGGATCGTTTTAGAGTCCCTGCCATTCAAATTTCTGTCTGATAAAGACCATGTATAGCATCTTTTTAATAAATTTAAGCCACGTGGGTCCAATTATTAAAGCCATATTGATGCCAGTGGCAGGAAGCAGGTCATTTTTTTCTGTGTAGTACTGGTACACATGTGACTCAACCGGTCTACTGGGATTTCTCCTAGTGGATGCCAATTCCCAATCTGTCCAGTCAGTTGCAGTGGAGCGGCCGCCTATGTGGCTGTTCGTTCATGGAGCTTACAGAGGTTGTTTCATGAATTTATATTTAGCATAGAAAATTAATACTAGTGCAGTGCTCCTTAATGAGGAGCTGTCCCAGGCACGTACATAAATTGCGTAGTGAAGGCGTCGCTCTCCATGGTGCTGAAGAATTCAGCATCACCTCCATGGCCAGCGCACCAGAGTTTCAATGTGCCCTTGCTATGGAGGTGATGCTGAAATCTTCAGCACCATGGAGAGCGACGCCTTCACTACGCAAATTGCTTAAGTGCCTGGGATACCGCGCTGTCAGCCAGAAGCCGCTGGCTTTCAGCAAAAATTACAGAAAAATATAACAATCAGCGAAGCAGAATAAACAGCCGCACTCACCGACAGTTGATCTTTATCCTTTTATTCCAAGTCCAAATCCATGTTATTTGGGCATAACAAGCAGGGAGGAGAGGGGGGTGCAGGAGAGGCGGACGACGGTCACCGTTTCGCGGTCGTGTACCGCTTCGACGGGTCTATAGGCATCAGTCACATAGTGACATAGGCTATTGTACGCACACAGGTTGCTAGTGCCCAGTGCTTCTCTTGTTCTAGAAAAATATAACATGTTAACCCCTGAATCACCAATCAATTTAGGCACCATGTCTCTAGGGAGGGTGGTCACTCCCTAGAGACATGGTGCCAACATAGTAAACACATATTAACCCATTATTAACCAGGTTAAATACAGCATATGCACCATCTGTGCTCATATGCCGCACAGATGCTGCATATGCTGTTTAACCCCAAAAAAGACACATAGATGTCCAGCAGCTGGGTGCTTATTAATCATCTTGCACCGCTGACACAGCGGTGCAAGATGATTAATTACTGTACCGGGAAAGCGGCATTTTGACAGCCGGCAAATTTAAAGCGATTTGCGCAGTGTGCTGTATGGAGGCGAGATTTCTCACCTCCATACATTTGCATTGGCCTCACACGCGTCAGAATCGCGTGCAGTCGCAGCATGCTGCGTCTGCACTCGCTTCTGATTCGCAATGCGAGTTTAGTGCAGGGGACTCGCAGCAGTCTGCCCTGCCTGATAGGGCAACACTGGTCCGAGACCAATGCGAGTTTCCCTCGCATTGCACTCGCGCGAGTCCCTCGCACAGTGCGCCTTCAGCCACAAGCCAGAAAACTTATTCCAGTCGTCAACAAGAGTAAGAATTTCTAGAATGGCTCCTGGATGTGCACGCCACTTGTCAGATGCTCCAGAATATATTTAGAGGCATGCACCTCTTCATAAATATGAAGCATGTAGCTCCATCTTATCACCTCATCAGGACCACTGAGAAATTTTCTGGTCTTGACGAATCGGGACCAGTGTGTGAGCTAGATGTCACTTTTACAATGTAATTCTATAAAGCATAATAACAAGGTTACATAGATTTACAATGTAATAGCCACTTCTGGCTCACACATAAACCCCAGTATGATCCGGCAAGTCAGAATAGCCATCAGATGATACAGAAGAAGACCGGAGCAGTGTTGGACACTGGAGAAGATGGCGATTGGTGAGTATATTAATACTTCACATACATTTAAATAGGTTTAGTCCATAAAAAAAATTAATGAGAGTGTTTCTTTAACAATTTATATATTGAAGAACACACATTATACAACTTGCACAATAGATAATACTAGATTTAATATTAGGCTATGTTCACATGTTCAGTTTTTCACATCAGTCTTTGTAAGCCAAAAATACTGACCAAATACTCAACGTGTGAACGTGGCCTAATACAAAGACATCACCACTTCTGTATTTTTCATCCACTCCTGGTTTTGGCTTGCAAAAACTGATGTGAAAAACTGACCAAATACTGAACATGTGAACATAGCCTTACAAAGAAGAAATACATGGTACTATGCGTGTTGGACTCAGCTCCTCCGGACCTGAGAGAACCCGCAGGTGGCCACCCTGTACTCACCATGTACGACAGGTGCAGGGCAGCTTCTCACTGCTGTCACCCGATGGGAGCCGCTTCCTACTCCGCAGCAGGAAATGAACATGCTGCGGAGGGGCGGAATGCCAGAAACCCGCACCACAGCTAAAAGAACGCTGCAGTCGGGTTAAGCATAGTTGGCATTGGATTTCTTAAAATTCCATCCACTATGCTGATACTGTACTACGCAGCGTTTTGGACACAGCGACAAGACGCTGCATCCAAAACGCTGCAGCCAACGTCCATGAGTATGCAGCCTAAAGAGTAAAAGTTAAATGTAGGTCATACTCACTCTTACAAGGAATAATCATAAAGAAGTAGCACAACCTGCCTCCATGGAAACAATCACATGTTGATTTACCTGTCTTAATCAGTATCAAAGGTCAGTAGTTTAGCCGCACTACGTGAACACCTGCACCTAGAGTACTGGGAGCTCGGCAAATCTATTTCCACGGAAAAGCCTAATAATTAGTTGTGTGAGTTACGTCAGAGAAAAAGCACAGTCAATTGAAGCTTTTGCTTACTACTACTACATATCTATAGCTAATGCACTAAAATGAGTTACTACAGATAAATATTAAAGAAAAATTCTACTATAGGTATATGATTATCAGATATGTACATTAGATCATGAAGGCAACAAAGGCAACAAGTTTTTCCATGACACTGCCTGGCAAATTTATGCAAAGCACTTTTCTCCAAAAAGAAAGTAAACTTCAATACAAATGCTATTTGCATGGCTAACTTGTAAGTGCACATCTGAGTTATTAATAAAACATAAAACTCCTTGGAGCCCGACACTCACAGAGGGTAGCCAAGCAAATAGCATTTAATTAGAATTTCATCCTTATTTTAGAGATCAGGCATTTGCACTATTTTATGTTCTAAATGACTGCTCATATACCAGACAAGAAAATCATTTATTTGTTAGTACAATCTACAGTACTTCCATTAGGATATAGAAAAGAAAAAAATCAAGTTAATACACTAAGGCTGCTTTCACATTACGATTTTCGGTCATCCGATTGTATCCATTTCAAAACAGATACACTCGGATGCGAAATTGGATCCCATGTCCCCCTATGGGAATCGGATCGGATTGGATGTGCCACTATTGGCATCCGATTTTGGCACCATACGATCCGATTTAATCACGGGCACAAAATCGCAGCCTGCTACGATTTTGTGTCCATGACTCAAATCAGACAGCATCGGATCAGTGCTGATCCGAGCGCCCACAAAATGTGAGCCTATGGACATCGGATCCGAGTTCACCTCGGATCCGATGTCGGCTCCATGTTCCCTGCCTCTCCCTGTCTCTCCCTGCATCTTTCTTTCCCCATCTCCTCCCCGTCTCCTCTATTCTGTCCTTCCCCGCTATTCTATTCTGTGCCCCCGCTATTCTATTCTGTCCTCTCGCTCCTCTATCCTGATCTAATCCCTATCTTGTCCCCTGTTCTCTTCCCTGTGTGTTAAAAAAAAAAAAAAAAACTCCTCCCGGAGGATACATCATCTTGTCACCGGCTCCCAGGATGCGACACCATCGGGGCAGAACGGTCTGTGGTGATGTCAGAGAGCTGGTAAGCTGACGTGTCATGTGATCGGTTCTCTGACATCTGGCCCCTCTGCCCTGATGGTGTCGCATCCTGGGAGCCGATGACAGGTGATGTATCCTCCGGGAGGAGTTTGTTTGTTTTTTAACACACAGGGAAAAGAACAGGGGACAGGATAGGGATTAGATCAGGATAGAGGAGCGGGGGGGACAGAATAGAATAGCGGGAGGGACAGAATAGAATAGCAGAGGGAAGAAGATGGAGGAGGCAAGAGCAGGGAGAGACAGAAGACCGCAGGATCCACACGGATCCTGCGTAGAATCGGATCGGATGGCTATTTGCCATCCGATTGCAGGGATCAGTGTGGATCCGTGCCTGTCCGTGGGATCCTCCTTCAAACTCAGATCCCACAGACAGGCACTAAATCGTAATGTGAAAGCAGCCTAAGTTCACATTTCCAATAATCATCTGTTAGAATGGATCCAGCAGTAATCTGTTGACAAAAAAGTTGCGCACATTTTTGAAACAGTAGATTTCTGCAGGATCCATTTTTGTAACATACAAGTCTATGGAAAACGGATATGTTAACTGATTGCTCTTTAGCCTCTGTTTTTCTTTCATTTTTAAATTTATCTGTTTTTAGTTTACTGGATTAGTTTCAAATGGAAGATAAATAACAATCAGTTAATGGATCCATTTTCCATATTTAAAAAAACCCACATATTGCAGAAATCAATTTTTCAAAATGGACAAAAAAGTTGTGTTTGCATCAATTTTTTGTCAAGAGATTGCTGCTGGATCTATTTTAACGGATGATTGCTGAACATGTAAACATAACCTAAAACATATAAAGTTCAAATATAATAGGTACATAAATATAAAGAATAATGGGAACAGGTATCAACACTCAGTTTTTGCAGGGATAAACATGCTCATTCAGGGAGACTGGATCATACATTATGGATTTACCTATATACCATGATCTTTATCCTTTCCTATTACCTGGTTAAACTTGATTTACCGTGTCTTCTTTTTTTTTTTTTTATTCAAATGTACCATATAACTATATAGGCACAGAGGAAGGGTCCAACCTAAAAGTTTCAAGAACAGAGTGGAGGTGATATGCGGAGTGAGGGTTGCTTTTTTGACATTAGAGTAACATGAAGGATCTAACAATTTTGAAATGTAATTGCTAGATGCTTGGTGTCAGTGAAATAACTGATGAAGGAGAGAAATTGGTCAAGCATCAAAATTTGAGGGTTGTTCAAAAGCAGGCTAGTTAGGAAATGGTTATATCTTTCTTAGTAGGATATGTTGGGTTTTCTCACCTTTCACCTTGGTGGTACACTACATGAAAGAACATCCGTTTGCAAAGAGCTGAAGATGGCAGAAGGGATTATGAAACAGGTGCAGGTGAAGATTGCTATAGAAAAATCTAAATAGTTGGAGGAGTGTCTCATGGCAGATCTTAGGGACCAATCACACGGTGCCACCTCGCCGGAGATGTTGGCGCCGACTGGCGGGAGCGCGCATGCTTTTGGCGCCCCGCCAGCTTCACCGCCCCCCGTTTACACAGGGAGACACCTCTGGCGATGCAACGGCGAGCTGACAGGCGGCATCGCCACCGGGGTGTCTCAAAACCCCAGCAGCGATGCAGTACAATGGGAGCCTATGGCTCCCATCGCCTGTCAGGTCACCGGCGGCCGTTTACATGGGGCGATGTGTACACATCGCCCCAGATCGGCCGCCTGGTTTCAGAGCAAGGCTCTGAAACCAGGCGACCAGTAAAAGGCGTCGCCATCGCCTAATTACATTAGGCGATGCAGGGGCGATATCGGTGACGATAGGCCATGCCCCTGCATCGCCTAACAAATCGGCGGTACTGTCGCCACGTGTGACGGTACCCTTAAATATCAGAAAGAAGCAACATCACAGAGTGGCAGACCACTTTGGAAGTCAAGGCATTTGGCCTGTTTCAGACATATTTTGGTGAAAAAGTCCTACCATGGGCTTCATACTTCCTCTCTATCACAAATGGGGAATAAGGTCATTCCTGCCAATCATGGAACATTTAGTTTAGATGAAGAGTTCATGTTTCCCACACCTCCCGTTCATCTATCTCCTCTGCCCATAGGGTCTAGCAACCCCATCACTCTGCTTGTGTCAGGTCACAGAAGCAACGTCCAACGGGAATGCGGCCTACTTCTGGTGTGGGCCATCGGCTCTCTATGTAGCCCACTCACAATTTGGAATGTAAAAGGGTAGCTGTTACGCCGGACAACCCATCCCTTAGGGCCTCTTTACACGCGGCTACATTTCTAGGGTGGCTACAGGTAACTTACTGGTTGCAGTGAAATCATGGAGACAAGGTTCTATCTTGTTGCTGTGTACAAATGGAATAATCTCTCCATGATTTCACTGCAACCAGTAAGTTACCTGTAGCCACCCTAGAAATGTAGCCGCGTGTAAAGGGGCCCTTATGGTGGAGTCACCACAAAGAAGCAAAGAGGCCACAGGAACAGTGGTTGACAGCAGGAGGGAGCCCCAATTCTATAATAAACTCTAAGCATGTAGGTGATATCACTGTGCCCTAGCTCCAGGGCTGGGAGCAGCTATAAAAAAACTTCTCACTCAGGGTTACTTGCTCAATTAAAGCCCATTTGCATCCTATTTAACACATTACCCTAGCACATACTGCAAAAGGCACATGAAAAACAGACATTCCAGTCGAGACAACTCCTGATGCTTCATTCTACTGGGAGGTGAACAGTCCCTGGATCCAAGCAAGCCAGCCTCAATATATGCTCCCTCAGTAATTGATACCCTCATATGTTGCGTATTCTTGTTCTTTAATATTTGGTTACCAAATTATGTTATATTTTGATTAGATTCAGTCTCTCTATTGCAGAATACTTTACAGGATTCTCAGCTTGGTAAAGCTGTTACTCTTTTGCTGACTCCAGGGAAGAGTGGGGGTTAAACACTAGCCTGAACAACCCACTGTTTAGGGATAAAGTTTCCAAAACTTAATATTTTGCAGTGTTGCTCTCTTTGGTACACATATAGTCCTTGGTCTCATGTTACTATAGACAAGAAGTATATTTTTAATCAGGGTTACAATTGAAAACCAATGGTCGCAAAGATGTTTGGCAATTGTATTCAGGGTTTTGACACCTTGGTCAATAGACCTGTGGCTGCAACTCATTCTACCTACAAAACTTAATCATCCTTTTGCAAGTGGGAATGTGGCTGCCAGAACAAATAACAGAGCCACTGCACAATGTCCCAATGCAGGGTTTTTAATGAAGGCCATTGTCAATTCTTTTCAGCATGTAAATTGCATCACAAATGTTCCATTGGTGGGGGCATCCACTCTACATGATTGTGTTTCTGTTGGGCTAAATAGCCTCCTAAACTGAGTCTTGCTGTTGCATAAGAGGCAGTCAGTGAGTGTACTCAAGATGCGGCCATGACTCGCCCGTTATCCAAAGAGATGGGAGGCAGAACTTACTGCTGAAGCTTCAGTGATAATTCTATATTTCTTATGAATATTCCCCGGTGATGTATTTGTCAGTGAATTTGAAGTCATTCCATCAATGACAATTTGCAGATAGCATTCAATAAGTTGGTTAAGTTGGGTACGATGGCTGGCTCTTTTGAGGAACCAGATTAGCCTAATTTAATTGTGGGCATAAAGTTATGGTTGTAGGGTCCCGCGCTCACTTTCACCTTCTGATTTTGATATAAATATGAGAGATGTTCACAATATTGTCTAAAAATTAATTTATTGGATTTATAAAAAACTAATTTAGAACGTACAAATTATATCAATAAAATTGTTACTAGCTGATGTACAAATTCATTATTATGATAGCCAATCGGTTTGTTTCAAACACTTTTCGCTCAAACCGTAGAGCTGATAGGTGGTTTTGGATCCACTGTAGATTCCTTCTCCCACCTTAGTTTCCTTGATCTTATTAAGATTGCATGATATCCTGTTCCTATGATAGAAGGGATTATTATTAATAACTAATTCAGATATTTATCTTTGCCCTATGTTTATTGTACATGCATCTCCTCACCTCTAAGGGCCACTTTACACACACCAACTTATCTGTCCAACTTCTGAACAGATCTCTGGTTGCAGTGAAATCATGGACACATTGCTCCATTTTGTGGCTGTGTACAAATGTAACAATGTGTCCATGATTTCACTGCAACCAGAGATCTGTTCAGAAGTTGGACAGATAAGTTGGTGTGTGTAAAGTGGCCCTCAGTGTAGTCTTTGGTTTCTGTCACTATCTTCCTCTGAGCACTTTTTCTTTCCTATATAGGGATTATGAATGAATTTTATAAGTACCTTATTTTTATGTAACTTTGGTATTTTTAGGTATTTTTCACTCTTATACTTCACCTTAAACGAGGCTTCTTTAAGGTTACATCTGTCCCTATGTATGGCTCCTTCCTCTGCAATCCAGTAAAGGCTGCACAAAAACATATAAAAATATATAAAACCTGTAATTGTTCCTTGTGTTTAATTCCATAAAAAAGGTAAGTGAAGTGTATAATTCTTCATCCTTCCCATATGGCATTTCTGCGAATAATAGTATGTTGTAGGAATAGTTTGCGTATCTTATATCTATTGATTTGCCCGCCAAGAACCGTAGCTGCTGTATTGTGGCTCTGCGCGCAGAGGAGACGCAGGCAGGCAGAAGCACTGAGCAACCGGACCACAGAAAGGCAAAGAGAGGCACATCACCGAGGATCTCATACTTGCCACCCTGATTTCCTAAAGACTACAAAGGCTGGAGCTTATCTGAGAGACAGTGCAACAATGTATATGACCTGTCGAAACTTGCTGTGAGTAAACAGAATTGCAGAACTATGTGAGACTGTGTTATTCCAGTGGTAAAGTGGCCGAAAGTGAATTCCTGCCTGACCAAGTAAAATCACTTCATCCACAGCCCTGGGGACCTGCTCCACCCGTGGGGAACACTCCACCCCACCTGCCCGTTCATCGTCCCTAGAGGTTTTGCAGCAGTGGCGGCTACCCATAGACGCAAACCATGGGTGGCGTCATGTACATAATCTCTAAAACATCTCCCCTGCATTTTTTAGTGACTCCGCAAGGCCACAGAGCCGGGTCTTGGCCCCCGTGCATCCCGAGAGACGAACCAGCCCGGTTCCAAGTACCCCACGGCCCTGGGGGCGAGTCAGTTACAGATCCTGCAGTTATGTTGAAATATTTGCTTCCTTTACTTTCCCAGGGCTGCAAGGTTAAGGCCCTGTCACACATAACTAGATCACTAACGAGATCACTATAACGTCACAGATTTTGTGACAGCGATCCCGTTAGCGATCTTGTTATGTGTGACATGCACCAACGATCTGGCCCCTGCTGTGAGATCGTTGATCGTTACATACTGCTCTGGATTATTTCTACGTCGTTGCACTCCCGCTGGTAGTGCTACATCGTTGTGTTTGACAGGGACAATAACCAACGATCACAATGCTACACTATGGAGTGACAATTCCCAATGACCTCGGTATAATTCTGGGTCGCTGGTGCGTCGTTATGTGTGACTGGGCCTTTTAGAGGGCTTCTCTTCACTAGGATGTCTCTAATCAGTTTGGGAGTTAAAGATAGGTAGATTTGCTTTTGGACAGTTAACATGACAGTTGTTCAGGCTGTAAAGAGGCCGTCACACGCGTCAATATTGCTGTCAATATCACTGCTGCACGTGACGTTGCAGCGATATTGACGCGGGTGACAGGGCAGCGATAAATCGCTGGTTAATGGTCGCCAGGTTTTCGGACTGGACTGGACTGAAAGCCTGGCGATGGTCGCCTGGTGTACACACAGCATCGCTGCGTGTGACACCGGTAGACGCGATCAGCCAGCTCCCAGCGCCTCTCAGGAAGCGCTGGGAGCTGGTATCCAGGGTAAACTGCGGGAAACTAGGCAGCCTTCTCCGCTCACTGGCTGGTATCTAAGGTACACAGCGGGTAAGTAGGGACCTTAGTTACCCGCTGTGTACCTTGCATACCAGCCGGTGAGCGGAGAAGGCTGGTAACCAAGGTATACATCGGGTATCTAGGCAGCGCGTGCTGCCTAGTTACCCGCAGTTTACCCTGGGTACCAGCTTGCAGACATTGTGGAAACGATATTTAAATCATTTCCACGATGTCGCTGGTCCAACGATCACTGGTGAGTCTGCCTGTGTGACAGCTCACCAGCAATCAGCCGTCAATGTCACCAGCGATCAGACCGCTGGCGACATTGACGTGCGGTTTAAGCGCTTTATCATACAATTCATTATAAGTTCTTACTTTGTTGCATCACTTGGTGTTGAGATTAATGCAATTCAACATTTGGATACGCAGCTGCAAGGGGAAGACTGCCATGTCACTTGTGGATCATGCTGGAGGCGACCTTCGGAGTTCAGTTGGAGATTCTATTGTCCCTCTGACTTGGAAGAGTCACAGCAAATATTGGGAGGTACAGAAGAATATAGAAAAAATTGGAGTCCGGCTCAACAGGACTGGATTCTCCTTTTCTTTTTATTTTTCAAAACAAAATATAGTGCATACAGAAAAAAAATGTACATGGTCGACATGACCCAGTCGACGCGTTTCGACTGCACTAAGCAGGCTGTAAAAAAACTGGCTGTAAAAACTGTCTCACCTGCTGTAAATGGTGATCTAGCCTTGAGATTCAAGCAAAATCAATAGTTGGATGCCTTTTTTCTTCTGGTGTCCTTACGATCCATGGGTTGTGTTGCTCACTGTGGATGTCTGTATCGATCTGGCCTGGATCCACATAGGTATATTGAGTAATTTATGGGATGATCCCACCTTTGTGGCGCTTCACCTCAGAATCATTCTGGATTTTTACGCAAATAATCTTCCTCCATGTAATTTTTCACGATATTTATTAAGACACAAAAAAACAAAACAATGCATTTTGGCTACAAAGTTACAATGTAGCCTTCTTCAGGTTAATATAAAACAAATAAAAGACGTCTAAATAGCTCCCTGTACTAGCTCTTATAAAGGACTCACTACAATGAAATGAATACTAGGGCGGGACCAGGGTAATAACTATAGTGAGCCGCACCCAGCAATCACCCTCATCCTCCCAACTTCATTTGAATAGACAAAAATATACACACAGCTTTCCATGCCCATTGTGTAAATTATACTTTGTTAAAAATAGAAAATTATACATGAAAGAACCTTACTGTATTATTTAAAAAAATGTTCTTTATAAATAATTTTTCTTTGTAAATATTTTTTTCTTTATAAGAATATGTAGATATACATTAATCCTCTTAAACAGTATTAATAGAATTTTATTCTTATAAAGAAACAATTTTTTACAACAAAAAACTATTTATAAAGAACATTTTTTTTTTCATAATTGCATTGTCCCATCTGTCACTTCTGGAATCTGGATGTCATGCTATCATGTGCCTTTGGCATACTTGCACACCCAAGTAATATGGTGCCCACAGATGGTACAATCACATTGCGCAGTACCACCAGTGGTGCCACAACCGCCTGCAACCATAAAGCTCCCGCCACCTGAAACCGCAATCACTGAAACATCCCTACCTGAGCAAGTGTGCATGCGCATACCCGGCGTGCATGCGCACTTACTCAGGCGGCTGTTATCTTTGGACACAAGAGGGTAGAGAGAGCACAAGGGGAGAGACAAAGCACAGGGGGGCAGAGAGAGCACACAGGGGAAGGTGCAGCATAATATCACAATCTTAAAAGGCAATGTTAGCTGCATCAGGAAGACCAGTATGCCTCATCATCTTGTGGTTAAGTGCCTGGTGATTGTTTGGAGGGCACCACGTGGAGGACTAAATGGAAACCCCTTAATATTATCATGTAAAATAGGTCCGGTACAGTGACGGATTTTGGGAGACTTGTTCAGTGTATTTACCTATAATTGCCTTTGCCTCCTACTGATGCTGATTGTCTTAGATATGATGAAATAAGGAAAATATTTATTATCCTGAATTGTCGAGGAGCCCTTATGGGAGGTCCAGCTTACAGTAATTATAGGACAACTCTGGAATAACCTAATTCTGCGACTTGCATTGCTGTTTGAGATTGTGATATTATGCTGAGTATGTAAATATCTTGATACAACTCAGAATAATTAGAGGCCTACAGTGTATTGAATTACTACTGGAATCATCCAGTAGTAAAGTGTGAAAGGGTTTATACCACTTTTGTGGCGTTAAACACTGAAAAGTTGCAAACTTTTTGCATCTCATAGTGAGAGAAGCATCGGTGAGACGGGCCCCTGAGAACATGTGTCAAATTTATACGTGGAATAAATGGTATATAGCACTTAAAGGGGCTGTATGGGCTTTTTCTAAAATCTGTGTGTGTATCTGGTCTGAAAAATGCTAACAGTTTGTAATTTACACCGTGTAAGCATTTTGCATGGTTACCTAGATATTACAGTTTGGCATGTGGAGTAACAGCTCACCTCCCGACTAGAGGCATGTTTGTATTGGAGCATGGCTGAAATGTCACAACTGGTTGTTTACACCCAGACTCCAACAAGCACGTCCCAGTCTAAAAACGTCCTCCCTATTCTCCAGCAGGCCCTCCCTAGTCTTCAACGGGATCTCCCCCATTCACCTATATCAGTGTTTCCCAAACTCCAATCCTCATGGCCCTAAACAGGACACGTTTTCATGATCTCCTTAGGGTTGGACAGGTAATGGAATCATTATCAAGGCATCACCTGTGCAATACCAAGGAAATCCTGAAAACGTAACCTGTTGGGGGCCGTGAGGACTGGAGTTTGGGAAACACTGACCTATATAGATGCTGATTGACCGTATTACATTGAGTAGTCATCTCCTTATCTCTGCAACACTGTGCAGTCTCTGCCCCACAGTGAGGAAGATGACACCTCTATGCAGTGCTGCAGTATTAGCGCTTATCTTCTTCCCTGTGCCCGTGCTGTCACTGAAGCAATCCTCTATATCACTGTACAGCCATCCCCCCTGTGAAGGAGATGAACCGCAACACTGACACAGAGCAGTTCATTCTCCTTCAGAGGGGGGATGACTATATAGTGATACAGAGAAGAGGATCGCTTCAGTTACACCGCGGGCACAGGGGAAGGAGATGAGAGAGCGCACACAGTCATCTTCACAGAGGGGCGGATTCGGCACTGTTGCAGAGATATGGAGATGACTGCTCAGTGCAATTCGGTTCAATCAGCATCTATATAAACATCCAACTCAAATAGGTTTGGGTGTCAGCAGGTTCCTCTCCCACATGGGCTCTGTCAGTGATCCACACTCTAATCATGATTGTTATGCCCCCGATTCTGACCACTTCACATCTACAGCAAACAAGTATGTTATCAAAACTGCACCAAGCAGCCCAGTAAGCGATAGAATCAGACACTCTGACTCGTGAGGCAGTGTTCATTGAACATATTGGTGAACACTCACTTGGTAGCAGAATATAGAATCACAGCAACAGTTTCTATTTCAACAATTGCTTACCATTTTAATGACATCGTGAACTGCTTAAAGTACAGTCCATTTCAATTTGTCAACAGAACGTATATGACCTATAGTTCATTTCAACCACAGATATGTCTGAACACAATGGCTATAATTCCGCTTGTGCGTTCCAGTGAGGATATAGCAGTCCTTCACTCATTGACCTCAGTCAGTCACATAATCCCTTTAACTTGGGGTTACCTGTCAGAACAGTTTCCAGCTTCACAGACTAGCTCCAGCCAGACTCGATATCCAGGAAGGCACTTACTGGGATCAACAACCAGGTCATTGGACTTGCTCTGTTTAGTGCATCTGTCATTAGTCCAGACCCTCAGAAGTTTCTGCAACTTCCTGGCCTCTCAGAGCTATAGCTAGCTGTCTGTACATGGTATACTCACCATGTGCTCAAACAGGAAGTCTGTACATCCAGGACCTGGCTGACATCGGAGACCATGTGACCCAGTAGCAGTCTCACAATAACGCATGAGATCCACCCATGGGAGGTATGTGGTTAGCCAGAGCCGCCCAGCACGTTCTGGCTAACATGTAAATCCAGCCCTTAATACACTAAATCAGATTAGTGGAACTACAAGTCCCAACAAAACAACTTGGATTTACATCGCAGCAGACTTCCGCCTGTGCAATGCATAGTATCAGTTTATAAAATAGCCAGTTGCTACCTCACAGACCCTACATCATGCAGCTCTCAGATTCATTAGCAAAAGCTTGCTAACAGATTGCCTTTAAGGCCGGGGTCACTGGCGTAAAGCAACAGATTTAAGAGAATCGGATGCTATATGCTAATGACATTCAGCTCAAACTCTGCTGCGAGCGTGAGCCGAGTGTCTTCACTGTACTTCAATTCTCTTGCATGTGAGAATCAGATCACAGGTTCAGAGGAGATGGAGAGCTTAATTTATCCATCTTCTCTATTTCCTGTGTCAGCATATATCGGACACACTTGGATGTTATCCGAGTGCAGTCCAATGGTTTTGCACACTCCCAGTAACTTGAATGGGTGCACACTATCCGAGATACGCTGCCACTCACAGCATGCTGCAATTTTTTTCTTATGCTGAATCGGCACAAGAAAATAAAATGCTCATCAGCACTGCTCCATAGTATAACATTTGAGTGAGTGCAATCTGATAAAACATCAGATAGCACTCAGCCGTCTTATGTTATGGTGTGATCGAGCCTAAATAAACAGACTAGGGCCCAATTCATCATTTACAATTTATTTGAATTTACATTTTTTTAATTTGTGGCATTTGCCAAATTCTTCAAAATGTGCCACATGAATCTGACGCAAAATCAAAAATATTTTTATTTTTGCAACTTTTTTTTAAATTAAACCCCTTTAAAAACTTTACTCAATGAGATTGTAATTAGATGCTCCATAAATATGCAACATTGGTAGGACGTAAAGCAAAGTTGTCTAGGAAGAAAAAAGAAAGCTAAAAAAGAAATATATCTTAGAAAATGGAAGAAAATGTATAAAGAATAAGGGACATACTAAAGCCACTAAAAATGATCAAATTACTAGAGAAAACTGGAGAAATGGGAATGATGAAACAAAGACAAATTCTAATGCTAATACATTTGTGAAATATACAAGCGCCATCTACTGGGTTTAAAATGTGCTACTCAGCCTGATTTAGTGAGTGACTGTAAGCCGCTGATGTACTGTATAGAGCAGGGGTCTGAAACTCAGCTGGGTACATAGGCTACGCATGGAAAAAATTGAATTTCAGGGGGCCACATTGTTTGCAGGACGACGTGACAATTTTAATGATACCATATTTTCTTTTCATACACCTTTTGATCATTTTTTAAAAACATTTTTTGCGATTTTTCATTGTATTTTTTAAATGGCATTCATCAAATAAATTATGGTACAGATTTATAGCCTAGGTCAGTGATGGCGAACCTTTCTGAGGCCAAGTGCCCAAACTGCAACCCAAAACTAAATTATTTATGGCGAAGTGCCAACACTGTAATTTAACCTAAATTACAGCAGTGGTTATCTATCACAAGCGCTGCACAGGGGGGAGAGCCAGCAGATGCTAATTCTCTTCCCTGTACAGGGCTTGTAGTCCTGAAACCCTGATCATCAATTCAATCATTTTAACAATTAATTGATTTTAAACTTACGTTTGCAGTCTTCTCTTCTCTTCAGCAGTGGTCAGACAGCTCATGTGTACTGCACATTGAAGCTGAGCCGCTGCCGCTGCCCTTTCTAGAAACAGCAGGTGGATTGATCTCTATGGAAAAACGCAGAATATTAGACAGAGCAAGCAAATTTCATACTGAAATCCTGGTCCATATCTTGTAGTAGTATCTCCATCCTGACCCTCTCCTTGTAGTAATGTGCTCAATCCTGACCTTCTCCTTGAAGTAATGCGCTCCATCCTGGCCCTCTCCCTGTAGTAATGTGCTCCATACTGACCTTCCTCTTCTAGCTATGTGCTCCATCCTGACCCTCTCTTTGTAGTAATGCGCTCCATCCTGACCTTCTCCTTGTAGTTATGTGTTCCATCCTGACCTTCTCCTTGTATTTATGTGCTCCATCCTGACCCTCTCCTTGTAGTTATGTGCTCCATCCTGACTTTCTCCTTGTAGTAATGTGGTCAATCTTGACCCTCTCCTTGTAGCTATGTGCTCCATCCTGACCTTCTCCTTGTAGTAATGCACTCCATCCTGACGTTCCCATTTTAGCTATGTGCTCCATCCTGACCCTCTCCTTGTAGTAATGTGCTCCATCCTGACCTTCTCCTTGAAGTAATGCGCTCCATCCTGACCTTCTCCTTGAAGTAATGTGCTCCATCCTGCCCTTCTTCTTGTAGATATGTGCTCCTTCCTGACCTTCTTCTTGTAGTAATGCTCTCCATCCTGACCCTCTCCCTGTAGTAATGTGCTCCATCCTGACCTTCCCCTTCTAGCTATGTGCTCCATCCTGACCATCTGCTTGTAGTAATGTGCTCCATCCTGACCTTCTCCTTGAAGTTATGTACTCCATTCTGACCTTCTCCTTGTAGTAATGCACTCCATCCTGACCTTCCCCTTCTAGCTATGTGCTCCATCCTGACCCTCTCCTTGTAGTAATGTGCTCCATCCTGACCTTCTCCTTGAAGTTATGTTCTCCATCCTGACCTTCTCCTAGTAGTAATGTGCTCCATCCTGACCTTCCCCTTCTAGCTATGTGCTCCATCCTGACCCTCTCCTTGTAGTAATGCGCTCCATCCTGACCTTCTCCTTGAAGTTATGTGCTCCATCCTGACCTTCTCCTGGCAGCAATGTGCTCCATCCTGACCTTCTCCTTGTAGTAATGCGCTCCACTCTGACCCTCTCCTGGCAGTATTGTGCTCCATCCTGACCTTCTCCTGGCAGCAATGTGCTCAATCCTGACCTTCTCCTTGTAGTAATGCGCTCCACTCTGACCCTCTCCTGGCAGTATTGTGCTCCATCCTGAACCTTTCCTGGCAGTAATGTCCCTATCCTGACCCCCTTCTTGTAGTAATGTATCCAGCCTTATCCCCTTGTAGTATGCTCAATCCCTGTCCCCTTGTGGTAATGTCCCCATCCTGCCCCTATCATGTAGATGTAGCGACCGGTGGTAAGGCCGCGGGTGTGTGTGTATGATCTTTCTCAACAGAATCCCCATACTCAGGTTTAACCGATAATAACATTTCTTTACTGTAAAACATATTTATCTCACAGTCAACCGAACTATATGCGCACTTGTATATATTAGAGTCTCTGGATCTTCACTTCTGCCGGGTACGCAGCAAGAAAAGAAAACACAACAATGAAGGTATCTTTCCCTAACTTTCCCTAAAATCACGTACCAGTCTTATCACAGAAGAAGATGTCGCTCCCACGTAGCAGGCCTGGGGATCTTCTCACTCTTCTTCTTTGGTCTCCTTCTGCAGGTAACAGTCTGTCTCTCCCAGTCTCAGGGCACACAGATCAGGAGAAGGGAGATCACAGCAGCACAAATGGCTCCCTTATGTAGGTCACGGCCCCAGCACATGCACTCTGGGTGCACGGCGGGCAAGGTTTTGCAGAGCGGCCAGAGTCACAGCACCAAAGTCCAGTGGCCCAGGATCAGTCACAGGGGCTTCTGCGGGGTGATTTTTCCGGCAAGGTGTAGCAAAGTAGTCCACTTTCAACACACATCCACAGGTAGATGTTCTCTTGTTCAACTCTGTGTCTGTACTGATCTCCCGCCCTCTCTCCTCAGCACATGGCTGTTGGGGGAGGGGAGCAGCAATCAATGCTGTTTTTTTTTTTTTCTCTCTGCAGTCATTTCAGCAATTGTCCACAAGGGGGCAGTGGCGGACTGTGCACAGCTCATTTCAATTTCAATAATACAATCTGAATTGTACACCTCATTACATACCCCCCCACTTAAAGGTTGACAGTCCCTGTCAACAACCATCGGCTCCAAGGCAGTGATGGCCGTTGATATCACAGGGATTGATCTCCGGCGGAGTAGGGACCTCTGTTGGGGGAAACCGTCATCCCCCCGTTCACCTTCGTTCCCTTGTTCAGGGCTCACAATATCTCCAATAAACTCAGTCACATTTTCTACCCGGGGAGAGTAGGATCGCCGGCGGTAGCGGCGCCGGTTGGGGCAAATCTGCTTCCTTTAACGGGAACACCCCCGGGACCGGTGACGTCGGCAGCCTCTGTACCCTTCTCTCCCTTCACAACATCAAACTGTACCACCTTCCCATCACCAACGCTGCGGAGGCACTTACGAGGATTGTTACACTTTATGGCAGTCTGATGTACAAACACGTCATCCTTTGTGTCATTCCTGTTGATGAAGCCATACCCATCGCGGACATTAAACCACTTCACCGTCCCCTGGACCCGAGTGGCCAGTACTTGCTTATCGGTCTGGCTCTGTCTCTTCACACCCTTTTCCCTGATCTCCCCTGCCGAGCGAGCCGCTTTGGCTGGGGCGTCTAGTTTAAAGGTGGCGGCTGTTGTGGGGCACGACTTGCTGGTTCTAGTATATCGGACCACGGGTGGAGGATTCGGACAACGGTTTGCCCTATGGCGGGGGTCGCCGCATGTCCAGCACCTTCCCATAGGCCGGCTGGGTTGCTGTCTCGCTTGCCTGTCCGCCTGTTGGTCTAGCCTGAGCTGTAGCTGCAGTATCTGTTTCTGCAACTCTGCTACTATCTGCTTCAATTCCTCCGTGTCACTGTTCGGGGTTCTGATACCAGTTATGGACCTGCAAGCCGCGGTATAAGTCTGGGCCTCCATGACAGGTCCTCTCGAACGTTCTATCGCTTCTTGCTTAACCTCAGCGAACGTAAGGGCCGGATTTATCCGGAGTAGATCTTGCAGTGAGCGGTTAAGGTACGGGTCTCTTAATCCAGTCACAAATTGATCTCTCAACACCAGGTCACGGGCGCCCGTACTAGCTATCTGTTCTTTTTTCCTGCAGGCTTGTTCAAGCAGTACTTGGAGGGCGTTGGCATATTGAGGGATGTCCTCCGATTCGAGTTGAGTACGCCGGAAGAACATATACCGTAATGTTCCCGCATATGTGGTCGGCCCATAGGTGTTCTCCAGCACCCGCACCAAGTCATCCAACGTACGCTGGCCCCTAACCGTCTCCAGCCTGACTGTCGTCCACGCTTCCCCCTCTAATGTTAGCATGGCCATTTCTGCTAAGGTCTTAGGATCAATGTTATATATCTCCCCCACTATCTTAAGTTGTTCGGTCCATTCAGTTACAGGATAGTTCCGTCCGTTAAACTTCCTCACCTGATTGACAATAGATGCCGGGGGAGCTGTCCGGTTATAAGGTACTACCGGGAGGAGATTCTGTTGATCACACATCCTGCCGACTACGCCAGATGTAGCGACCGGTGGTAAGGCCGCGGGTGTGTGTGTATGATCTTTCTCAACAGAATCCCCATACTCAGGTTTAACCGATAATAACATTTCTTTACTGTAAAACATATTTATCTCACAGTCAACCGAACTATATGCGCACTTGTATATATTAGAGTCTCTGGATCTTCACTTCTGCCGGGTACGCAGCAAGAAAAGAAAACACAACAATGAAGGTATCTTTCCCTAACTTTCCCTAAAATCACGTACCAGTCTTATCACAGAAGAAGATGTCGCTCCCACGTAGCAGGCCTGGGGATCTTCTCACTCTTCTTCTTTGGTCTCCTTCTGCAGGTAACAGTCTGTCTCTCCCAGTCTCAGGGCACACAGATCAGGAGAAGGGAGATCACAGCAGCACAAATGGCTCCCTTATGTAGGTCACGGCCCCAGCACATGCACTCTGGGTGCACGGCGGGCAAGGTTTTGCAGAGCGGCCAGAGTCACAGCACCAAAGTCCAGTGGCCCAGGATCAGTCACAGGGGCTTCTGCGGGGTGATTTTTCCGGCAAGGTGTAGCAAAGTAGTCCACTTTCAACACACATCCACAGGTAGATGTTCTCTTGTTCAACTCTGTGTCTGTACTGATCTCCCGCCCTCTCTCCTCAGCACATGGCTGTTGGGGGAGGGGAGCAGCAATCAATGCTGTTTTTTTTTTTTCTCTCTGCAGTCATTTCAGCAATTGTCCACAAGGGGGCAGTGGCGGACTGTGCACAGCTCATTTCAATTTCAATAATACAATCTGAATTGTACACCTCATTACATAGTAATGCCCCATCCTGCAGTAATGCCCTATCCTGCAGTAATATGCCCCTTCCTTGTAATAAATCCACCATCATCCCCCTTATTGTAATAATGTGACCATCATGCCCCCTCCTAATGTCACCATCATGCCCCCTCCTAATGTCACCACCATACCCCTTCTTATTTGTCATCATTGTGCCCCCTCCTAATGTCACCATCATGCCCCTCTTGTCACCATCCTGCACCTCTTATTTGTCTCCTTCCTGCCCCTCTTGTCACCATCCTGTCCTTCTTGTCACCATCTTGCCCCTCTTATTTGTCACCATCCTGCCCCTCTTGTCACCATCCTGCCCCTCTTGTCACCATCATGCCCCTCTTGTCACCATCATGCCTCTCTTATTTGTCACCATCCTGCCCCTCTTGTCACCAACCTGCCCCTCTTGTCACCATCATGCCCCTCTTATTTGTCACCATCCTGCCTCTCTTGTCACCATCCTTTCCCTCTTGTCACCATCCTGCCCCTCTTGTCACCATCATGCCCCTCTTATTTGTTACCATCCTGCTCCTCTTGTCACCATCCTGCCCTTCTTGTCACCATCATGCCCCTCTTGTCACCATTCTGCCCCTCTTGTCACCATCCTGCCCCTCTTGTCACCATCCTGCCTCTCTTGTCACCATCCTGCCCCTCTAGTCACCACCATGCCCCTCTTATTTGTCACCATCCTGCCCCTCTTGTCACCATCCTGCCCCTCTTGTCACCCTCCTCCCCCCTCATTGTACCGTTAGCTTAAAGTAAAAAAATCATACTCACCTAGTAGTACTCCCACCTCCACCGCTGCTCTTCTCATCACGTCTTCAGTCCCGACGTCACATGACCGCGGCCGGGTTGAGCTTGGAGAGAGTGTCGGAGATGCGAAGGGAGGAGAATCCTCCGATTCGACACGGCTTTGAGCTGCCAGCGCCTTCATTCCGGCAGTTCAAAGCTGCAGTGAGAGGCGAAGCCGTGTGCCAGGGAAAATGGTTCTGCGTGCCCTCCCTGGCACACGTGCCATAGGTTCGCCATCACTGGCCTAGGTCATTAAGGATGTAGCAATACCAAATGTGCACTTGGTTTTCTTTATTTTAAACATAAACCAGAATTTTGATTTTTATTTTTTTCCACCCAATTGACCCCGTAAAGTACAGTAATATTATCTTAAAACCAGTACCATACAGTAAGTCCTTAGGCCCCTTTCACATCAGCGTTTTTTCAAATCGCTGCAGATGCGGTGAAAAAAAACGCATCTGCCGCGATTACCACATACCAGCTGCACTTGCGGCGCGGTTGCGGCAAGCCCCATACAATGTATAGGCGGGCTTGCGGCAGGTGCGGCAAGTGCGGTTTTGGCACTTGCGGCAGGTGCGGCCGCAAAAAAACCGCGGTCATCGCGGCAGATGCGGTTTTTTTCACCGCATCTGCCGCGATTTGAAAAAAACGCTGATGTGAAAGGGGCCTAATTCTGGTCAACATCTTGTAGTAATGTCCCCACCCAGATCCCCATGGTTGAACCATGTATAAAGCTTCGCCAAAACGCTTAGGTTTCACGTTCCATGGTGTTCAGCTTTTATTAATTTTTCTATGTCAAGTTGTGTTTTAAAAGATACAATAAACGTGAAGTTCTATATACTGTATCTTGGAATCAGTCCTTCACATTGCTGGAATTTTCTCTTTTTTCTACAACCTATTGTATTCTCCCCATCTTGGAGTAATGTCCCCATCAGGTCCCCAACTTATTGTAACGTATCAATCCTGAACCCCATCTTGTAGTAGTGTCCCTATCTTGTAGAGATGACCCAATCCTAGTCCCATTCTTGTAGTAACAACCCCATCTTGTAATGATGTCCCCATCCTGGTCCCTATCTTGTAGTAATGTCCCCATCCTCGTTCCCATCTTGTAATAACGTCCCCTTCCTAGTCCCCATCTTGAAGTACTGTCCCCTTCCTAGCCTCCATCTTGTGGTAAAGTCCCCATCCTGGTCCACTTGCAGTAATGTACCCATCTTAGTTACAGAAAAGGGAAACGCGACAAAACAGTCTGATGCAAATTCAATTTATTAAAGGTAAAAACCAGTGACAAGAAGTGGGAACCAGGAGGACACAAGTCCACAACCCACAGTTGGAGGGTACCCACAAGTTAGGACCACATGAAAGAAAGAACAATGACAGTAATAATGTAAAGTGCTGGTGCAATGCAAAGGTTAATTGATTTTATCAATTAAATCTAGAGCACACGGTACTAGTTAGACAGCAGTGAGGCCAAGGGGCTATAGCACATTAGGCACATATACTGGCCCGATTCGTGTTGATTTAAGAACTACATTTGTACAGCAGAACTTAGCACAGATAACACACAATTGGATCAGCCAGAAAGTAAAGGAGCTATTAGATATCCAACTCAGCAGAAAATTGCTGTTTGGAGCCCTCAGTCAAAGCTGCTGACACACTGGAAAAGCTATAGTTAGTGTATAACAATCCTGTCCCTGCTCAAGTAACAGTGAATGTAGTCAAAGGCAGAGAACCAGCACTGGTTCTTTCAATGCAGTGCTTACCTAATGGTACATGTGTCCGGGGTGCGGGTGCCGACCCCAACAGCCGTTTCGATTGACCTTCGTCAGGGGGTCACTGAATACTGGGAAGAGTGCACTTTAAAAAGGCTGGCCAGCCGGGGGAGATTGGGATCCGGTGCGCAAAATCGCGTGCACGCTGTTGCCAGGGAGCCGCGGGGCGGGGAGCGCACCGCGTCATTGCGTACGCCGTCACGATGACCACGTGACTGCGCGTAGCAAATCAGAGCGGTGCAGCAAAGCCGGCCCGCAGCACCATGGCAACAGGGCGGACGCGTCTCGTCGCCCTGTTGTGAGATAGATAAACTAAGTGGTTTTAACCCATTCTGCTGCTACAGTTTCTGAATAGAACGACACAGAAATTATTCTATTCAATAGTTTATCTATCTCACAACAGGGCGACGAGACGCGTCCGCCCTGTTGCCATGGTGCTGCGGGCCGGCTTTGCTGCACCGCTCTGATTTGCTACGCGCAGTCACGTGGTCATCGTGACGGCGTACGCAATGACGCGGTGCGCTCCCCGCCCCGCGGCTCCCTGGCAACGGCGTGCACGCGATTTTGCGCACCGGATCCCAATCTCCCCCGGCTGGCCAGCCTTTTTAAAGTGCACTCTTCCCAGTATTCAGTGACCCCCTGACGAAGGTCAATCGAAACGGCTGTTGGGGTCGGCACCCGCACCCCGGACACATGTACCATTAGGTAAGCACTGCATTGAAAGAACCAGTGCTGGTTCTCTGCCTTTGACTACATTCACTGTTACTTGAGCAGGGACAGGATTGTTATACACTAACTATAGCCTTTCCAGTGTGTCAGCAGCTTTGACTGAGGGCTCCAAACAGCAATTTTCTGCTGAGTTGGATATCTAATAGCTCCTTTACTTTCTGGCTGATCCAATTGTGTGTTATCTGTGCTAAGTTCTGCTGTACAAATGTAGTTCTTAAATCAACACGAATCGGGCCAGTATATGTGCCTAATGTGCTATAGCCCCTTGGCCTCACTGCTGTCTAACTAGTACCGTGTGCTCTAGATTTAATTGATAAAATCAATTAACCTTTGCATTGCACCAGCACTTTACATTATTACTGTCATTGTTCTTTCTTTCATGTGGTCCTAACTTGTGGGTACCCTCCAACTGTGGGTTGTGGACTTGTGTCCTCCTGGTTCCCACTTCTTGTCACTGGTTTTTACCTTTAATAAATTGAATTTGCATCAGACTGTTTTGTCGCGTTTCCCTTTTCTGTAACTAATATGCCTGACGGCGCGATTCTCTTCATAGTGTTTTGCTCCCAATTGTAGGGTAACTAATACAGCATATTTGATGAAGTGCACTAACTAAATGTACCCATCTTGTAGTACTGTCCTGGTCCCCATCTTTTATTAACATCACCATCCTGAAACGGGTCGCCGAAAATTTCCGACAGCACCCAACCCCCCCCCCCCAGTCCTCATCCAAGGGCTGGCGGAAAAATATTGCCACCCAGGGTTTGCGTCGCCAGTCAGCCCCTGCTTGTAGTAATGAGCCCATCCCGGTCCCCTTCTTGAAGTAATTATTATTATTAATTGATATAGTGTGGCGGTAACCACAAGCTTCCCTAGTACACGGCTGGATTTCCACAGTGGCTACAATCTACAAACAACACCTTCCACCCCAGCACAGTAGAGGGAGCGCCACTTGCTGACCTTAGGCAAGATCCCCTATAAATAATGGTGCTGGGGGAGGAGTTAGGCAGAGTGAGCAGACGCTAGGAAAGCTGTGACCCGGAGTAGCTCTTCTGCCGTCCACTCAGGCCCAGGAGTGGGGTCGGAAGGTGAGGAGTACAGAGAACAGTGGGAGTAGAGGAGCCAGTTGAGGTTCGCCCAATTAAACACCGGACTTCTGGGGTCCGCACCTGCAGTAGTGCTTCAAGCCAGCAGAAAACCCCGATAACCGTGGAGACTTCAGTTACCCAGTCCCCCTGCATACTCAACATTAAGGGAACCAGACACTGTAGTGAGGAGAGGATGACGGTGATCATCGAGGGTAACCCGCAGATCGTGCAGGAGGAGAGAGAGCAAGAGAGAGAAGTGAGGAGGCCAGCCAGGTTATACATGGGCAGGGCTTCAACGACATGGGAGAGAACTTAAGGAGGCCTTATACCCACTCGCTGTAAAGTTCAACCGTGCTTCTGGTCACCCGATGGTGCTCTGGACGTATTACCTGCAGTTTCACCAGTAAAAGGTAAAGAGACACTCAGCAGTGTGTTATGCGTTCCTCCTTGTTCCCATGCTCCATAGAAACTCTTTCACTATCCACTACCATGGCCCAAGCCCCTGCTCCGAACTGCCCACTCAACGCTGCTTCAGAGGCCCAGCTTCACCTGTAGGAAGCTATACCACCCTTGCCACAATACCAACGCCCTCCAGAGGACTGTGTCGGCGCTGGCGATCCCTCACCAGGTATTATTGGTGGCGTCACGAACTATTCTGAAAAAAAACTGTATTTTTGGAGTCACAGACTCCCAGTGCCACAAATTTGGGTGCAGCCACCCGTGATAGCATTCCCCTGACACCGTGCCCGAGCTCTGAGTACCCCGGCCTGGGCGAGTCATACGACTATTTCTGGCGTCACGAACAGGATCCCGTACCCGCTACAACCAGGTACTGTGTGCCATGATTTGAACTGTGTTATGTGACTGTTGAACTAAGCCGCCATTACCGCGCTACAGAGCAGGAAGAAAGGCGGCATGTCGGCCTGTAGAGCGCGAAACCAAAACCCGCCCCTCGCCCTGCCTAGTTCATCCGAAACGCCGCGGCCTAGTGTGGAAACCTCCGAACTGATTAACTGTTTAAAAACTGGCTGTAATTCACTAGGGGGGCCCCAACTTGTCCACCTCGTCCAGCGACAATAGTACTTTTGCTGACCCAGTGAATTACCCCGAAGCGACCGTGGCTGCATCCAGTATCACCGCCAGCACACCGGGCACTGTGGCTCCAATCCTGCCGATCTCGCTCCCGTACATCCCGGGTGCCAAGTGGTTGCCCCAGTATGATGGCCGTCCCGATACATTAGTGGTCTTCAGAAGAAAAATCACTAGCATCCTGGACATGTATGCGATGACCGGTCAGAAGCGCGCTGCTGCAGTAATCGGACAGTTAACTGGTGCAGCAGAAAAAAAAAGTGAGTCCTGATCCACCTCTGAGCGGGGATTAGTGGCTATAATATTTGATAAGTTAAGAGCCATTTTTGAAGAGTGTAATGAGGCTGACATACGGATGTGCTTTCATCATTGCTACCAAAGGCAGGGGAATGATATCAGAACCTATGCCTGGCACCTGGAGGAAGTGCTGCAAGCCCTTAAACAAGTCAGCCCTACCAGTGTACCTGATGAAAATAAACTGTTGATTGAGCAATTCACTAGGGGACTACTATCCCCCGAGGACAATAAAACTGTATGTTGGTGGTCTTTAGGCCACCCGGAAGCTGACTTTAACATTTTAAAGGACATGGCCATAAAGGGGTTGTGGCCAGTGGAGACTCATGAAGCTGCCATCCGGCGGTGGTGCAGTGGTGAGGTGCAGGCTACCCCAACACCGATATCTGTACCCGCAGCTGAGAACAGTGTGCAGTCTACTCAACCTGACAAATATGACTCTTTGCGTGCTGAGATGCGCCAGATGAGTAAGAACTTAAATAGAGTCATGGAAGCTATGCAGCTGCAGCAGGGGCCAATACCCGCACCAAAGCCACAGCCAATACCTCAACCGCTGATCCAGCTTGCTGACAGTCCAGAAGATGTCCCGTGGATGAGAGCAAGACAAGCTACAGCGTACAGAGGAAGAACAACCGCTACAGCTCCACCGGAGACCCCATCTGCCATCATTGCAACAGGGCCGGCCACATCGCCGGAAGCTGTCCTTTAAACAAGCAGTCCCTGGGGGCCAGGGCAAAACCTCAGGAGTAACTCAACAGGGTCCAGCCGTCTGGTACAAGACTTTCATCGGACAAAGACCATTCCTGTCCATTGTGCTAGATGGCATCCCAACACCTGCTCTACTGGATACCGGTCGCAGGTGACCACCATCCCCTATATCCTGTACAAAAATTACTGGTCTGATGCAGAACTTAAACCACCCGCCTTAGACTTCACCCTCAACGCGTCTAATGGTGAACCACTTACTGTGAAGGGGGTTAGAGAAGTGCCAATAAAGGTGGGGAGGGTAGAATTGCAAGTCCAAGGGAGTATTGTGGTAGCAGAAGCATAAGTTAGATGATCAGTGGGAACAAGTACCCCACATACTCGTTAGAATCTGACTTTAACAACAGTAAAAATGGAGGAAAGACTACACAAACAGTGTCAAAAGATCATCTGAAAAAGTGTCCAACAGAATGGGAAAATCAGAACTTCTCAATTAATTCTGAAGAAGAACCAGAACCTGAAGAAAACCAACTCCATGTGAAAAACAAAGGAAAAGGTTATATTCACAATCTTAGGAGATTTCCCAGAAGACTGGCCTCAGCAAGATTGAGTAATCTCAGTGCCCTTGTGTGTCGCCCCAGGGTGTGGGGTAGTCGGGTATCAGGCAGCAAAAAGGGTTTACTTTGTCATGGGGAATGGCGGACCCGCCTGACCCTGTGTCCCAGTGGACGCTTCTTTTGAAAAGGGGTTATGTACAGGGGAGTATTTACAAAGTTTTAGTTGTCGTGACACCACCTGCAGTCTCTGGTGATTAGCACCAGTGCCGCCACAGCCCGCCGGAGGTGGATGGTATCGAGGCTCAGATGGTGTAGTCCTCCGCAGGCAGGACTGGACCTCTGGAGCAGCAATCCTGTGAAAGGAATAAGTTCATGGAAAGAAGATGCAGCAGAGTCGAAGTCACTTCACTCAGGTAGTTTACTGGAACTCGCGCAGCATACATTACAGCCCTCAGTGCAGTAGGATGTTAAATAACAAGTAGCTAACAGGTGGCTGCAAGCGGATCTCAGGTGGTAGGATGGAACCCTCAGAGTGTGCCTTCTCTCTGTCAACTCTTCCCTGCTTCCCAGTAGTTTTTGTGAAGTCTGACTCCATAAAGCGGATCTGGCCTCCTGCTGTCTCTCACTCTCCTCGCTCCCGTCGGGCTACCTTCTGCTGGCCGACCGCCGAACTATCAAGCGGTGCCTGGTACCCTCTTCTGGTCACTTAAGAGCCTGGGCAGTATATATATATACCCCAAGATCACCGGATTCTCTGTGGTCCTTGGAGGATCCCACAGGTGTGGGCTCCGGTGCCTGGTAAGCTGCCGGGTTGGACTCTCTGAAGTCCCTCTTCTTCCTCAGGCTGGCTGTCTGCGCCTGTGAAGCTTTCCTCCTCCCTGGGCTCCGAGGAGCCCTTTTTTCTCCCTAATGGTACCTTTACACGCAGCTACAGGTAACAGGTTTTCCACAGGTAACTTACTGGTTGCAGTGAAATCATGGAGAGATTATTCCATTTGTACACAGCAACAAGATAGAACCATGTCTCCATGATTTCACTGCAACCAGTAAGTTACCTGTGGAAAACCTGTTACCTGTAGCTGCGTGTAAAGGTACCATCAGGCTCACTGCCTGACTCCTTCTTCTCCCTTGAGGCAGAGACCTGAAGCCCAGAAGGCCTCTGGCCAAAGACCTCCTTTCTTCCCCTGGAAGTGATTTTATTACCTCCTGGGTACCTCCCACTGTGTGTTCTAGTGTAGGGGTGCTTGTGTGTAGGTTCCACCCATCATCCTAAAATCTACTTGCAGCTGGATTATCTACACCGCTTTTACGGGTGCAGTACCCCTCTGTGACGCCTGCTTTGCGGGGCGTCACACTTGCTCAACGTTTACCCAAGAAGAAGTGCAAAGAAGTCAGGAAGAAACACCTGTGGCAAGAGAATCCGAGGATGTTGCAATCGGTGCACCTGCTGGCCCTGTAATGAGACTAAGGCCACGCAGATGTTTACTTGATGTACCTTTATCACGCCCTTCATTAGATACATCACCTGAGACGTTGACACCCGTAGTGCGTAGATCCAATAGAAGCACACAAGGTCAACCCCCGTCTAGGTATGGAGAGTGGGCATAATAAAATGTGAAGTAGAACACAATGAAAGATAACATGTAAATAGCAGCGCTTATAAGCAAATGTAAATAGTAGTGTACAAAAGGGTGAAGAGTAGGCCAAAACAAGTCACACCAGGTACACAACAACAAAAGAGCGGTGAGTGGAGTTGGCGTAAGGAGCTGTCTAGGGAGAGCAAAATTTTGGCCTATAGGTGACCCCAGGGCCAGGAGCGCTTATAACCGGTAGAGGCCCCTATAGTGCCTAGGACTCCTACGCCGAAGCACCTGTAGTAAATGTTGTTGTGTATTCTGAACTTTAAGCCTACAGAGACTTTACCTGTAAGGGCTTTATTGAACTTGTTGAATTTTTGAAAGACTTTACCCCTTCTTACCCGGAGCATACAGAGACTCTACTGTATAGACTCTTTAAACAAACATCCGATTTCCCGTTTTATTAAAAAGGGCCATGGTCACAGGACTGGTTGTGACAACAAACTTCTTTTTAAAAGTCTGCGGTGGATGGACTAGAACCGTACAGACTTCACCTGTTTATACCATTTTTCAGTGTTTTTTGTAAATTTTTCAATTTTGAGACTCTGTAAATAGTTTACCTGTTATTATTGTTGAAAATGTTTTTTCTTTGTTGAAAACAAAATGTCTCAGTCCAGGAGTACTGATGTTAACTAGGGGGGAATGTGGCGCTCTGCTGACACCGGTAACCACAAGCTTCCCCAGTGCACAGCTGGATTTGCACAGGGGGTACAATCTACAAACAACACCTTCCACCCCAGCACAGTAGGGGCAGCACCACTTGCTGATCTTAGGCAAGATCCCCTATAAATACTGGTGCTGGGGAGGAGTTAAGCAGAGTGTGCAGACGCTAGGAGAGCTGCAAATCCGTCCTGGTGCTCGGTGCTGTGTTAGGCCCGAACCAGTGACCCGGAATGGCCCTTCTGCTACACCACCCTTGCCGCGATACCAACGCCCTTCGGAGGACTGTGGCGGCGCTGGTGATGCCTCACCAGGTACTACAGGTGGCATCACAAACTATTCTAAAAAAAAACCTGTATTTTTGGAGTCACAGACACCAAGCGCCACGGACTCGGGTGCAATCACCCGTGATAGCGCTTCCCTGACACCGTGCCCAAGCTCTGAGTACCCTGGCCTGGGCGGGTCAATAGCACCATTAATTCCATGGTGTTGTACATGAGAAGGGGTTACATACAAAATACAGTTATAGGTTACAGTGAACAAATTAAAAATGACAGACTGCTACATATGGGAGAGGACCCTGCCCTTGCAGGCTTACATTCTATAGGGTGATGCAGAGGAGACATGTCCCCATCTTATAGTTACATCTCCATCCTGAATCTCATCTCGTAGTACTGTCCCCATCTTGTAAAAAAAGTCCCCATTCTAGTTTCCCTTCTTGTAGTGACAACCCAATCCAGGTCGCCATCTTGTAGTAATGTCCACATCTCGTAGTACTCTCCCCTTCCTGGTCCCCATCTTGAAGTAACAAACCCATCCTGGTCCTCATCATGTAAGACCATCCCCATCATGTAGTAACGCCCTCATCTTGTAGTAATGTCCCTATCACAGATCTCAGCTTCAAAGGAATACAACAAACATGATCAAACGTCCAATGTTATAAAAGTTGTGCATATTTAGCAGCATTGGCAGCCGTGCACCAGGGAACACATACTGTATATCATACAGTGGTACATATTGGGCTATTACAAAGTGCACAGGTTACAAAGAAGTACAAGAAGCAGTCTGGCCCCTGACTAAGGTGATGCTGAAACGGCCGTAGGGGTCGGCGGCACCATTGTTTTTGGAGCACAAAGCACTTGCTGCAAAATACTGGTATCTATTATATACAAGATGGTGGCCCGATTCTAACACATTGGATATTTTAGAATATGTATATATGACTGAAGAACAGCACACTATGACTGACAGCCTTATAGGCAGGAATGAACTTCGTCACACTGACTGACAGCCTTGTAGACAGGTGTGAAGTACGTCACATTGACTGACAGCCTTGTAGACAGGAGTGAAGGACGTTACACTGACTGACAGCTTTGTAGACAGGAGTGAACTATGTCACACTGACTGACAGACTTTGTAGACAGGAGTAAAGTTTGTCACACTATGACTGACAGCCTTGAACACAGGAGTGAAGGAGATCACACTATCTGACATACCTTGTAGACAGGAGTGAAGGACGTCACACTGACTGACAACCTTGTAGACAGGAGTGAAGGACGTCACACTGACTGACAGCCTTGTAGACAGGAGTGAAGGACATCACACTGACCGACAGCTTTGTAGACAGGAGTGAACTTCGTCACACTGACTGACAGCCTTGTAGACAGGAGTGAAGGACGTCACACTGACTGACAGCCTTGTACACAGGAGTGAAGGACGTCACACTGACTGACAGCCTTATAAACAGAAGTAAACTGCGTCACACTGACTGACAGACCTTGTAGACAGGAGAAAACTACGTCACACTGACTGACAGCCCTGTAGACAGGAGTGAACTGCGTCACACTGACTGACAGACCTTATAGACAGAAGTAAACTGCATCACACTGACTGACAGACCTTGTAGACAAGAGTAAGCTATGTCACACTGACTGACAGCCTTGTAGACAGGAGTGAACTGCGTCACACTGACTGACAGACCTTATAGACAGAAGTAAACTGCGTCACACTGACTGACAGACCTTGTAGACAGTAGTAAACTGCGTCACACTGACTGACAGACCTGATAGACAGGAGTAAACTGCGTCACACTGACTGACAGACCTTCTATACAGAAGTGAAGGACGTCACACTAACTGACAGACCTTGTATACAGGAGTAAACTGCGTCACACTGACTGACAGACCTTATAGACAGGAGTAAACTACGTCACACTGACTGACAGACCTTATAGACAGAAGTAAACTGCGTCACATTATGAGCGGCATTTCAAATTGCGCGCCAATATCGCAATTTGAATACCGCGACACTCATTGGTGGCTGCGGCTGGCAGCGACCAATGAGAGTCTTGGCGCGCAGTTTGAATGCCGTGTCTCTGATTGGTCGCCGCAAGCCGCGGTGACCAATCAGAGACGCAGCGCGTTTTTGAACACCGCGCTTCATTCAAATTGCTTGATTGGTCGAATCACAGTTTGAATGCCGCTCCTCTGATTGGTCAGCGCTGAACGCGGCAGCCAATCAGAATAGCGGCGCGCGCCATATTTCAAATACACTGAGTACAGTGTATTTGAAATATGGCGCCATGGCACGCGCCGCTATTCTGATTAGCCGCCGCATTCAGCGCCGACCAATCAGAGGAGCGGCGCATGGTTTGAATGCCACTCCTCTGATTGGCCGCCGCGTTCAGCGCCGACCAATCAGAATAGCGGCGTGCGCCATGGCGCCATATTTCAAATACACTGTACTCAGTGTATATGAAATATGGAGCCATGGCGCGCGCCACTATTCTGATTGGTCGGCACTGAAAGCGGCTGCCAATCAGATGAGCGGCGCGCGCCATGGCGCCATATTTCAATTACACAGTGTATTCGAAATATAGCGCCATGGCGCGCGCCGCTATTCTGATTGGTCGGCACTGAAATCGGCTGCCAATCAGAGGAGCGGCGCGCGCCATAGCGCCATATTTCAAATACACTGTACTCAGTGTATATGAAATATGAAGCCATGGCGCGCGCCACTATTCTGATTAGTCGACGCTGAACACGGCAGCCACTCAGAGTTGCCGCGGTGACCAATGAAAGACGCGGCATTCAAACCGCGCGCCAAGCCCCGCTACTCCTCTGATTGGTCGCCGCGGCCGTGCAGGGTACTACTGCTGCGGGCAGCCGGGAAATGACCGGCTGACACGGACCTCTGTGTGGCAGGTGGCCGCGGGTGAGCTACTGCTGCACAGAGGTCAGCGGCTCGCCAGCCACGAAATGACCAGCTAACGCCGGTCATCTCCTGGCTGGCTTGCGCGCGCTGCGGCCACCGTCGGGAGATCCTGCTCAGCGTGCAGTCTGAATGCCGCGTCACTGATTGGTCGCCGCAAGCCGTGACCAATCAGAGACGCGGCGCACAATTTGAATGAAGTGCGGTGTTCAAACATGCGCCATGTCTGTGATTCGTCGAATCACGGTTTGAATGCCGTTCCTCTGATTGGTCAGCGTTGAACGTGGCGGTCAATCAGTATAGCGGCGCGCGCCATGGCGCCATATTTCAAATACACTGAGTACAGTGTATTTCAAATATGGGGACATGGCGCGTGCCGCTATTCTGATTGGTCGGCGCGCCGCGGGCCTCTGTGCGCAGGAGGCCACGGCTGAGCTACTGCTGCACAGAGGTCAGCGGCTCGCCTGCTGAGATGACCGGCTGACGCTGGTCATCTCCTGGCTGGCTCGTGCGCCCTGCGGCCACTGACGGGTGTTCCCGCTGATCTCCCGACGATGGCCGCGGCCGGACGCATGTATCCCGGCGACAGTGGCGCCAATGTTGCTGTCGCCGGGTTTCAGTTTGGCGTGAATTTTGAATGCGCGCGGCTATTTTGCATACTCCTCCGGCGGCCACCAACGAGCTCCCTGGCGCTGGCACGCAGTTTCGGCATCAGACACGATTAGGAGATTATATAGTAGATATGGGCTGTAACACGTGCTATAAGGGTCTATATGTATTGTGATGCTAAATTATATGCATTGGGATTCTGACTCAGTTGTGAATTTCACTGAGTGTAAGGGCTTTGATATCCATATTGTATACACCAATATGGAATGTACTATGGGTGATTTGTGCCTATAGGGTGTTATATGTGAAAATATCTGCACATGGATTTGACAATTTATGAGGCTCTGTAGCAATTGTGCTGCATTGCTGCTCCTTGTACTTCTTTGTAACCTGTAACACTGTATGATATATGTAATCCCTGGTGCACACCCACCAATGCTGCTTGTCTGTTTGTTTTGTCTCTCCAACATCTGATATTAAATATGCACAACTTTCATAACATTGGACGATTGATCGTGTTTTATTGTATTCCTTTGTGCCTCACGCACTATTTGTCCTGTCCATGAGGGGTTGCTTTTTCTGTATAAATTATGGTGAAACAGTGAACAGTCCCAAATGAGGTTTTCTAATTAAAATTCTCAGCTTGTAGTAATATCCCCATCTTGTAGCAATATTCCCCATGCAAGTCCCCATCTCGTAGCAATGGCCCCTATTATGTCGCTGTAAACATATACAAATTCTTCTCTCCCATCCTCCGTTTCCTCGGCATCCTCGTGTCTCCATAGCCGGGGCGGCGCATGGCATTAACATACACCAACATGCTGGTGTCATCGACTCCCCGGACCGGGCCTCGATCGTCATTGGATCTATTATGCCTGCGGGCTGCATAAAGAAGCCTCAGGGGCCGAATGTTGTCCATAGGCGGCCGTGTGTTTGAGACCTTTGGTATATAGAGGATGATGTATGAACTTGTCTTTTCAGCTATGTTACACAATTACAAAAAGAGATCAAATTCCACAATAAGATTAAAAAAAAATAATTTGTAAGGGTCTGTTCACATGTGCTGTACTGCCAGCCATTCTCTTGAGAGAAAGACATTCAACATGATGTTTCACTCATTTGTCCTATACAGTATAGTGAACTGTGCTTGTTGTACTTTGTTGCCACAAGATTTTACACACACAGCAAAGTTGTTCTGAGATATATACAGTACAACCAGACAAAACACTTCTATGTCTATGTCTGCAACTGCGTTGAAAGGATTAGGAAGTCTTCTAAACCATCATGGTCATGATCTTAGACATATGATTCCCTCCATGGATGAGGCTTTACTTTTGTCAGACACAGTGGATAGAGTATAAGCAGTGAGGAGGGATGGCTGTGGCATAGTATGTGAAGTGAGGGGTGATCAGTGTGGAAACAGTATGAGTGAGGGGGATGGCTGTGGAGCAATATGTGGAGTAAGGGGAGATCAGTGTGGTCACAGTATAAAGAGTGAGGGGATGACTGTTGCACAGTATGTGGAGTGAGGGGGTGGATGAGTTTGGATACAGTATGAGAAATGAGGGGGTTTGGCTGCTGACACAGTATGGGGAGTGAGGGGGGGATGGGTGTGGAATACATTATGAGGAGTGAGGGGGGAGTGAAGTAGTGAGGAAACAATAGGGGATGAGAAAAATGTAAGGGGGCACAGAATAGAGAGTGAGTTGTGTGGGGATGTATGGAGAGCGGGGAGCGTGTGAGGCCACAGTCAGGAGGGGACAGTATACAGAGGAGAGGGAGTTTGATGAGGGAGAACAGTATAACTATAAGCAGTGGGTAGTATATGGGTGACACAGTGTAGAGAGCAGTGTGACCAGGGAGCCCAGTATGGGAAGGAGAGGGCAGTGTGGAGGTCATGTACCAGAAGAGGGACAGTGTGTAAATCATATTTTGTGAAGAAAACAGTGAGGAGGAGCAATTATTTATTCTGGGACACAGTGTAGGAGATTAAGGGGATAATTTATTTGTGACGCCACCTATGAGTAGTTCGGTAAGTCCTACCGACGCTGCGGGACCTCCGGGGGATGGATAGCAGCAAGATGGAACGCTCCCAACTACAGGCTGAGCGGTGATCCCCGGAGGCTGGAGCTGCTTAAGATGTTGTGCGGCAGCTGCGGTTACCTTGTGTGCAGACGGACATAGACATAAGGAAGCACGGACACTGTAAGTCTCTGTAACGGGTCCTTTACTGTAACCAGCAAGCAGTACATGGCATACAGTTAACGGGTAGTGGACCGGGTGGACTCAGCAGTGATAGGTGTCCCTCAGAGATCCGCAGTGTTCCTCCATTCTAGCTAAGTATTTGCCTTTATCGCCCAGGAATACCAGAACAGGTACGGGGAGGCTGCTTCAATGCCCTATCCAAAGTATACGTGATGGATGTTTTGGGGAGCCTTGGATCCCTCGGTGGGTACACCGCTGGTTAGACGACTGGAAGTTGGCGGGTGGTGGGGTGCTCCTGTCAAGCTGCTCCTCCACTCTTCTGGTTCGCCTAGCAGAGCTGAACTGCTGCCAGCTTCGGTACCAGCAAACCGGCTGTATAAGAGCGCGGGGTAGTTTTGGACCCGCATTTGGATGCCCAAGTTCGGTTGGTGATGCACCGGAGTAATGGTGCTCAACCGTGGTAAGGGTGAGGAGATGGCCGGTAGAAGGTGGCCAGGGGGCTGCACCGACTGTGCAACCCCCTCTCCTAGGTTGCAGAGCTGGAAGTCTGCAGGGGTCTTCTAAGTTGCTGTTGCTTCTCCAGACCCGACTAGAACTCTCTAAGCTGGACTAAACTTTCTACTACACACTACCCTTGCACTCCGCCCACCAGGACCTGGATTGGTCCCCTCTACTAGTGTTGCATGCAGGGTATGAATCTCTGAGTTAACCATATAACTACTGGGTCAGAGAATATTGCTGCTGCATTTATGGCTGCAATACCCTCCTGTGACGCACTCGTTGCGGGGCGCCACATAGAGACAAAGCGTGTATGTGAAAAGTCATCATGGTGTGTGGAAAAGATGAAGATATGAAAAAGACGATCCCGATCAGAGACAAGGTCATCTATAAGGTACCCAGATGTAAATGATTATTTATGATACTGACTAATTCTCATCAGTGCTGTGGTTCCTGTATGGTCTGCCAATCCTTACACAGTGCAGGCCTTGCAGAGGTCCTGCCAATGTTGTTTAACCTGCATTTCAGGTGCTACACAATTACTCTTTGTGTACGATTGCATGTGGAGGAATATATCACAACTTTAAGCAATGGACAAGAATTTCATTAATTTTATTTGTCAAAAGGGTTGTCCAAGGGCGGGGTGGCTGCCTGCTAATGCCGGAGGTCGCTTAGAGTGGGAGCTCCGTACCCAGGGAGCAAGAAGTGGCTATTTCTACCTCTCCGGCGGTCTATTTTGGTCCTTACAATTGCCCTATTCCTCTGGTGGCTCCGGCGCGCGGATGGGGAAAGCAAAGTCTGGCTCCAGAGATCTCCCCAGGCGAGTAACTGATTTCTTCGCCGGCGCCCGGCTTCCCGCCCCAATATGGCGTCGCCTTCTCATCGCGCTGCTCGAGCAGCCTGACAGGGTTCTCATCCCTCTCTGGGTCCCCTGGCTCCGGAATGCCCTGAGGCTCCGCTCACTAAGAGTGCTATGCAGGACATGCTGGCTGCGCTCCGCTCCTCACTACAGGAGGATATCCGGGGCATGATGACAGAAATTAGGGGAGATGTGGAGGAGCTTGGAGCTCGTACAGACAGGCTCGAGCACAAAATGGCTGAATTGGTTAAGTCCCACAACGACTTATGAAACGCACGACTCCCTACACCAAGCTGCATTAAAGACCCAAGCCAAAACCCTAGACCTGGAGGACAGGTCTAGGAGAAACAATATTTAACTGAGAGGGATAGATGAATCCATCTTGGCTGTAGATCTGCAATCTTTCCTCCAGGATGTTATAATGGCAGCTATGTCTCACGTTGATAGGAAGGACATAATAATTGACCGTATTCACCGTGTGCCCAAACCTTCCTCCCTGGGCCCCTCCATTCCATGAGATGTGCTCCCCCGTATACATTTTTTTGAACTCAAGGAAGATTTTCTGCCTGACAACTTTTCCCAGATTTTGGTCTATCCGGATTTGTCTCCGGGCACTTTAGCTCTCCGGAGAGCTTTTCAGCCATATACCACCGTGCTCCACGACAAGGGTATCCCCTACCGTTGGGGTTTCCCCACAAGATTGATGATCCATAAAGATGGTTTTACCTCCACTTGTCATCTTCCAGATCAAGCGGGCAAACTTCTCCAGAAGTGGGGTTTGAAACCCCCAGACACCCAGCCTTCAGCAGACACAACGAGATCCTCTGTCCACGCCTAGATCCTGAGTGGGAGACCGCCTGAGAAGATTCTGCACCGGCTGCTCCTTGGATATCTTCCCATTTGGGAAGTGGACATTTGTGAGTTTTCCTTTATTCTTTCTTCTCTAGACATTTGTCGTCGGTCCCGGACGCTGCCCAGTTAGGTGACTTTTGTTCACTTTTTTTTGTTCTTTTTTCACGTTTTCTCTGATCCTTGGGTAATTTTTTCGTTTTTACCTGTTCCCCCGATCACAAAATGTTGTTTTTTGTGCTGCTTGTAATGGTTTTGCTTCTGGGTTTATTCCCTTTTCCCCTTCCTCCCTTTCCCTTCCTCTTTCCTCCCATTTTTTCCCTCCTTCTCCATTTTAGGTACACGCGAGCCTCCGTCATCAATCAAGTGTTGGATTGTGCTTATATTGCTGCATGTTTCTTTAAGGTTCCACCATAAGTATCTCACTGTACTCGATTAATGTTAACGGCCTCAATTCTCCGGGTAAGAGGTCGGTAGTAGGGCTGGGCGATTTTGGAAAAAATCAAAATCTCGATTTTATTTAAACCTATGGACGATTTTCGATTTAAATCTCGATTTTTTTTTCTATTTTTTTTTGCTTTTCTTTGATGAATAAAGAGGGGGCCCCCGTGACCCTGTGACAGAGGAGAGGAGGGTAACTGAGGGAAGCGTCCTGCTTCCCTTGGGTGTTCCCACCCCTCCTCTTGTCTGCAGCCCAGGCTCTAACCCTAGCCCTAACCCGAACACTAGCCCTAGCCCTAACACTAGCCCTAACACTAGCCCTAACACTAGCCCTAACACTAGCCCTAACTAGCCAACACTAGCCCTAGGAGCCCTATGTATAGTATATATAGAACACTCAATATAGGTGGCAGTGCCTGCACACAGTGTACACTATATATAGAACATAACACTACATATTATAACATAACATTATATGTAGCAGCCGGTCCGCACACACTGCACGGCCTCCGGGTATCAGGCTGCAGTAGAATAGTGCTGGGGCATAATACATGGCGGCTCGTCCCCGGCCTCAGATAGACACCTCCCGCCCCTCCTCATGCTCACCTGCTGGTATCTACTGCTGCTCTGCACCGACATGTCAGCAGGAGATGACACGGACAGAGGCCAAATAGAGACCCGGGTACGAAGTCAGCAAGACGGCGCCATATCCCTGTCAGGGCGCCGGCGGCAAGGGCAGGTAAGACCTGCACTGGGCTCTGACAGCTATGCCCCCCCCCCCCCCCCCGCAGCCTGCTCCTCACCACCCCCCCCCGCACACTCCGCAGCCTGCTCCTCACCACCCCCCCGCACACTCCGCAGCCTGCTCATCACCCCCCCGCACACTCCGCAGCCTGCTCCTCACCACCCCCCCGCACACTCCGCAGCCTGCTCCTCACCACCCCCCCGCACACTCCGCAGCCTGCTCCTCACCACCCCCCGCACACTCCGCAGCCTGCTCCTCACCACCCCCCGCACACTCCCCAGCCTCCACCCCCCCCCGCACACTCCGCAGCCTGCTCCTCACCACCCCCCCGCACACTCCGCAGCCTGCTCCTCACCACCCCCCCCGCACACTCCGCAGCCTGCTCCTCACCACCCACCCCCCCTCCGCACCCTCCACAGCCTGCTCCTCACACCCTCCGCAGCCTGCTCCTCACACCCTCCGCAGCCTGCTCCTCACCCCCCTGCACACTCCGCAGCCTGCTCCTCACCACCCCCCCGCACACTCCGCAGCCTGCTCCTCACACCCTCCGCAGCCTGCTCCTCACCCCCCTGCACACTCCGCAGCCTGCTCCTCACCACCCCCCCCGCACACTCCGCAGCCTGCTCCTCACACCCTCCGCAGCCTGCTCCTCACACCCTCCGCAGCCTGCTCCTCACACCCTCCGCAGCCTGCTCCTCACACCCTCCGCAGCCTGCTCCTCACACCCTCCGCAGCCTGCTCCTCACACCCTCCGCAGCCTGCTGCTCACCCTCCACAGCCTGCTGCTCACCCTCCACAGCCTGCTGCTCACCCTCCACAGCCTGCTGCTCACCCTCCACAGCCTGCTGCTCACCCTCCACAACCTGCTGCTCACCCTGCTGCACCCTCCACAGCCTGCTGCTCACCCTCCACAGCCTGCTGCTCACCCTCCACAGCCTGCTGCTCACCCTCCACAACCTGCTGCTCACCCTGCTGCACCCTCCACAGCCTGCTGCTCACCCTCCTGCACCCTAGAGATGGCTATGTCGGGCGTGCAGCCGCTCCATGCTGGGAGCAGTAGTCCCCCCAGGATGTGCCCGGCAGGACTCGCCATAGCCGCCCCTCAGACCACGCTTCTCCCCGGCTGTGCACCGCCCCCACAGCCCGGTAATGAGCCCCTGTGTACCGTCGCTTGCTCCCGGCCGGGTGCTCCGCACTGTGCGGGCTGACCACGCAACTCCCCGGCTGTGCACCGCCCCCACAGCCCGGTAATGAGCCCCGGTGTACCGTCGCTTGCTCCCGGCCGGGTGCTCCGCACTGTGCGGGCTGACAATTCACCTCACCAGCGGCTGCAGCAGGGGCGGGGGGGGGCACTGACAGCACTTCTCCCCCCCCTCCCCCAGGACATCTCCTGCCGCTGTAGCAGGGGCTGGGCTCTGACAGCACCCCTCCCCTCAGCAGTGGCCGCGGGTATACAGCTAGGAAGCCCCTACTAGCCGCCCGGATCATTTAAACAGCGCTCCGGCGGCCATTTTAAATCAAATTACACGATTGTTAAGAAAACTACAATCGTGGCCACAGCAGGGGGCGAATTAATCGAATTAATTCGATTAATCGCCCAGCCCTAGTCGGTAGTATGGAGACAAATATCTAGGGGTTCCCATGATGTGGTTTGCGTCCAGGAGACTCATTTACTGGCTAATGACAATATTAGGATGAGCTCTGCTTTGTACCCCCCACCAATTCTTCGCTAATAATTGTTCCAAAAAGGCCGGTGGTAGCGATACTTATCTCTACAAAGTTGGCCTTTCAACTACAAAATACCATCTCTGACCCGCAAGGCAGATTCCTAATTATTTTGTGCTTACTAAACAACATTCCCTACACTATAGCCTCGGTATATGGCCCTAATACTGGTCAATCTGCTTTCCTCAAAAATTGTTTCCATACTCTAGATCAGGGGTCTCAAACTCCAGGCCTCGAGGGCCGCACACAGTCCAGGTTTTCAGGCTTTCCTTTCAATTTGACAGTTGATCATTTGATTACCAACTGTCAAAGACTATGGAAATCCAGAAAACCTGCACTGTGTGCGGCCTTCGAGGCCTGCAGTTTGAGACCCCTGCTCTAGATCCCCTTAAAAAAGGATACACAATTGTTGCTGGAGACTTTAACATCCCTATGTCCAAAAATTTGGACTGCTCATCACCATCCCACTCTCTGGGGGGAAAAATGGGTCCCTTGGTCTCTCTACAAAGCTTACATGACATTTGGAGATATATTCACTGTGACGAGCGGGACTACACCTTCATGTCCCCGAGACACCACACGTATAGTAGAATTGACTTTTTTCTGGTGAATGATGTGGCGTTGCCCCATTGTGTCTCGGCGGACATTGGTAACATCTTCTGGTCGGATCACCCTTACTATTTCAGATCCATCTAATTTGAAGCTCCCGCCCAGTGGCGCCTCAATGAACACCCTCTTACTGCCTCTTCAAATGTAGAGGCCATAGAGACACCTCAAGGGGTTTTTCTTCATGAACGACACAGGTGATGTCCCTGACGATTCCTTTTGGTTTGCCCATAAGGCAGTGGTGCGGGGAGCTAGGATTAAAATTGACGCTTTTACTAAAAAGAAATACGATTCCTCTCTCCATCTGGCCCTTACTACTTTGAAACACCTAGAATCCAACACAAACAATCTCCCACCCCAAGTATATTGGAGGAATTAACCAAAACTCGGCTCCAAATTCGCTACTACTCTTCCCTTTACAACTTGAACGCTGACCCTCAAGTCCCTCAACCATCTAATGACCATATTGCTGCCTTTCTAGATTGGGCGAATCTCCCAAAAATATCCCCTGTGCTTCTCTCTCAAGTAAATGGCCCTCTCTAGGAATTGGAAATTTCCCATGTCGTTCGCTTGGCCGAAAAACAATCCTCCCCTGGCCCCTATGGCTTCCCCTTTGCTTACTACGCACTTTTTCTCCCCATTCTGTCCCCCTACCTGCACCGCCTTTTTAACCGCTGGTTGGATGAAGGGGAAATGAAGTCAGAGGGTCTAGACTCTAGAGGCTACAATAACAACCCTGCCCAAACCTGGTAAACCCATGACATCTCAAGGGAACTTCCATCCGATTGCTCTTTTAAATTGTGACCCAAAAATTTATGCCAAGATCTGGGCCAATAGACTGATGTCTATCCTCCCTCTGGTGGTGCATCCCGACCAATGTTGGGTTTGTTCCTGGTCGTCAGACGAGAGGCGGTACGGCTGATTGATCTCCTTGATGTGGCGGACGGGGGGGGGGGCGCCTCCCTAGTGTATTCTTGCAGCTATCATCAGACAGAGACCCCATGTTAGGGGGATTCTGATTGGTGATGTGGAACACAAGATCGGTCTCTATGCGAATGATGTGGTCTTGACCTGCACTGACCCTCTAGAGTCACTGGATGCTGTCACCTCCATCTCGGAGGAGTTTTCTTTGGCCTCCGTTTACAAATGAAATCTGACCAAATCCACTTTGTTTCCTCTTCATCTCCAGCCCACCATTCATATTCAAATCCAATCTAAGTTCCCCTTTGTATGGTCCCCTTTAGGCTTCACTTATTTAGAAATTAAAGTAACCAAACTATGTGACCTTGTTCGTATTAACTGTGAGGAAGTCCCTTCCGTCATTGAACCTGAACTCTCCAAATTTTCCCTCCCGATGTTCTCGTGGATGGCAAGAATCCAGACAGTCGAGATGTTACTCCTACCCAAATTAATATATCTTTTTAGTTGCCTCCCTCTCCTCATTCCTTCCAGATATATCTCGGCCATTGTGGACCGTTATATAATAGGAATAATAGGCCGCATAGGATCTCGTGCAGGAGTCCCCAAAATACAGGCATATACCATAGAGCTGCGTTATTGGAACCAGCTAAACTGTGGTGGGAGGGAGGTTCTTCCCTCTTGTGGCTCCAAATAGAATCACATTTTGCTCCACGTCGCTCTCTCAGACTTTTATTGGAAACAACTATGCTTCATAACCCCCTCGTTCCCCTACTCTTCTATCTATGCAGTCCCTAACTAAATGATGGCGTTTATGCAGCCCTTGCCATCTCACTAGTCTTTTTGGATATGTCTCTCTGCAAGTTATTGAACATAGCATTGATGGCCTTTCTCTCTCCTCTTGGATGGAGAGGGGGATCCGGCTGGTTTCTGATTTATATGACACATTGGGACTACACTCATTTTCTAACTTAGCCTCCAAATTCGACACCCCCCCCCAAGTCTTCCACAACAAACACATACTTACAGGTACGACATTTCCTGCTGACATCCCATTCTCCTTACTCTGTTACTTCCCTCCCCGATGATCCAGTTCAACGTTTTTTTTAAACCCATCACCCTACTCTCACATGGGATATCCATTTTATATAAGGCTTTCCTTGCTCCTGATGGTGATACGAAATTTCCCTTTATGTTAAAATGGGAATCCGCCCTCGTGTTTTCGGCCTCGGTGGACGCTTGGCGGCTTGCATTCACTCTACCTTATAGGTTCACGGCCTGCATTAATCATTTGGAGCAGGGAAGGAAAATTCAGCTACACTGGTACCTCACCCCTTCCCGTATTGCCCAATTCTACCCATCATCCTCGCCTGCATGCTGGAGACAGTGCCGGTATTTGGCTCCCCTACCCAAAATTGGTGGGACTGTCCAAAGATCTGGACGTTCTGGCATTGTGTGGAGTCTGTTATACAGGGAGTTATAGGGATCACTGTTCAGCTGACGGCTCCTTTGGCCTTATTGGGTACCTGAACTTCCCTCTCCGCTTCAAGCGGTGAATCCCAACATATTGATTGCCGCTAGGCTGTGCATAGCCAAACATTGGAAATCCTCATCTGTCCCCACCAAGGAGGAGCTCATTGCACGTCTAAACCTACATTTCCAATATGAGACATCTCTAGCTCAATCTCTGGCCAAAAAGAACAGAGTCCTCTCTTGGTGGGACCCAAGGAAGTCCTACCCCTTCTTTATAACTGTATAATGTGGATTTACCTCTAACAGTGCATATTCTGTTTTGTTTTTGTACTGTCATTACAATACTTGTGTGTACCTGAGTACTATAAGCCTGATCTATGATGTCCACCCAACCCTACCTTTCCTCAACTCCTTCCCTTCCTCTTCCTTTCTGAAAGGTTTGTGTTACCCAGTTGTGGGTATGGTGTACCCCTTATATTTGTATCTTCATAATTTAATAAAAATCTGATTGGTTTAAAAAAAAAAAAAAAGTTGTACACTCCATGTCATATACCATATACAGTAGATTTTCAAGGAGCAGCTGCTGATCTAGGCTGATGCTTTCTCTATTAAAACATTCAGATATTCACTGTTTTTAGCATGTCCGTAATTCTTAGATCTGCAGTGTGAGACCTACGTAAAGGCTAAGACACTCCCACACTTCCGGTTGAAAGTTGCACACCCACCCTCAGGTTCTGTATTGACAAATACCCAGAATAATCCTCAAAGACCTGCCCTCACTGCCAGCAAAGTAACAAAGACTCACTCCCACTTCCTGTAGAGACACAAAGTCCGGCTCTCACTTCCTGTAGAGACACAAAGTCCTGCTCCCACTTCCTGTAGCGACACAAAGTCCTGCTCCCACTTCCTGTAGAGACACAAAGTCCTGCTCCCACTTCCTGTAGAGACACAAAGTCCTGCTCCCACTTCCTGTAGAGACACAAAGTCCTGCTCCCACTTCCTGTAGAGACACAAAGTCCTGCTCCCACTTCCTGTAGCGACACAAAGTCCTGCTCCCACTTCCTGTAGAGACAAAGTCCTGCTCCCACTTCCTGTAGAGACACATAGTCCTGCTCCCACTTCCTATATAAAGTAAGAAAGATACACTCTCAGTTTCTGTAGAGAGACAATGGATCACCCACTTCCTATAGAGACAGTGGCTCACCAGCTTATTTGGCAATTTTCAGACCAAGGGATAAAGACTCTATGTAAACAATCTGCTTTTTTTTTTAGGGGATTGGGGAGGCCATTTAACCCCATAACGACGGCCTAACGTCTACACACGTCGGAAAAAAAGGGTACTTATGCCTGGCTGACGTCTGTAGACGTCAGCCAGGAATAAGCCTATAGCGCCCCCCGATGACCGAAAATCTCCAGGATTTCAGTTACTGGGGTTAGCTGAGACCCTCGAGATTATGGATCAGGGGCTTTTTTTTACCAGTAATGTGATGACCGGTCATGACATTACAAAAAAACGCTTTCACTTTCCTCAGACATCAAAACACGTCGGATGAAAGTGAAACATTAACCCCTAAGACCTCAAAGACCCTCGGTACCAGGGATCTCCCTCCCACCTCCACCTCTCCCCTGGTCCATCACAAAATGGCAGCGGCGGGCGCGAAACCCCGCTTCCTACCCTGCATCTCCATGCGGCCTGACATGTTACACATGTCAGGCCGCATGAAAATGACCTCCCCCGATGCTCCCCAGTCCCCTTTGGTGTCCCGCCAGTTTCTGGACACCATCTGCCCCCTCCCCAGCTACAGTGCCCATGCATGCCACCGCTGCTGCCTCTGAAACTTCATCCGATGTGACCAAACATCACATCGGATGAAGCTTGTAGACCCCCGTCCCCCAGTCAGGTTCCCCTTGCCTCCCTCTCTCCCCCCTTACCTACCAACGATGTTGACTCGAGTTCTGGGATCCTGGGAGCCTCTCAACCCGTCTGCTGCACGCCCGCCCTGCAATGTGCGCGCGCGGCTCTTTTGTGCACGCACTCCGTGTGTGCATCCCGCTGTATGCACATGGGCGTGTGCGCGCCGCTGTGTGCCCAGGAAATGATAGGTCATGAACTCAGTGAGTTCTTGACCTATCACGATCCTGGGGTCACACAAGGGTTAACTTTGAGCTTCAAGGTGATCTGATTTGGAGATCAAAGTTAATCCGTAAAAATGAAAAAAGAAAATTTTTGTGAAAAAAAAAAAAAAAAAGTACTTTTTCATTTTTACAGATCAATTTGTGAAGCACCAGAGGGTTCAAAGTGCTCACTATGGATCTAGTTAAGTTCCTTGGGGGGGTCTAGTTTTCAAAATGGGGTCACTTGTGGGGGGGCTCCAATGTTTAGGCACACAGGGGCTCTCCATACGTGGCATGGTGTCCGCTAACAATTGGAGCAGATTTTCCATTCCATTATGTTGTGTGACGCCTCAAAGAAGTGTGATTGGTTGCAAACAAACACCAATTACTGTGTCCGTGTTCGCAGCGCCACATCGTACAATGTAAGCATGCATGTGCGTATTGGCTCGGTGCTCAGTCACCTCTCGTTTGATGTGTAGCAGATTATTGCTGTAGGCATTGGAGTGGGCAACAAGGCAAAACACGGCGCTCGCGTGTCGAGTAATTGTATAGTGAAGCCGTATGGCGCTTTGATGTAATGTGTGTTGTGATACTAGGTTGTCTAATATAATCACTCTTGCGTTCTTGGTCAGGATAATATTGGAGCCTTGACCAAGTATGTGTGTGCACAGATATTTGTGTGTTTGCAGTTATGTGGCCCATATGTATTGATCACCTAACATTCCCTTGTCCATGTGTGTGTACAGAATATGTATAAACACAGGTGTATGGTTGTGTAGGTCAAGATTATTTTGCATCAGATGTGTCGCCCTCGCCCAGTCATATTAGGCGACGCTTTGGCGATGTCGCCGGCGATAGGCCACGCCTTAGCGTCGCCTGTGAAATCGCCGGCGATACCTCCAGGTGTGACGGTACCCTTATGGAAAATGTTCCGGGCTCCTGAAACTTGGAGGAAGTTTTGGGTCATAAATTAGTACCTAATACCAGTCTCTTAACTCTTGCAAAAGAGAACGTCCATCAAAGGTTTTCCCCCAAAGGAAAAAAAATCGATTATATTTCTCAGCATGTAGATGACAAAGACTATTCTGGGCACCTTGGAGCGCCGTCATATCATTCCTAGCATACGATCCAGGAACATAAAGGAGGAATTGGCCAGAGATATTTTTTGGATGGCACTGTAAAGGTTAAAATATACATATACTAGCTGGGAGCCCGATGCACATGCATCGGGATTTCTAGAACGGCGAGTCTCTGACTCGCAATGGCCGCTTCGCGGGCATAGCGAGTCGCCTTAGAACTGCTCGCAATGGCCGCTGTGCGGCCAATGCTTCGGGCGTATCCAGATGACCACGCACGACTCGCAATGGCCGCTTCGCGGCCAATGCTTCGCGCGTATCCACATGACCACGCCGGGGGCAAAAAAGCCATTCGCAATTATATAATAGATATATTTTTTTAGAAATAGCGCCACACTTTGATACAGGCCATTTCTGGTACTGCACGTCATCCCTATTTATTGCAATCATTTTGTATAAGTATGAATGGGATGAGGCTGCTTTAAGAGGGATATCCCATAGTCTAGACAGCACGATTTCTTAAAGGTGCTGTCCAATTTAGAAAACATCTTCATACTGACACAGTTTCTGGTAAATAAACAAACCGCTCTTTGCTAACCCTCCCCTGTGTCTCCGGCGCTGCCCCAGTCTCTGATGTTTTTTTTTTTTTTGCTGAAGGGATGATGTAACGTCGACAGCGCTGCAGCCAATCACTGAGGCAGGGTTGCTGAGCTCAGCAATTGTCTGCAGCGCTGTTGGGACTTTGTAGCCAACCTATTCAAAATCACAAGAACAGTACCGTAGATGTATCACTATACACATGGAAGGTACCTTGAAGGAAGTAAGTATTTGATCCCTTGCTGATTTTGTAACTTTGCCCAATGACAAAGACATGACCAGTCTATAATTGTAAGGGTCGATTAATTTTAACAGTGAGACATGGAATATCACAAATAAAATCCAGAAAATCACATTGTCTACATTATATAAAGTTATTTGCATTTTGCAGAGAGAAATAAGTATTTGATCCCCTACCAACCAATAGGAGTTGTGGCTCCTACAGTTCACTTAGATGCTCCTAATCACCTCGTTAGGCTGTATGTATGTGTGTGTATGTATGTATGTATGTATGTATGTCCGGATTGGCATCTGCACCGTCGCAACTACAGCCACAAAATTTTGCACAGTCACACGTCTGGACCCCGAGAGCGTCAGAGGCTATGTTGTGAGGCGAAATTTTAACCCTGCACGTTCCAATTCACCAAACAATTTTGCCCCTATCTACATAATGGGGAAAAAGTGACAGTTACCAGTTGACAGTTGTGAATGAGAGGGGCTTAATGACAGCGCCAAAGACTAACAGCACATACCAGCATATAGTCACTAAGGTGGGGCCCTGACATGAGATATTCACCACGCATGGGGACATGTATGCACACAAAGAGTAGCAGCTAAGGTGGAGCCCCAACATTGGATACTCACCATGCACCCGAACACAAACACACACACCACAAAGAGACACACACCATACAGACACATACGCACCCTATAGGGACGCATGCACTCACCCCACAGGGACATACACACCCCATAGGGACACAGAGACACACACACACCCCACAGGAACACACAGACCCCATAGGGATGGACACACACCACAGAGACACCCCTCCCCCCACAAGGACACACACCACAGGGACACACACGTACACACCCCAGGGACACCCACACCACACAGACAGACACAGATGTGCACAAATCACCTCACACAACTCGCCTCATACGTCTGCTATCTTTAATTTCCAAAAATAAACATCTGATTAAAAACAGCCAATGTGCAAGACATGTGCCATATAGGGAATTAAGGCAGATGTCAGTCACATGAGCCGTCTATTATGTGTATGTGTGAGGTAACATATACTGCCCGGCCGGGGGGAGGGTTTACTGTTGGCTGGAGATTTATCAGGCTGCCTATAGCAATCAATCACAGCTCAGCTTCTATTTTCCTACAGGTCATTAATATGACATATTCAAATTCTATTTTGTTATAGCTAACAGCAGTAATTTATTAACCCGGGCGTAGCCGGGTACTACAGCTAGTATATATATATATATATATATATAATGTAGCTTATATCTTTGACATATATAGCACTGCTTTGCCCTGTATGTACCTATTAGCTGTAGAGTCCAGAGAGTGCCCATGCATAGTGGCCACACTAATTATATATATATATATATATATATATATATATATATATATATATATATATACATATATATATATATATTATATATATATATATACATATATATATACATATATACATATATATATAACATTATATATATGTATACACTGCTCAAAAAGATGAAGGGAACATTTAACGACACAATGTAATGTTGAAGTGTTCCCTTTATATATATATTTATATATGCTGCTCAAAAAAAAATTATATATATATATAATGTAGTTTATATCTTTGACATATATTGCACTACTTTGCCTTTTATGTACCTATTAGCTGTAGAGCCCAGAGTTGCCCATGCATACTGGCCACACTCATATATACATACATATATTATATATATATATATATATATATATATATATATATATATAAATACACACACACATATATATACACACACACATATATATATATACACATACTGTATATACATATATATACATATATTACTTTTTTTGGGCCCAACATTTACCTTATCTTGGTACCTTTTGAGTGTATTTATTATACACATTACATCCATGTGCTGTATGTGTAGTCAAGTATTTTCACCAGTATTGTACCATCTTTGCTTTTAATTCACCTATTTCTCCTATTTTTTTGTGTTTATTTGTTCTATTTTGAATATGAATAAAATTATTTTAATTTTCCTATATGTTTGTGCGCTTCCAAACCTGGGTACTGCATAGATTGCATCTCACACACTATTATGGATTTGTTTCAACTGTTTTATTATTTTATTAAACTAAGTCTGAAACCTGAAGCTCTTGTTATTTTCATTGCTGGTTCAGAGGAAGATGAGATGGAATGTTCGTGTCTGTTGTTGTGATGACATCACAGGTGGATGACATCAGCCAACCACAGCCCAGAACAGAAGTGAAAAAAGTTTGAGACGTAGAATGTAAAGTTCAGCCGATGACTAAATAAAGGAGCTCCGCCCACTTGACTAGGTCATCGCTTTGTGACGACACAGTGGTCAGCGGGCATAAAACCCCGACCTGGCAGCTGTACAGCCATTTGTTAGGCTGCAGTCTACAAGGACTACAAGGAATACACTCCTGAGTCGTATTGTGTATGGGACGTTGATCCAGGGAACTAGTCTGATTGCCAATTAACTGGAGTCGGGAAGGAATTTTCCCCCTAAAATGGACCATTTGGGGGTCCATAGGGGTTTTTGCCTTCCTCTGGATCAACACTTTAGTTTTTAGGTTGAACTTGTTTGACTTGTTTGTGTCTTTCAGCCTTAAAACTGTCCCTGTAATGAGGTTTAAGGTTGTCGGCCAGCGCTTCTCTGGTATCAGCATGTCTGCCCCAGGAAGATTGTTTGAGCCGACAGCCTTAGACTAAATTACAAAGGGGAAAATGCTTTAGTTAAATGGGGAGAAATTAAAAACAAAGAAAGTCACAGCAAAATCTCTTGTCCTTTTTTTCTATAAACTTTGGAGGAAATTTAACTCCTTTTTCTGCTGTGACCTTTGCTTTTAATTTTAGGATAGGAAACTCGCAAGACTATGAGGACCCTTGACGCGGGTTGCGAGCTTAGTGTATTTTGGCCAAAACATCGAGCAATGGCAAATAAATTTGTCATATATATACTTGAACTCTTGCATATTTTGGCCAAAATATCGACCAATACCTCATACCTATCATATAAAGTTTTGCATGCTATTCTTGCTTTCGGTCTTTGCCTGACAAGATGCTTTTAACATCCATGTGATTATTTCAATAAAGGAATTTATCTTTTTATACTGGTTTGGTTACTGTCTTTCTACATTTTTCATCTATATTAGCCCTGTTATCTAGGGCACCTGTCCCAATGGGGGGGGGGGGGGTACTGATAATGCTGGGCAGCATCCTGATCTAACAGTATGGGTATCATTAATAGGCTGTAAGCCCTGTTATCTAGGGACCTGTCCCAATGGGGGGGGGGGGGTACTGATAATGCTGGGCAGCATCCTGTTCTAATAGTATGGGTATCATTAATAGGCTGTAAGCCTACATATATGTGACCAGAGATTCCATGTGCAATATTAATGCTGAGCCCCTCCATGAATTAGTCAGTGGCGATTGTCATCAGTATTTTCAGGGCCGGCTCCAGGTTTTTGTGGGCCCCGGGCGAAAGTCTCAGTGGGCCCTTTTAACCTATACCACGATTCATGAATACAATATAGAAGCTGCAGGCTATGTATATATAAAATAGAGCCTACAGGGTGGGCTCTGTATATAATATTTATAAAATATTGAGGCTGTGCAGGGCTGTATATATAATATAAAGGCTGCTGGTCTGCATTATTAAATATAAAATATAGAGTCTGTGAGCTCTATATATTATATGGAGGCTGTGCTGGGCTGTGTATACATAATAAGAAGGCTCTGGGCTATGTATATTATTTGGAGACTGGGCTGGGCTTCATATACTATTTAAAGGCTATGACAGTATAGTTGCAGTCTCCAAATATAATATATGTATAATCCCAGCACAGCCTCCAAATAATATATATAGCCCAGCACAGCCACAGATCTCATAATGAAGGGACTGCAGTGCTGGTTTTTCTCTGCACAGTGGCACCCCCGGCTGTACAATGAGACCTGCAGCATAGCTCTATACAACTACATGAGTTGGTGGTGCGGTTGCTATGTGTGAACATGGCCTGAGCACTGGATCCACTCTGCAATGCCATATACCGTCACTTTAAGAAATAGGAGATCCCCTTTAAGTGCAGAAAGCCATTTACCTGCTGTGTTTTTGACTCACTGACAACAACCACAGATCTTCCTAGTCCTGGACTGGTGGCTGCAACTCATTACTCCACATTTGTAGGACTACACCTCCCAGCATGCGCTGGGCAGCGAACACAGCCTGCTGGGAGTTGTGGTTCTGTCCCTGTTTTAATCCATAAAGGGCAGGTCTCTGCTTGTTATGAGCAGAGGAGGTGGTGGCCCCAGAGTTGTCAGCAGCAGACAATCCTCCTCTTCCTCCCCAGACACTGCGGGTGGCCCCGAGCCTCCTCTGCCATCACCTCCTGACCCCAGTAATACATACCCTGCTTCACATATCACTGTAATATCAGTGCAGTCCTCACCAGCCACCTCCATGCTGCTCTGTGCCGGGTGCCGGCCCAGAGGGGAGTATGGAAGCCTGCGGGTGCCAAAAGTTGGAGCATTGCAGGAGGCAGCGCTGATGAGCTGAGCTCAGCCATGATCTGTGTGACACTGTGACTGCAGTCAGAGGTGGATGCGGTGGTATCGGGCAGCATGCGTTCCAGGTTCCACTGTGGAATGCGCATAGGAGCCTGAACGCTGTTCTCCTCTTATATGCATTGCGCAGTGGAACGCAAATAGGAGGAACTTACAGCCCCAAAAAGGAAGGAAAAGAGCGGCGGTGAGCGGCCGGGTCTGCCTCAGAAATAAATAAAAAATGCAGGGAAAAACGATTATTCCAGCGCGACAGCGCGATGTGTGTGGGCACAGATGGGCCCCTGTATTAGGTCAGGGCCCCGGCACCTGCCCGGGTATGCCGGGTGCTGACGCCGGCCCTGAGTATTTTGCACCTGTGTTGCCTCCATTTTATTCAGGGCAGATAAATACTCTTGCTCTCTTTTGCTATATTGAATTTAGATAGCAATAAATCAACCACTCCAGCATCCAGCTCCCTCCTCCGGACAGCAGCTACTCTGTAGATACAACAATGGGCCTGCGGCAAGTCTCTATCCCTGTACAGGGGTATAAAGGTGAAGGTACAGATCCCTGGGCCTATGGTAAGTCTCTAGCCCAGTGCAGGGGGTATAATGGTGAAGGTAGAGATCCCTGGGCCTATGGCAAGTCTCTATCCCTGTACAGGGGTATAATGGGGAAAGCCTGTACAGGGGTATAATGGTGAAGGTGGAGATCTCTGGCCCTGCGGCCGGTCTCTATCCCTGTACAGGGGTATAATGGTGAAGGTAGAGATCCCTGGGCCTGCGACCAGTCTCTATCCCTGTACAGGGGTATAATGGGTATAATGGTGAAGGTAGAGATCTCTGGGCCTGCGACCAGTCTCTATCCCTGTACAGGGGTATAATGGGTATAATGGTGAAGGTAGAGATCTCTGGGCCTGCGGCCAGTCTCTATCCCTGTACAGGGGTATAATGGGTATAATGGTGAAGGTAGAGATCCCTGGCCCTGCGGCCAGTCTCTATCCCTGTACAGGGGTATAATGGTGAAAGTACAGATCCCTGGCCCTGCGGCCGGTCTCTTTTCCTGTACAGGGGTATAATGGTGAAGGTACAGATCCCTGGGCCTGTGTGTCGTAATAAATCTAAAGATTTTAATTTATCCTTTTTTATGGCACAAAAACAAGAGCTAGGTGCAGTGCTAGGTGCAGTGCTAGGTGCAGTGCTAGGTGCAGTGGTAAAGCAGGGTACAGAAAACATCAAAAGAACATGAAGGACATAAAATCATAAAAAATCTTCAGAGCACACAAGTTACAACAGATTACAACAAATGCAGTGTCTCATATAAGTAAAATGCATACAACCAATTGGGCGATAATAGGGGTCCAGAATCAGACCTCCATACTACACTAGTACCCACAGTTTTGGAAAGCGCTATCACAAATAGAGATCCAGTCTGCACAGGTTATGCAAAATAGGCTCATGCTCATTGGATCAGAAAACAGTCACAGTATGTGCAATAAACAGTTAACCATATTGCGACAGGCCATACCACACAGCACCAGGACACAAGAGGGGAGAGCCCCCAGTCTCACCCCAACGTACGTTTCATGACACCGGTGAATTAGCAGTGGTCACTTCATCAGATGAACAGGACAGGCTGGGGGCATATACGTCACTGGGGAGGCTGAGGCTGGGGGCATATACATCACTAGAGAGGTAGAGGCTGGGGGTAAATACTTCACTGGGGAGGCTGAGGCTGGGGGCATATACGTCACTGGGGAGGCTGAGGCTGGGGGCATATACGACACTGGGGAGGCTGAGGGTGGGGGCAAAGACGTCACTGGGGAGGTTGAGGCTGGGGGCATATATGTCACTTCACTGGGGAGGCTGAGGCTGGGGGCATATACGTCACTGGGGAGGCTGAGGCTGGGGGCATATACGTCACTGGGGAGGCTAAGGCTGGGGGCATATACGTCACTGGGGAGGCTGAGGCTGGGGGCATATACGTCACTGGGGAGGCTAAGGCTGGGGGCATATACATCACTGGGGAGGCTGAGGCTGGGGACATATATACGTCACTGGGGAGGCTGAGGCTGGGGGCATATACGTCACTGGGGAGGCTGAGGCTGGGGGCATAGAAATTACTGTGGAGCTGGATTTAAAGGGCAGAAGTTGGCAAAACGTGTCTGCCAGCCCGAGCATGGAGGTCCCCAGGAATCTGCCCAGGGGCTTTGGTTAGTTTCCATTAGGGTTAATTCTACCACTCTAGCACCAATGCTACAATTCCCTTCTTCCTACAAGAACGTTCATCTATCAATTCGCCATGGATCGAGACTGAGCTGAAGGCAAGTAAATAAATAAATGCATTGAAATTAAATGTCATTGTACTGAGCGAGTAATGGTATTATGGATCTCTCTGCCACATGATCTTGTAATCCTTAATTTGCTAAAAAATATATTATATATATACAGTATATATATATATATATCATGGAGAGCCTATGTGCCTTTCTTGAATAATATAATATTGCAGGTTATTAGTTCTAGATTTTGTTATGGGCCTTTGATTCAGGGAAATAAGTCTGATTGCCATAACAGGGGTCAGGAAGGAATGTTTCCCCTAATATGGGGTAATCATGAGTTTTTTACCTTCCTCTGGATCAACAAATTAGTTTTTTGGTTGAACTTAATGGACTTGTATCTTTTAACCTTAAAACTAACTAACTTAAAAAAAAATACTTCCTTTTCTAATCTTGGACAACCCCTTAAAAAGTGGACCTATCAGCTATCCAGACATATCTTTTTTTTCAATACACTATTGTTGAACCTCTGTTATTTCTCCTAAAAATGAATATTTATATAGACAATTGGGGTTTTCTATTCCGGTTGTTAATGATTTTTGCCCCTACACGTCCTGGCCCCGTCTAAGCAATGCTTCTACGATTATATGTGCAGGCATGGTCATTTGACAATTGGTCCTATCAGTTATACAGACATATCTTTTTTTTAATACATTGTTGTTGAACCTTTGTTATTTCTCCTAAAAATTAATGTTTATATTGACAATAGGGTTTTTTGATTGCAGTTGATAATGGATTTTGCCCTTACACATGCTTGCCATGTCTACACACCTGGCCAGTGCCATACTATGTACAGACATGATTTTTTGACACGTGGAGAAATAAAACCTATTTGCATTATTTCCAGGAGTAATAACAGAGGACAGTATAGAGAAAAAGGCTCACCCACTTCCTGTAGACAAAGACTCACCCATTTCCTGTAGAGACAATGGCTCACCCACTTCCTACAGAGACAATGGCTCACCCACTTCCTACAGAGACAATGGCTCACCCACTTCCTATAGAGGCAATGGCTCACCCACTTCCTATAGAGGCAATGGCTCCCCCACTTCCTACAGAGACAATGGCTCCCCCACTTCCTATAGAGGCAATGGCTCACCCACTTCCTACAGAGACAATGGCTTACCCATTTCCTATAGAGGCAATGGCTCACCCACTTCCTATAGAGACAAAGGTTCACCCACTTCATATAGAGACAAATGCTCGTCCACTTTCTATAGAGACAAAGGCTCACCCACTTCCTGTAGAGGGTCGAAGACCCATTCTGCTCCCTGTAGAGACATAGAGACCTGCCTTTACTTTATGCAAAATAACAAAAACGCAACTCCAGTGACTGTAAAGTAATTAAGATCCATTCCCACTTCCTCTAGAGAGGCAAAGTCCTGCTCCCACTTTCTGTAAAGTAGCAAGACCCATCTCCACTTCCTATAAACAGGCAAAGACGCATCCTGTTCCTTGTAAAGAGACAAATGCCCACACTTATTCCTTTGAAGAAAAACAGATTCTCCCTACTTCTTGTAGAAAGACAAATACCCACCCTCACTTCCTGTAAAGCAGGGGTGGGGAACTCCAGTCCTCGAGGGCCGCAATCAGTGCAGGTTTTCACGATTTCCTTAGTATTGCACAGGGATTGGAATCATCACCAGTGCAAGTGATTATGTTATCACCTGTGCAATACTAAGGAAATCCTGAAAACCTGCACTGATTGCGGCCCTCGAGGACTGGAGTTCCCCACCCCTGCTGTAAAGTATCAAACACCCTCCCTTCCCTCACTTGTTGTAGATAGTCAAATACCCATTCAGTAAGACCTATCAATGCTTCCTATAGAGAGACATAGACCCACTTCCACTTCCTGTAGACAGAGACCTACTCAATTCAAATTCCATTGAGCTTTATTGGCCGGACTAAGTACATGTTAGCATTGCCAATGCAAATGGTAAAAATAGGGGGATGGGGTAGGGAGGTATATTGGGATCCCGGATATATCTGGCTCCTACTCACACTTCCTTTAGAGAGATAAAGATCCACTTCCTGTAGAGAGATAAAACCCCACTTCCACCTCCTGAGAAACAAAGACCCACCCACACTTATTTTAGAGAGACAAAGATTTGCTCCCACTTGATGTTGAAAGACAAAGACCCATTCACACCTCCTGTAGAGACCCACTCCCACAATTACTGTAGTAACACAAAGACCCACCCACACTTCTTATACAGAGGCAAAGGTTCACCCACACTTCCTGTAGAGACAAAGGCCCTCCATCACTTCCTGTAGATGCAAAGGCCCTCCATCACTTCCTGTAGATACAAAGGCCCTCCAACACTTCCTGTAGAGACAAAGGCCCTCCATCACTTCCTGTAGATGCAAAGGCCCTCCATCACTTCCTGTAGATACAAAGGCCCTCCATCACTTCCTGTAAAGAGACTAAGACCCACCAACACTTCTTCTAGAGAGACAAAACTCCACTCCTACCTCCTGAGTGACAATGACCCACCCCCACTTCCTTTGGAGCAAACATGGGGAGCCTTTTTCTGCCGGGGGCCATTTGGATATTTCTACCATGCTTTGGGGCTGCACAAAATTATTGACTTCAAAATTACCGGCTATATTTGGTTAAACAATCAATTTACCCCTACTGTGGTGGCTGGATCTGCTTCTCTTTCACGTGGCTGTGATGTTAAGTGATATTGATCATGGGCTTCTAAACTGCATTTTCAGGTTTGCTGGAGCCCTACACATCACAGGACAGCCTGGGGGCATATACATCACTGAGGAGGCTGAGGCTGGGGGCATAGAAATTACTGTGGAGTTGGATTTAAAGGGAAGGAAGGTGGCAAAACGCGTCTGCCATTCTGTGCATGGCGGTCCTCAGGAATCTGACCAGAGGCCACATAAAAGGTCATCAAGGGCCACATGCGGCCCTGGGGCCTAAGGTTCCCCACCCCTGCTTTAGAGAGGCAAAGATTTGCTCCCACTTGATGTTGAGAGAAAAAGACCCACTCACACCTCCTGTAGAGACCCACTCCCACAATTCATGTAGTGACACAAAGACCCACCCACACTTCCTATACAGAGGCAAAGGTTCGCCCACACTTCCTGTAGAGAGGCAAAGACCTTTTCCCACTTCCTGTAGAGACAAAGACCCATCTACATTTCCTGCAGAGAGACAAAGGCCCTGCCTCAAATCTTGTAAAGTGAAAAAGACTCACCTCCACTTCTTGTAGAGAGACTAAGACCTGCCACACTTTCTGCAAAGAGACAAAGACCTGCCACAACTTCTTGTAGACATAAAGACCTGCCACACTTTCTGTAGAGAGAGAAAGACCAACCCCCACCTTCTTTTAGAGAGACAAAAATCCACCCACACTTCCTGTAGGGAGGCAAAGACCTCCACTTCCAGTAGAGACTTTCTACTTCCTGTGTAGAGATAAAGAGCCACCTTCTCTTCCAGTAGAGAGGCAAATACCTGCTACTACCTCCCATAGAGACAAAAACCCTCCTCCACGTCCTCTAGGGAGGTAAAGGTTCAGCCACACTTCTGTGCAGCGATAAAGACCTGTGACCACTTACTGTAGACACTCAAAGACCAGTAGAGAAACAAAGACCTACCCCTACTTTCTTCTAGAGAGACAAAGACCCATTGCTACTTCCTGTAGAGAGATAAAGACCCGCTCCCACTTCCTGTAGAGAGATAAAGACCTGCTCCCACTTCCTGTAGAGAGATAAAGACCCGCTCCCACTTCCTGTAGAGAGATAAAGACCCACTCCCACTTCCTGTAGAGAGGATAAAGACCCGCTCCCACTTCCTGTAGAGAGATAAAGACCTGCTCCCACTTCCTGTAGAGAGATAAAGACCTGCTCCCACTTCCTGTAGAGAGATAAAGACCCGCTCCCACTTCCTGTAGAGAGATAAAGACCCACTCCCACTTCCTGTAGAGAGATAAAGACCCGCTCCCACTTCCTGTAGAGAGATAAAGACCCGCTCCCACTTCCTGTAGAGAGATAAAGACCTGCTCCCACTTCCTGTAGAGAGATAAAGACCTGCTCCCACTTCCTGTAGAGAGATAAAGACCCGCTCCCACTTCCTGTAGAGAGATAAAGACCCACTCCCACTTCCTGTAGAGAGATAAAGACCCGCTCCCACTTCCTGTAAAGATTAATACCCGCCTACACATTTTGCAAAGAGACAGTGACTGGCTCCCACTTCCTGTAGGGAGGCAAAGACCCATTCTCACTTCCTATAGAGAGGCAATGGTTCGTCCGCAGATCCTATAGTGGTCTCGGCCTCACTGCTATTAGAGATGGATTACTCTTTACAACATGCAGAGAAAGGAAAGTTATACTGAAGAATGAAGAAGAACCCATGAGAAATGTGATGAGTGTACGGCGCCTCCTGAAGGCTGCTATTAATTAGGGAATTGTTGCAAAACCCTTTATAGTAAAGTCCGTACTATACAGGAATCTTCAGGCAATTGTTGATGGTTCCAGATAAGATTCCGAGCTGAGTTATTATAGTGAATATTCTGTATAAACATTGGAGGCTGATCCTCCCGCTGACTCATGAGAACTGCATCTGGACATGATGAACTGTAGATCAGGGAGGGAAAAAGTCCTATCTCAGAGGAGATACGTAGAATAACTGGGAAAAGTGAAAATGTGATCCCTGTGTATGATACAATGTATGACCTCTGCAGTATAATGTATCCCGCCACATATTATCAACTTACCAACATTCGGAGCTCTGTATAAAGAATTCAATCTCTGATCCTCCATAAAAAAATGTTTCCTGCACTAGACCACCAATATTAACCCCTTCATCTAAATCACATAATAACACACCACGTATTCTATCTATTACATACTTATAATAATATATGCAAACCAGTAAAACTCTCTTCTAAGATATTATAATGAGGACTTGAACTTCCAGTGTCACCTATTGGAAGTAGCTGTCCTGTCCACTATGGCATCCCCACACCAGCAAGACCAATGTTCTCACTTCTCCCGCATTTGTTCTGGTCTGATCTGTATCGCAGGCCTTCCAGCACCGCACTTAGGATGCGTGCGCCACAGGCCATCTTTTCTTTAAGGGTCAGCATGCCATACCCACAAGTGCTTCTCAGCCCAGAGTATTTAAAGCACCTTTCCCCTATGGGAGGTGCCTAAGCAACTTTGTCAATGCCTTGAGCCATGTTGCTAGTTGTCAGGTTCCTGTTCAATCTGCTGTTTCTAGAGCCCTGTCCATTACCTAACCCGAGTCTGTTTCTAAGTATTGCTGTACTCACAAGCACCTGTCTGAACCGGCCCAGCTGCTATACCCACTATATCAGTCTAAACCAGTCCTGCTGCCGTACCAACACACCAGAGTGAACCAGCCCTGCTGCCATACCCACTGCACCAGCCTGAACCAGTCCTGCTGCCATACCAACATACAAGACTGAACCAGCCCTGCTGCCATACCCACTGCACCAGCCTGAATCAGTCCTGCTGCCATACCAACATACAAGACTGAACCAGCCCTGCTGCCATACCCACTGCACCAGCCTGAACAAGTCCTGCTGCCGTACCAGCACACAAGACTGAACTAGCCCTGCTGCCATACCCACTGCACCAGCCTGAACCAGTCCTAATGCCATACCAACACACCAGACTGAACCAGCCCTGCTGCCGTACCCACTACACGAGCCTGAACCTGTCCTAGTGCCATACCAACACACCAGATTGAACCAGCCCTGCTGCCATACCCACTGCACCAGCCTGAACCAGTCCTAGTGCCATACCAACACACCAGACTGAACCAGCCCTGCTGCTGTACCCACTACACGAGCCTGAACCAGTCCTAGTGCCATACCAACACACCAGACTGAACCAGCCCTGCTGCCATACCCACTGCACCAGCCTGAACCAGTCCTAGTGCCATACCTACACACCAGACTGAACCAGCCCTGCTGCCGTACCCACTACACGAGCCTGAACCAGTCCTAGTGCCATACCAACACACCAGACTGAACCAGCCCTGCTGCCATACCCACTGCACCAGCCTGAACCAGTCCTGGTGCCATAGCAACACACTAGACTGAACCAGCCCTGCTGCCATATCCACTGCACCAGCCTGAACCAGTCCTGCTGCCATACCCACTGCACCAGCCTGAACCAGTCCTGGTGCCATACCAACACACCAGACTGAACCAGCCCTGCTGCCATACCCACTGCACCAGCCTGAACCAGTCCTGGTGCCATAGCAACACACTAGACTGAACCAGCCCTGCTGCCATATCCACTGCACCAGCCTGAACCAGTCCTGCTGCCATACCCACTGCACCAGCCTGAACCAGTCCTGGTGCCGTACCAACACACCATACTAAACCAGCTCTGCTGCTGCACCCACTGCACCAGCCTGAACCAGCTCTGCTGTTGTACCCACTGCACAAGCCTGGACCACCCCTGCTGCTGTACCCACTGATCCTGCCCTCAGTAGACTGTACTTGTCTACATCCCCAACTCCCTGAGGAGACAATTGTCGTGTGAGCACCTGGCGGCTACCTACCAGCACAAGCTAGACCTCACCATCAGAGGCTCTAGTGAAGACGAGGTAGTCACTTGGTTGCGCTCCTCCTGGTCAACATCGGGGTCTAGGCTGTAGGTCCACACTCCCAGGCTTGCCACTGCGAGTGTTACGGCAGCAATTCTAAAAGTCAATATCGGCCCATTACGAGTCTTGTCACATGACACCAAAAAGCCAAACCAGAACCTCAATTTGCAGACACAGTGTTTTGTACTGATGAGAGGCAGTATCCTGAAACACTGTGTCTTCAAATTGAGATTCTGCTTTGGCTTTTATCCTAAGTCATGTGACAAGGCTCATAATGGGCCGATATTAACTTTTAGGATAGCTACTTCCAATAGGTGGCGTTAAGAGTTCAAATCTTTTTTTTATCTCTGAAGAGACAATTTGCATATTGTATTTCACAGAGGAGCATTGCAGGCATTTAAGTCTCCTTATACTGGCATGTCACTCTCCAGAAGGAGAAACCTTACCCCTTAGATCCAAGATTTTATAAATAATTCCATCATATATATATACAGTTAGGGCCAGAAATATTTGGACAGTGACACAATTTTCGCGAGTTGGGCTCTGCATGCCACCACTTTGGAGTTGAAATGAATTATTTTCACCGATTTTTGGGGGTTATAGATATCCAATTTACTAAATCTAATATACTACAGGAATATCTTTTAGTAGATAGTTTTTATTGCTTATTAAAATTTGTCCAGTGTGGACCGTGTTACAGTGTTAAAGTGTTTTGACATACACATAACATAGAATAAACCCTTCCCCACACCCACAAACACAAACTCTATTGTATTGGGGATGAAATGGTGATTCTATAGATGTCACCTGAACAGTGCTAAAGTCCCGTCTAATTCCTATTGGTTTGTCTGGATATGGACCTCCAGGCTTAAGCCACATAGGTATTAGTCTGTCTGTCACTTTTACTGTTGGTATATCACAAGCGGAGTCCCTAGTTGGCCTTTATATATGGTCAGGTCTCCAAGGATGGGTAGCATCTAATCATACATTTTAACATCCACATAAATACAATAATTGATGTATACACATATATGACCACAGATTATGGTCTTGTAATGCCCGACGGGTTTCGCCTTTCTTATCGCTTAAAGGCTCTTCAGGGGCTTATGCATCAAGATATGTGGTAAGATACATCAGATGATGGTTGGGTTCCTTATGATGTTCAGGTAGCCCATTTTGTGAGATCTAGTCCCAGGCTGCTATCCTTATCTCAGATGGGGATGGAAAAGATCCTATATGTGTATATGGGAATCTCACGTCCACAAAGGGTTCTTACTGTAAATATAGGAGAAACCATGGTTGTCATATCCCATGAGGAATTATCCCCACAAAGAGTTACTCAAGAAATTATTCTTGTTGTTTATAATAATACCTCCACCACTATAGAAAGTGAGATTATTCATTATCCATATTACCCACTGTGTTGATATGTGATCAGAGAGAAACAGAAGTGGACATTGGTGGAAATACCTATGATGTCACTGCGTTCCACTTATCTCCCCAGGACCAGATAGTCAAAGTGGCTCTTGTTGGATTTCAAACAAGAAGCTCTACAAGAAGGGGGGAATGGACAAAGGTGGAGGTTTTGAAATCTATGACAACCAGGGGGGGGGGGAGGGAATAGGGGATGAAAAGGAGGAAACATATAATTAACCTTGTGTATGTTTTTAATTAGTAAAACATACCCTCCAGATGTTTCAAGGTTCCCCTAGAGTCCGGACCCCTATAGTTTTCAGCTTTGTGGTCCTGAAAATATATACATACATGCATATAGTACGTGTATATCTCTACTTTTGGTTTTAGTTAATGAATTAAAACACAAATACCTTATCTGGATGATCTGTCCTTGTTAAATGTAAACAGTTTCACTATCAAGTAAGAATTCGTTATAGTAGCATTTGTCTCCTATTATCTAGGTCCTTCTATATATTATAGTCCCTTTGATTCTGTCTCTGTGGACAAAACATTAATAGACTAGTTAGTCTCCTTAAGTTGTTTCCTAGTCCCTACTTTATCCACCCATATCTCCAAGTACCTCTCCTGTAGGGATTCACAGCCTGGTATCCAGCTTCATACAGGCGTCTGTTGCGCGGCCAGCATCTTCACATCAAGTGTTAGATGTGAACCGCCGCCCGATTGTGGGGTTAATATAGTACAACCCCCCTTGCGTGGCCTCAGAGTCGCCTCCCATTGCTTATTAGCATACGGACAGCGCGTGCGTTCCAGCTGGAACGCACGCCTTCCAAGTGCGCATGCGTCCGCCTCTCTCCTAGCGACGCGTCTCTCCGTCCGCTCTGTGCCGATTACGTCACACAGTGGGAGGGAGGCGGTGAAGCGCTTGCGCGCGTGTCCTCGGCCCCATACAACTATTGCAGCGATTCCCTGGTGATCTGGGAACATCGCTTAGCTGGATAACTGTTACTAGGGCAAAGTTTGGAGTTTTATTTTCATTAGGGTTTTACACTTAAGAGGTATATATGAGTTGGATGGTAGTTATCAAGGCTACTTTTGGAGTTGTATTATTATCTAGGTCTCATTGAGGGGTATAAATAAGCTTTTTAGTAGGTTCTTAGGGAGACAGATTCAACATACTTTATTAGGTATTGTACTATTGTCATTAGGGATAGTGGTTATATATTCCAGGGTAATGGAATTTGTGTAACGATCTTTTCACATATGGATCATACTCCCTCCATCTGAATATCAGATGGTTTTTGCAACCTGGTGACCACGTCATAAAAGAGGTCTATTCTTCAAAGATTAATGGCATGGTAAATCACCATGCTTGTTCATAGGTTAACTCTTTTATATCCTTTTGGATCAATGAGGAGGGGCTGGTTTCATATAGGTGCTCTTAGGGGTTACTCTTTGGACATAACCTTATGTATTGGGTTGGATTTCAGGGATGAAAAGCATTTATAAAGTACATCAATGCAAGATGACAAATTGTGTGGAATCTACAGTAAGGGGATATATACAGTGGAGAGTTTATAGGACTATTTAAGGGTATCTTATTTCTTTCTTTTTGTTTACAGTTTTAGGTTACTCTCTCCAAATGATGTGTATTACTTGTCGAGAGTTTTACTAATGTTTCACTGATGGGACAGGGGGTAAGAAGGGAAGCAGACTATATGAAACATGTGTAAGTTTGTATCTCATTTAATTCCCATGGGGCTTCTGTTCTTAGTCTGTGAATCCATCTTGCCTCTTTTTGAAGGATTATTTTGTCCCAATCCCCCCCCCCCCGTCTAGATGGTGTAACCACTTCAATTCCCATAAATGAGATTGAAGTTACATCTCCCTCATGTTCGCTTCTCACATGTCTCGCTATTGGTGTGTCTTTGTTTTTCCTAATATCCCCCATGTGTTCACCGATACGTTTTTTAAATTCCCTTTTTGTTTTTCCTATATATTCCATACCGCAGGTGCATATGCAAAGGTACACCACCCCTACTGTATTACAGTTTGCAAAATGGCGTAATATATAAGTTTTTCCGGTATTTCTACTTACAAATTCTTTGCCAGTGCGTATGTATCTACAATTCACGCATCTGCCACATCTAAACGTTCCCGTTTGTCTATTTTCTAACCAGGTTTTTTTGGGTTTTGGTGGATTGTACATGTTATGCACAAGTTGGTCTCTCAAATTCCTGCTCTTCTGTATGTAATGGATGGGAAGGGGGTAATCAAGTCACTGAGGTCTGGATCGGATCTCAAAATTCTCCAATGTCTGTTGATTATTTCACGGACATCCCTGGATCTATTATCGAATTTTCCTATGATCCTTAGCGTAGTTGATTCCTCTCTGTTTTTTAATTTTAGAAGGTCATCTCTTGGGACAGCATCTGCCTTCTTAAAGGCTTCTTTTAAAATTGGTTCGGGGTAGCCCCTATCTACAAATCGTCTTTTTAGATCTTGAGCCTGAGTATAGGAGGAGTGGTCTGATGAACAGTTTCTTTTAATCCTTAAGTATTGTCCCTTAGGGATACCTTTTTTTAGGTTTCTTGGGTGATGGCTTTCCCAGTGAAGGAGATCATTGCTTGCGGTTTTTTTGCGATACGTTTTCGTTTTTAGACGACCATCTTCACCCCTCATTACGGTGACGTCAAGAAAATTTAATTCCTCCTTTTGGAATTCTGATGTAAATCTCATACCAATATCATTTATATTCAATTCTCTGGTAAATTTATTGAAGGATATTTCATCACCTGACCAGAGGATGAAAATGTCGTCTATGTATCTCCCCCAGAATATAATCTGGGGGCACCACCAAGTCCTATCAAAGTCCCCCCCGAAAACAATTGTATCCTCCCACCAGCCCAGGAACAGGTTAGCATATGAAGGTGCCATGGAGCTTCCCATGGCAGTGCCCCTGAGCTGGTGGTAGAACCTCCCATCAAACATGAAATAATTGTGGGTAAGAATGAATTTCAGGAGGGCTGTTGTAAATAGATTATGTTCCCTGAATTGTGTACCCCTCATACCTAAGTAATAAGTTACTGCTTCCAGGCCAGACTCATGGGGAATACTACTATAGAGTGCTTCCACATCTATTGAGGCTAGATTTACCCCCTGGTCCAGGGGCGGACCTACCGTGGTGCAACTGGTGCAGTGGCACCAGGGCCCCGACAGGCTAGGGGGCCCCCCTCAAGGCACGGAGAATAAGCCGACATGCTGCCGGCCACGCCCCCTCACAGCAGCTCAGGAGCGAGGACAGAGCCCCAATCACAGTGCAGAGAGTGAGTCATGTGACCTCTCCTGCACTGTGGGGACTCGGGAGGACCTCACTCAACCAATCCTGGCAATGCGCGCGGGCCTCTGAAATTCTCTCCACATGGATGATGGCTGTTCAGCAGCAGCAGCAGCAGCAGCAGATGAGGGGACACAGCTCTGCACAAGGACCCAGGTACAAGGAAAGGGACCAAAGACAGGGCACAGGCTGAGGACAGACCCGGGGGGGGGGGGGGGGGGCAGGTTTGCTGCTCTGTACACTGCTTTTATGCTTTTACAGGACCTGTGATGATGTCACATTGAGGGGAGGAGTCAGTGGTCACATGATCAGCTCCTCAGTGTATGCAGGACTCTGCTGTGCTGGTTGTCATGGTGCTGGATCAGATGAAGTTTATGTCAGGAGGGATTTACAGTGTGGATGTAGCAGAGCCAAGTGTGTATGAGGTGTATGGAGCGGAGTTCAGAGTGTATACGTGGTGTACGGAGCAGAGCCGAGTGTGTACGAGGTGTACGGAGCAGAGCCGAGTGTGTACGAGGTGTACGGAGCAGAGCCGAGTGTGTACGAGGTGTACGGAGCAGAGCCGCGTGTGTACGAGGTGTACGGAGCAGAGCAGAGTGTGTACGAGGTGTACAGAGCGGGAGCCGGGTGTGGCGAGGTGTTACGGGAGCAGAGCCAAGTGTGTACGAGGTGTACGGAGCAGAGCAGAGTGTGTACGAGGTGTACAGAGCGGAGCCGTGTGTGTACGAGGTGTACAGAGCAGAGCCGAGTGTGTACGAGGTGTACGGAGCTGAGCCGAGTGTGTACGAGGTGTACAGAGTGGAGCCGAGTGTGTACGAGGTGTAGGGAGCGGAGCCGAGTGTGTAGGAGGTGTACGGAGCGGAGCCGAGTGTGTACGAGGTGTACGGAGCGGAGCCGAGTGGTAGTGTGCGAGGTGTACGGAGCGGAGCCGAGTGTGTACGAGGTGTACAGAGCGGAGCCGAGTGTGTACGAGGTGTACGGAGCAGAGCCGAGTGTATGAGGTGTACGGAGCAGAGCCGAGTGTATGAGGTGTATGGAGCAGAGCCGAGTATGTACGAGGTGTACGGAGCGGAGCCACGTGTGTGCAGAGCCGCGTGAGTATGAGGCAGGGCCACATGTGCGGGACATATGGAGCAAAGCTGCGTGTGCATAAGGTGGATGGAGTGGAGCCGCATATGCTGGGGCGTCCTGTAGAGGAGCCGCATGTGTACGGAACGGAGGTGTGTGCGCAGGGCATGTGGAGCGGAGCCGCGTGTCTACAAGGCATTTGGAGCGGAGCCACGTGCGTACAAGGTGTGTGTGTGCGCCAGTGGTAGTTCCCCGCGGATGCCGCTCCCGTTCGTATAGTCCCGGCTGCCTCTGCCGGCAGTATTCTTCACTCGAGTCCTGGCTGAGCTGTCTGCTTTTTGCAGCTCAGCATGGTGGGGCACGATGATACGTGCAGAGCGGAGCAGCAAGAAGAGAGGTGAGTATTTACTTTTTTTTTTTTTTAACCCGTGAATACAGTGATGGGAGACTATGTAATGTGCAATATAACATAGGAGGAGTATGGGGTGCAATATACTATATGGAGGAATATGAGGGCCCATTATACTATATGGAGGACTATGGGACTGCCTTATACTATATGGAGGGCTATGCGGGTGTATTATAATATATGGAGGGTCGTGGAATGCATTATCATATATGGAGGACTATGGATGATGTATTAAAATATATATAGCCAATTATATAATATGGAAGCCATTTTAATATATCTGGAGGGTTCTGTGGGGGCATGATAATATTTGGAGGGGTGTGAGGAAGCCTTTATATTTTATGCAGGGCTCTTTGAGGGTTGCGTTGTAAATAAATATTACAATCTATATGTTTACATTACTTTGTTGCCACTATGAGGGCGGGGGGGCCCCAAAAAATTTCTTGCACCGGGGCCCACTACAGTCTGGGTCCGCCCCTGCCCTGGTCTATTGTTATCCCTTCCAATTTTGTTAGGAGATCAGTAGTGTCTCTCAGATACGCAGGGCCGCCAATAGGGCATTATAAGCCATACAGCTTTATGGGGCCCGGCGAAAAGTGGAGAGGGCGTGGCCATACAAACAGCAGGGGGGGGCCCGGGCGCGCTGGCTGTGGGCGGGGCCATTTGGAGCAATGATGCCCGCCCCCTTTGGCCAGCAGCAGTGGCACAGACTAGTTCCTATGCAGCACTGCCTGACTGAGTCACCAGCCAGGGGCGAGGCAGAGTGCGGTGTCGGCCGGCCCGTGCCATTGCTCAAACACTGCTGCAATGAGCACGTGGTTTACGGCGCCGCCGGCGCCCCCGTCCGTCCACCCCACGTCACCAGGCCGGACCTGGCCTGCTGGGAGCCTGGCTGGGACCGTCACACACACAGACACAGGCTGGGGCTGGGCAGGCCAGCAGGCACAGGGAACCGCCCAGCCGCCGCCCAGGCACGCCCACCCTCTATTATCCTGTGGGGGCCCGCCCATCCACGCTCATCCCAGGCCTCAATTCACAGGGTCAGGGGCGCAGCACAGCCTGTAACATACAGCTGACTCTCCTACTCTTGAGCGGCACCACTGCCAGCACCCGCCCACAGTGTGACTCAGTGTGCACACACACATCAGCCTCACAGTGCAGGGGCCCTGGCCCGCCCACTCTCCCTCTGCTGCTGTCTGTGTCATGGGGCCTGTGCGCAGCAGTTTGGGGGAGAGGGGGGGTTTGGGGGTGCCTGCTGCAGTGCCCAAGGTCGGGATCCCCCCCCCATTGTTCTCCACCTGCAGAGCAGTATGCTACATAGCTGCTCTGTTCTTACAGGACCTGTGATGACGTCACTTGGAGGGGAGGAGTCAGGGGTCACATGATCAGCTCCTCAGTTGTCATGGTGCTGGATGAGGTAAAGTGTATCTGTGGTCAGGATGGATTTACAGTGTGGATGTAGCAGAGCCGAATGTATACGAGGTGTACGGAGAGGAGCCATGTATGCATGATGTGTGTGGAGCGGAGCCGTGTGCGTATGAGGTGTACGGAGCTGAGCTGCGTGCGTACAAGGTGTACGGAGTGGAACACGTGTACGAGGTGTACAGATCAGAGCCACTTATGTACGAGGTGTACAGCGCAGAGCCGAGTGTGTACAAGGTGTACGGAGCAGAGTCGAGTGTGTACGAGGTGTGCGGAGCGGAGCCGAGTGTGTACGAGGTGTACGGAGCAGAGTCGAGTGTGTACGAGGTGTACGGAGCAGAGTCGAGTGTGTACGAGGTGTGGAGCAGAGTCGAGTGTGTACGAGGTGTACGGAGCAGAGTGAGTGTGTACGAGGTGTACGGAGCAGAGTGAGTGTGTACGAGGTGTACGGAGCAGAGTCGAGTGTGTACGAGGTGTACGGAGCAGAGTGAGTGTGTACGAGGTGTACGGAGCAGAGTCGAGTGTGTACGAGGTGTACGGAGTGGAGCCACGTGCGTACGAGGTGTGTGTACCAGTGGTAACCCCCAGCGGATGCCGCTCCCGCTCTTATAGTCTCGGCTGCCTTTGCCGGTAGCATTCTTCTCCAGAGTCTCTGATAATAATAAGTAATCGAGATTCGCTGCCGTTTTCTGGAAGCTTGTGACCCCTGGCTCCAGAGCTCACTTCACCCCCTCAATGGGTGGGGGCCCGGGGAGAGACCATACATCTCTGTGGCTCCTGCAGAGCTCAGCTCACTCCCAGTCTGTGTCCCCCAGCCCTCTGCAGTGCTGTATATACTCTTTGTCCTGTATATTGTATATATAACAATTTCCTATGTCATGTATTTGATTTACAAAACTTATTGTCACAGAGTCGACTGTGCTCCAGACCAACACAAACCTGGAAGATCAGATATCACCGAACATCGCAGGACACAGAGGAGCAGCTGCAGCCATCAAATTAGGTGAGGTAATTAATTTAATGTAGCCGGTAATTTTCATTGTGATGTACGGCCCCTAAATGACAATAGTAATTTCCAAATGTCCCTCCAGCAGCAAAAAGGTTCCCCACCCCTGTACAGGGTTAATAAATAACAGCACCAGTATTGTTCTGCCTCATGTGGCATTTATTGTTCACATCCCTCCACAGCTCTGATAAAGAACAATGTATAGAAAGAGATTAATGAGTGATTGGCGAGGACGTGGTGCAGAAAGGGAGTTTTTCCAATAGTGGGTGGTGAAACTATGGAAGGTTTGATGGGTGGAGGCGGAGCGTGGGTGGAGGCGGAACCTGGATGGAGGCGGAGCTTGGTGGAGGCGGAGTTGGGGTGGAGTCTCAGGGGGGCCCCAAAATTTTGCTAGTAAGGGGCCCCAAAATTTCTAGTGGCAGCCCTGAACCTAAGCAATGGTAGTATGTTCCATCCCAACTTCACCTTGCTGACCTTACTACTAGGCCAGTATTTACTGTTGCCTTTGCAAATTTTTCTTGACTGACAGGACCAGAGATCCTACTGGACCGATTGAAAGAGATTACCAAAAAGATGTGTTCAGCCTTTAGGATCCGGACTTTGATCCAGAGGTTCGCCTTGACCTCAACACCCTGATCACTAGATCCGAAGAGAAGGATGGCTTGGGATGTCAGTGATTTGAATGCTTCTCCAGATGGACAAGGCTTATAATTCTTTATCCATTTGGAAGGAAATTTCACACCACTTAGGACGGTCATCTGACTGCACTGGAACTGTTGGATTACAATTGGGTTGGAGACAGTTTGGCCTAAAGTGGCTTCTCCAATCCAAAAATGGGCTATTCTTTTGTCTTACATTTCCAGAACGTAAAGACATTCACCTACTTCGTTTATAAGTTAATGTTATTGTTTCAATGCATGAATTTTTATTTTTTTTTGTCTTTCAGGTTGAGGTATCCTTCAATGAACATCAGGAAAACACCTCCAGTTAAAGACAACTAATATAGTGACATCTAATGATTTCAGACGGGGAGTGTGCCAGCCTTTCTCTTTAGGGAAAGACTTATATTAAATGTGATGTTTCATTCATAAAGGTACCGTCACATGTTAGGATCTCGTTAACGATATCGTTGAAACGTCACGGATTTGTGATCGTTCAAACGATATTGTTTGTGCGTCGTTGCATGTAAACAAACGATGTTGGAAGGAAAAATCGTTAGACCGTTCATCCAAAAAATGAGATCCTGACCTCAAATCTATCGTTCGTCGTCCAATTAACATTCTGTGAAGCAGCAACATGGTTCAGTGTGACACCTTTTTGAACAATGTCATTCATATTTCTCCTATTCCTGCCGCTTTTTAACATCGTTCTATCGTTCTTCTCCAAGTAGCTGGAGCGTTGCCAAATTTAAGATCGTTAACAATATCCTTGCGTGTAACAACGCACTAACGATGTCGAAAGGATCGTGGTCACATCACATAGGGAATGATATCGTTCACCTATATCCTAGCGTGTGACGGATACCTTTAGTCATATACTGATAGTAAAGTGAACTTGCTGCAACCTACTGGCCATTATTATAATATGTCTTTCCATGAATTGTATTGTGATTTTCCCAAAATGCCTTTCTCTCTGCAACCCCTCCTATCGGTTTCCTAACATCCTGCCTCTTTGTGCCAGTGACAATTTGGCAGCGTGTGCTTCCGCCCTGAAGGGTGGATACTCTTGTTTCAGCGATCCTCCTCCATTTTATATCTCTCCTTCATCTCATCATCTCCCTGACATCTCAACCTCATCCTATCAAGGTATGTGAATACATATGTTAAAATAGAACCACTGCCTGGATTCACTACGTGCCGCTGATCAAACATGGAGGAAGAGGATAGTGAGTAATGTATCTACCATCACTTGTACAGAGATCCGTGCTCACTTTCCTGAGACACAACTCATGTACATCAGTGGCAAAATATTTGCATTTAGGAACATACAACTAGAATAAAGCTCCATTGATTATTACAGAAAAAAAATCCTTCATGTAGAAATTAAATGCTTCAACTAAAAAGATTTAGAACTCAAGAGAATCATCTAAATCTGTTGATTAAATATGAGTAACACAAAAATAGAGCAAAAACACACAGTCAGCATATAGCCTCAGAGTGATCTGTGCTACAGAATGATAAGTATCAGTAAAAAAGAGATGCCACTAGATAGATTGGAAAACTCCTGTGTTTTTTTAAAGCTGCGTGTCAACTCATTCTGCATTTTTCTAGCTTTTTTTCACCTTTGAAAGCAATGAGCAAGGACAAAAATGCAACTGCATTATTTGATGCTTTTATGGTGAATGAAACTAACTTTATTTAAACATTAACTGAAGACAGATTACACCAAAAATGCAGCAAAACTGCATTTTTGAAGCAGCTTTTTTTTACTGCTAAATCAGCAGGTTTTGCTGCAGAAATAAAAAGTAACCAAAAAGCAGTGTGTGAACATACGCTAAGGTTCTCACATTGAGTGTTTGTAACTGCTACAGAAAACGCAAGAGTCACTTTATGTCCAGATCCGCCCCCCCCCTCCCCAAAAAAATGTTCCCCACCCAAAACAAAAGGTTGTGGATGAGGATAAAACTTGCCCACTTTTCTGGTGCAGTAAAATGCAGATGATTTTACAGGCGGGAAATCTGCAGTGTGTGAACAAAATCTAAAGGGTTTCTCCTGTAACATTTCAGTGTGAAGGGTCCAAGAAGTCATGTCTCTACTCTTCCTAAAATCTGGGGTCCACCGTCTCCTCTGTGAGTGGGTGGTGGTGGTCTCATTATTCCTACATGTACACTGCAGCCCAGCAGGTAACTCAGGACCACCGTTCTTTGGATCTTGGCATCCGGACCCCCACAGATCACATAAAATCCCCTGGAACTTTGGCATGCGCTCATAATGGGGGCAAGACATCCTGTGATTGGTGGAACGTTTGTGTCACTTTTCTGCATAGTCTGAGCTTTGCCCTCTGGCACATAGAGCCAGGAACGAAGCTGTGCCCACCGCCCAATAGGAAATCGTGCAGAAGACCCTAATGGCCACAAGGGCAGAGCTCCTCAGCTGGCAGGGCATACTGGGACTTGTAGTTCTCTGTGACCTGATGCTCCTCCAATCACTTCCTCTGACTCAGGACTCCAATAAGAGACAGCTGTGTGTGACAAGTCCTCCTCTTCCCTTTGGACCCCAGGAACAGGCCAGGGAAGACCCTCCTGAGATCTCCCTCCATGGCAGGCCACGTACTCCACAGGCTTCAGCCCACCACAGCGTCTCTCTCTCCTCCCACCGCCTTCTCTCCCTCCTCCGTCCTTATATGCAGCCTCCTGCGTAGAAGGGATGCCATCGGCTGCTGCTACTGTTGCTAGTGTGGCACCCCAGAGTCCAGTTCCCATGATCACATTGCCTCCCTCGGAGGGTCAAGCCATGCTTGGAAGCAAGGGAAGGTATCCACACCAGGTAAACCCACCACACACAACACCTTCTCCAACTCCAGACCAGAAGGGGGAGCTCTGAAACCCGAGTTCAGGGGAGGTCCCCTATAAATTCTGGCCTGGGGGGAGGTTAGTCAGTTCAGTTCCAGGGAAGACTGTGAAGAGAACCTGTGGACTGGAGCTGTGCCAAGCTCATCCCATGTAGAGCAGAGAGACACCAAGTTGAGTCCTTAAGAGGACTGGGAAGAGGTCCCGTGGACTGGAGCAGAATAAGGCTCGTCCCGGGACAAAGACTAGCCAGCGTGAGGAACCCATAGGAGAGGGTCTGAGGAAGTGGAGAAGGAGGTCTGGGGAGTGGAGCCGGTTGCTGGGCTCACCCTAAGTGCAGAGTGCCAGAAGCTGTGAGGGACCCTAGGCCCAGCAGCCAACACTGGAGGGCGGGAGATTCCAAGTTGCCAAGCCACAACGAAGCCCAGGAGGCACAGCAGCACCAGAGAGCTCAGGGACAGTAGCCAGAGGAGTAGTACCCAGTGAAGGGCTCGAGCTGCCTGTCATACGAATGAGAGACCTTATGCAAGAGGAGAGAGGGTTGCAGATTAGCTACAGGCAGCCAGGACCCGCCAAGAGTAGCGCAACAGGGAGGCCTCAGAACTCACCAGGTGAGAAGAACCCCAACTTGCTTCCAGGCCACCTGGATCCTAACATCTCTTGTGGATGGTACCCTGGACAAACCTGCTAGTTTCACCAGTAAAGGTAATGGAGACTGCAACCTTTGTGTCATCCTGCACCTCCAACGGCTTACCACCGCCATAGACTTTCCCGGTTACCCTGGGGATCCGCTCCACCCGTTGGGGAGCGAAACCATCACTGCTGCACTCCCATCATCCCCAGAGGTCCTGCACCACAGCCACGGCCACTAATAACCAAATACCACGGGTGGCATCATGACAAATACCGTCATGCCACTACCCCCAGAACTCTTAATAACTCGACATCCAGGGCCACAGTAACGAGCCTCGATCCCATGACTTTCCCCAGCAGAACAGCAGGCCCGATTCTGAGTACCCTACATCCCCGAGGCTCGTCACTAGGGACAACTCTGTGATTGATTTTACCCTTTATGTTGCGAGGACATTCAAGGACTACAAGTTCCAGGACACATCATCACTGTGATAGGATCTGGCTTAAAGTACATTTCAATGAAGCAAATTTATCAATCGTCTAAAAGAAAATCTATCATTTTTGCCACTGACAATCAATCAGTGCAGCTTTTCTTTTACAAGAGCTGTTTGAAAAATGAACGCCAAGTTGTGATTGGTTGCTATGGGCTACACATAGAGTTTATCTATTATACAGTTTTGATAAGCGATAGCTTAATAATAATAATAATAACAATAATGGCACGTCTCCGATCAGTGCGTCGCTATGCAGGGCCGGACTGGGACCAAAAAGCAGCCCTGGAAAACAAACCCCACCAGCCCACATATTATATCACCCATCAGCCCCGATCTGTGACATTTGCTTTTACATTGTCGTGGCTCCCACTTTCTTAAAGGAGTTATCTGAAGAGCCATATGTGAATGGTGCAACAGAGGGAATAATCAACCACAGCTCCATTTACATGGTGCTCTTCAAAGCCACGTTTCTCAGAATTATGGAGTCCCAGTGGTCAGCCACACACACAGCCAGCCAGCCACACTTACAGCCTCAGACAGCCACACACAGCCAGCCACACATAGAGCCACAGCCAGACACAAACAGCCAGCCACATAGACAGCCACCAGTCACAGCCAGCCACACAGATGCAGCCAGCCACATAGACAGCCACACACAGCCAAAGCCAGCCACACAGCCACAGCCAGCCACACACAGTCAGCCACACAGACAGCCCCAGCCACACACAGTCAGCCACAACCATGCAGCCCCAGCCACACAAACACAGTCAGCCACACACAGCCCAAGCTACACACAGACACATAGTCAGCCACACAGCCAGCCACAGCCACGCAGCCCCAGCCACTGAGACACATAGTCAGCCACGCAGCCACAGCCACATAATCAGCCACACAGCAGCCAGTCAGCCCCAGCCACACAGTGAAGCCACATCCATGCAGCCCCAGACACACACAGACACATAGTCAGCCACACATAGCCAGCCACAGCCACGTAGCCCCAGCACACACACACAGTCAGACACACAGCCAGCCACGCAGCCCCAGCCCCACCCACTCCACAACTACCGGCCCACAGAGAAAAGTCCCGCCTCTCCCTATTGCCAGTCCGGGCCTGCCACTATGTAACTCTATGACACTTTTCATGGTCCTTTCTTATTAAAAAGAGATGTGTTGCAAACTTCACAAGTTACATCTGCTTTATCTGTTGCTACACAAATTATAGCAGGAGGTCGGATAAATATGGCGTCGAGAGGCGTCCTCACATTGATGAATATGTAGAAAAATGTGGAACTGCTTATCAGCCTCACAAACAGCCTCATTTTGCAGAGCGCAAAATCTGTTCTAACATCAGATACTACAAATTATTGTGATACACAATTATTGTGATAGCAATGTGGTCCTCCCCTTTATTTTTTTCCCAAATATTGGTTAAAATTATCAGACCTGGGAAGGGGCATACATAGACATCACAGGGGTCCCATAGAAAAATTTTAATGCCACACCCCCAAAAAAAACAAACAAACATTTTTTTACTGATGCATATACATCTCTGGCAAAAACTAAGAGACCCATGCACAGTTTTCTAGAAATCAGTATCTCTACATGTCTGACAGCCATTCCAGTCCAGTGATAGTTGAATTCCAACCAAAGTACACCTCATGCTACTTAATGTGCTTCTGATTAGGTGGAGAAATATATATTAGAATCTGAGAGTCCTCAGTGGTAGATACCTTTTAATTGCCAACTGAAAAGATTGTAAGGAAAAGCAAAGAGACAGCTCAGATCTCTTCTTCAGGCTTAATAATGACACATTCTTAACAAACACATATATATATATATACATATACTGGGTTGATTAAGCAGGGCATAGTGGTCTGTTATCCAATCAAGTTATGCAAGAAAACTCCAGCACTTGGCGTGATCTTCATAATAGTTAAAGGTCAATATTAGTTTATATTCCCAGACTTTTCTGGTTCTTTGAGATTTGAAGTTACCTTTCAAAACTAGTATTTTCATGTCCATTATGGTGTGATCAGAGCTACAAAAGTGTTTAGACACAGGCAGATCTGTCCTTTCCTTTATTGTGTGGAGATGAGAGTTCTTCCTAGTTCTGAGTTGTTGCCTCGTCTCCCCTACATACAGATTCACGCTCACACATTTAGTACATAAAACTAAATACACCACATTGGTTGTAGTGAATCTGAAGGTACCTGGGATCTTGTAGTCCTGATGTGAATTAGAAATCTTTATCTTGTCTGTTGTCATTATAAATGGACAGGTTTGCACCTGTTCTAGTTGCAGGATAATGTTCCTGATGTTATTGGAGAGGACAGGTAGCTTTTGACAATGATGCTTTTGAGATTTGGAGGTTGTTTAAAACACCATAAAGTACAATTAACTATCCCAACAAGTGTTATCTCTGAACTCTGGTATTTATGTCCCAGATGCTTTTCCTCTACCCCTCCCGACACAGACCACTATCAAGTCTCAGGGAAGGGGGGAAGGGGTGGTGCTGTCACTGGATATTTACCTGAGAGCCGGTTTAGTGCAAAGGAGTGGAGTGTCTGTTATCCAATCAAGTTATGCAAGAAAACTCCAGCACTTGGCGTGATCTTCATAATAGTTCATTTATTTGTGCAGATTAAAAATGAACATACAATTGAAAGGGAGACATGACCCCACGCTGGACGCGTTTCGGATTACATCCTTTTTCAACAGCATAAAAAAGAGACCTCATCACACTTCCTTAAATACAATAAAAACTAAATCAAATGCACAGGTGAAATAGAAAGTTAATTAGAGCTGAAGACACAAGCTCCACCTAGTGGTATGTACACGCAAATTGACCAACCTCTAAATATATGTACACATAAATAAACAAATAGCACTGATTCATTCCCAACATTGTACCAGTGCTAGAACCACATTATTGTGCATTTTTGTCACAATCTGTATATTGTAGAGCCAGATGTATTCCAACATGTAATATATGGAAACTGACAATGCACTATAAAACAGAGCAATTTTTGGTCTCCCTAAATGGGTGACAAACGGGTGGTTTATTATTTGCATCTTTTTTCTCTCTTTTCCTTTTTCTTGCCTCCCCTGTGTATCACATTGTATTCTACTAATAAAAGCAAACACAATGCTGGAACAGGACATTTAACCGGGCACATACATTCAATGTTCAAAATTGTGTTCGTTGTCCAATATGTGCTTAGACCAACAATGATGACTCACCCTATTGATGAGCCATGAGATGTAAGGCATAGAAAAGAGTCAAACACACCTACACTTGGATACATACACTAGGTGTTCAAGTTCCATGCTGATTGGAGGTGCTCAAGACCATCATGATGACTCACCCTGCATGCATACTTCAAGGTGTGTGACACAGAGATGACTCACCCTATTGATGAGCCATGAGATGTAAGGCATAGAAGAGAATTTAACACACTTAAACTGGATGTCCAAGTGCTCAAAACCATTATGATGACTCACCCTGCATGCATACTTCAAGGTGTGTGACACAGGGATGACTCACCCTATTGATGAGTCATAAGATGTGAGGAATAAAAGAGAGTTGAACATACCTACTATTAGATACGTACACTAGGTGTCCAGGTTTCATGGTGATTTAAAGACACTCGAAACCATCATGATGACTCACCCTGCATGCATACTTCAAGGTGTGTGACACAGAGAGAGAACAAACCAACAAACATGACCACGGATAACCCACTCATCTGGATATACTCAATAACCAAGCTCTATGTTATTCAGAAATATTCAGGACCATCGTGATGACTCACCCTTATATGATATAAACCGTGAGGGCGAATCAGACATGCGAATTGCCACTTTGGAGTTTTCTTGCATAACTTGATTGGATAACAGACACTCCACTCCTTTGCACTAAACCGGCTCTCAGGTAAATATCCAGTGACAGCACCAGCCCTTCCCCCTTCCCTGAGACTTGATAGTGGTCTGTGTCGGGAGGGGTAGAGGAAAAGCATCTGGGACATAAATACCAGAGTTCAGAGATAACACTTGTTGGGATATTTTATTGTACTTTATGGTGTTTTAAACAACCTCCAAATCTCAAAAGCATCATTGTCAAAAGCTACCTGTCCTCTCCAATAACATCAAGAACATTATCCTGCAACTAGAACAGGTGCAAACCTGTCCATTTATAATGACAACAGACAAGATAAAGATTTCTAATTCACATCAGGACTACAAGATCCCAGGTACCTTCAGATTCACTACAACCAATGTGGTGTATTTAGTTTTATGTACTAAATGTGTGAGCGTGAATCTGTATGTAGGGGAGACGAGGCAACAACTCAGAACTAGGAAGAACTCTCATCTCCACACAATAAAGGAAAGGACAGATCTGCCTGTGTCTAAACACTTTTGTAGCTCTGATCACACCATAATGGACATGAAAATACTAGTTTTGAAAGGTAACTTCAAATCTCAAAGAACCAGAAAAGTCTGGGAATATAAACTAATATTGACCTTTAACACACTCAGAGCAGGAATAAATGTATCACATGGATTTATGTATTTTTGCATCAGTTGAGGAAATTTCAAGTCTTGGGTCTCTAGTCAAAGTACAATAAACTATCCCCTCGCGTGTTATCTCTGAACTTTGGTATTTATTGCTCAGATGCTTTTCCTCTACCTCCTCCTTACACAGACCACTATGCCCTGTCTAATCAACCCTGTATAAGTATACATATGTCTTTGCTAAGAATGTGTCATTATTAAGCCTGAAGAAGAGACCTGAGTTGTCTTGAAAGCCTGCTTTGCTTTTTCTTACCATCTTTTCAGTTAGCCATTAAAAAGGTATCAACCACTGAGGACTCTCAGATCCCAATATATATTTTTCTATCTACTGGCTAACGCGGTACACACATTTTTTACCTAATTTGATTAGGTGATCACCTGAACCAAATCCTATTTAATAAAGGAAAGCATTATAAACACTGCTGTGGTCTTCACAATCCCCTTGCAACAGGACAAGCTGGATGGCAAAACAAGTGCTAGGAATAGCCCAAAAGTAATTTGAATGTAAAAATAACTTTTAATCATGCCAAAAGAGTTGAAAAGAAAAGTCTTGAGTGAGGAAAAGAAGGGCTCAGTTCTGACTTGACTAGCAGAGGAATACAGTGAGCGTTACATTGCCTCCATCGTTAAAATTTCGAAGACGACAGTTCATTACAGCAAGGTCAGGCAGCAGACATTTGGAACAATAAAGCTACAGAGCGGCAGAGGGCGAAAGCGACTCTCTACTGACTGGGGTGACCGTCGTCTTATTCGAAAGTCACTCAGCAACCACAGGATGACATCAATTGACCTACAAAAGGAATGACAAATGGCAGCTGGGGTGAAGTGCATGGCAAGAATAGTTTGTAACAGGCTCCTAGAGGCAGGGCTAAAGTCATGTAAAGCTAGAAAAAAGCCTTTCATCAATGAGAAGCAACGGAGAGCCAGGCTGAAGTTTGCCAAAGACCATAAGGATTGGACCATAGAGGACTGGAGTAAGGTAATCTTCTCTGATGAGTCTAATTTTCAGCTTTGCCCAGCACCTTGTCATCTAATGGTTAGACGGAGACCTGGGAGGCGTACAAGGCACAGTTTCTTGCATCCTCTGTGAAATTTGAGGTCTGGGCATGCTTCAGCAAAGCTGGAATTGGGCATGGTAATCTTTGCAAATGATGTATGAATCAAGCCACATACAAGATCATCCATGAAAAACCCTTGCTTCCTTCTGCTCAGGCAATGTTCTCCAAATCTGATAACTGTTTTTTCCAGCAGGACAATGCCCCATGCCACACAGCTAGGTCAATCAATGTGTGAAGGAAGGATCACCACATCAAGACTCTGTCTGGCCAGCCCAATCTACAGTCCTGAGCCCCATTAAAAACCTCTGGAATGTAATCAAGAGGAAAATGGAGATTGGGCTGGCCATGACAGGGTCGTAGATCGATCAATGTGTGGATGGAGCACCACATCAAGGCCCTGTCATGGCCAGCCCAATCTCCAGACCTGAACCCCATTGAAAACCTCTGGAACTACTGTATATCAAGAGGAAGATACATAGTCAAAAGCCATCAAACAAAGAAGAACTGCTTATATTTGTGTGCCAGGAGTGGCATAAGGTCACCCAAAAGCAGTCTGAAAGACAGGTGGAAAGCATGCCAAGACGCATGAAATCTGTGATTAAAAATCATGGTTATTCCACCAAATATTGATTTCTGAACTCTTCTTAAGTTAAAACATTAGTATTGTTGTTTTTAAATGAACTTGTTTTCTTTGCAGTATTTGAGGTCTGAAAGCATTGTTCCTTTTTAATTATTTTGACAATTTGTCATTTGCTGCAAATAATTACAAAATTTTTAGCTTTGAATTTCGGAGACATGTTGTCAGTACTTTATAGAATAAAAGAACAATGTACATTTTACTCAAAATATACTTATAAAGAGAAAAATCAGAGACACTGAAAATTTTATAGTGGTCTCTTAATTTTTGCTAGAGCTTTATGTCCATTAGGATTCGACAGAGCAGTCGTGGTAGAGTCTCAGCTATGTCTGTGAATAGAACATTCCCACAGCTAATACTCTAATTGGCACAATTAAAAAAATATATAGGGCCAGCACTCCTGTAGCATTAATTTAATGTACTGATGCAGAAATCCGCTATGTGGCTAGTATAAATATATATACAGTACAGACCAAAAGTTTGGACACACCTTCTCATTCAAAGAGTTTTCTTTATTTTCGTGACTGTGAAAATTGTAGATTCACACTGAAGGCATCAAAACTATGAATTAACACATGTGGAATTATTTACTTAACAAAAAAGTGTGAAACAACTGAAAATATGTCTTATATTTTAGGTTCTTCAAAGTAGCCACCTTTTGCTTTGATTACTGCTTTGCACACTCTTGGCATTCTCTTGATGAGCTTCAAGAGGTAGTCACTGGAAATGGTCTTAGGCTGCGTTCACACAGTGCGTATTTTGTCGCGTATTTTTACGCATGCAGTTTTCTAAAGAAATACGCGCGTTTTTTTACGCGCGTAAAAAAACGCATGTGTGTTCACACACATGCGTTTTTTGATGCGTTTTTTTTACGGACGCGTTTTTTTCTGCATGTGTACTGCAAACACATAGAAATGAAGTTTGTTAAAAAAAAAGAAAAAAAAAGCCTTGTGATGTCATTTCCTTTCTTTTCCATTATTACATTCTCCATTGAAAAGTGTACTAGAGAATGGACAATCTACATGCTGCATTTTCTATGTCCAGCAAGGGTAACCCAAGCAGCTGGGGGCTGGAATCCTCAGCGTGGTGAGGCCCAACCGTTCTGGGCCCACCACGCTAAGGACCGCAGCCAACAGCCGCCCCAGGAGTGGCGCCTCAATGAGAGATGCCAAACCTGGCAGGTACCTCGCTCTTCCAGCTGCCCTGGGCGGTGCCAGTCTGGGTAATAACGGGGTTGGTGACACCTTTTTTGACAGCTGCCACCAAGCCCCTATTGGTAATGTCAGCCGTCAGTGTGACAGCCAGCTATTAGCAATAGAGAAATTGAGATTGGAAACAAAAAAAAAACACTTTGTAAAAATAATCTTTATTATTAAAAAAAACTAGAAATAGGCCGATGCAATTGCAACGGGAGTGCGGTGAAATGAACAGGTGCCGTAGAAATAGCCGCTGAATAGCACAGTCCTCTCTCCAGAAACTACACTGTTGTTGCAAGATTTATGTGGAGTATATAGTGGCTCAGTGGTAATCACTGTACAGTGGCTCAGTGGTTAGCACTGTATATGGTGGCTCAGTGGTTAGCACTGTATATGGTGGCTCAGTGGTCAGCACTGTGTATGGTGTCTCAGTTGTTAGCACTGTATATGGTGGCTCAGTGGTTAGCACTGTATATGGTGTCTCAGTGGTTAGCACTGTATGGTGGCTCAGTGGTTAGCACTGTATGGTGGCTCAGTGGTTGGCACTGTATATGGTGCCTCAGTGGTTGGCACTGTATATGGTGGTCAGTGGTTAGCACTGTATATGGTGGTCAGTGGTTAGCACTGTATATGGTGGCTCAGTGGTTAGCACTGTATGGTGGCTCAGTGATTAGCACTGTATATGGTGGCTCAGTGGTTAGCACTGTATATGGTGGCTCAGTGGTTAGCACTGTATATGGTAGCTCAGTGGTTAGCACTGTATATGGTGGCTCAGTGGTTAGCACTGTATATGGTGGCTCAGTGGTTAGCACTGTATATGAATGCGCTATTTTGTTGGGTGGCTCTGAGTTGCAATTTGCAGCGTGGGGGACCCACAACATTTGGGTCTCTCCACGCTGAGGATTCCAGTCAGCCAGCTGCCAAGTTGTACCTGGCTGGCTACCAAAAATACAACAAAGGACTTTTTTTTTTATTTCTAGAACTAATTCTAGAAAAAAAAATGACGTAGGACTCCGCCATATTTTTGGTCCAGCCAGGTACAACTTGGCAGCTACAGACTGCCAGCAACCCCCAGCTGCCTCGTTGTACCTGGCTGCAACCAAAAATACAGCGAAGCCCATTTTTTTTTATTTCTAGAACAAATTTTAGAAAAAAAAAGACGTAGGGCTCCGCCATATTTTTGGCCCAGCCAGGTACAACTAGGCAGCTGGGGGCTGGAATCCTCAGCATGGAAAGGCCCAAGCGTTCTGGGCCCCCCATGCTGCGAATTGCAGCCCGCAGCCACCCCAGAAAATGGCGCATTCATTGAAGCGCCATTTTCTGGCGCTGTACCCATGCTCTTCCAGTTGCCCTGGTGCCGGTGGCAAACTGGGTAATAAAGGGGTTAATGCCAGCTTTTTATTGGCAGCTGGCACTAAGCCCGAGATTCATAATATAGGGCCAATGTTAGACCCACCATTAGGAATCTCTGGTAAATAGTCAGAAAATAGACACAGAGAAAAATATTTTTATTTTGAAAAAAAAACACAAACAAAATTCAGACTCCATCTTTATTATAAAGATCCGACGTAGTCCATAACGAAGGTCCCACGACGCTCGATCACCTCCGACGTAGTCCACAACGAAGGTCCCACGACGCTTGATCGCCTCTGCTCAATCCAGAGACTACAGCAAGGGATCAAGTGTCCTCTTCCTACAGTCTCTGGGATCACAGATATGGTGCACTGTATGACAATGATCTGTCATACAGTGAACCATGACTATGATCCCAGAGACTACAACAAGAGGACACTTGATCCCTTGTTGCACCCATCCATCCACCCATGCACCCATCATCCACGCATGCACACATTCACGCATGCACATCCACATCCACGCACGCTGACATCCATCCATGCAATCTGACATCCACGCATGCTGACATCCACGTACGCACATCCACGCATGCACATTCACGCACACACATCCACGCACGCTGACATCCACGCATGCACATCCACTGACATCCACACACGCTGACATCCACGCACGCACATCCACATATGCATCCACGCACGCACACATCCACGCACGCACATCCACGCACGTACATCCACACACGCTGACATCCACGCACGCACTTCCACATATGCATCCACGCACGCACACATCCACGCACGATGACATCCACGCATGCACATCCACATACGCATCCACGCACGCACATCCACACACGCTGACATCCACGCACGCACATCCACATATGCATCCACACACGCTGACATCCACGCACGCACATCCACATATGCATCCACGCACGCACACATCCACGCACGTACATCCACATACATCCGCGCTCAGTGACATCCGCGCATGGTGACATTCACGCACGCATATCCACGCATGCTGACATCCACGTACGCACATACGCACTTCCACATATGCATCCACACACGCACACATTCACGCACGCTGACATAAACACACACACATCCACGCACGAGCATATCTACATACGCATCCACGCACGCACACATCCACGCACGTACATCCACGCACGCACATCCACACACACGTCCACGCACACATCCATCCATGCACACGTCTACGCACGCACACGTCTACACACGCACACGCATGTTCACGTCCACGCATGCACATGTCCACGCACGCACACATCTGCGCACACATCCATGCACACACTCATCCATGCACGCACTCGTCCACACACGCTCATGTACGCACACATCCATGCACGCTCATGTACACGCACGCATCCACACACACACATACATATACACAACACACACACACATACATACATCCACACACACATAAACACATACATACATCCACACACACACATACATACATATACATACATGCATACACACACACATACATACATCCGCACACACATATACACACACACACACATAAACACATACATACATCCACACACACACACATACATCCATACACACACACACACATACATACACACACACACACATACATACATCCACACACACACATACATCCACACACACACACACATACATCCACACACACACACACACATACATCCACACACACACACACATACATACATCCACACACACATCCACACACATAAATACATACATACACACACATACATACACACACATACACACATAAACACATACATACATCCACACACACACATACATACATCCACACACACACACATATACATCCACATCCACACACACACACACACACACACACACACACATACATGCATACATACATACTTACCTCCCTCTCGGCTGGCCCATGTCCTCTGCAATGCCCCCATGTCTGTCAGTGTGCCGGTGAAGCGATCTGTCAGCTGACCGGCTCAGCTGACAGTCAGCTGATCGCTTCACCGGCAGATGCTGGAAGCCGCGAGGAGGACCGGACGCCTCTCCCATGCATCCTGAGGAGCAGTGAGTATTCAGACACTCGGTCACACAGGGACAGCCACGGGAAAGCAGGAATCCCAAAATGATGGGATTTCCTGTTTTCCCTGGGGCTGTTCCCGTGTGACATCATTTCCTGCGCACATACCCCTTGCCCCGCTCTGGAATGCGCATCGTCTGAACGGCGATGCGTAATTCCAGGGGTTAAAATGGGGCCTATGGGAGAACGCGCACGTAAAAAGACGGAAAGAATGAACATGTTCATTCTTTTTACGCGCGCGCTTTCTCCCATAAAAGCGCGGCCGAAAATTGCGCTGCGTGTGAACAGCAAAAGTGAAAGTGCATTCACTTTGCTGTGACACGCAGACGCAGGTCCGCTTTGGGGGGAAATACGTGCGCAAAAAAGCGCAAATAATACGCACAGTGTGAACGCAGCCTTACAACAGTCTTGAAGGAGTTCCAGAGATGTTTAGCACTTGTTGGTCCTTTTGCCTTCACTCTGCGGTCCAGCTCACCCCAAACCATCTTGATTGGGTTCAGGTCTGGTGACTGTGGAGGCTAGGTCATCTGGCGTAGCACCCCATCACTCTCCTTCTTGGTCTAATAGCCCTTGCACAGCTTGGAGGTGTGTTTGGGTCATTGTCCTGTTGAAAAATAAATGATGGTCCAACTAAACGCAATCCGGATGGAATAACATGCCGCTGCAAGATGCTGTGGTAGCCATGCTGGTTCAGTATGCCTTCAATTTTTAATAAATCCCCAACAGTGTCAGCAGGAAAGCACCACCATCACCCCTCCTGCTCCATGCTTCACAGTGGGAACTAGGCATGTAGAGTCCATCCGTTCATCTTTACTGCGTCGCACAAAGACACAGTGATTGGAACCAAAGATCTCAAATTTGGACTGATCAGACCAAAGCACAGACTTCCACTGGTCTAATGTCCATTCCTTGTGTTCTTTAGCCCAAACAAGTCTCTTCTGCTTGTTGCCTGTCCTTAGCAGTGGTTTGCTAGCAGCTATTTTACCATGAAGGCCTGATGCACTTTTTTGTTAAGTATATAATTCCACATGTGTTAATTCATAGTTTTGATGCCTTCAGTGTGAATCTACAATGTTCATAATCATGAAAATAAAGAAAGCTCTTTGAATGAGGTGTGTCCAAACTTTTGGTCTGTACTGTATATACACACATGCACACACATACACACACACACCGAGACACATTATCAGCCCACACATACAGCACCGTATATTTATTATTGGGACGGAAAGTATTAATTGTAGTCAATTCTAAAAAGTTTATTTTTTTCTCATTAACTGTATTGACTCATTAACTCTGTACTGTAGAAATTTTTGCAAATTTATTAAAAAAGAAAAATTGAAATATCACATTGTCATAAGTATTCAGACCTTAAGTCCCTTTGCTCAGACACTCATATTTAAGTCACATGCTGTCCATTTCCTTGTGATCCTCCTTGAGATGGTTCTATTCCTTCATTAGAGTCCAACTGTGTTTAATTAAACTGATAGGACTTGATTTGGAAAGGCACACACCAGTTTATATAAGACCTCATAGCTCACAGTGCATGTCAGATCAAATGAAAATCATGAGGTCAAAGGAAGTGCCAAAGAAGCTCGGAGATAGAATTATGGCAAGGCACAGACATGGCCAAGGTTACAAAAGAATTTCTGCAGTACTCAAAGTTCTAGAGAGCACAGTGGCCTCCATGATCCTTAAATGGAAGACGTTTGGGACCACCAGAAGTCTTCCTAGACCTGGCCGTCCAGCCAAACTGCCCAATCATGGGAGAAGAGCCTTGTTGAGAGAGGTAAAGAAGAACCCCAAGATCACTGTGGCCGAGCTCCAGAGATGCAGTAGGGAGATAGTTCCACAAAGTCACCTATCACTGCAGACCTCCACCAGTCTGGCCCTTATGACAGAGTGGCCTGACGGAAGCTTCTCTTTAGTGCAAAATATATTAAATCCCGCATAGATTTTGCTAAGAAAACACATGAAGAACTCCCAGACGACTATGAGAAATAAGATTCTCTGGTATCATGAGACGAAGATAGAACATTTTGGTGATAATTCTAAGCGGTATGTGTGGAGAAAACCAGGCACTGCTTATCACTTGCCCAATACAATCCCAACAGTGAAACATGATGGTGGCAGCATCATGCTATGGGGGGGGGGTTTCAGCTGCAGGGACAGGACGAATGGTTGTAATTGAAGGAAACATGAATGCAACCAAGTACAGAGATATCCTGGATATAAACCTTTTCCAGATGCTCTGGACCTCAACTTGGCCGAAGGTTCACCTTCCAACAAGGCAATAACTCTAGGCACACAACTAAAATAGCAAAGGAGTGGCTGCAGAACAACTTTGTAACCATTCTTGACTGCCCAGCCAGAGTCCTGAGCTAAACTCAATTGAGCATCTCTTGGAGAGACCTGAAAATGGCTGTCCACCAACATTCACCATCCAACCTGGCAGAACTGAAGAGGATCTGCAAGGAAGAATGGCAGAGGATCCCCAAATCCAGGTGTGAAAAACTTGTTGCATCATTCCCAAGAAGATCATGGCTGTACTAGCTCAAAAGGTGCTTCTACTCAATACTGAGCAAAGGGTCTGAATACTTATCACCATGTGATATTTCAGTTTTCTTTTTTTAATAAATTTACAAAAATTTCTACATTTCTGTTTTTTTCAGTCAAGATGGGGTGCAGAGTGTGCATTAATGAGAAAAAAAGAAAAAATGAACTTTTTTGTCATCACACGATAGATATACAGTATACTCAGTCTCTTTACTTTGCAGCTCCTATACGTGGCTCCCTCCCACATCCCATTCTAAACATAGAGTTAGGGTGGTCTCACACTTGTATAGTTTTATATTTTTGTCTTGCGTAGTAATCCCTTCCAAATTCTGAAGCCTCCTGATCAGGCATGTGTTCCAATGCTTAAATGGAGCTGCAGGGACATGTGTTGGCATCAGTTTTTCGTCAGATCCTCACCACTGTGTCTTTTTTACCTTCTTCCCGACTGCATTACTGCTGTGATTTTGAGGCTCATGAAAAATCATGATGTTTTTGGATTGTGTCCCAATGCGTCCCCAATATAATGTACTTCAATGGAGTCTGGATGCAGAAAGTGTGGATCCGGCTAACGGATCCGTTGTAATGCACTGAGCATGCCCAGAGTCTAGTTCCTGCTCCTCACAATGCATCTACCTCTACCTCAGAAAAAGGGCTTGTGCCCTATGTTATTGTGGAAAGATGTTATAAAATTTATTGTGGACATGTATATAATATGTGAGGTCCTGGTGAGAGCTGCACAAGTGGTTTAAAACCACTACTTTATTACAATAACTGTTTAAAGTGCTGTCGGGCTTTGCCAGCACAGTGGGACTTGAAATGCACAAAACTGTCAGTAGTGGCGTAGGAGTAAGAGATACGCCACATCTGACAGTTCTGTGCATAGAAGTCCCAGTGCACTGGCAAAGCCCGACAGCACTTCAAACAGTGATTGTAATAAATAAGTGGTTTCAAACCACTCATTCAGCCACTACCAGGTGCCCACATATTATAAGTATGTGCACAATACATTTTATAACATTTTCTCCCACCCTCTCCCCGGCCAGATCAGGCATCCAGCAAGCTGCAGTGACATGCATTTGTGGACGCACGGCCAGATCCAGATGAACCAGTTTTCATCCTTATCTGGCCGTGCCGCTAGTATGAGACCAGCCTTAGAGTAGGTCTGCCATATAGTTCAGAAGGGGGCTGCAGAAAACAATGTGGAGGGGGGGTACGCAGCATAAGTAGGTCTGATAAAGAGTCTCTGCCCGTGCCATACTGTCCTGTGCTGTCAGAATTCCGTCCTGTACTCCTTGTCGTGATGCTGCTGGGATTCCTGGAGGTACAACGAGGAAGAGACTTTTATTATTATTATTTATTTGTATAGCGCCATTAGATTCCATGGCGCTTTACATGTGGAAAGGGTAGACGAGGACAGGTACAATATATATGGACAATCAAGCCATACAGATACAGAAGGGGAGAGGATCCTGTCCGCGAGGGCTCACAGTCTACGCGGAACGGGTGGGGATGCAGTAGGGGGGGGGGGTGCCTATCGTGAGATGGTGCAATGGACCTGGTTTCATTGTAGGGTGTAGGTGTGATGGAAGAGGTGGGTCTTCAGGTTTCTTTTGAAGGTGTCCAGGGTAGGTGAGTGTCTAATGTGTTGGGGCAGAGAGTTCCAGAGTATAGCAGAAGCACGGGAGAAATCCTATACGCAGTTGTGAGAAGAGGAGATGAGCGAGGAATAGAGGAGGAGCTCTTGGGAGGATCACAGATTGCGTGAGGGTAGGTATTTTGAGACCATGTCAGACATGTACAGAGGGGAGAGGTTGTGGATGGCTTTGTATGTCATGGTTAGTGTTTTAAACCAAGATCTCCGAGGAGTGGGAAGCCAATGAAGGGCTTGGCAGAGGGGGGAGATGGGGGAGTAGCAGGAAGACAGATGGATAAGTCAGGCAGCGGAGTTTAGGATAGATTGGAGAGGTACAAGGGAGATAGCGGGGAGGCCAGTAAGTAGGAGGTTGCAGTTGTCAAGGTGGGAGATGATGAGAGTGTGAGTGTTTTAGCAGTGCCGTAGTCAAGGAAAGTGCTAATCCGGGAAATGTTTTTGAGCTGGAGTCAGCAGCAGGTGGTGAGGGCCTGGATGTGAGGCTTGAAGGAAAAGGAAGAGTCGAGGATTACCCTGAGGCACGTGGCGTGGGGGACTAGGGAGAGTGAACAGTCGTTGACAAGGATAGATAGGTCGGGTAGTGAGGGAGAGTGGCTTGGGGGGGGATAATGCTATCTTCCTCAGGTGTGAAGAGAGCATTTCGCTATTGAAACGTGTTGTGGATTGCAAAGAACTTTTAATAAAGGTTTGTGCCTTTAATCAATTCTATTACATTTCCTTTTGCCTCAGCGCTCCTAAAGCCCGCAGTCTCTTCTTGGATCCTTATACAGGTCCTCCTTGTGGGTGCACGGTAGAAGCAGCTCTGGGTGCAGCAACATCTCCTTTCTGGCTAAAGGACTTGTGGTGACGTGCGTTCCAGTGACGCCTACAAGCGGTCCTGTGATCACTCCAGGAAGAGCCACACGGCACAGATCTTCGGGACTCCTTCACGCTAAAACTGGGGTTGTGCAGGAGTGCACAACCAAAAGAGGTGAGTGGCCCTTTGGCTCAAACCTAATTTTAACTAGGGCTGTGGAGTCGGTACGTCAAATCACCGACTCCAACTCCTTCATACGTGGCTCATGTTTAAGTGATAAATTTATTGAAGTACAATGTGAACATCAGGCTTTAATCATTATTATGATACAATGATCAAGATATTTAGATAGACCATAAAAATAATTCATAATACTAATATTCAGCACAATCTGCATTTAACTACTGTACCCAATATATGATATATTTTAGGAGTCAGAGTAGGTCCATTTTCTACCAACTCCACAAAAATGGACTCTCACTCCAGAGCCGATTTTAACCCCCTAGACCACCCGTTCCCTGTTCTTTTGGCATTGCATATCCCGGTGTTACAAGGGCACAGACACTGTAGGAAGACACCCTGAGTCCTCCACTGTTGGGCAGCCTGGCCCCTAGTATTAATAGTGTGCACTCTGCCCTCACCATCTTGGTACAGGTTTGATCCCTTGAGAGCAGTGAAGAAATACAATCAATAATAATCCAGTGAGAGGGCTCTCCTCAGACCAGACCGAGTCTTGAAGCTCTGGACGACCGTGGTTGGTACATCACCCAGTTATTGGTCACAGCCATGTTTCAATTCTGGGGTACAACACAACTCACTGAGATCAGAGCAATCGAACCCTTGACCAGGTGGGTGGCAGCAGGCAGCGGCTCTACACACTGAGCTATGCCCTCTTTGCTCTATGCTCATGTTTGTGTACAGGCAGGAGTCCTAGACACAGATCTCCCTGCTAAATAGCCATGTCGTCTGATCGGGACAGTCCCATGATCCGGGACAGTTGAAGTCTGCTCTGCTTCATGACATTCCTGCTCTAGTACCAACTACTGGACAGAGCGCATCCGCCAGTGGGAGGCGACCTACGGCGCATGCGCACTACGTCACCAGCTACAGGTCGCCAGCAGTACTTGGGTTGCCGAGCGCACGGTGCAGCTAAACTTGCTGGTTTCTTGTCATGCCTTTTCTTCTCTCTCATTGGTGTATTCTGGGAGAGGGAGGGCTTTCTATTGGCCGCTGTGTGTTGTCCATGTAAGAGTATTGGCTGCTGTTCCCTGTCCGTCTCATAGTCGGGTTAGGCTGGTGCAGGCGGAGGAGGCAGGTCAGTGAATAGCGACAGCCGGTGTAAATAATAATAATATGCTGTACATGGCGGCCGTGATGGCTGAGCCCCGGCTGCTCCGTGCAGGAGTCCATGTCATACAAGTCAGTGGCCATGTAACAAGCAGCGCCTATGTATAGCCCTGTCCCCGGTCCCCCTGCAGAGGGCTCCCCCCCCTGGTGGGCTCCGGCACTGCACTGGCCATTATCAGGCTGTCAGTGGCCTCATCTGACCCCATCTCTTATAGTTGCTGTGATTTTGCTATTTGTCTCCCTCTCTGCTTGCTGTCAGTGAGTGGAGGCTGCCTTGGTGTCTGTTCACACAGGATCCTGCAGAGAATCAGACTCCAGAGGAGCCATCCGGTGTAATAAAGCAAAGTCTGAAATGGAGAGCGCGAAGGGAGCTCAGACTATATCCACATTATGGGGCCTCCTTTATGGCGCTGTTCTTCCCTTACAATGGGCGCAGTGATGTCCGGGGGCTTCTGGCTGGAATATCCCTACAATATGTGCATACATCTATCTATGGGGCTGTCTCCCCGCTCCCCGGCTGCTTTCTTGGGGTTGGATGTGGGGTCAGGGCGTTCTTGCTTGATTGACAGTTCAGACCAGCAGTATTGGTGTCACCGACTGCCCAAACCGTGCCCTCCTGAAGCCCTAATATTAGGCAGATTTGTTCAGAGAACAGCAGGGGCACGGAGGCTGCCGGCTTGGGAACAATCTGGGGCAGCTTCCATTCTCCATTAAAAAGAGTTGTAAGCACTGGCGTAACTACAACAGGTGTATGGGTTGCAATCGCATCCGGGCCCTGGAGCTAAGGGGGGCCCAAAAGTCCCTTTGGCCTATAGAAAAAGACTTAAGCTTTTAAAGATTTGCAAAGATTAGGGACCCTGTTGCTTTTGCATTGGGGCCCATAAGCTTCAAGTTACGCCACTGCTTGGGCTGCACAGCCACGGGAACCATTAAATGGCCTTCCGTTCTTGAGAAGAAAATCGCAAAGTTTCTTGTCTTTAGAAGCAATGTAATATTACCCATTGATAAAGTTGCCTCCTTTAAGAAATCTTAATCACTGAGTGCAATTTGGTGTAAAAAAAAAAAGAGAAAACCTGCCCACGCTCTGCTAACTGTCCCCCGCTCCACTGGGGAGTCTCCACCGCTGCTCTTAATCTGACTTTGGCTGACACCACCATACTCATAGTGCAGCAACTAATTGGGGAGTTCAGTGGCTATGCCACAGATGACAGAGGGGCCCCACTCGGCCACACTGTCAATGGGATGTCTGCATCACAGACAATGAGAGCAATGAGCAGAACATGGCGGTGGACCAGTGGATGGTATGCATAGTGGAGTTTGTTTCATACACAACTGCATCGAGGGAGAAGGTTTATTGGATGGAGACAACCCCAGAATGACTTTTTAAAGGAATTGTCCACAACTGTGACAATTACTCAATACAATATTCTTGCACTCAAGAGTAAAAACACCTTATACTCCCCTCCGATGTTGACACCAGAGTCCCCTGAGCCCTGCAGCCAGTCAGACCTTCTGTTGGATGTCAGTTTTGTTTGAAGGAAGTGAGAATGAAGTGGCCGCTGATCGGCTGCAGGGTTCAAATGGCATAATGTCACATGGGTCCCGTTGCCAACAACAGAGGTCAGTATGAGCTGTTTTTACTCTACGTGGGAGAATTTTGTAATCGAGAAGGAACTCTCCGTGTCATGGATAATCCCTTAAGCCACGTGCGGACACAGAAACAAAAGGGCCCCGTGTGCAAGAATAGTTTACTGGGTCCCTACTATAGCTCCTCAAAATACATAATTTCACCTGCTTTGCATGTGGAAATGGCCCCGTAACCTCTTGGGCCTCTGTGCAGCTGCACAGGTTGTACCAATGATGTGTCCGGCCTTTAGCTCTAATGGTACCTTTACACGCCGCCACAGAGGGTAGCAACAGGTAGGCAACGCACGTGCACGCGTGCGTTTTTAACTGTTGCTAACGGTTGCCTCTGCCGCATATACACACCGCCACAACTTGCTCCACTTTAGGTATTTTAGTTCCCCGGAAGTGCCGACGGGTGCCTCGGCTTACTACCTTTTGACTACCTTCCTTGATTTACACGCCGTTACCACAAGGGAATATGGGCGTACATCTTTCGCGCCGCAGGTACATAGGCGGGTCAGAGTTGTGTATTACGTGACGTTCGTACAGTGATTGGACAATGCAATAACATCATGATTGGCCAGCCTGCGCAGGAAGGCTGGCTAATACATGACGCTATTGCGAATGTGTAGTGTGACTGGTCAGCTCGTTAAATATGGCGCCCTGTGCAGGGACAGCCAATGGGTACAAAGTAGCCCCCACCAATGATAGTTGATGGGGCGTGGTATACATGACGCTGTGTCACGCCCCAGGGATTTCACTAGGCCACGCAAATACCGTGCCTGTGCCCCAATTACACGCCGCAACAATAGGGATTGTGCCTTCCTGTTTTTGAGCACGGCTCAGACACAGGTATCCGAAGGAACTGCAGGGCACAGGAAGGAAAGTCCTGAATTACACGCCGCCACTTCGTGGTGTTTTCATGGCAACAGGCACAATTGTGTCCGATGCCTGACGGTTTCTACCTTCCTGTGGCGGCGTGTAAAGGTACCATAAGTGTCTGTTCACATTTTAGAATTGGAAAATGAAAAGGAGTTTTCCAGAAAAATCCACTTAAAACAAAACATTCATTCAAGTAACTCATTTTAAACAAGGTAAAGAATATTTATACCGTGTTAGCCAGTAGATAGAAAAATATATTGCAATCTGAGAGTCCTCAGTGGTTGATACCTTTTAATGGCTAACTGAAAAGATGGTAAACATAGCAAGCTTTCGAGACGACTCAGGTCTCTTCTTCAGGCTGATAATGACACAAATTCTGAAGACACATACATTTATACATAAGCAATAGAGAAAAAAAAAAAAAAAAAAAAAAGGAAGGGGAAAGAAGAGAACAGAAAAAAAAAAAAAAATGGCAAAACAGTGTTATATGCTCTGGTGGATATGACAGGTGACTCAAAGCAGAGTCGGGTAGGGAGGGGTGGAGGAGCAGGGACAGAGAACCATCCACCTAATACATTGGTTCAGCTTATCTTAGAAATCTGGTTTCTCTGTCCCTGCTCCTCCACCCCTCCCTACCCGACTCTGCTTTGCATCACCTGTCATATCCACCAGAGCATATAACACTGTTTTGCCATTTTTTTTTTTTTTCTGTTCTCTTCTTTCCCCTTCCTTTTTTTTTTTTTTTTTTTTTCTCTATTGCTTATGTATAAATGTATGTGTCTTCAGAATTTGTGTCATTATCAGCCTGAAGAAGAGACCTGAGTCGTCTCGAAAGCTTGCTATGTTTACCATCTTTTCAGTTAGCCATTAAAAGGTATCAACCACTGAGGACTCTCAGATTGCAATATATTTTTCATTTTAAACATTTTGTCTTGTGTATTAGAAAGATATATTTTTTACTTGCATTTGATGTTCAGTGTGGACAATGTGGCTGAAGGAGGGATGGATTTCTTTTACTTCTTAATTTCTGTTTTCCATAGGCGAATAAATACGTTCCATTCAGCTTTGATGACAACTTACAGGGGGCTTCTGCTTTGTATTAAGAACTTCATAGGAAGTCATCCTTATAGAAGGAGCAATACTGCCCCCTGGAGCCTGCCCCCTGCCTGCAGGGTCAGCGCTGGAGTAAACAGTGACCTCAGCGTAGGTCATCACTCTGTCCAGGGAGGAAGTAGCCATGCTGGAGCCAAGGGCGGAATCCAGGGTAAAGTATGGCTTCTCTCTTATCAGGATAAATCCCATTGGTAACTTTTAAAGGAGTTGTCCATCACTTAGACAACCTCTTTCCAATTCATATGTTTCCTCCCATTTAAAATAACAACACTTAAGGCCCAGTTACACACACAGATAATTGTGCAGAGATTGTTCGCAGATCTCTGGTTGCAGTGAAATCATGGACACATTGTTACATTTGTACACAGCCACAAAATGGAATAATGTGTCCATGATTTCACTGCAACCAGAGATCTGCGAACAATCTCTGCACAATTATCTGTTTGTGTAACTTGGCCTTTATGCTCGCCTCCGGTGCCAGTGTTGTTCTGGTGGTGTTAACACCGTCTCTCTTGGGATCGTGTATCTATATGACGTCAAGCAATCCCTGCCGCCGTTCAGCGGTCGTTTCACTCACCTCACCTTCAGACAAACCACTTACCGTACATGCCAACATCACTGGAGCAAAATTTACACCGGAAGTGTTTATAAGTGTTATTAATTTAAATATGGGAAACGCACAGGTTGAGGAATTGTCCGAGTAGTCGACAACCCCTTTAATAAAGTGTGGAAACCCCTTTTAACACTTCCTACAGCTGTTGTTTGCTACAATTGTATCCAGTATTAGGTAATCCTCCATGAGCGAATTACATCATAAATGGCACATGTCTCTTCTATCCTGATAGATGCTGGAATTATGGAGCCATTTGGGATAATAGGATAATATTGGCAAAATTATAGAGTCCAGGCTTATGCTGCATTTCAGCTTGGTTGCTTATTACTAATGTATGAAAATCTGGTCTGAGCAAATCTCCACCCCATGTTTGGTGTGTTTTTCTTCTTACTACAGCCATATGAAAAAGTTTGGGCACCCCTCTTAATCTTACTCATTTTTTATTGTTTAAAATTGTGTTTTTGCAGCAGCTATTTCAGTGTGATATATGTAATAACTGATGGACACAGTAATATTTCAGGTTTGAAATGAGGTTTATTGTACTAACCGAAAATGTGAAATATGCATTATTTCAAAATTTGACAGGTGCCAAAGTATGGGCACCATCATGATTTTCATGATTTGAATACTCCTAACTACTTTTTACTGACTTACTGAAGCACTGAATTGGTTTATTAACCTCATTGAGCTTTGTAGTTCATAGCCCGGTGTATCCAATCATGAGAAAAGCTATTTCAGGTGTCCACTTGCAAGTTGTTCTCCTATTTGCATCTTCTCTGAGGAGTAGCAACATGGGCTCCTCAAAACAGCTCTCAAATGATCTGAAAAAAAAGATTGTTCAACATAGTTGTTCAAGGGAAGGATACAAAAAGTTGTCTCAGAGATTTAACCTGTCAGCTGTCACTGTGAGGAACATAGTAAGGAAATGGAAGACCACAGGGACAGTTCTTGTAAAGGCCAGAAGTGGCAGGCCAACAAAAATATCAGAAAGCCAGAGAAGAAGAATGGTGAGAACAGTCAAGAACAATCCACAGACCACCTCCAAAGACCTGCAGCATCATCTTGCTGCAGATGGTGTCACTGTGCATCGGTCAACAATACAGCGCACACTGCACAAGGAGAAGCTGTATGGGAGAGTGATGTGAAAGAAGCCGTTTCTGCATGCACGCCACAAACAGAGTCGCCTGAGGTATGCAAAAGCACATTTGGACAAGCCAGTTTCATTTTGGAAGATGGTCCTGTGGACTGATGAAACAAAGATTGAGTTGTTTGGTCATACAACAAGGCGTTATGCATGGCACCACAAAAACACAGCATTCCAAGAAAAACACTTGCTACCCACTGTCAAGTTTGGGGGAGGGTCCATCATGCTTTGGGGCTGTGTGGCCAATGACGGCACCGGGAATCTTGTTAAAGTTGAGGGTCGCATGGATTCCACTCAGTATCAGCAGATTCTTGAGAATAATGTTCAAGAATCAGTGTCGAAGTTGAAGTTACACCAGGGATGGATCTTTCAGCAAGACAATGATTTAAAACACTGCTCCAAATCTACTCAGGCATTCATGCAGAGGAACAATTACAATGTTCTGGAATGGCCATCCCAGTCCCCAGACCTGAATATCATTGAACATCTGTGGGATGTTTTGAAGCAGGCTGTCCATGCTCGGCGACCATCAAACTTAACCGAACTGGAATTGTTTTGTAAAGAGGAATGGTCAAAAATACCTTCATCCAGGATCCAGGAACTCATTAACAGCTACAGGAAGCGACTAGAGGCTGTTATTTTTGCAAAAGGTGGATCTACTAAATATTAATGTCACTTTTCTGTTGAGGTGCCCATACGTTTGCACCTGTCAAATTTTGAAATAATGCATATTTCACATTTTTGGTTAGTACAATAAACCTCATTTCAATCCTGAAATATTACTGTGTCCATCAGTTATTACATATATCACACTGAAATAGCTGTTGCACAAAAACAATTTTAAACAAAAATAATGAGTAAGATTAAGAGGGGTGCCCAAACTTTTTCATATGACTGTATATGTATGAACAGTGTTCAGTATTCCACAGTAGACTTTCTGTCACTTCCTTCTTGGAAAAGTCAAAGTAAAATCCGCAGTGACGAAGAATGGATTGCGTTGAATGCTGATTTTGTTGCAGAAAAGCTTTGCACATTTCACCTTATAAAGAGTGAAGTCCAAGCTGATATATTCCGCACAAATTGACAAGCTGCTGATTTTAAATCCATCAGTCAAAATCAGTAGAATATTTGCATCATAGTCAGCAAATTAGATATTGAACTTGTCATCACTATTTTACATGTTAAGTAAAGGCAGGGACATAATGACGCTGTTATACAGGTTCAATAGATATCATTAATTAGGAAATCCGCATCCTGATTGCTCTTATATCCACATTTGATGGCTGGGTGCAATAAGCTTTTTGTGCATTGAGTTGGGATTGTGGTTAAGATCTTTGGCTCTGCCTGTGCCCCTCGGCCTTCCTTTGGTGTCTGTATGTGCCAGCACATGGCACAGAATCTTTTCACTACGGTCTTCAGTAAAATGTTGTGGGTGGCGGTGCATGCACAGATTCAAATCTCTTCTCTTTCACAAGACCCAGAGGCAGGCGGAGGGGGCCAGGGCAGAGCCGAAAACCTTACGTGCAGTCCTGCCCCAATGCACCGAAAGTTTATTGCACCCAACCTTCAAATGTCGATTAAAGAACAACCAGGATGCAGATTTCTTCACTAAAGATATGTATTAATTCAATATAACAGCCTATTGTTACTCTGACATGCTAAATTGTGACAACCAGTTCTGTTTACAGCAGCCTTATATGTTCGAGCACCATCTCCTGTTTATACACTGTTGTGTGATTTACCGCTACTGATGATGAAGGTGCTTTGTCCGTCCCACAGCAGAGAACAAGCAGGGAAAGTCTGGTTTAGATTTGCCACATCGCTTCCCAGGACTCAGTAGAGGCCATATCTACTTACGTAATAGCAAAGTCTCGTCTGTCATCCACTTCTGGCATCATGTTGGCTGCATACCTCGTGCTGGCAGCAACCATATTTGCACACCCAGCTGATGGGTGTGCAACTTGGCATCCGCTGGCAGTGCTGGTCCCTTGTGCAGTACCACAAGTGGAGACTATGGCACCCAAAAATTATGACCTCCTCAACCGATGCCAGGAACTCGCCATATGCAGCCTGCAGACTGCTGCCCGCACTGCTGAATTAGGAACTATGCCTGCGCAAACCCTGCAAGCGTCGGTGCAGTTCCTCAGACTGCTGCCATCTTTGGAGTCCTGGGTGTCCAAAGATGGTGGTGGCCTCAGTAACTGCACCTGCACACGCCATATTCGTGCAGGCGCAGTTCCTCATACAGCCGCCATCTTTGTACACCTGCGTATGCAAAGATGGCAGCTGTGTGACTTGGTCATGCCGCTGCCAACTTTGTACACCACAGGATGGGAACAGACAGCACAGTGCGAGGAGAGCGCACAAGGTGGGGCACAGAGATCGCACAATGGCGGGCACAGAGCACACAGAGAGCTCGCACTGGGGGAGTGGCAGAAACTGATTGTACAAATATGGCGCGCACTGGTGGCGTCAGTGGTAACCGCCGCCGCTGACACCTCACCACCTGAGTAAGTGTGCATGCATGTAACCATCGTGCATGCACACTTACCCCACCATCTTTGGACAGCACAGGGGGAGGAGACAAGGCACAGTGGGTAGAGAGTGCACGGGGTGGCAGGGAGAGCGCACAAGGGGAGTGGTGGACTCACGGGGCAGGGAGAGCGCATAGGAGTGCAGAGAGTGCGCAGAAGGAGGGACAAGCACACGGGGGGGGGGAGACAGCTCAGAGGGGAGGACAGAAAAAGGGGGGAGACCGCATACATTGGGGAGAGCGCACAATGGGAAGACAGCACAAAGGAGAGAACACAGATGGGAGAAGACAGCACAGGGGCCACAGATAATGCATACATGGGAGACAGCTCAAAGGAGAGAGTACGGGGGAGAAGAGCGCACAGGGGAAAGATAGGTCAAAGGAGAGAGCACAGAGGGGAGAAGACCGCAAGTCACAAATATTTTTGGCATCTTGTTTGACACTTGCTGTTGTGCGACCACAGTTACCGTGAAGCCTATTGCATACAAGTGGATTATGAAGATTGATGATCTTTCTATTTCTACACCAGCAGAGTCGTAGCTAGGTTTTCCTTTAGTTCTGTATTTAAGCAGTGTAGCCAGGGCACGTGCCCATGTACCCCCTAAATACGTCCCTCTATGTTATAAAGTGTAAAAGTCTTTTAGTCCATTCTTTGTGATCCATTACCAGCTCTCTGACCTTCTGTGTTGTATATCATGTATCAATGGGGTTTACAACCAGAAGTCCGGCTTCTTCTCTCTTTTAGAAACCATAGCGTTTCACAATGCTGTATTCCCACACTGATGTGTATCTTGAAGTAACACATTGCAAGTGCGGTATTTTAGGGGTTGTGGTATTCACTTCGTTTTTCCTTCTTGTGAACAGTAGCCAGTGAAGACATTCTTCTGAATGATTAACATAAGCTGAGCTTTAGCAAGCGAAAATAGATCTAGGTTATGAGGTTAGAATGGGAATAGATGTAATGGGACATGCTTGTAGGGGAAGGGACAGCTGAGCGGCCGGGCAGGAGCATGAGCTTTTTACATATTTAGAGGTAACACTGAGATGGGTAAAGGGAAGTTATCATCAGAACATGTCCGATTGTTTAAAGCAGATCTTTATTTTAAAAGGAAACTGCCATCAGGATTTTATGCCTCAAACTATTGTCAGGTACTTTTATAGGTATATTGTATTCTAATGGCTACTAGTGCAATGGGCTGGCCCTGCACCGACAGCTCGCCTGCCCATTCTTTGCCTACTTTCTGCCAGGTCACTGAAACATGAGGCAGACAGTAGGTGAGGAATAGGAAGAGAGCGCAGGAGAGCTGGAAGTGCAGGGTACACTTTACATACATTAACCCCTCAGTCAGGTCCCTGACTTTGATGCAGGCTTGCACACGGAGCCCACTCCTTACTCGGCAGATGATGCCTTTACAGCTGTTGGTGTAGGCGGAGCGAAGCTCTGCCCATGTCTGTTAAATGGCTCTGTCAGTCTCTGACAGCAGCATTTAATGCGCATCGGTTGGTGGGGGTGTCATTCCATCAGCGCCTGTGACGTGATCGCAGGGTGCTCATGGCTTGCCGAGGGTTTGCTGAAGACCCCTGTGCTTATCATGACGGTACTCCTGTAATCACCAGCGTTCAGCTGACATTCTTAGGGGATCATGATTAACGCTATACAGAGCTGTGTATTGTCTCATTGAAAATAAAGCAATAAAAAAAAATAACAAGTTTGGTATCACTGAGTTTGTAAAAGTTTGATCTATCAAATTATAAAATACATTAATCTTATTAGTAAGCAGCATAACGAGAAAAAACTAAAAGTGCTAGAATAGCACTATTTTGGCTGTAGCTACACACAGCCCCATATCTCGAAAATTGGAATTGTTATAGGTCTATTTAATGTTTGTCATCTGTGTACTCGTACTGACCTAGAGAATCATACTGCTGGGTCAGTGTTGCCATATAATGAGCAAAGGAAATAAAAAAAGAAACTGTAAAATATTGTGGAACTTCATTTTTTTGCAAGTTCAACGCACTTGGAATTTTTTTCCCGCTTTACAGTTCATCACGTGATAAAACGAATGATGGCATTCAAAAATACAACTTGTTCCGTAAAAAATAAGCCATTATACATCTATATGGATGGAAAATTAAAAAGATTTAGCTGTTGGAAGAAGGGGAGGAAAAAAAGTAAAAAGGAAAATAGCCTGGTCATGAAGGGGTTAAGGTCCAGAATTAAAGTGCCTTTACATGTATGCCATCAGTATGGGGTGTAAATGATGACTGGTTTTGATTAAAAGGAATCTGTCACCAGGTTTTCGCTATGTCACTTGAGATCTGCTTGATGTAGGGGCAGAGACCCTGATTCCAGTGATCTATCACTTACGTGGTGTGTGTTGAATTTTTAATTTAATCAGTGTTTTATCAGAAGTAGCATTTCTCTCAATGCTGAGCTCTGTATAACTCTGTCCACACCTCTGATTGGCAAAAGTTGGCAATTATTGACGGGCAGGGCTGTGGAGTCGGTAAGGCAAACCTCTGACTCCTCAATTTTCCTGAATCCGACTCCCTCATACATGACTCATGTTTAATACGTTTATTGTAGTACAATGGTAACATCAGGCTTTTAATCATTAGTATGATATCATAATCTATTTAGGTAGAACATAAAATACATTTATTGGAATACAACTTTGGAACACAAAAACTAAAATCAGAATTAATTGTAAACAGGGGCGTAACTACAATAGGTGCAGGGGTTGCGATCGCACCCGGGCCCTGCAGCCTAGGGGGGCCCCAAAAGTCCCTTTAGCCCATAGAAAAAGACTATTACTATTAAAGATTTCCAATAATTGAGGGTCCCGTTGGAGCTTTCGCATCGGGGCCCCAGGGCCTGACGTTATGCCACTGATTGTAAACATGCAATACTCTATTCAGTAAGTGGGAACTAACTGTACCCAATTTATTATGTATTTCTAGAGTCGGCATATTTCATAATGACTTTGACTCCATCAAAATGGGCACAGACTCCACAGCCCTGGTGGCAGGATGATACAGAGATATGGAATATGTAGGGCTATCTGGAAGCCTGTTTACTAGTCCTGAAGTGATAATCTCCTGCTGATAAAGCAGTTTTTCTATGCCACAGAATACGGTAGTAATGTATCCATAAAATACGTATGACATTAGGATGGTCTGTGTGCCATCTGTTCTTTTTTTTCTCGCACCCATAGTTATGCATTGGCAAGTCTCGGCCATTTTAACCTGCTATACACAGCATGTTGAGATTTTTTCCTATGGCAGAATACAGTGTGAGAGAAAAATCGCAGATCAGCACTGACTCATTGAATAACGTGGGTCTGAGTGTAATGCCATTTTTTTTTTTCGCATTTCACTCTCTTAGGGCAGGGACACACTGTCCAACAGACATCCCAGTTTGACGGAGGAGTCTCGGAAAGGGCTGGATCAGTGACCCTGAACGACCTCTCCCTGTCTGGACGGGGCTGTCCACTGCTTGTGTTTTTGTGCAGCTCCACACTCCCCGTCCTGACAGAGAGAGGTCGTTCAGGGTCACTGATCCAGCCCTTTCCGAGACTACTCCGTCAAACTCGGATGAGTGTGTCCGTGCCCTTATGTTTAATACGTAAGTGTGAGGTTAAATAAGGTGAGACCCACCTATTTTGCTATTTTTGTTTCACACAGTTTTATTGAATATTTTCATATATAATATACAAAAATTAAAAAGTATCCATACAAGGAAAAGCAAAAATGGCAACCTATTTTGCTTTTTAATAAAGATTATGATATAAAAAAAATGGCCAAAATGCTTTAAAAATTCACTTAACACAAAAACCCTAGTTAAATATCAGGCCATTTTCTGGTGATAGCTTCCTTTTAAATCACATTCTGCAGTCATATTTTTCCCAAAGCATAAAACCGCTTCCTGCATTAGCCAATTACAAGGGCGCTGGATGGCATCAAAGAAGTATTGTCAGATGTCCATTCATTTTTAGATACAGCCGGATTAAACCATCTAGAAGCAGTTCCAAAGAGAAACAATATGTGCACTAAGGTGGTTGTTCTGCAGCCATGTAATCCCATCCCAGGCAGGGAACAGACTAGGCAACCCTGTTTGGACTGATTATTTCTATTCTATTTCTGGACATTCATATGTGATGACTGAAATTACGTTGTGAAACAAGTTGGTGTAGGAAAGGCAGAGATGTAGGATTTAAGCATTACACATTGGAGAAACCTAAATGCTGTCTATATGGGAGCAAAGCAGCACTTAGCAGCCTAAGGCTAAGGCTGCGTTCACACGCTGCGCAATTACTGAGCTATTGATCCGCTTTGTACGGATCCGCTATTGCAGTGGAGTGCAGTGATATACACGGATGTTAGCTGTCCCGGCCAAGTCAATGCATTTCACTATTAGGCATTCAGTCACTGCACTTTTTACGGAGCCGCTTTTAGGCTCAAAAGCCGGTCTGTAGAAAGAAGGCACATGTCATATTTATGCATTTTTTCTCTGCGTTTATACTCACCTCGCCATGCTTCCACGCTGATCTCTCTTCATCCCGATACTGTAGGACCTGTGAAGGACCCTAAACAGCACCATATGACCGAGCGACAGGGTCCTAGAGGTTGCGGCCGCAGCGCCTGCAGGATAAGGAGAGATCACTGACGGTCACAGAGGGAGCGTGGCAAGGTGAGTAAGCCCAGTCAAAAAGCACAGCGGCGTTAACACACATCGTATTGCTGCATTCTGCGAGGATCCGTTCTTTGTGCAGTTTTTGCACCAAAGACAGATCCTCACAAAACGCAGCAATATGCTGTGTGTGAACGCAACCTTATATCACATGTCTAGTAATAATCTATTAGAACAGATCCTGCAGAGATCAGTTTGCAAAATAGTTGTACAGATACAACTTTTTTGTCCATTTTGAATAACTTGATTTTTGTAGAATCTGTTTTTCTAACATTGGAGCCTATGGAAAATGGATCCATTAAGGCTGCTTTCACATCAGCGTTTCTCGGCATATCCGGCCTTTTGCCTGATCTGTGGGTTGCCGGAACACTTTTGGCAAGACTGCATTTGACCTAATGCACACCCTATGGGACTTGCGCACATGTGAGGCACCTGTGGTTTTGCCGTGATCTGGCCAATCCAGCACTTGCAGCAACAGACAAAAACTGCTGCTAGCAGTGTTTTTTCTGACTCGCCGCAAGTGCAAAACCGGAAGTGCCCCACATAATAATGGGACTTGTGGACATGAGGTCAAACACAGTCTTGCCGCAAGTGTTCAGGCTACCAGCAGATGCGTCAAACCGCCGGATCTACCGGAAATGCTGAGAAACGCAGATGTGAAGGCAGCCGTACCTGATTGATATTTAGCCTCTGTTTTTCTTTCATTTGTAAAGGATCTGTTTTTTGCTTCCAGGATCTGTTTCAAATGGACGATAAATAACAATTGCTTCAGGGGTCGGTTTTCCATAGACTCACATGTAAAAAAAAAGAGCTCTTGAAACAATCCATTTTTTCAAAAGTGACAAAACGTTGTGTCTGCAGAACTGTCTGCCAGTGGATCTCTGCAGCCAGGGTCCGTACTAACAGATGGTTACTGGACATGAGAACTCTATCTAAACTCCTAATGACCGGGCGAGTTTTCACTTTTGTGCTTACATTCTTTCCTCCCCTTCTCCCAAGAGCTATCAATATTTTTCTGTCATCACCCCTCTGAAAATTCTGGAAAAAAATTCCTATGAAGATGAAATGGAGAGAAAAAATCTCAATTTTGCAATATTTTTTTTGTGCTTTTTACAGTTTCGTTTTCATGTCATTCTCTGTGCAGTGAAAAATGACTTGGCTGCATGACTTTCTAGGTCGGAACAATTACGGTGATTCAAATTGTGGATAGTTTCTTTTACATTTTTTTCCTGTTTTAGACTCTATTCCCTAAATGAGTGTTTAGCGAGTTTTTGATATTGCATTATTTGTATGTTTATTAGGCTAAATGTGTTTTTTTGTGCATTCTATTATACCGTACTAGCTGGGTGCCCGATGCAGATGCATCGGGATTCTAGAAGAGCGAGTCTCTGACTCGCAATGGCCGCTTCGCGGCCAATGCTTCGCGCTGCTAAGGCGACTCGCCATGCCCGCTGCGCGGGCATAGCGAGTCGCCTTAGAACTGCTCGCAATGGCCGCTGCGCGGCCAATGCTTCGGTCGTATCCACATGACCACGCTGACTCGCAGCGCGAGCGGACTCAGAAGGGGCAAAAAACCCATTCGTGATTATATAATAGATGTGTTTTCATTGAACTTTTGATGTTTTTTCACATTGCTATCTCATGCTTTAAATGAAAGCTGCTCTATTTTTGATATTTGTCTTTGACAAAACTTTATTGACATAATTGTGTGGATTACATACGTTTTTGGAGAATAATTTTTCCTTTACCTTCATGACTGTTTGGCTATGTTCATACTTTGCATTTTTGATCCGTTTTCTTTCTGGTGCGTTTTTCTCTGTTTATAGCTGGAAGTCTGGATCAGCTTTTCCAAAAAAAAACATTAGAAACGTTTCATCCGTCTTTGATCCGTTTTGGATGCATTTTTTCTGGTGCTTGTTTTCATCCCATAGACAAAGGTTTCGTTGGGAAGAGCAGATTAGAAAAGCTCAGCCATAATTGACAGCTCATTCCTTTTACAGATCACTTTTAAAGTGAAACAACGTACCAGGTGATTTCATATTTCATCTCATATTCAGAATAAATACCAATACATTGTGCCCCTCCGCTCCCGCCCACTTCTATGATGTTACCTCTCCCCCTCAGGAAGCACTAGCTTCCATTTACTAAAGGCTGCAAAAAATAGACCGTCCGGTCTGCTCATGCGCGATCGTCGCTTAACGACGACCACAACAACTTCCTGCCACCAGCACCTGCGTCCTTGTGCATTTCCGGATGCCACTACCTGGACACAACGCTGGCATACACCTCATTAACCTTAAGTACTATTTAAAGCACATCTTACAGCACAGGGCAGCGACACGTGTTGGGTGTTAGTGCATTAGCTGCCCATGCTCTGATTTCACAGACAGGATCTAGGTGATATTTACTACTGGTACCACTTTTGGTCTCACATTATGAGACAGTTCTTCCTGGCTCTTAATCCTTTGTGACTAACCTTTGAATCTAGACCTTGGAAGTTCTCATATATTCTTGTTTGTTTGCCATACAGGGTCACTAATTGACTAGATTGAACAATCCCTAGGATGAGTTACATGTGATTCTTTTCTTTATTTTGCTAATAGGAGCCTCCTTTACATGCACTTTATGTGCAGGCAATACTGAAACACATCAGTGTGTCCTTAACAGTATACTACTGGTCAGCAGACACTTTAATTCTGTTATGCATTTGTCACTTTTGGGATCCTGTATGAGACCTTGCTGTGATTCTTACCCTTATTACAGCCCTAGGCATTTTTCTTCATTAGAGAACTTGAATTGTCTCCCCTAAATGTTGGTACAGGTTTTTCCATCCAGGGGCTCCAACATCATACAAACTATGTCCATCCATGTTGTGAATACACGCCAGTATTGAAATCCTGTGTGAACACATAGATATGTATAGCAGTCCTTGCAATTGTTGTTGCAACTTACTGGTTGCAGTGAAATCATGGAGACATTGTTCCATTTGTACACAGCAACAAGATAGAACAATGTGTCCATAATTTCACTGCAACCAGTAAGTTGCCAGCACCCTTACACGCCGCAACCGTGGCGAGGAATCTTGACGACGATATGGCACCGTCCCCGTCAAATTGCCTGCCAGTTACTGCGTGTGTTTGGGGAATTTGGCGGCGATAAAAAACCTGTCACCTGGTTCCGATTTCACAGCACTGCTTCAAAATCAGAGGTAATCATGAAGGCGAGATTCCCTGAATCTGCGTCGCCTATTGATTTCCCGTAGGCGTACCACAGCGTGCTGGAGTCCGCGCCCCGTCAGCGATGATTGGTGGTGGCTACTGTGTTCCCATTGGCTGTCAGTTGACAGTTGGTACAAACTCCGATAGACTATGGCGTCATGTTATAGCCAGCCTTCCAGAGCAGACTGACCAATCATAACGCTATTGCGTTGTCCAATGAGCGTGTTTGCGGCGCGGTGTAAACCAGTCTGGCACGCCTATGTTTTTGCCGCGCTGAACATGTACGCCCACATTCCTTTGGTGATTGAGGCGCGTGAAGCAGCGAGGGAAGTTGACCGGATTTTTTCCGCTGTTGGTGAGGCGATCTCCGGGGGGACACGTCGCCTTAGTTTGAGGGCGAAATTGCGGCGTGTAAAAGAGTCATCGGTGATCTGAGGCGACCTTGAAAAACGTGCACACGCACGTTAGATCGCCTCATATCGCCACCAAAAATTGCGACGTGTAAAGGTACCCTAATGGGCATGGGCAATATGTGTTTTTTTAGTGTTTACACGTATTTTTAATTGTTTTTAATCTTGTTTGGTAATTTGTGTTATTTGAATTGTTTTGCCTAATAAAATTGTGGTTTGTTCAAAACTTCTAATTGATTAAATTCCTTGATCCCGGTCAACAGTACACGTTCCTATTCTTCCTTACCAGCATCTAGTTAGTCATAACTTTGCTGTCTGCAAAATGATAGACACCTCTGAGGAATCTGACAGATCCAATCATTTGTCAGAGGAGTCTTTCAGGCACTAGGAGTATAGGTTGCATGGCCGATCCATCCAGCACTGCATTGTGGGCTTAGGTGTAACGGAAACCACAGCGTCGGGAGAATCGATCCCTAAAGGAATTGTCCACTTCCATCTCCACGCATCACTGAGGGTCCTACAGGTTAATCACTGCTAGTCAGCAGGTTACTCCTCGCTTTGAAATATCCCTAGTGTTCTCTTGTAATACTTTTGCCAGTAAAAAATCAAGTTCTCGTGTAAGATTTCTGTCCTTGAATTGCTTGTTCACATGCTCATAAGTCATAGGGATATTTTCCAAGATTAATCCTTCATGAAACATTGACGTCAGTGTGAACCGTTTAATGTGATTACAAGAGAAGGTGTTGTCCTCAGGACCTGCAGATGCCAACACAAACAGCCATTTATAAGCTTTTCGTATCTATAAAACAATTATTTGCCAGATAAAGACATAATGGCCCGCGTTTATGTAGTAAACACCTAAATTACTATCTAGCTCCTGGTTAATCACTGATTTCTGTGCATTATTGTGCTTTGGTTTGCTCTCACTGATATAGTGGATAACCCATTATCTTTGTTATTGTCTTCCCTTATTGAAACGATGATCCTTGCTAAAGCCTCCCATACACATTACACTAATGTCTGCCAAACACACCGATATTGATGGGTTTAGTCAACAGTCTAAGGCCACACAGGCCAGTTTTTTTTAAATACGAAGGCTATCTGTTATTTTCATGGTACTTATGACTATATGGAGCTGTTCACATGTCATATTTTTTCCTCGGACCAAGTGGTCCTTACGAAATCAGTAAGACATCTCCGATACTTGATCTGAGCATCAGATGAAAATCGGTAATACAAGTCTATAGGTCAGTGAAAAATATCTGACAGCATTCGGATGCCATCTACAGTTAGGGCCAGAAATATTTGGACAGTGACACAATTTTGGCGAGTTGGGCTCTGCATGCCACCACATTGGATTTGAAATGAAACCTCTACAACAGAATTCAAGTGCAGATTGTAACGTTTAATTTGAAGGGTTGAACAAAAATATCTTATAGAAAATGTAGGAATTGTACACATTTCTTTACAAACACTCCACATTTTAGGAGGTCAAAAGTAATTGGACAAATAAACAACCCAAACAAAATATTTTTATTTTCAATATTTTGTTGCGAATCCTTTGGAGGCAATCACTGCCTTAAGTCTGGAACCCATGGACATCACCAAACGCTGGGTTTCCTCCTTCTTAATGCTTTGCCAGGCCTTTACAGCCGCAGCCTTCAGGTCTTGCTTGTTTGTGGGTCTTTCCGTCTTAAGTCTGGATTTGAGCAAGTGAAATGCATGCTCAATTGGGTTAAGATCTGGTGATTGACTTGGCCATTGCAGAAGGTTCCACTTTTTTGCACTCATGAACTCCTGGGTAGCTTTGGCTGTATGCTTGGGGTCATTGTCCATCTGTACAATGAAGCGCCGTCCAATCAACTTTGCAGCATTTGGCTGAATCTGGGCTGAAAGTATATCCCGGTACACTTCAGAATTCATCCGGCTACTCTTGTCTGCTGTTATGTCATCAATAAACACAAGTGACCCAGTGCCATTGAAAGCCATGCATGCCCATGCCATCACGTTGCCTCCACCATGTTTTACAGAGGATGTGGTGTGCCTTGGATCATGTGCCGTTCCCTTTCTTCTCCAAACTTTTTTCTTCCCATCATTCTGGTACAGGTTGATCTTTGTCTCATCTGTCCATAGAATACTTTTCCAGAACTGAGCTGGCTTCTTGAGGTGTTTTTCAGCAAATTTAACTCTGGCCTGTCTATTTTTGGAATTGATGAATGGTTTGCATCTAGATGTGAACCCTTTGTATTTACTGTCATGGAGTCTTCTCTTTACTGTTGACTTAGAGACAGATACACCTACTTCACTGAGAGTGTTCTGGACTTCAGTTGATGTTGTGAACGGGTTCTTCTTCACCAAATAAAGTATGCGGCGATCATCCACCACTGTTGTCATCCGTGGACGCCCAGGCCTTTTAGAGTTCCCAAGCCCACCAGTCAATTCCTTTTTTCTCAGAATGTACCCAACTGTTGATTTTGCTACTCCAAGCATGTCTGCTATCTCTCTGATGGATTTTTTCTTTTTTTTCAGCCTCAGGATGTTCTGCTTCACCTCAATTGAGAGTTCCTTTGACCGCATGTTGTCTGGTCACAGCAACAGCTTCCAAATGCAAAACCACACACCTGGAATCCACCCCTGACCTTTTAACTACTTCATTGATTACAGGTTAACGAGGGAGACGCCTTCAGAGTTAATTGCAGCCCTTAGAGTCCATTGTCCAATTACTTTTGGTCCCTTGAAAAAGAGGAGGCTATGCATTACAGAGCTATAATTCCTAAACCCTTTCTCCGATTTGGACGTGGAAACTCTCATATTGCAGCTGGGAGTGTGCACTTTCAGTCCATATTATATATATAATTGTATTTCTGAACATGTTTTTGTAAACAGCTAAAATAACAAAACTTGTGTCACTGTCCAAATATTTCTGGCCCTAACTGTATGTGATGTCCGTTTTTCACTGACACGTAAAAGAAGGTGGAAAAACGTTTGTTTTTTTCGTCAGTGAGAAATAGTGATCTCATTAAATTGTGATGACATATTGATTAAAAGAACTGATGAAATCCAGTCCGCTTTTCTCGTTCGTCAAAAAAACTGACATGCAAAAGAGCCGTAATGTGGATGTGGGCCCCAGACAGATGATTGTTGGTTGCTCCTAAAGGCTACTTCACACGCTACAATATTGTTAACGATATCGTTGAAACGTCACGCTTTTTTGATCATTCGAACAATCTCGTTTGTGCATCGTTGCGCGTAAATATACAATCTTGAAACGACAAATTGTTGGATCGATCATCAAAAATTTGAGATCCTGACCTCAAATCTATTGTTCGTCGTCCAATTAACGTTCTGGGAAGCAGCAACATCGTTCAGTGTGACACCTTTTTGAACGATGTTGTTCATAATTCTCCTGTTCCTGCCGCTTTGTAACATCATTCACTAGTTCTTCTCAAGGTAGCTGGCGCGTTGCCAAATTTAAGATCGTTAGCGATATCCATGCGTGTGACAACGCACTAACGATGAAAAACCAATGCAAAAACCGTATAAGTATCACACAAAAGGCGCTCTGCTGTAAAAATAAATAGCAAGTGCCGTAACAAAAACAGGGCCTTTTGGTTTATACGTTTTTGCAAAAAACGTACAGTAAGCTGCCTCACCAACTTCACGGTGGGCCCTGGTAGAGACAGTCCTAACTCTGTCCCTAGATGCTAGGTTAAAAACCTGCCAGTGTGTACATACCTCTGGGCAGGGTGCGGGAGAGCACAGGAAAATCTCACCTTGTATGGCTGTGTGGCTGGCAGCTCTGTGTGCAGACTTCATAAGGGAGGGGCAGGTGCCTCCAATTTCTGCCGTAACCAGCAGGGGTGAACATGAAGGCAAAGAATTTGAGTCCGCACACATTGGAAGCAGCAGTGTGAACTGCGACCAATCCCCACCAAAAACATGAAAAACCAATGCAAAAACCGTATAAGTATCACACAAAAGGCGCTCTGCTGTAAAAATAAATAGCAAATGCCGTAACAAAAACAGGGCCTTTTGGTTTATACGTTTTTGCAAAAAACGTACAGTAAGCTGCCTCACCAACTTCACGGTGGGCCCTGGTAGAGACAGTCCTAACTCTGTCCCTAGATGCTACGTTAAAAACCTGCCAGTGTGTACATACCTCTGGGCAGGGTGCGGGAGAGCACAGGAAAATCTCACCTTGTAAGGCTGTGTGGCTGGCAGCTCTGTGTGCAGACTTCATAAGGGAGGGGCAGGTGCCTCCAATTTCTTCCGTTACCAGCAGGGGTGAACATGAAGGCAAAGAATATGAGTCCGCACACATTGGAAGCAGCAGTGTGAACTGCGACCAATCCCACCAAAAACATGAAAAACCAATGTTAAAACCGTATAAGTATCACACAAAAGGCGCTCTGCTGTAAAAATAAATAGCAAGTGCCGTAACAAAAACAGGGCCTTTTGGTTTATACGTTTTTGCAAAAAACGTACAGTAAGCTGCCTCACCAACTTCACGGTGGGCCCTGGTAGAGACAGTCCTAACTCTGTCCCTAGATGCTACGTTATAAACCTGCCAGTGTGTACATACCTCTGGGCAGGGTGCGGGAGAGCACAGGAAAATCTCACCTTGTAAGGCTGTGTGGCAGGCAGCTCTGTGTGCAGACTTCATAAGGGAGAGGCAGGTGCCTCCAATTTCTGCCACCTTTTGTGTGATACTTATATGGTTTTTGCATTGGTTTTTCATGTTTTTGGTGGGGATTGGTTGCAGTTCACACTGCTGCTTCCAATGTGTGCGGACTCATATTCTTTGCCTTCAACGCACTAACAATGTCGAAATGATCGCGGTCACATGACATAGCTAACAATATCGTTCAACGATATTGTAGCGTGTGAAGTAGCCTTTACACCTTGCATTTCCGACTTTGGACTATCTTTTTTTTTTGTTCCACCCCAAGGTAACCTGCCACCAGAAATGTCTTGTAGCAACTCTCTTGATAATGAACACAGGAGTTCTTGTCCAATTGAGCGCCCCTCGGTATGGGAGAGTCATCAAGATGGCTGCTACCCAAATGATTGGCCGATCTACCGTTCTGAGGTGGCATTCATAGTATTAGCATGGATGGTGATGCAACCTCATATACAGTGGGGGGGGGGGGAAGTATTTAGTCAGCAACCAATTGTGCAAGTTCTCCCACTTAAAAAGATGAGAGAGACCTGTAATTGACATCATAGGTAGGCCTCAACTGTGAGAGACAAAATGAGAAAACAAATCCTGGAAATCACATTGTCTGATTTGTAAAGAAATTTTTTTTCAAATTGTAGAAAATAAGTATTTGGACATTAAGAATAGTTCATCTCAATACTTTGTTATATATCCCTTGTTGGCAATGACAGAGGTCAAATGTTTTCTCTAAGTCTTCACAAGGTTGGCACACACTGTTTCTGGTATGTTGGCCCATTCCTCCATGCATATCTCCTCTAGAGCAGTGATGTTTTGGAGCTGTCGCTGGGCAAAACAGACTTTCAACTAAACAATTCGGGAGAAGGAAATCCAGGCAACTAGCTCTCTTGGCATAGCTCATGCATCCACTACAGCTGTAGGCAGGGTCCATACTGGCGGTGCACACCAATTAACAAAACATGTTATAGAAAATTGTTGAAAAGACCCGTAGAAGCGCCTCCAGTGTGAATCGGTGTACTGTTGTCCTCCTCTGCACCCCCTCCCTCCCTGCATTATGTACCTTTGATTCGGAATAAAACTCCAGACACTTATATGATAAGTGCCGTCTTTCTTTTCAACAATAGACTTTCAACTCCCTCCAAAGGTTTTATATAGGGTTTAGATCTGGAGACTGGCTTGGCCACTCCTGGACCTTGAAATGCTCCTTACTAAGCCATTCCGTTGCCCTGGCGGAGTGCTTGGGATCATTGTCATGCTGAAAGACCCAGCCATGTTTCATCTTCAATGCCCTTGCTGATGGAAGGAGGTTTGCACTAAAAATCTCATGATACATGGCCCCATTCATTCTTTCATGTACACGGATCAGTCGTTCTGGTCCCTTGGCAGCCCCAAAGCATGATGTTGCCACCCCCATACGTCACAGTATGTATGGTGTTCTTTGGATGTAACTTGGCATTCTTTCTCCTCCAAACACGACGAGTTGTGTTTCTACCAAACAGCACTTATTTGGTTTCATCTGACCATATGACATTCTCCCATTACTCTTCTGGATCATCCAAATGCTCTCTAGCAAATTTCAGACGGGCCTGGACATATAATGGCTTAAACAGTGGGACACGTTTGACACTCCAGGAGTCCCTGGTGGTGTAGTGTGTTAGTGATGGTAGTCTGTGTTACTTTGGTCCCAGCTCTCTGCAGGTCATTTACTAGGCAACCCCCCCCGTGTGGTTCTAGGATTTTTGCTCACCGTTGTTGAGGTCATTTTGACCCCAAGGGGTGAGATATTGCATGGAGCCCCAGATCGAGGGAGATTATCAGTGGTTTTGTATGTTTTCCATTTTCTAATTGCTCCCACAGTTGATGTCTTCACACCAAACTGCTTGCCTATTACAGATTTAGTCTTCCCAGCCTGGTTCAGGGCTACAATTTTCTTTCTGGTATCCTTCGACAGCTCTTTGGTCTTCACCATAGTGGAGTTTGGAGTGTGATTGTTTGGACGCAGTGTCTTGACGCTGCATCCAAAACGCTGCTTTGTACAGTAGCAGCATAGTGGATGAGATTTGTAGAAATCCCATGCTCACTGTGCTTCACCCGACCGCAGCATGTTTTCTCATGCGGTGCGGGTTGCCTGCATTCCACTCCTCCTCCACATGTTCATATCATGCTGCGGAGTTGGAAGCAGCCACCATCAGGTGGACGCAGGGAGAAGTTGCCCTGCACTTACTGCAAGTGAGTACAGGGCAGCTGCGGTCTCTCTGCAGTTCCCTCAGGTTCAATGGTGCTGCGTCCAAGACACAGTGTCTCCGCATGGTGAGCACATACCCTTAGAGACAAGCAGAAACTCTCCAAATTCTCCTCAAGAACTATGAGTTTCCACTCTGTTTTGGCTCCGGAAACTCGGCAACTTAGACTGCATCTTGATGCGGCGTATTTGGCCATGTATTTGGCAGTAGCGCTTTTTTACGCGCGTTTACGCTCAAAAAAAGCGCGACTGCATGCTGACATCGCACTTTTCATGAGGTCATTTTAACATGTAGCGCAAAAATTGCCTGGTCAAAAATGGCGAAAATATGCGGATAAACGCGGCGTCTGCATGCCTTTCAGCAAAAGCCATAGCTTTTGCTGGAAGGCGTATCCAATGCTTTTATGCAAGTGCTCAAAAGCGCCATGTAAAAGCAGGAATATGCCCGAATTACGCTACATCTGAACGTAGCCTTAGACTCTGTCTGCACATAACTTGTGTTTTCTTTATTGTTTTTTTTTCTACTTTTTCTGCTTATGAAAGCAGAACAGAAAAAATAACAGTCCAAGATCCCTGGCACAACAGATTTCAGTGGTGTGTTAATATTTACAGGGGATAAAGTACGTGACACCAACTGTGGATCCCGGTAATTTGGATACCGGCGCTGCAGGCCGGCCTCTGAGGTGATGATGGGTGCAGCTCAGTGTGGTCCAGCTCCCCACAGGTGGAGCTTTTACCTCAGGGCAGCGGTGATGGAGGATGATGAGGGGGATGAGGGGAGTAGTGGTTGTTCTTACCCCTCCGGTGAGATGCTGATGGTGTTGAAACCCTCCGGGCACTGGCGAGAAGAATAACACAGACCAGTTCAACTCCAACTCCACTTTACTGGGTACTGGCAGATGTTAAGGTGAAACACGGTACAGTCTGGTTTAACGGGTGATTGTTGCCGGTTCAGGGTTTCCCCTATGGAGTCTCTAGATGTTCCCTTCTTTAGTCTTTTGGGGTCTATGCTGTCCTTCTCTCTCTTTACCACCCTTGCAGAGCTCTCCCGTCAGTCCCCCGGTCTGCTGTTCATAGGTAAGGTTTGTTCCTTACTGGTACGGACAGAAGTTAACCGGTTCTTCTCCTGCCACCGGAATTCAGCCCATTACCATAGTGTCCTGGACCTGTTTCGGTACTGAGGGGCGAGGTACCTTCTTGTGGTGCCTATCGCTACCCGGTTTCAGAGGGCCCGCAGCTCGTTGGTTTGCGGCCAGAGATAAACTGCTGACCACCTCGGCTTCCATGTCGCCGGTGTTCCCCAGACATTACCAGCCGGCTCCAACCGGCCCAGGTCCGTCCCCTTCTTTCCTGGGCCCCCTCTTAGAAGAAGAATGAAGAGAGCATATAAAAAATGGGGCAAGAGCCTGACATGTAGGGAGTCAACTGTGAAATGTGCATTGTCACCTATTCTAGTGTAGCATACCACCAGACAACACTTGTGTAATCTCTTTTTCCAAATTACAGCCAACCCTTTTCATAGGCCTACTTATTTTAATGTTGGTTGCTGCGCTCTCACGGTGCTGATGGAGAGGGCTGGAAAATGAATCTGAGCTTTGTGCAGTTCTTTGGATGGGAAATACACACTTGTAGGGGCTCCATGTACTAAATAAACATAAAGGTGTCCATCATCTAACACAATTCATTTGGCTTTGTACACAGTGGTGTGGTCTCATTTAACTGCATTCAAGGGGTCCTGCACTTAACAAGTTCTTTGATTTATAGTAAAAATGTAGCAAAGGAAGAAGTGAGAATTGTGAAAATCCCCAGTAATGTGCACATACGGTAGTTCAGATTCTGTGTTCCTTAACTGCTGCACAAAATCTAAACATACAATGTTATTGTCCGGCGTACAAGAGCTGCTTACATTGGTGTGGACGTGCTATATCTTGCTTGGTCTGCATTAGCTGCAGTATATGTGTCTGTACTCCCCGCTGGTGCTGCTATATACACATCTTGTGCAGATGTGTTTGGAGATCTCTCCTCTCTTAAACCTAAGATAAGTCCACTATTGTCAGATTTTCTTTTATTTTTGCTGGAATCAACAGGAAAATCGCAATGTGGATGTCACTGTGATTTGCTTTTTGGGATTTTTCTATGGTAAAACAATGATTGTGTTTAAAATCCGCACCTGGTAAAGGGAATTTGTAACCAGATTTTTGATACCCCATCTGAGAGCAGCATGATTTGGGGGCAGAGACCCTGATTCCTGTGATATATCACTTACTGGACTTCTGGCTACAGTTTTGATAAAATCCCAGTTTTATCACCATTCAGATAATAGGTTGATCTGCAGCAGAGCCCTGTATAACCCCGCTCACATCACTGATTGGTGTACACTTTGCATAGGCAGAAAGCTACCAATCCATTATGGGGGTGGGGTTATATGGAGGTTTACTAGCTTCGTAGTGATCATTTCCAACTCAAAAACTGATTTTATCAAAACTACAACATATTGCCCAATAAGTGGCACATCACTGGAATTAGTGCCTGTGTCATTGACCCATACACTTAAGGTGGGTTTACACGTTGCGATATCGGCGTCCAATTTCAATGAAAAGTCACGTGGTTCGATCGTTGGAGCCGATATCGTTCCTGCGTTGTATGGTGTGAACGTCCAATACTATGCAGGAACGATGTCAATGCGATATCGGGGATTGAATGAGCGTGCTCTCCAATGGTCCGATATTGAATGGAGATTGGAGCCGGATCGTGCTGTGTGACAGCCCAACTCCGATGTGTTCTGCCGCGTCACCCATTCACTCCCATGTGAAATGGTCGTTCCTGGGTTGGGGGGGCGTACACATCGTCGGGACGTTGGATCCCGATATCGCGCTGTGTAAACCGGCGATGCGATGCAGGGAAAAGCGCGCTCAAAAAGCGCGCTCCCGCGTCATTGGATACGATATCGGCCCGATATCGCGACGTGTAAACCCACCATTACATTTGCAAAATTGATTTGAGACTTAAATAACATCGGACATGTCCCTCCCTGTAAATCTGTGTGGATTGACCGGGCTCAAGGTGTAGAATTACCAATTTCAAAAAGATGTAAATTAAAGAATCTTTATTTAAATTCCTTAAAAAGGTCTAAAGGACCCAAAGTGTGTAAACATGAAACATACAACATAAAAAAACAAACCAATTGGGTTGCAAGAATTAAACTGATCAGCTATTCTACCCCTGTAGCTTTTACTACCTTACAAAAGAGGTTTTTTACACCCTAAGGTTAGTGGTGCCCCCACTCCATGAAGGCTCTCCCTAGGCCTGACCCTAAAGGGAGGACAAGGTGAGCAGCAGAGTTATGAAATAGGGACAAAATATTCCAGCGGTAGGACTTAACTCATGAAGCAGTCCAAACTTCAGTTTGGAGAAACTTGTTTTAGACCATTCATCTTGAGCTTGCAACTATATCGCGTACAGACACACTGGATGGTGAATTTACTATGGACTGCTTCATGAGTTACGGTAAGTCCTACCGCTGGAATATTTTGTCCCTATTTCATAACTCTGCTGGTCACCTTGTCCTCCCTTTAGGGTCAGACCTAGGGAGAGCCTTCGTGGAGTGGGGGCACCACTAACCTTAGGGTGTAAAAAACCTCCATTGTAAGGTAGAGACAGCTACAGGGGTGTAGAATAGGTGATCAGTATAATTCTTGCAACCCAATTTGTTTGTTAAAGTTGTATGTTTCATGTTTACACACTTTGGGTCCTTTAGACCTTTTTAAGGAATTTAAATAAAGATTCTTTTTTTTACATCTTTTTGAAGTTAGTAATTCTACATCTTGAGCCCTTAGAAAAATTTACCTTCTACTTATATTCATTAGTTATAACCCAATCTATGGATTGACCGGGCCTCAAAAATCATAGACGTGAACATCAGGAGTGGGGAACCTCAGGCCCCAGGGCTGAATGCAGCCCTCGTTAACTTTTTTTCGGTGCTCAGGCTGACAGACACATTTTGCCGACTGTCTGCCCTTTAAATCCAGCTCTCCAGTGATCTCTATGCCCCAGCCTCAGCCTCTCCAGTGAGGTATATGCTCCCAGCCTCTCCTGTGATGTCTATGCCCCCAGCCTTAGCCTCTCCAGTGAGGTATATACTCCCAGCCTCTCCTGTGATGTCTATGCCCCAGCCTCAGCCTCTCCAGTGAGGTATATGCTCCCAGCCTCTCTTGTGATGTCTATGCCCCAGCCTCAGCCTCTGCAGTGAGGTATATGCTCCCAGACTCTCCTGTGATGTCTTTGCCCCAGCCTCAGCCGCCCCAGTGAGGTATATGCTCCCAGACTCTCCTGTGATCTCTATGCCCCAGCTTTGGCCTCCCCAGTGAGGTATATGCTCCCAACCTCTCCTGTGATGTCTATGCCCCAGCCTCAGCCATCCCAGTGAGGTATATGCTCTCAGCCTCTCCTGTGATGTCTAGGGCTTTACCAAACCTGGAAAAGCAGTTGAGAAGCAGCATGACCAATATCACCCACACCAGAGAGAAGCAGCTCCAGCCACCACAGTAGGGCTGAGTTGATTGTTTAACCAAATATAGCAGATCATTTCCAAGTTGGCAATTCTGTACGGCCCCGAAGGATTGTTGAAATTTTCAAATGGCCCTCAGGAGAAAAATGGTTCCCGCCCCTGCCATAGAATATAATAGTTATGTGTTCTGTCCGTGAAAAATAAAACTAGAGCTTATACATAAAAGACCTGATATCTTATGAACCCTAAGGCCACGTGCACACACTGAGTATTTGATGAGTTTTTTACCTCAGGAGTTGTAGACAAAACCAGGAGTGGAGCAATCGGAGGAAAAGTCTAAAGGTGGGGTTACACGTTTCAATATCGTTGCGATATCGCAATTCAATGGCGCGGGAGCGCGCATTTAGTGCACGTTTCTCCCGCATCGGAGGTTTACACATTGCGATTTCTGAATCGAACGTCCGTACGATGTCTACGCCCCCAACCCAGGGACGACCATTTAACATGGGAGTGAATGGGTGACGTTGAACTTCACATCGTAGTTGGGCGTTTACACAGCACGATCCGGCTCCAATCTCCATTCAATATCGGAGCATTGGAGAGCACGCTCATTCAATCCCCGATATCGCATTGACATCGTTCCTGCATCGTATTGGACGTTCACACCATACAACGTAGGAACGATATCTGCTCCAACGATCGAACCACGTGACTTTTCATTGAAATTGGACGCCGATATCGCAACGTGTAAACCCATCTTCAGGGCCGCTTTACACACACCAACTTCTGTGTCCAACTTCTGAACAGATCTCTGGTTGCAGTGAAATCATGGATACATTGCTCCATTTTGTGGCTGTGTACAAATGTAACAATGTGTCCATAATTTCACTGCAACCAGAGATCTGTTCAGAAGTTGGACACAGAAGTTGGTGTGTGTAAAGCGGCCCTAATAGAAACACCTGCACCACTTCTGTATTTAATCATCCACTCCTGGTTTTGGCTACAAATCCTGAGGTAAAAAACTCATCAAATACTCAACGTGTGCACATGGCCTAATCCACAGCAAAATCCCAATGCTGGATTTCTTGCACATTTCATCACAGATTCTTTTCCCTGTTGCAGTGGTGAAGAAAATAGACAAGTCTGTGAATGGAGCATTAAATATAGGGTTCCATGCCCACCATCAGGATTAACAGCTTTTTGGATGCAGTATATTTTCTCTAAATCCATAATGCTGCCTTATCAGTACAATCAAAGTGGATGGTATTTATAGAAATCTGAAGCTTAAACTGACATGCGACGCGGCTTCCAAACAGCAGCAGGCCAATTTACACTTGCAGAGACGCAAGTGTTCTCTATGGAAGAACACAGTGAAAATCTGCTGCCCCAGAGTAATGACCGTGGACACTGACACTGCGTTCTCCTGCAGAAAAGATCCGCGTCTCTGCAAGAGAAAACATGTTGCGTCCAGAACGCTGGGACTCCTGATCTTGGGCACTTGCCGTAGGCTGACTGGGCTCTGAGCACACTAAGGAACATTTTATATCAATTCTGACCTATGTAGTGGATCTCATGAAAAATTGCTTAGATATACCACTCTGTTGAATTTTATGGACTTCAAGTCTTAAGGTACCTTTACACGCCAACACTGCGTGGTAGCAGCTGCCTGGCAATGGGGATTTTTGTGCCTGTTGCCTTGAAATTGCTACTAAATGGCGGCGTGTAAATTGGGAAAGTTATCAGGTTTCCTGCAGTTGACTCGGATACCTGTTTCTGAGCCGTGCTCAAAAACCCAAGGCAACACAAAGGCACAATTGCCATGGTAGTGGCGTCTAAACGGGCCACAGGGATGGAATTTGCGTCGCCTAGTGAATTCCCAGGGGCGTGACACAGCCTCATGGATACCGCGCCCCATCATCGACCATTGGTGGGGGCTACTGTGTTTCCATTGGCTGTCCCTTCACAGGGCGCCATATTTAAAGAGCTGTCCATTCACACTCCACAATTGGAATGGCGTCATGTATTAGCCTGCGCAGGCTGCCCAATCATGACGCTATTGCGTTGTCCAATCAGCGTTTTAGCGGCACGGAATACACAACTCTGTCACGCCTATGTACTTGCGGCGTGAAAGATGTACGCCCACATTCCCTTAGTGGTTGCGGCGTGTGAAGCGGCGCCGGTATTCAACAGGAAGTTGTCCGCAGTATCTGTCGGAACTGCCAGGGCAACACAATACTTTCAGTTGACAACGAAATGGCGGCATGTATATGCGGCATCGGCGATCGGGATCCACCGTCAAAAAACCGTGCGCGTGCACGTACGGTGGATACTTGTTGCTAGGCACAGTGTCGGCGTGTAAAGGTACCTTTAGGCATCCTTCATATCACTTTTTGTTCCTGTCCGTGGGGGTCCTGTTCTTTGCAGGACCACACGGACAGGAACAGACAGGCCGGATGTGAACTCCGGATGTGAACTCCGGATGCCATTTCTGTGTCCGGATCTGGGATTTTGATGAATCCGGACACAGAAAGAGCTGGGAGGAGCCCGAGCCTGCATAGTGCAGACAAGTGGTGTCAGCACTGTTCACTTTCACTTTCGCAATGTATCTACATACATTGTGAAAGCGAAAGCAATGGTTAAAAATAAAAAAAAAATGCTCACCTCTCCCTGCCGAGTGTCCCGTGATGCGAGGTGTCCATCTCCGATGGCTGCCAGGACCTCAATCAGCTGACCGGGAAGGGGCAGCAACCCGATCAGCTGATGTGTCACATGACCGCATCAGCTGAGTGGTTTAAACAATCAGTTTTGGCGGGCGATTTAAAACTGCTCAGCTGATGCTGTCATGTGACCTGGCAGGTGCGTTTGCTCTCCGCTCCTCACCCTGCCGCATCCGATAGCACCATTCTCCCCTCTTCCCCCGCTCATCAGGGCTGCGGGATTAGGCTGCCACCCGGGTCGAGCTAAGCCAGCCAGTCCCTGCCACCCAGTCAGCTGATTAAGGTCTCGCAGCCATCGAGGGTAGTCGCCTCGAATCATGGGACACTTGGCGGAGAAGTGAGCATTTTTTTTTAAAGACATTGCTTACTTTAATTTCACTTAAAGAGAACCAACCACCGAAAAATCCCTATCTAACCTATAAATATCTGTCCCTGGAGCCTAAAATAACTATTCTAACCATCCCTGACTGACTAAATGTACCTAACTACATGCCCAATAAATCACTTTTTATACTTACCAAATTCTTGTCGGATGGGCGTTCCTCCAGGCTCTTTGTCAGCGAGGCGGGTGCGAGCGCGGCTGTCCATCTTCTTCTATGATTCAAATTACCCGCCCATCGCGTCCTCGCAATGAGCTGGTCACGTGCTGCAGGCCCCGCGTCACTTCCGCCCGCCGCGTCATTGGTACACCTAGGTTGGCTTCAGAGCATGCGCAGATGGCATGCTGAAGCCGGCCTGGGCGTGTCATAGACCCAGCGACGCGGCGGGCGGAAGTGACGCGGGGCATGCAGCACGTGACCCGCTCATTGCGAGGACGCGATGGGCTGGTAATTTGAATCATAGAAGAAGATGGACAGCAGCGAGGCGGGTGTGAGCGCGGCGAGGAGACCTGCCTCGCTGACAAAGAGCCTGGAGGAACGCCCATCCAACAAGAATTTGGTAAGTATAAAAAGTGATTTATTGTGCGTGTAGTTAGGTACATTTAGTCAGTCAGGGATGGTTAGAATAGTCATTTTAGGCTCCAGGGACAGATATTTATAGGTTAGATAGAGTTTTATCGGTGGTTGGTTCCCTTTAAGCAGTGTATGTAGATACACTGCTAAACTGAAATTACACTGCACAGAGCAGTTTTAGTGTACTGATCATGCTCTGTACACTAAAATCGAATCTGGGAAACGATCCAGTTTTTTCCTGAATCCGTGCTCCATAGACCCCCATGTTATTTGCCGCAGACCACGCCGGATCCGATTCTGTCCGATTTGGTCTGCCCCCCAAAATTGTAGCAGTCTCCGATTCTGGGTACATCAAAAAATCGGACACAATTGGATCCGTGACAATTTGGACACAATCGGATGGCCATGTAGGACCAATTCATGCCCATAGGGATACATGGGGGCCAAATTGGATCCATGGCTATCCGTTTTACATATAGCCACGGAACCCCAAAAAATGTGATGTGAAAGAGGGCCTTAGTCACCATTTCCTATCAAAGATAGGTCAATACAAAACAATCAGGATTTGGCCAGATTCTTAAGGTACCGTCACACGCGTCAATATTGCATGCAATTTCACTTGCAATTTGCTGGTTGCAGTGAAATCATGGACACATTGTTCTATTTTGTTGCTGTGTACAAATGGAGCAATGTGTCCATGATTTCACTGCAACCAGCAAATTGCAAGTGAAATTGCATGCAATATTGACGCGTGTAACGGTACCTTAAGGGCATGTTCCCACAAGATGGAGACACTGTGTATTTTTTGTTGTTGATTTGTTGGTAGAAAATGTGTAACATCAAAGTGAAGTTTCTAAAAATGTCATTCAAACTGTGGAAAAAAATTTGCTGAAGACGTTGGCCTACAGTACAGATTTCAAATGCAAAAGGTGTAATCTGCAGCAAATTCACAGTGAAGTTTTTGCTGTGGCTTTTCTACTGAACATACCTTTTAGGTTAATGGGGTTGTCCCATGATCAAAGTATGTTTTTAACAATAGATCATGGGATAATACTTACTTCCACAATTGGATATGTGAAAAAAAAATGTTCCTGTGCTGAAATAATCTTATATATGTGTCCCTGCTATGTACTGTATAATGTATGTGTCTGACTGTACAGGGACATGATCTGATCATACCACATCTCCTGTGCTGAGATCTTATATACGTGTCCCTGCTATGTTCTGTGTAAGATATATGTGTCCATGCTATGTACTGTGGAATGGATGTGTCTGACTGTACAGGAACATGGTCTGATCATACCACATCTCCTGTGCTGAGATAATCTTATATATGTGTCCCTGCTATGTACTGTGAAATGGATGTGTCTGACCGTACAGGGACATGGTCTGATCATATCACATCTCCTGTGCTGAGATAATCTTATATATGTGTCCATGCTATGTACTGTGTAATGGATGTGTCTGACTGTACAGGAACATGGTCTGATCATACCACATCTCCTGTGCTGAGATCTTATATATATGTCCCTGCTATGTTCTGTTTAATGGATGTGTCTGACCGTACAGGGACATGGTCTGATCATACCACATCTCCTGTGCTGAGATAATCTTATATGTGTTTCCCTGCTATGTTCTGTGTAATGGATGTGTCTGACCGTACAGGGACTTGGTCTGATCATATCACATCTCCTGTGCTGAGATAATCTTATTTATGTGTCCCTGCTATGTACTGTGTAATGGATGTGTCTGACCGTACAGGGACATGGTCTGATCATATCACATCACCTGTGCTGAAATAATCTTATATATGTGTTCCTGCTATGTACTGTGTAATGGATGTGTCTGACCATACAGGGACAAGATCTGATCATACCACATCTGGGTAGCTGGGGGAGTAAAAACTATACAGACATTACAGCATGGCATAGCTGCTGGTTTCTGTGAGGTAAAATATTTTTAAAAACAGGCAGGGAAATGTTTTAGCTCACAGAAGGTATCAGCTGCAGTGTAATGCTGTCCTGTGCGTGAGCTGTGAGGATCCTCCGCTGACGGCACCAGGAGCAGATGGTCATGTGACCACAAGTATGTGATTTGTATGGTTCCAGCCACATTCCAACTATACGTATCCGCCCTCTGTCACTTCACTTGTTTTGATCAAGGCCGTGCACGTCTAGTCGGCATGTGACTACAGGTATCCCGCTCACAGCGCACACACAGCACACTGTCAGGATTCACAACCCGCTGTCACATTAAGTGCCTGCAGACTTGTACCCCAAAACTGACAACCCCTTTTAGGCCAAATTAATAAACTTGCTTTTCATGTCATTAACATTTGCCTATTATAGTGTATGGTGATGTTCCCATATACATGATGTTTTGCCAACCAAGTTGTCTAAATTAAAATACCGAGACATGCCCATTTTTAATCCAAATCTCAGAAAGTCGCTCAAACAAGTGTATGGGTGTGTGAAAATCATGCCGCCTGTTTTTAACATCATAATGGATAGAAAAAAAAGGATTTGCAGAAAATTGACACATTGATAAAAATATGATTTAACGCACTAATAACAATCAGTCCATTTTTTTTCTTTGTATGAGAGAAAAAGATTGTATAAATCTGAGAGCAGCATGCCGTAGGCAAAGAGAGTCTGAATCCAACAATATTTAACCTGGATTACTGGCTGCAGCTGTTCTGACACAATCAAAGCATATACCATAGTTTTAGCCATGCAGCAGAGCTGGGAGAGCTTCTCCTGCCCAAATCAGGCTCTCAATAGACATTAATAATGGAAAGTATTAGTGTAACGACTAAGGCTTCTTCTGAAAAGCGTCAACTTGTTACTTTACCACCCTGATGTGATCTGTTAATATTCTTCAATAAGAATATTCTTCAATATTTTCTGCTTTTGCATTTGTCAATAGACAATGTACATTGACAGTGAGGTGTCATTCATAGCAGTGGGCATATCAGATTGCCATGCGCGTGACTACATAGTCCTGGAATGATAATCAAAAGGTGTTAAAGCTTTTACTGTAAGTAAACAATAGCACACAGCCTGATAATAGTGGCATAGTGTATTTTTTATTTTCAGCCCCTGCAGCATGCTGTCCTCAGTTTATATAGCAAAAACCTGCTGACAGATTCTCTTACAGCCTCCATTGAGTATGACTCCCACTTGGACTTGGACAACGGAAGGTCACATTTCTAGAGTAACATCGGGGTTACTTGTATTGTGCCTTGGTTTAAGTGATCATGGCCATCCTTGGTTTTTTCCTGTCGAGACTGCACTTTTACATTTGTTATTCAGAAACACATACCTATGCTCTCATTAGTGAAATTGCTCAGTGAGTGAAAAAGCGACATGAAGGAGTGACTTAGAGGGGTGTGTACTGCGTTGTGTATTGTCGCAGCGTAACTAAAAGCAAGAACAAACTTAACAAATAGATTTCTTTACAAATGTGAATAGTCATATTAACATTCATCTGTCCTCTGTGTCTGCTCATCCAAATCAGTAATATCTAGGGATCAAGAAAAAGTGCAATAAGGTGATAAGGTGCCTCAATTATGTGTAAATGAAGCGTGTGTGCTCACCGGATAGGGTCATGGGGCACACACCAATTTCAGAGTCAGCTCCTGCGGGTCACATGAGAAATAAAACAATTGTAGGAATAAGCGCGACTTCTACCTGTGCTGCTAAGAATCTCCGATAAAAGGATGCTGCAGGCACAAGATAATCCAAGCGGTCTATTTTCTACACTTTTCAAGGTACGGTATTCTTACCTCTTCATGAGGAAAAAAGCTTGTGATTGTTCCTCATGAAGAAGTTGGAATACCTAGAAACACGTAGAAAATAAACCGTATGAATTATCTTGTGTTGCCACCATTCTTTTATAGGAGATTCTTAGCAGTGTAGAAGTCGCGCTTATTCCTACAACTCACCTGCTCATCCAAATGTATGTTAGTAAGAAATTTGGGTAGCTTCGTTCTACTTCAAAGGATAGGAACAATTGTGTTTAGATTCCTTTGTTCCATTGGTGGGGCCCAGTTTGGCTGATGTCATGTACCCAACTGTACATATTCGATGTGAATGTTACATTATTTCTCTAAGGCTACGTTCACACGTAGCGTATGTCCCGGGCTTTTTTACACAGTGCTTTTCACCAAAAGCGCATCTTCGTCTGTGTTTCCCGGCATAGGGAATGGACTTTCACTTTTGGCGTTCAGACACTGCGCTTTTTTCGGCCGAGCTTTTGTGGGAGAAAACACGTGCATAAAAAGAATCAACATGTTAATTCTTTGCGCTTAATAGCGTGTGCTTTCTCCCATAGGCGCCTTTATAAGGAGCTGGAATATGCATTGTTGTTCAGACAATGCCTATAATCGTGCAGGAGCAGGGGAAAGTGATGTCATATGGGGGGAGGAAGAATCCTGTAGTCCTCCCCCCGTGTGACATGTCGGGGCTGGAGTTTTGCTTTTGCAGTGTATTTACATTCACTGCGAAAGCAAAAATAAAAAATGAAAAAAGGTATTAAAAATAAAAACTTAAAATACTTCTCCGCCAGCTGTCCCGAGAGGAAGACGTCTGATTGCTTCAAGGACCCGAGTGATCTGATTGGCCGTTAGCTATCAGCTGATGTGTCACGTGACATCATCAGCTGATCGTGACATCATCAGCTGAGAGTTTAAACCGCCTGCCAAAACCGAGCGGTGGTTTAAACCGCTCAGCTGATGCTGTGAGGTGACACATCAGCTGATCAGTTTGCCGCTGGTCAGCTGATTCAGGTCCTGCAGCAATCGGACGTGGACGCCTCACATCCCGGGACAATCGGCGGAGAGGTGAGCATTTTATTCTATTATTTTTATTGCCGTTGTTTTCTTTTATTTTACTTTAGCAGTGTATGTACATATGCTGCTAAAGCGAAAGTACACAGACCAGTCACACGGGAACAGGATTATTCCTGCCCCCATATGACATCACTTCCTCCTGCACTTTTGGGGTAAAAATGCGGTCGTAAATGCACCGCATTTTTTTACCAGCGCTAAATAGCGCAGCCGCAGAAGGAGGGACATCCGCTACGTGTGAACGTAGCCTTAGAATATGTTCTCATATTTAGTAATCATACATTTATAATAATAATTATATTTACTATTCATTTATATATCACCATTCCATAGCACTTAACATACATTTGCAACACTGTCCCCATTGGGGCTCACCGTCTAGACATCCTATCAGTATGTCTTTGAAATATGGGAGGAAACCGGAGCGCCCAGAGGAAACCCACACAAACACAAGGATAACATACAAACTCCTTGCAGATGTTGTCCTTATGGAATTTGAACTCAAGACCCCAGCGCTGCAAGGCTGCAGTCCTAACCACTGTGCTGCCCATTTGAAGCGGATCCTGCAGTAATCAGTTACCGTATTTTAGCAACAAAAGTTTGGCAAACACAGCTTTTTTTTTCCCAGCTAAAAAACTGGTTGCAACTGGATTAGTCTTTTTTAACATTAAAGTCTATGGTTACTGGATCAGTTTCAAACAAATAACTACCGCACATGTGAACGGTCAATCATCTATTTGAATCTGATCCAGTAACCATGTTTCAAATGAAAGAAAAACAGATGGCTATTTAAAGGATCTGTTTTCCATAGACCTCAAAGTTAAAAAAATGAATCCAGTTGCAATCAATTTTATATGTTGGAAAAAACTGTTTTGTCTGCACAACTTCTTTGTCCTTCTAAGGCCCCCTTCACATCACATTTTTTGCTTGTCTGTGTGTATCCTTTATTTTAAATGAGCACACGGACAGGGACAGATCTGTGCAAACGGAGGGCAGTGATGCTCCCGGATCCTTGTTTTTTACAGACCCCTCAGGCACAAGAGATTGGGTGACTCCATTTGCATGAGAGAGAGAATACCAGAGATAGGGGTACCAGAGATAGGGGTGGGAAGAGCTGTACCTTGTTTCTGAGCATACTCAGTACAGCAAAACGGATGCCTTTTACGGACCTGTTTTTTAACGAATCTGTCTCCATAGACCCACATGTTATTTGAAGCAGACACCGTCGGATCTGTTTCTGTCTATTTGTGTCTGCTTTTTTGAAGGCAGCCCAAAATCAGAGAAATCTCCAATTCTCGGTACATGAAAAAAGCGTACACAAACTGTTCCCTGACAAAAAGGACACAAACGGTTGGCCATTAAATCCGTGCCCATAAGGATACATGGGAGGCCAAAACGTATCCCGGGCAATCCTTTTCAAAACGGATAGATAAGGATCCCTAAAAAACGCAGTGGGAAGGGGACCTAAAATAACTGATTGCTGCTGGATCCGTTTTGAAGCAGATGATTACTGGACATGAGAACTTGGACTGAATTGTAAAGCGCTGTGGAATATGTTGGCGCTATATAAATAAAGATTATTATTATTATAATAATAGCTGGGACTGACAGATGTCTATCTTACAGTTAGACAGTTGCACTCTGAGATGCTAAAGTAGCAAACCAAGAATATAAGAATATGGATATGCATCTCTGCTTAAGGAAATACATGAATAAATGCGATACTTAGCATGTAACAATGGCCATTTTTATATCTGCCCAGTAGCCACGTCACAGCGTTTCTCTTTACTGGGTGCTTACACTAAAGATCCCTTTACACACTTGAGACTTTCCAGTGATCCCACCAGCGATCCGACCTGGCCGGGATCGCTGGAAAGTCTCTATGCAGTCGCTGGTGAGCTGTCAAACAGGCAGACTCACCAGCGACCAGTCAACAGCAAGATCGCTGGTAACCAGGGTAAATATGGGGCTGCTAAGCAGCGTGCTCTGCTTAGTTACCTGGTGTTTACCCTGGCCACCAGCATCCTCCTGTTTACAGGCTGGGCTAAGCGGGAGGATGCTGGTAACCAGGGTAAACCCCGGGTAGCTAAGCAGAGCATGCTGCTTAGCTACTTGATATTTACCCTGATTACCAGTGCCCAATGTCTAATGTGCGGCGCTGGGCATTGGCTGGGAGGTTGCTGATCGCTGGTCTCGCTGTCACAGCGATGTGTGCTGACCAGCGGAAGACCAAGAACCAAAAAATGATGCTGAACGATTTGTAGCGATCAGTGACAGCTGGGGGCAGGTCGCTGATGCGTGTCACACATCATGGAGAGGTTTTTACATCACAAAACCTGTGACGTTTCAGCGATATCACTAGCGACGTTGCAGTGTGTGAAGTACCCTTAAGGCAAAGTGTCTCTCTGGGTTTAAAAACTTCCCTGTGTATGGACGGAGAGGAACCTGCTAATAGAGAATAAATAGATTTTGTAGTACATTTCATGTTCAGTATAGTCAGGGCCGCACCATCCATGAGGCGACATGAAGTGTCAGCCTCAGGCGGCGAGCTCTGCTGGTAGACATGGGGCGGCGTCTTCAGGAGCTGGTGGTAGTGCGGCACCCTGCAGATGCCGCTCCTACAGTCCTGGCCGCCGACGCTGCGACCAGGCTTGGCGTATCTGGGGCTGCTGGCGGGGCATCTCCTGCCGCAGCGGCAGCGGCCGCGGTGTCCAAACACCCCCCCCTCCAGTGTGGCAGTGTGAGCTGTGTTAGCGGCCGCGGTCTCCAAACCCCCCCCCCCCCGTGCGGCTGTGTGAGCCGGCTGTGTGAGCCGGCTGTGTGAGCCGGCTGTGTGAGCCGGCTGTGTGAGCCGGCTGTGTGAGCCGGCTTGTGGTGAGCCGGCTGTGTGAGCCGGCTTCATGCTTTCACTTGTGCCTCGCGCTGACAGGACCTGTGATGATGTCAAAGGAGGGGAGGAGTCAGGCGGGTCACATGATCAGCTCCTCAGTATGCAGCCAGGGCTCCACCATGGTGCTGGATGAGGTGAAGTTTATGTGTGGGGCTGAGGCTTTACAGTGTAAATTAATGTAGCAGAGCTGTGTATGTATGAGGTATATGGAGTGGAGCTGAGTGTTCAAGGTGTACAGAGTGGAGGTGCGTGTGTATGAGGTGTATGGAGTGAAGCTGTGTATGTACGAGGTGTACGGAGCGAAGCCGAGTGTGTACGAGGTGTACAGAGGGGAGCCGTGTGTGTACGAGGTGTACAGAGTGGAGCCGTGTGTGTACGAGGTGTACAGAGTGGAGCCGAGTGTGTACGAGGTGTACAGAGCGGAGCCGTGTGTGTACGAGGTGTACGGAGCAGAGCAGAGTGTGTACGAGGTGTACAGAGCAGAGCAGAGTGTGTATGAGGTGTACGGAGCGGAGCCGCGTGTGTATGAGGTGTACGGAGCGGAGCCGCGTGTGTACGAGGTGTACGGAGCGGAGCCGCGTGTGTACGAGGTGTACGGAGCGGAGTCGCGTGTGTACGAGGTGTACGGAGCGGAGCCGCGTGTGTACGAGGTGTACGGAGCGGAGCCGCGTGTGTACGAGGTGTACGGAGCGGAGCCGCGTGTGTACGAGGTGTACGGAGCGGAGCCGCGTGTGTGCGAGGCTTTCGGAGCAGAGCCGTGTGTGTACGAGTTGTACGGAGCAGAGCCGCTTGTGTACGAGGCGTACGTGGTGTACGGAGCTGAGTGTGTACTAGGTGTACGGAGCGGAGCCATGTGTGTACCAGTGGTGGCCCCCCCGAGCATGCTGCTCCTATAGTCCCGGCCGCCTCTGCCGGCAGCATTCTTCTCCCAAGTCCTTGCCGCCGCTGTCCACCCCTCTGCAGCTCAGCACGGCGGGGAACAATGATGTACGGAGCAGAGCCGAGTGTGTATGAGGTGTACGGAGCAGAGCCGCGTGTGTACGAGGTGTACGGAGCAGAGCCGCGTGTGTACGAGGTGTACGGAGCAGAGCCGCGTGTGTACGAGGTGTACGGAGCAGAGCCGCGTGTGTACGAGGTGTACGGAGCAGAGCCGCGTGTGTACGAGGTGTACGGAGCAGAGCCGAGTGTGTACGAGGTGTACGGAGCAGAGCCGTGTGTGCGAGGCTTTCGCAGCGGAGCCCAGTGTGTACGAGGTGTACGAAGCGGCGCCACGTGTGTACGAAACGGAGCCACGTGTGTACGGTGTGTACAGAGCGAAGTCATATGTGTACGAGGTGTACAGAGCAGAGCCACATGTGTACAACGTGTACGGAGCAGAGCCGCTTGTGTACGAGGTGTATGGAGCAGAGCCGCTTGTGTACGAGGTGTATGGAGCAGAGCCGCTTGTGTACGAGGTGTACAGAGCAGAGCCACATGTGTACAACGTGTACGGAGCAGAGCCGCTTGTGTACGAGGTGTATGGAGCAGAGCCGCTTGTGTACGAGGTGTATGGAGCAGAGCCGCTTGTGTACGAGGTGTACGGAGCAGAGCCGTGTGTGTACGAGGTGTACAGAGCGGAGGCGTGTGTGTACGAGGTGTATAGAGTGAAGCCACGTGTGTACATTGTGGAGCTGAGAGTGTACAAGGTGTACGGAGCGGAGCCGCGTGTGTATGAGACGTACAGAGCCAAGCCGAGTGTGTACAAGGTGTATGGAGCAGAGCCGAGAGTGTACGAGGCATACGGAGCAGAGCCGTGTGTGCGAGGCTTTCGCAGCGGAGCCCAGTGTGTACGAGGTGTACGAAGCGGCGCCACGTGTGTACGAAACGGAACCACGTGTGTACGGTGTGTACAGAGCGAAGTCATATGTGTACGAGGTGTACAGAGCAGGCCACATGTGTACAACGTGTACGGAGCAGAGCCGCTTGTGTACGAGGTGTATGGAGCAGAGCCGCTTGTGTACGAGGTGTACGGAGCAGAGCCGTGTGTGTATGAGGTGTGCAGAGCGGAGGCGTGTGTGTACGAGGTGTATAGAGTGAAGCCACGTGTGTACATTGTGGAGCTGAGAGTGTACAAGGTGTACGGAGCGGAGCTGCGTGTGTACGAGACGTACGGAGCGAAGCCGAGTGTGTACAAGGTGTACGGAGCGGAGCGCGTGTGTACGAGGCGTACGGAGCAGAGCCGTGTGTGCGAGGCTTTCGCAGCGGAGCCCAGTGTGTACGAGGTGTACGAAGCGGCGCCACGTGTGTACGAAACGGAGCCACGTGTGTACGGTGTGTACAGAGCGAAGTCATATGTGTACGAGGTGTACAGAGCAGAGCCACATGTGTACAACGTGTACGGAGCAGAGCCGCTTGTGTACGAGGTGTATGGAGCAGAGCCGCTTGTGTACGAGGTGTACGGAGCAGAGCCGTGTGTGTACGAGTTGTACGGAGCAGAGCCGCTTGTGTACGAGGCGTACGTGGTGTACGGAGCTGAGTGTGTACTAGGTGTACGGAGCGGAGCCATGTGTGTACCAGTGGTGGCCCCCCCGAGCATGCCGCTCCTATAGTCCCGGCCGCCTCTGCCGGCAGCATTCTTCTCCCAAGTCCTTGCCGCCGCTGTCCACCCCTCTGCAGCTCAGCACGGCGGGGAACAATGATGTACGGAGCAGAGCCGAGTGTGTATGAGGTGTACGGAGCAGAGCCGTGTGTGTACGAGGTGTACGGAGCAGAGCCGAGTGTGTACGAGGTGTACGGAGCAGAGCCGCGTGTGTACGAGGTGTACGGAGCAGAGCCGCGTGTGTACGAGGTGTACGGAGCAGAGCCGCGTGTGTACGAGGTGTACGGAGCAGGGCCGAGTGTGTACGAGGTGTACGGAGCAGAGCCGAGTGTGTACGAGGTGTACGGAGCAGAGCCGAGTGTGTACGAGGTGTACGGAGCAGAGCCGTGTGTGCGAGGCTTTCGCAGCGGAGCCCAGTGTGTACGAGGTGTACGAAGCGGCGCCACGTGTGTACGAAACGGAGCCACGTGTGTACGGTGTGTACAGAGCGAAGTCATATGTGTACGAGGTGTACAGAGCAGAGCCACATGTGTACAACGTGTACGGAGCAGAGCCGCTTGTGTACGAGGTGTATGGAGCAGAGCCGCTTGTGTACGAGGTGTACGGAGCAGAGCCGCTTGTGTATGAGGTGTATGGAGCAGAGCCGCTTGTGTACGAGGTGTATGGAGCAGAGCCGCTTGTGTACGAGGTGTACGGAGCAGAGCCGTGTGTGTACGAGTTGTACTGAGCAGAGCCGCTTGTGTACGAGGCGTACGTGGTGTACGGAGCTGAGTGTGTACTAGGTGTACGGAGCGGAGCCATGTGTGTACCAGTGGTGGCCCCCCCGAGCATGCTGCTCCTATAGTCCCGGCCGCCTCTGCCGGCAGCATTCTTCTCCCAAGTCCTTGCCACCGCTGTCCACCCCTCTGCAGCTCAGCACGGCGGGGAACAATGATGTCATCACTTAGCGCCACTGTGCTGAGACGTGCAGAGCGGCAGAGGAGATGCTGAGGAGAAGAGGTATTTACTTTTTATTTTTTTAATAGTTTTTTTTAGTGAGTACACTGATGGGAAACTATGTAATGTACAATATAATATAGGACAATGGGGGTGCAATATACTATATGGAGAACTATTGTGGCCCATTATATTATATGGAAGACTATGGGGGTGCATTATACTATAAGGAAGGCTATAGGGGATGCATTATACTATATGGAGGACTATGAGGGTGCATTATACTATATGGAGGACTATGGGGGTCCAATATGCTGTATGGAGAGCTATGGGAGTGCAGTATGCAATATGGGGGTGCATTATGCTATATGGAGGACTGTGGGGGTTCATTATGCTATATGGAGGACTGTGGGGTGCATTATACTATTTGGAGGACTGTGGAGGTGCATTAATCTATATGGTGGACTGTGGGGGTGATTATTCTATATGGAGGACTGTGGGGCTGCATTATTCTATATGGAGGACTGTGGGGTGCATTATACTACATGGATGAGTGTGGGGGTGCATTATTTTATATCAAGTACTGTGGGGGTGAATTGCTCTCTATGGAGTTCTGTGGGGGTGCAATATGCTATTTGGAGGACTACGGGGTGCAATATACTATATGGAGGACTGTGGGGGTGCGTTTTTCTATATCGAGTACTGTGGGGGGTGCATTCTATTTTATAGAAGACTATGGGGGTGCATAATATATGGAGGAATGCGGTATACTATGCGGAATACTATGGGGGTGTATTATATTATATGGAGCAAATTATACTATTTGGAAGCCATTATAATATTTGGAGGGCTCTGTGGGAGGCATGATAATACTTGGAGGCTACAAGGGAGCCTTTATACTTTATGAAGGGCTATTTGAGGGCTATGTTGGGGGCCATTATACTGTACATAGGTCCATTATACTATATGGAGGGCTGGGCGGCGGTCATAGTTGGGGATCATGCTGTACTGGGGTAGTTGCAGGAGGTGCAGTAGGGTCATCATACTGTGCATGTGGAGGAATGCACTGTGGGGGATCATACAGTGTTTGTGGGGCACTTTTGTTGGCATCACACTTTAGAGGGGCAATGGAAGGGGAATATAGGGGCTTCAGTAGGAGGAAAATTACTTTGTAAAGGCTGACATATTGAGAGAGATGTACCTATGTGACCCAGCCAAATATTGCTTTTGTTGGGGGGTGCCCAATTAGAACTTCTGCTATGGGGCCCTATGATTTCTATGATGCAGGATGCATTGTCCCTCTGCTGCAGGACTGATTGGCCATAACTTAGGCTGGTTTCAGATTTGCATTTGTGTCTGCATGCGCAGGGCATGCAAACGCAGGGCAAACGCTGCCATACTGATGTGAACGCAGAGGAGATTCTCATCAGTATGGTGCTCGGCCAGCCAATCAGTGATCTCGACGGCGGCCGGGAGGCGGAGATCTGTGGCGGAGATCCTCCACCTCCCAGCCGCCGACGACGAAATTTCAATGTGATCCGCAGCGTTCTCCTGCGCTGCCATGCGGAGGACAGTGCGGATCCATTGAGATCCATGCATTGTTTGTGCATTCGCGGGCACTTGCTGATAAAACAAGCACCTGTGAACGCACAAAAAATGCAACATGTTGCCTTTGGAGGGCGGAGGAGAGCGTATAAATTATGCGCATCCAAACGGAATCGTTCCATGTTAAACATAGGAACGCAGCGTTTGGCTGCGTTCTGTTACGCTTGCGTTCCGAATGCAGATGTGAAACCACCCTTACACACCAGGTCCAGTGCTGCCCCTCGGTACATTCAGGCATCCAGCCATCTTTCTCCTGAGCAGCGGTTGGTCGGTGGTGCTCTTCCCCCTTCCTGCTCCCATATCCTTTGCTCAACCCAATAGGAAGGACCCTGTTATTAATTACATAAAGACAGCCCCGTGTGTGGCGTTTGTGATTGGCTAAGCAATTCGGGAGTAAGTGTGGTCTGTTGGATGGAGAAGAAGCGCCATTTTACCAACTTAGTGCAGTGGCGGCTTGTTGATGCTCAGACTGCAGGTCTTTACCTGTGTTGTGTGGAAGGTGCGGCATGGCGACTTGTCTGAATATTCAGTGCCAGGCAGCGGTCCAGAGTTTTGCAGGTGTGTGCCAGAGGTTGGCAATCAGTTCTGCCTGCAGGACCACGGCTCTGCCAGTTGTCGTTATGTGTCTAAATGCTTGTGCCAAGCTGCCATTGCCATTAATGATCCTTGTTCTGGATTCTTCTGTGTGGTTCTTGTATGTGCGTGTGATGGCGCAGACATCTTTGTGTGGACATCTTTTTGTTCTGTTTCAGTAAACTAAAATGTCCACTATTTTGCTCATTTTTACAGGATAAATATAAATCTGTAGGAACCAGATTTATTTTTATCAATTAAAAATTTTTTCTAGCGGGTGGGGGGGGGGGCGCCGTTTTGCAGTTCGCCTCAGGCAGCAGAGAGGCTAGGTTCACCCCTGAGTATAGTATACTGATTTTGTAGTATATTTCATGTTCATTATTGTAGTATACTGATTTTGTAGTATATTGCACGTTCAGTATTGTAGTATACTGATTTTGTAGTACCGTATATGCATGTTCAGTATTGTAGTATACTGATTTTGTAGTATATTTCATGTTCAGTATTGTAGTATACTGATTTTGTGTATATTGCATGTTCAGTATTGTAGTATACTGATTTTGTAGTATATTGCATGTTCAGTATGCACCTGTACAGATTGCGTGTTAGGGAGTGCTGTCAGGTTTTTTATTTATAATTATTCATCCAACAGTTTGGACAATTTTTCGCACTAATAATTGGTGTTGGAGGAAAAATGTAAGAGAGTTTGTCCCTCCTCTTCCACTCCCCTTTCTATTGTCAGTACTTTTAGATTGGGCTCTTGCATTCTGACACTTCAGAGCCTTCCTTCTGTCTCTGAAGAGCTGAGACAGCTGTCTTATGGGGTGGAGAACTTAGCACTGCAAGTCATAGGTTATAGATGAGTGAGCAGAACTTTGCCTTTCACAGCACAGAGGAGAGGATCTGGCTCCTGATCATCACTAGCTCTTGGCTGAACACTCTGGCTTATTTGTCAGTCCTGCTTGAAGGACACAGTACAATATTATCACCTTCTTTCCCTCCAGATCTTGTTAGCCACTTGTAGAGTAAGTTTGTTTGTCTTCTTATATGTGTACACATAGTAAATCCTCCTCCAGTTCTTTCTATGGTGTTGTGTCTACTAATGAGTAAATATGTCTAAGTGTTTGCCTGAATATTGCAAAATTCAGTAATTTTTCTTTTCTTGTCTTTAGGTAAGGCTTTCTGGGTTACTGAAATCTGGCACAAATCGCTTACAGAACTTTAGACGTCCACATTGGTATTCAAGTCTTCAAGGAATAGATGATGATAGCACTTATAATTCTGAGCCTTCTAACTTCTAAAATGTATGCATCACCTGGACATATAGCACAAGCTAAAATGTGTTGTTTCTCGCATAGTTAGAAGCCCTCGGGCATCCTATCACCACTCATGCCTCCTCTCCTTGCTCCTAAACCCCGTGTCCTGAAGCTGGAGGCCTTGGAACTGACGCCATTTTTTTACGAGATCTATCCTATTTTTACGTGATGGTTCTAGAGCGTGATGTTAGGCTCACTAGCTTGTGATGTCATCCCTGACCCCACCCTGCGAGGGCGACAGCTCGACTCCCAGATTTTTTGTCGGTGCCCGAGATGATGAGACAGACTTCTTGGAATCAAACATGAATCCTGACGAGATTGATTTCTACGAAGAAGAGGAAGATGAAGATGAGGAAGAGACGGTAAGGAAAATCTTACTACAATTTGTTTCTCAGTGCGCTTCACCCAGAAATGTTCCTTTTTCATAAATTTTCTTTTAAGTCTTATTTAGTATATTTGCACACATTGTGTTCCAAATAATGTTTAGATATGCGTGATAATTCAGTTATACAATATTTTATGAAGGGCGTTTGAAGGGGTCTGGCCTAGCAAAAGTTGCAGATAATATATAGGCCATTGTTGAAAACATAAAATACTACTGAAATTTCCCCAAGAATGTGAGGGGATCTTCGCTTACTTGTAGATACCAGAAATATTTATCAAAAAAGGAAGATGTAAAATGTTTTCTATTATATGAAGGAGAGTAAAATTTAACTGAGAAATTCTTCAATATTTAACTGATGTAAAGAAAAGTAAAGTGCTTGTTTTGGTTTAATTTAGGTACATTGAAATTTATTCAAGTTAAGATTTTCTTATATTTCACCGCTGGACTAGTGCTTTAAATCTATGTCCCCCGCCCCCTGTCTCATACTTGCCTTCCGACATCTTCAACTCTTTCCAATGTCGCTCTGGTCAGCCTCCAGTGATTTGTCAATTTGATGGAAAATGGATTACAAGAATGGATGCAAAAATTGTCTTTGGTTGAAAGGTGAAATGATAGAGATCCAACATTTTGGCCATGATAAAGGCAAGCTGTACGTTGGTTTAACAAGTGGGTATAGATGTGAGTTTCTTCAAATTTTGCCATAACAATATTTGTGTAAGGGAGAGCCACGTTTGACCCCCATGGCTGTCCCCTACGCTTAATATAAAACTGATCTTCAAGTAAGAATAAGTTCTTTTTAAGAACAATTTCATGTAAGTGCAAAACAGTTTCTTGTCCTCAGAAAATGTACTGTGCTCGTCCAGAAACCAACGTTCAATTTGCCTTTGTCATGGCTGAAACAATCTCTTTCAACCAAACCTATTTAATAAAGGTTTTTGCATCCATTCTTGCATTCCATTTCATTTGTTTGTTTGCTGGAGTCCATCATATTGATTATTTGTGTCATTTTACTCCTGAGCACCAACCTACTTGATGGAGCCAAGCTTAAACTCATTCTCGGATTCCAGTGATTTGTGACTTGCTTGATAGCTCCAGGGTTTCATGGAGCGCGCCGGAGGTCGCTTTTAATACATCTATGTGAGAGCATCATTCTGGCTCTCATATAGATGCATTGAGTGGTTGTGACGAAACTTTTGACTTCCACTCAGTCAGACGTTATATGCATAAGATGATGCTGTGGGACCAGAGCGGCATTGGGCAAAGGTGAAGACGCGAAAGGTGAGTGCATGACCGGTTTCAGGGGCCTTACATTTAATGCACCAGTCCCAATAATGAAAAAAAAAAAGCAGAACACTGGACTGGTGTTTTAACTGCATTACACTGTAAAAGTCTGTGCAATTTTGGCTAATAGAAAAGGTGGACCTGTCCTTGTACTGTTGCCCTTAGGCCTGAGATCCGGCTAAGGCTGTAAACGAGTTAAATCCCGCTGTCAATCTCTGATCAGGTTTTAAAAGGAACCTGTCTACTTTAGATCCCATAAGCTATCATTAGCTGTCCCTGCAGCTTCCTAGTACATCCCTAAACATCCCTGTCTGAGCTAAAAGTGCATTTTAATAGTTGCAGAAATGTAATTTATAACTTGATTTTCCCCTGGTAATTAGGCTCTCTGGTCGGATGGGGCATTCTCTCAGGTTCCATGTCTGTCCTCGTTCCATAGTTATCATGCCCCGGTGAGTGAGATAACCTAATGTACCAATGCTGTTTTCTTCTTCGGAAATATTGAAATCTACAGGCTGCTTCCTAGCATGGCACCATGGCGCATCATTTCTGGCCCTGTGCATTGTGGGGGATTGTAGGGTGTATCTGCAGTGCAGTCCTGTCAATGTTATATTGGCACTGCAGACAATAACAGACACTGGGAGCTGCAGTGGAGGTTTAGTGATGGACTTGGGGAGGGTGATTAGAACAAAGAAGGTGTCACAACATACTTTAACTGAAGGAGAGGGATTTTCCAGTTTTACAAAAACTCCTCTCCACCTGTCCACGTTTGTGATAATGGTCTTCAAACATGTAAAACTGGTTACTAATAGTAATAATATTGGAAGAAATTAAACTTTGTTCTATTCATTGCAATAGACTGACACTTTTAAAAACGAATATTTCTATTTTTGAATAAGCCTTTGAATCTATAATTAAAAATAACAACCAGATTTGTTATATATTAACCACGTTCCCTCCATTCTGTCACCACATTTTGTCAGTGTTTGACCCCTTGGCTCATTGTTTAGAATTTGGATTACTGACATTATATCACATTACAGAAGAGATGGTCTCCACTCTCCACTGCTCAGTATGTCCATCATGAGCACCATGACACTTAATTCTGGCAATCTCTTTCCAAATGTTTACTTGCTGACAATAGACTATTTTCAATAGAAATTTGATACAGATCTAATTGTTTAGGGTTTTATTAGGCGCCTCACCCTCTCCTGAGAATGGGAGTGGGTAATTTGGAATTCCAATTCACGACCCTTTACTGAAAACCCCTGCCATGTCATACATTTTAAAAAAATACATTAAAAACTAAGGTCTATTTTTACCATGGTAATAATTTTAACAGGTTGGTGTTTTGGACACATCAAAAACACGCTAAGGCTGCCTTCAGACTTGCAGATGCCTCCGCAGCGTTTTGCAGAGGCATCTGCAAGTATCTGCATGCAGACCGCGGCCCCTATGTTTATAATGATGCGCACGGCGGTCTGCAGATGCTTGCAGACCGCCGTGCGCTCTCATTGCCCGCCATTAGTGATCTGTGCGCAGGCGGATGCCTGCGCACAAATCACACACTCTCGCCCGCACCAGGGACGCAACATCTCGTGTCCCCGGTGCGGACGAGAGTGTGTGATCTGTACGCAGGCATCCGCCTGCGCACAGATCACTAATGGCGGGCAATGAGAGCGCACGGCAGATCGCCGTGCGCTCCATTATAAACATAGGGGCCGCGGTCTGCATGCAGATACTTGCAGATGCCTCTGCAAAACGCTGCGGAGGTATCTGCAAGTCTGAAGGCAGCCTAAGACCAAAATGTTGGTGTACAGCCTAAAGGTGCAGTCAGACATAACGATCGCTCCAACGATCCCGACAGCGATAACGACCTGCCGGGATCGCTGGAGCATCGTTACCTGATCGCTGGGGAGCTGTCAAACAGGCAGATCTCCCCAGCGATCAGGCCCTGGGAGCCACCTCCCATATCGCTCCCTGCTTAGCGCTGCGGCAGCGCTAAGCAAGGAGAACGCAGGTAACTATGATAAACAGCGCGTATCCAGGCAGTGCGCGCTGCCTGGATACGCGCTGTTTATCATAGTTACCAGCGTTCTCCATGCTTACAGGCAGTGCTAAGCAGGGAGGACGCTGGTAACCATGGTAAATGCCGGGTATCTAGGCAGCGCGCGCTGCCTGGATACCCGGTGTTTACCATAGTAACCAGCCCTGTGAGGTCACAGATCGCTGGTTTCTCGCGGTCACACGCAGCGATGCGTGCTGACCAGCGGGAAACCAACGATCAAAAAATGACCCGCAGCACTTTGCAACGATCAGCGACCCCACAGCAGGGGCCTGATCGCTGCAAAGTGTCACACATAGCGACATCGCTGGAGAGATCGTTGTAACGTCACAGTTACAACGATCTCGCTAGCGAAATCGTTATGTGTGACTGGGGCTTTAGGGGAGCATCAGGAATAAAATAAGAGCAAAAAGTGGCAATGTTTGGCTTGATGATAGGTCATCTTTAACAATGAGTGATTGTTTTAACTGACTGATAAGTTTTCTTTTTATTATTGCTACTCTGCAGAAGATTTTGAATGTTTTCTGAATGTTGTAGACAGTTCTTCCTTCTCTTGATTTGCGTAAAGATTGATCACCAGTGGATTGAATATCTGGATGGTTGTTGATTAATGGTTGTTAAACAACTAGCTTTCTTCCTTGTAAAGGTCCCCATACACAATAGCTGTCGATAGTTCAGCTGATAGTTATCTGATCTGACTTCTCCATACATAGGAACTCTCGCTCTTGTATTCCCTATGGTTGCTTTCACATAGCCTTTTTCTGGGATCCGATTTGGCCCCATGTATCCCTATGGGCGACGGATCACATTGGATATGGCCTAATTGCCATCCGATTTGTGTCAGATCCGATTGTGCCCGATTATCTGCTGTGCCCAAAATCGGAGACTGCTCTGATTTTGGACACAGCGGACCAAATCGGACACAATCAAATCTGACAGGATCCATGCCAGTTAACATGGGGGCCTATGGAGTGCGGGTCCGAGAAAATAGCTAATCGCTCCTCGGACTGTGTGCCGTCTAATTTCACTTCCGCAATGTATAATATACATTGCGGAACTGACATTAAGTAAAAGCAAGGATTAAAAATAATCAAATATGTATTCTCACCTGTCCTGCGATGTCGGCATCTACCGTGTTTCCCCGAATATAAGACAGTGTCTTATATTAATTTTACCCCCAAAAGTCCCACCCTGTCTTATATTCGGGGTATGACTTATATTAAAAAAAAAGACAATTTTTTTTATAACCATAAAACTAACATTTATTAACAAGCTGAACAGTATGGCACCACTTGCGGCAAGGTGCGGTAAAGGTGCGGTAACCGCACCTTGCCGCAAGTGTCCCATACAGTACCGTACATTGTATGGGGACCTGCCGCAAGTGTGCCGCAAGTCGGCTGTGCGGCGGAATTGCGGTTTTAATGGGCAAGTTGGCAAGGAAACATCCTTACTTTTTAAGGTAATGACGGCCTCGGGCTATGGATTCCTCCACGGTGCAGGGCGTTGTCCAGATGCTTCTTCATGCAGGAGCTTCTGGCCAATCAGCACTCAAGCTGCTGAGCCAATCAGCGCTCGAGATGCTGGGGAGCCGCTGGCCAATCAGAAGCTCCTGCCGGCAGCGGTGACGTCAGGCCGGGGCGACAGGCGCACAAGATTAACCCTATGGCCTCAGGGTTACCTGCGGCACCTGAGGGCAGAGGGGAGCCCACGGGGGACAGCGGACCTGCGGCTGCACCTGAGGGCAGAGAGGAGCCCATGGAGGACAGCGGGGCCAGCGGGACAGCGGGGACACAGGTAAAACATGCAATGGTCAAAAATGGCACTTTAGCGGTACCCTGTCTTATATTCCCCGAAAATAAGTCACCCTGCCTTATATTCGGGGTATGACTTATATCGGAAAATTCTGCGCCAGCCCTGCCCTGACTTATATTCGGGGGTGACTTATTTTTGGGGAAACAGGGTAGCTCCCCATACAGGACTTGGGGTTGCTTCGCAACCCGATCAGCTGATCGGGTCACATGACCAGTTACCGCGGTAACCAGTCATGTGACCGATGACGCGGATTGGGTAGCCCCGCCCAGCCAGGTCCTTCAGCCATCAGGAGCTTGATGGAGGCGTCGGGGGATCGCTGGAAGTTGAGATTACATATTTTTTTATTTTTAACCCTTGCTTTTACTTAATTTAAATTCCGCAATGTATAATATACATTGCGGGAGTGAAAGTGCCCCACCGCCTTCTGTCAGCTGTTTTTTCTGTGTCCGGACCCGTAATAATGACGGCCCCGGACACAGAAATAGCAGCTGCAGGTCACCTCCGACGGTGTCCTTTCCTGTCCGTGGGGTCCTGCAAAAAGTAGGATCCCTCGGACAGGAAAAAAAACGCTATGTGAAAGCACCCTATGAGAGAGCCACTGAGGAAGCTGATCTTACTGAGAACAAAAGGATCAGCTTTTCAAGATCGGACATGAATCTTTATCTATTGGAGTAGATTATGTAAACCCCAATACAAGGTAGGCTGGCTTCACGCCACGGTTTTTACCATTCTGTTTTGTTCATTTTTAAAAGAACAGAACAGGATCATTTTTAGCCTCCTATGTATCCCTATGGTGCCGGATTGGTCATAAATGGCCATCCGGTTTTTGAATTCAGTCCCAAATTTGTTTCTGTCCTGTTTTTTCCCAGCCCCAAAATCGGACCAGACCAGACAGAAATGAATCCGGGGCAATCCGACGCACATAGCATGGGAGTCTATGAGCGCCGAATCTGGGAAAAAATTGGATTGTTTCCCAGTTCCGATTTTAGTGTACTGAGCATGCTCAGTACACTAAAGCTGCTCTATTCCCGTAATTTCATTTTAGCAGTGTATTTGCATACACTGCTAAAGTGAAATTTAATACAGGAGTGGTTAAAAATAAATTCTCACCTGTCTGCCGAGTGCCCCGCGATGCATCAACCTCCGATGGCTAAAGGACCTTAATTAGCTGACCAGGAAGGGGTGGGGCAACAACCGCGCTGATGCTGTCATGTGACCCATCAGCTGTCCGGGTTGCCCCACCCCTTACCGGTCAGCTGATTAAGGCCCTTTAGCCATCGGAGGTGAGTGCGTCACGGGATCATCGGTAGACAGGTGAGAATTTTTGATTTTTATCCATTCCTTTATTTAATTTCACTTTAGCAGTGTATGTAAATACAGTTGTGGCCAAAAGTATTGACACCCCTGCAATTCTGTCAGATAATACTCAGTTTCTTTCTGAAAATGATTGCAATCACAAATTCTTTGGTATTATTATCTTCATTTAATTTGTCTTCAATGAAAAAACACAAAAGAGAATGAAGCAAAAGCAAAACATTGATCATTTCACACAAAATTTCAAAAATGAGCTAGACAAAAGTATTGGCACCCTCAGCCTAATACTTGGTGGTACAACCTTTAGCCAAAATAACTCAACCACTTCCGGTAACCATCAATGAGTTTCTTGCAATGCTCTGCTGGAATTTTAGACCATTCTTCTTTGGCAAACTGCTCCAGGTCCCTGATATTTGAAGGGTGCTTTCTCCAAACTGCCATTTTTAGATCTCTCCACAGGTGTTCTATGGGATTCAGGTCTGGGCTCATTGCTGGCCACCTTAGAAGTCTCCAGTGCTTTCTCTCAAACCATTTTCTAGTGCTTTTTGAAGTGTGTTTTGGGTCATTGTCCTGCTGGAAGACCCATGACCTCTGAGGGAGACCCAGCTTTCTCACACTGGGCCCTACATTATGCTGCAAAATTTGTTGGTAGTCTTCAGACTTCATAATGCCATGCACACGGTCAAGCAGTCCAGTGCCAGAGGCAGCAAAGCAACCCAAAACATCAGGGAACCTCCGCCATGTTTGACTGTAGGGACCGTATTCTTTTCTTTGAATGCCTCTTTTTTTCTCCTGTAAACTCTATGTTGATACCTTTGCCCAAAAAGCTCTACTTTTGTCTCATCTGACGTTCTTCCAAAACGTTTTAGGCTTTCTCAGGTAAGTTTTGGCAAACTCCAGCCTGGCTTTTTTATGCCTCTGGGTAAGAAGTGGGGTCTTCTTGGGTCTCCTACCATACAGTCCCTTTTCATTCAGATGCCGACGGAAAGTACGGGTTGACACTGTTGTACCCTCGGACTGCAGGGCAGCTTGAACTTGTTTGGATGTTAGTCGAGGTTCTTTATCCACCATCCGCACAATCTTGCGTTCAAATCTCTTGTCAATTTTTCTTTTCCGTCCACATCTAGGGAGGTTAGCCACAGTGCCATGGGCTTTAAACTTCTTGATGACACTGCGCACAGTAGACACAGGAACATTCAGGTCTTTGGAGGTGGACTTGTAGCCTTGAGATTGCTCATGCTTCCTCACAATTTGGTTTCTCAAGTCCTCAGACAGTTCTTTGGTCTTCTTTCTTTTCTCCATGTTCAATGTGGTACACACAAGGACACAGGACAGAGGTTGAGTCAACTTTAATCCATGTCAACTGGCTGCAAGTGTGATTTAGTTATTGCCAACACCTGTTAGGTGCCACAGGTAAGTTACAGGTGCTGTTAATTACACAAATTAGAGAAGCATCACATGATTTTTCTAGCAGTGCCAATACTTTTGTCCACCCCCTTTTTTTATGTTTGGTGTGGAATTATATCCAATTTGGCTTTAGGACAATTCTTTTTGTGTTTTTTCATTGAAGACAAATTAAATGAAGATAATAATACCAAAGAATTTGTGATTGCAATCATTTTCAGGAAGAAACTGAGCATTATCTGACAGAATTGTAGGGGTGTCAATACTTTTGGCCACAACTGTACACTGCTAAAGTGAAAGTGAACAGTGCCGACACCACTTGTCCGCGCTTTACAGGCTCGGTTTCTCCCAGCTTTTTCTGCGTCCGGATCCCTCAAAATCCCAGATCCGGACTTAGAAATGGCATCCAGAGTTTACAATCCGGGCCTATCCGTTCCTGTCCATGGGTTCCTGCAAAAAACAGGATCCCACAGACAGGAACAAAACCGTAGTGTGAAGCCAGCCTTAGACTGCTGGCCAATATCTGAAGGGTTCAGCCAACATTATTCTAACATGTATGTGTGTTTTAAAGGAGTTTGTGTGGTTTTAAACTTCAAGTCTGCAGATTAGTGAAGCTTCACATCGCGCTCGCTGTGAGAATCATCTGTAGCCCGTAGCGGATGGTCATGTGACTGCGTATGTGATTTGCATACTTTCGGTCACATTCCGACTAGACGTATCTAACCTTGCACAATGCACTTGTATTGAGTTGAGGACGGATAGTGTCTAGTCAGCATGTGACTGCATGCATGAGCCGCTGCTGGCACTGGAGAATCTTCACAGTGCGTGTGATATGAGGATTCACATAGAGTGACTGCAGACTTGGAGCTAAGGCCGGACAACCCCTCTGAAGTATATAGCTGCCTCTATTGCCTACAAGTGTATGCTAAATTGATAGAACAGTAACTGATTTTCTAGGTTAGATATGTGTTAGCTGTTAATTTCCCTAACTTGCTAGATAACAAACAGGTAGATTAAGCAGTAGTATTGGACTCTGGCCTCTGGTTTACAGTTTCCAAATGAGGAGAAAAAACCTGTCTAGGGTTGAATTAGCTGCCTAGCTGTCTGGGAAGCTGGTGACTGTAGCATATCTCAGGATATAGCTAGTTCCCAGAAAACTGGGAAGATATCATGGTCTCATGGCCCCTTGCTTTCAAATTGGATTGGAGGCGACTCTTCCAAGATAAAGGCCAGTTGTTACGTCAGGTAATGTCCACATGTTATTATACAGCTGGAGCTGTAAGGAGTGATTGTACGAGCCCAGCAGAGCAATAATTACTTATGAGACTGTTCACAATGGCGATATCAGTTCTTTATTGGAAGATACAGCATACGAGAAAGATCAATCAGTATGGATGCAGTAGGCTTATAATGAATCTGTAAATTGTCTTTTAATTTGATTACAGAGCTGCCAATCAAAACGCAGTGGATAGCCACCATACTTCAATGTGAACAGAGCCTAAGCCTTTCATATTCTCATCTATAATTCATTCTTTTAGACAGGTGTACAGATGTATGGATGAGACTCAATCTTCGCCGTGAATATATCTTTCTGTTTAATATGCCTAGATTGAGTTAGGCCACGTGCACACGCTGAGTACCGTATTTGATGAGTTTTTTACCTCAGGATTTGTAGCCAAAACCAGGAGTGGATAATTAAATACAGAAGTGGTGCAGGTGTTTCTATTAGACTTTTCCTCTGATTTGCTCCACTCCTGGTTTTGTCTACAAATCCTGAGGTAAAAAACTCATCAAATACTGAACGTGTGCACGTGGCCTTAAGTTGCAAAACATGTTTAACCCTTAAAAAAGTACTCCCATTAATATTTTTTTATTAAGTCTGTGTATATTTCATTGTAGTGTGTATATTAATACACTTACCTACCACTGCTTTCTCCGGGATTCGGCACCGTTCATCTCTGCTTCTCAGTGATGTCATCGCAGTTTAGATTAACTGGCTCGTTCTATACTCTACGTGTGGACCTAAAGTCTCTTCTATAATGACGCTCTATAGACTTATATTGTAAAAGTCTCTTCTGGGTCATGTAGAGAGCAGAGACCCGGAGAGTACCGGAGTGCAAATATGCCCTCCGGGCCGGTTTGCAGCTGGATTCAGCCGAGCGCAGCTGCATCTGCTGAAATTTCAAGATCGCAGTCCTGAAATCTACATTCACTTTGCTGTCAGACAATATGCACCTGCGCATTTTTGAAAAGCGCTCGTAAAAAAGCGCTCAAAAATGCGCATTGTGTGAACGTAGCCTTAGTGCAGTTTTGTCACAAACCTTCATGATTATCGTTACCCCAGCAAAGTCTATGAGAATTCTGAAGTGTTGTGCACACGTTGTTTATTTTTTCCTTGCAGTTTTGGTGCAGAAAAGATCAGCATCATGTCAATTGTTGGGGCATTTTTGCAGTGTTTTTTTTCAGTCCTTCCAGCCATTTACAAAAACACACAGCACAAATCTGCACCAAAAACGCACTGTGTTCACTGTTTTTAGTGGATTTTTCAGCCAGAAGGTGCAGTTTTGGTGCAGAAATGTTCTGCAGCGTTCGCACATACCACTAATCTCCTGTTGCATATAGTGTTACATATATATTAATATATCTGTCCTTGAAATGCAGCCTCCGGAGCGTCAGATTGTGGTGGGAATATGTGCCATGACCAAAAAGTCCAAATCCAAGCCTATGACACAAATATTGGAGCGGCTGTGCAAGTTTGACTACATTACTGTGGTTATTATGTCTGAAGACATTATCCTGAATGAGACTGTGGAAAATTGGCCCATCTGTGACTGCCTCATCTCCTTCCACTCCAAAGGTAAGATCCCCCGTGTAGCTGCATGCTGCATAGTAAGTCCTCCTATTACCTTGGTGTTGTCGGTCCTCCTATTAGCTTCTTGTTGTCAGTGCTTTTGCTAGCTTGGAGTTGTCAGCTCTTCTATTAGCTTGGGGTTGTCAGTGCTCCTGTTACCTTTGTGTTGTTGGTCCTCCTTTTAGCTTGTTGTCAGTGCTTTTATTAGCTTGGTGTTGTCAGCGCTCCTCTTAGCTTGGTGTTGTCAGTCCTCTTCTTAGCTTGGTGTTGTCGGTCCTCCTATTAGCTTGGTGTTGTTGGTCCTCCTATTAGCTTGGTGTTGTCAGTCCTTCTATTAGCTTGGTGTTGTCAGTACTTCTATTAGCTTGGTGTTGTCAGTGCTCCCATTAGCTTGGTGTTGTCAGTGCTCCTATTACCTTGGTGTTGTCAGGGCTCCTATTAGCTTGGTGTTGTCAGTCCTCCTACCGTATTAGCTTGGTGTTGTCAGCTCTTCTATTACCTTGGTGTTGTCGGTCCTCCTATTAGCTTTGTGTTGTTAGTCCTTCTATTAGGTTGGTGTTGTCAGTCCTATTAGATTCGTGTTGTCAGTCCTCCTGCTAGCTTGGTGTTGTAGGTCCTCCTATTAGCTTGGTGTTGTCAGTGCTCTTATTAGCTTGGTGTTGTCAGTGCTCCTATTAGCTTGGTGTTGTCAGTGCTCCTATTAGATTGGTGTTGTCAGTCCTCCTACCGTATTAGCTTGGTGTTGTCAGCTCTTCTATTACCTTGGTGTTGTCGGTCCTCCTATTAGCTTTGTGTTGTCAGTGCTCCTATTAGCTTGGTGTTGTCAGTGCTCCTATTAGATTGGTATTGTCAGTCCTCCTATTAGCTTGGAGTTGTCAGTCCTCCTATTACCTTGGTGTTGTTGGTCCTCCTATTAGCTTGGTGTTGTCAGTGCTCCTATTAGCTTGGTGTTGTCAGTGCTTTTATTAGCTTGGTGTTGTCAGCTTTTCTTTTAGCTTGGTGTTGTCAGTGCTCCTATTACCTTGGTGTTGTCAGTGCTCCTATTACCTTGTTGTTGTGGGTCCTCTTATTATCTTGGTGTTGTCAGTGCTCTTATTAGCTTGGTGTTGTCAGCTCTTCTATTACCTTGGTGTCAGTCCTCCTATTAGCTTGGTGTTATCAGCTCTTCTATTAGCTTGGTGTTGTCAGTCCTCCTATTACCTTGGTGTCAGTCCTCCTATTACCTTGGAGTTGTCAGTCCTCCTATTACCTTGGAGTTGTCAGTCCTCCTATTACCTTGGAGTTGTCAGTCCTCCTATTACCTTGGAGTTGTCAGTCCTCCTATTACCTTGGAGTTGTCAGTCCTCCTATTACCTTGGAGTTGTCAGTCCTCCTATTACCTTGGAGTTGTCAGTCCTCCTATTACCTTGGTGTTGTCAGTCCTCCTATAACCTTGGTGTTGTCAGTCCTCCTATTAGCTTGGTGTTGTCAGTCCTCCTATTAGCTTGTTGTTGTGGGTCCTCTTATTATCTTGGTGTTGTCAGTCTCTTATTAGCTTGGTGTTGTCAGTCCTCCTATTACTTGGTGTTGTCAGTCCTCCTATTACCTTGGTGTTGTCATGCTCTTATTAGCTTGGTGTTGTCAATTCTTCTATTACCTTGGTGTGTCATGCTCTTATTAGCTTGGTGTGTCAGTGCTCTTATTACTTGGGTTGTCAGTGCTCTTATTAGCTTGGTGTTGTCAGTGCTCTTATTACCTTGGTGTTGTCAGTGCTCTATTACTTGGTGTTGTCAGTGCTCTTATTACCTTGGTGTTGTCAGTGCTCTTATTAGCTTGGTGTTGTCAGCTCTTTACTTGGGTTGTCATCCTTATTACCTTGTGTTGTCAGTGCTCTTATTACTTGGTGTTGTCAGTGCTCTATTACCTTGGGTTGTCAGTGCTCTTTACCTTGGTGTTGTCAGTGCTCTATTACTTGGGTTGTCAGTGCTCTATTAGCTTGGTGTTGTCAGTCCTCTATACTTGGTGTTGTCAGTGCTCTTATTACTTGGTGTTGTCAGTCCTCTATTAGCTTGGTGTTGTCAGTCTCTTTAGCTTGGTGTTGTCAGTCCTCCTATTAGCTTGGTGTTGTCAGTCCTTATTACCTTGGTGTGTCAGTCCTCCTATTACTTGTGTTGTCAGTCTCCTATTAGCTTGGTGTTGTCAGTCTCTATTACTTGGTGTTGTCAGTCTCCTATTAGCTTGGTGTTTCGTCTCATTACTTGGGTTGTCAGTCCTCCTATTACCTTGGTGTTGTCAGTCCTCCTATTACCTTGGTGTTGTCAGCGCTCCTATTAGCTTGTGTTGTCTCTCTATTAGCTTGGTGTTGTCAGTCCTCCTATTACTTGGTGTTATCTCTTATTAGCTTGGTGTTGTCAGTGCTCTATTACTTGGAGTTGTCAGTCCTCCTATTACCTTGGAGTTGTCAGTCTCTTATTACTTGGTTGTCATCTCTATTACCTTGGGTTGTCAGTCTCCTATTACTTGGTTGTCAGTCTCTATTACTTGGTGTGTCAGTCCTCTATTACCTTGGTTGTCAGTCCTCTATTACCTTGGAGTTGTCAGTCTCCTATTACCTTGGTGTTGTCAGTCTCTATTACTTGGAGTTGTCAGTGCTCTATTACCTTGGTGTTGTCAGTCTTATTAGCTTGGTGTTGTCAGTCTCCTATTACTTGGTGTTGTCAGTCTCCTATTAGCTTGGTGTGTCAGTGCTCTATTACTTGGTGTTGTCAGTCTCTATTACCTTGGTGTTGTCAGTCCTTCTATACTTGGAGTTGTCAGTCCTCCTATTAGCTTGGTGTTGTCAGTGCTCTATTACCTTGTGTTGTCAGTCCTCTATTAGCTTGGTGTTGTCAGTCCTCCTATTACTTGGTGTTGTCAGTCCTCTATTAGCTTGGTGTTGTCAGTCCTCCTATTAGCTTGGTGTTGTCAGTCCTCCTATTACTTGGTGTTGTCAGTCCTCTATTACCTTGGTGTTGTCATCCTCCTATTACTTGGTGTTGTCAGTCTCCTATTAGCTTGGTGTTGTCATCTCCTATTACTTGGTGTTGTCAGTCTCTATTACCTTGGTGTTGTCAGTGCTCTTATTAGCTTGGTGTTGTCAGTCCTCCTATTAGCTTGGTGTTGTCAGTCCTCCTATTACCTTGGTGTTGTCAGTGCTCTTATTAGCTTGGTGTTGTCAATTCTTCTATTACCTTGGTGTTGTCAGTGCTCTTATTAGCTTGGTGTTGTCAGTGCTCTTATTAGCTTGGTGTTGTCAGTGCTCTATTAGCTTGGTGTTGTCAGTGCCTTATTACCTTGGTGTTGTCAGTGCTCTTATTAGCTTGGTGTTGTCAGTCTCTTATACTTGGTGTTGTCAGTGCTCTTATTACTTGGTGTTGTCAGTGCTCTTATTACTTGGTGTTGTCAGTCTCTATTAGCTTGGTGTTGTCAGTGCTCCTATTAGCTTGGTGTTGTCAGTCTCCTATTACCTTGGTGTTGTCAGTCTCCTATTACTTGGTGTTGTCAGTCCTCCTATTAGCTTGGTGTTGTCAGTGCTCTATTACTTGGTGTTGTCAGTCCTCTATTAGCTTGGTGTTTCAGTCTCTTATTACTTGGTGTTGTCAGTCCTCCTATTAGCTTGGTGTTGTCAGCTCCTATTACTTGGTGTTGTCAGTCCTCTATACTTGGTGTTGTCAGTCTCTATTACCTTGGTGTTGTCAGTCCTCCTATTAGCTTGGTGTTGTCAGTTCTCTATTAGCTTGGTGTTGTCAGTGCTCCTATTAGCTTGGTGTTGTCAGTCCTCCTATTACCTTGGGTTGTCAGTGCCTTATTACCTTGGGTTGTCAGTCCTCCTATTACCTTGGGTTGTCAGTCCTCCTATACTTGGAGTTGTCAGTCCTCTATTAGCTTGGTGTTCAATCTTCTATTACCTTGGGTTGTCAGTCCTATTACTTGGGTTGTCAGTCCTCCTATTACTTGGTGTTGTCAGTCTCTATTACTTGGTGTTGTCAGTCTTATTACCTTGGTGTTGTCAGTGCTCTTATTAGCTTGGGTTGTCAGTGCTCTATTACCTTGGTGTTGTCAGTCCTCCTATTACTTGGTGTTGTCAGTGCTCTATTAGCTTGGTGTTGTCAGTGCTCTTATTACCTTGGTGTTGTCAGTGCTCTATAGCTTGGTGTTGTCAGTCTCTTATTACTTGGTGTTGTCAGTGCTCTTATTACTTGGTGTTGTCAGTGTCTTATTACTTGGTGTTGTCAGTCCTTATTAGCTTGGTGTTGTCAGTGCCTTATTAGCTTGGGTTGTCAGTCTCTATTAGCTTGGTGTTGTCAGTCTCTTATTAGCTTGGTGTTGTCAGTGCTCTTATTACTTGGTGTTGTCAGTGCTCTATTAGCTTGGTGTTGTCAGTCTCTATTAGCTTGGTGTTGTCAGTGCTCTATTACCTTGGTGTTGTCAGTGCTTTATTACTTGGTGTTGTCATGCTCTTATTACCTTGGTGTTGTCAGTGCTCTTATTAGCTTGGTGTTGTCAGTGCTCTTATTACCTTGGTGTTGTCAGTGCTCTTATTAGCTTGGTGTTGTCATTCTTATTACCTTGGTGTTGTCAGTGCTCTTATTAGCTTGGTGTTGTCAGTGCTCTTATTAGCTTGGTGTTGTCAGTGCTCTTATTACTTGGTGTGTCAGTGCTCTATTACCTTGGTGTTGTCAGTGCTCTATAGCTTGGGTTGTCAGTCTCTTACTGATCCTTGGTTGTCAGTGCTCTTATTAGCTTGGTGTTGTCAGTCCTCTATTACTGGTGTTGTCAGTCTCCTATTAGCTTGGTGTTGTCATGCCTCATTACCTTGGTGTTGTCATGCTCCTATTACCTTGGTGTTGTCAGTCCTCTTACTACTGGGTTGTCAGTCCTCCTATTACCTGGTGTTGTCAGTCTCTTTTTACCTTGGTGTTGTCAGTCCTCCTATTAGCTTGGTGTTGTCGTCTCCTATTAGCTTGGTGTTGTCAGTCCTCCTATTAGCTTGGTGTTGTCAGTCCTCCTATTAGCTTGGAGTTGTCAGTCCTCCTATTACCTTGGGTTGTCAGTCCTCCTATTACCTGGGTTGTCAGTCCTCCTATTACTTGGAGTTGTCAGTCCTCCTATTACTTGGGTTGTCAGTCCTCCATTTACTTGGGTTGTCAGTCCTCCTATTACCTTGGGTTGTCAGTCTCTATTACTTGGGTTGTCAGTCCTCCTATTACTTGGTGTTGTCAGTCCTCTATTACCTTGGTGTTGTCAGTGCTCTTATTAGCTTGGTGTTGTCATTCTTCTATTACCTTGGTGTTGTCAGTGCCTTATACTTGGTGTTGTCAGTGCTCTTATTACTTGGTGTTGTCATGCTCTATTACTTGGTGTTGTCAGTGCTCTTATTACCTTGGTGTTGTCAGTGCTCTTATACTTGGTGTTGTCAGTGCTCTTATACCTTGGTGTTGTCAGTCTCTATTAGCTTGGTGTTGTCAGTGCTCTTATTACTTGGTGTTGTCAGTCTCTATTACCTTGGTGTTGTCAGCCTTATTAGCTTGGTGTTGTCAGTCTCTATTACCTTGGTGTTGTCAGTCTCTATTAGCTGGTGTTGTCAGTCTCTATTACCTTGGTGTTGTCATGCTCTATTACTTGGTGTTGTCAGTGCTCTTTTAGCTTGGGTTGTCAGTCTCTATTAGCTTGGTGTTGTCAGTGCTCTTATTAGCTTGGTGTTGTCAGTGTCTATTACTTGGTGTTGTCATGTCTTATTAGCTTGGTGTTGTCAGTGCTCTTATTAGCTTGGTGTTGTCAGTGCTCTATTACCTTGGTGTTGTCAGTGCTCTTATTAGCTTGGTGTTGTCATGCTCTATTACCTTGGTGTTGTCAGTGCTCTTATTAGCTTGGTGTTGTCAGTGCTCTTATTACCTTGGTGTTGTCAGTGCTCTTATTAGCTTGGTGTTGTCAGTGCTCTTATTACCTTGGTGTTGTCAGTGCTCTTATTAGCTTGGTGTTGTCAGTGCTCTTATTAGCTTGGTGTTGTCAGTGCTCCTATTACCTTGGTGTTGTCAGTGCTCCTATTACCTTGGTGTTGTCAGTGCTCTTACTAGCTTGGAGTTGTCAGTCCTCCTATTAGCTTGGTGTTGTCAGTGCTCTTATTACCTTGGTGTTGTCAGTCCTCCTATTAGCTTGGTGTTGTCAGTCCTCCTATTAGCTTGGTGTTGTCAGTCCTCCTATTAGCTTGGTGTTGTCAGTCCTCCTATTAGCTTGGTGTTGTCAGTCCTCCTATTACCTTGGTGTTGTCAGTCCTCCTATTACCTTGGTGTTGTCAGTCCTCCTATTACCTTGGGTGTGTGTCAGTCCTCCTATTAGCTTGGTGTTGTCAGTCCTCCTATTAGCTTGGTGTTGTCAGTCCTCCTATTACCTTGGTGTTGTCAGTGCTCTTATTAGCTTGGTGTTGTCAGTCCTCCTATTAGCTTGGTGTTGTCAGTCCTCCTATTACCTTGGTGTTGTCAGTGCTCTTATTAGCTTGGTGTTGTCAATTCTTCTATTACCTTGGTGTTGTCAGTGCTCTTATTAGCTTGGTGTTGTCAGTGCTCTTATTATCTTGGTGTTGTCAGTGCTCTTATTAGCTTGGTGTTGTCAGTGCTCTTATTACCTTGGTGTTGTCAGTGCTCTTATTAGCTTGGTGTTGTCAGTGCTCTTATTACCTTGGTGTTGTCAGTGCTCTTATTAGCTTGGTGTTGTCAGTGCTCTTATTAGCTTGGTGTTGTCAGTGCTCTTATTACCTTGGTGTTGTCAGTGCTCTTATTAGCTTGGTGTTGTCAGTGCTCTTATTACCTTGGTGTTGTCAGTGCTCTTATTAGCTTGGTGTTGTCAGTGCTCTTATTACCTTGGTGTTGTCAGTGCTCTTATTAGCTTGGTGTTGTCAGTGCTCTTATTAGCTTTGGGTTGTCAGTGCTCTTATTAGCTTGGTGTTGTCAGTGCTCTTATTAGCTTGGTGTTGTCAGTGCTCTTATTAGCTTGGTGTTGTCAGTGCTCTTATTAGCTTGGTGTTGTCAGTGCTCTTATTACCTTGGTGTTGTCAGTGCTCTTATTAGCTTGGTGTTGTCAGTTCTTCTATTACCTTGGTGTTGTCAGTGCTCTTATTACCTTGGTGTTGTCAGTGCTCTTATTAGCTTGGTGTTGTCAGTTCTTCTATTAGGTTTTGTTGCTTTTCACAGCATTATCTTTTTTAATAATTAAAAGCATCCCTCCTACTAATCATGTAAATGGGAGAGATGCACATGTAATAAGGGTTATCTAGTAACCGCCTTGAACTTGCAGTGCCACGATTTTTAAAAGCAGATATAATGTGTGTGTACACACTGACAGTGCAGAATGTTGTGCCAAAAATTCTCATAGGGAGCAACATAAAAGGAGTAAAATAATTTTGAAAGATCACTATGTAATTAAAGCCCCAATCCTTAAAATAGTTGGCTCACTGTGTAAAATGTAAAGAAAATAAAAATGCAAGGATCTGGAAATCTCTTTTAACCATATTTAATACACAATAAAACATAAGACAGATCAGAAGTGTTAAATACATGTTCATTTCATTTTAAACAATGAACACGCTCCACTGATGAGGGGCAATCACCCCGAAACGCAGCGTCTACAGTTTGGGGTTCTGATCTGACACAAATCCTAAGTCATATTAAAAGGCTTGTTAAGAGTCAATTATGACTTTCAGGATTGCTACCTTTTATTAGTGTCATTAGAGTTTGTCTACTTAAAGGGAACCAACCACCCCCAATGACCCCCCCGGACTATTAATATCAGTCCCTACACACAGCACATACATGTGCTGCACTGTTTTTTGCTAAATAAACTGTTTTTTAAAACTAAAGATAATGATTTTTAAAGTTTAAAACGGAACGACGGTTGGGCGGGACTTATCTGTGGAAACCGCCGAGATCTGATGTCAATCATCTTCCCTGTCTCCCCTCGCAGCATTGAAGTTCAGCCCTTTGTGCAGCGTCACAGCCCTGTGCACGGGCTCGCATGCCCGTGCACACGTCATCATCTACAGCCGGGAAGCGAGCGCGCGCTCTGTCTTCCTGCGCTCGGCTATGGAAGACAGAGCGCGCGCTCGCTTCCCGGCTGTAGATGATGACGTGTGCACGGGCATGCGAGCCCGTGCACAGGGCTGTGACGCTGCACAAAGGGCTGGCCATAACTGCTGCGAGGGGACACAGGGAAGATGATTGGCATCACATCTCGTCGTTTTCCACAGATAAGTCCCGCCCAACCGTCGTTCCGTTTTAAACTTTAAAAATCATTATCTTTAGTTTTAAAAAACAGTTTATTTAGCAAAAAACAGTGCAGCACATGTATGTGCTGTGTGTAGGGACTGATATTAATAGTCCGGGGGGTCATTGGGGGTGGTTGGTTCCCTTTAAGTGACAATTTTCATATGCAATATCCCAGAGGAGCATTGCTGTTATGATGGGTGCAGTGTGCAGTTTAGCATTGTCTTGCTGAAATATGCAAGGCCTTCTTTGAAATCAACATTGTCTGTGTGGGAGCATGGCTTAAGGGCCCGTTTCACGCTACGATATCTGTAACCATATCGTTGAAACATCACGGGTTTTCAGTCGTTCAAATGACGTCGTAATAACGTCGTTCAGTGTGACATGTACATTCAATCAACGATAATTGGGCAGATTGTTCATCTGAGGTTTTTGAACCAGACCTAAAACCAGACGATGATCGTTCGTCCGACCTGCAGCCTGGGTGTGTGTGACACCTCGATAATTATGTCCTTAACGACCTCGCCTATTGAGAAGTGAATGACGTAGGCGATCTAACGACTGCAAGTATCGTTTGCTTGTCGCAGAATCATTGCTGCGTCTTTAAAGATATCTGTACGTGTGACATTTCACTAGCGATCATTGAACGACGTTCAAGCGATCTAGGTCAAGTCGGATTGTTGATAGGATTGTTCGACCATTGAAGCGTGAAATTTGCCCTTTACTCTAACACCTGTATATAATGCTCAGAATTGATAGTGCCTTTCTAGATGTGTAAACTGCCCATGCCATAGTCAATAATGCAACCCCATACCATCAGAGATACAGGATTGTGAAGTATGCACTGATAACTAGCTGGATGGTCCCTCTCCTCTTGAGTCCACAGTCATCTTAGGTTTCCATAAAGAATTGCCTCCATCTTTTTTGAATGAGGTTTAGTACTGAAGACTGCAGCTTTTCTAGATTGGGTGGATATCTGGCTTCTTCTTTGAAAGACTTAGCTGTCACTTGCATTTGTGGATTGCATGGAAAATAGTTCTTGGTCAAATGTTTCTGGAAGAACTCCTTAGTAGACGTGAGCTGACCCTTGGGGGTTTGGGTTCTGGGGATTCAGCCGGACATTATATATAGTTCTGTTCTAGACCCGAACCTCATTGGAAGTCACAGATTGGGCAGTTCTGCTCTACGCCCACATTCAGCCAGGAATAAGCAAAGCACTTCCAGGGGAGGGAGCGAATTTATCATTCTCTTTCTATTTTTTTTTTTGTACACACTACATCCAGTAATGCTGATTTTACCCCCAGTATGATCCACTCAATCACTAAAGTCACTCGCACTGACCAGAGCCCCTAGTGTACCCAAGCACAGTGATGCTAACTCCAGTGGTTTGCACACGTAAAAGCACCCGAATTCGAAACCCCAATACTGAACATTTTTGTAAAGTCTGTGTTTGGTACGAACTCTAAACTTTAAAGTCCGATTTGCTCATCCATACTCCTTTGCCCATTCAGTGTCTTGCTTGACTGAATTATGGCTGCTTTTAATGCAGTGCCACCTTAGGGCCCATAGGTCACAAGCATAGATTATCTAGAGATTTGAGATAAAATTATGGACAATGGTGGTTTTGAACCTGGGGCTCCAAGTCCAAAGGCAGTGAAATTACCAATCCGCTACACATTTGGCTGATTGGATAATCCCTGAGGAAGGAACAGAGGTTGCTCTGAAACGCATCAGAACAAAGAACACCATTGCACCAGACTTCTCAGGTCCTGGTTTCCTTTCAGCAGCATGGATCACCAGCACTTCATCCTGTCTTTCCCAAGCATCCATTATCGACGCTCTGCATTGTCCCCCACTGATTTCTCCAGAATCTCTGAATCTTTTGATGACATTATGTATTATAGATGGTGGGATACTGAAAGTCTTTGCATTTTTACGAGGAACATTTTTCTGAAATTGTGCTCCAATATTTACAGGCTGTTCACAGATATGTGAATCACTGACTATCTTTACTTCCGAGAGGCTCTGCCTTTCTATCATCCTCTTTCTATACCTAGTTATGTGACTTGATTGAAAAATGAAAAAAAAATCCCTCCTGCTATATTTAAGTAGTATCCCTTAAGGCCCCGTCACACGGGACGACATCGCCGCCTATTACATAGGCGACGTAGGGGCGTGGCCTATTGGCGGCGACATTGCCCCTACGTCGCTTCATGTAAAGGGGCGATGTCGGCGCCGCCGGGAGGTCGCCTGGTTTCAGAGCAGTGCTCTGAAACCAGGCGACCGATCTGGGGCGATGTGCACACATCGCCCCATGTAACCGGCCGCCGGCTACCTGTCAGGCGATGGGAGCCTTAGGCTCCCATTGTCCTGCATCGCCGCTGGGGTTTTCAGACACCCCGGCGGCGACGCCGCCTGTCAGCTCGCCGGCGCGGGGCTGGAGATGTCGCCATGTGTAAATGGGGGACGGCGACGCTGGAGGGGCGCCAAAAACGTGCGCGCACCCGCCAGTGGCCGCTGACATCCCCATCGCCAGGTGTGACGGGCCCTTTATTTTTCCAGCATTTGTTTTGCTGCCGTCAATTTCGGATTGAGTACATTTTTTAAATGAATTGGAAAATGTCTACCATTCATCTTCTGATCTGTGTTCCAGCACTATAAGAGATCTTCAAATCATTGCGTTCTTATTTTCTTTATATTCTTACAGAGTCCTTACATTTTTGGAATTGGAGTTGTAGCTGAGACGGAGCAAAGTTATTACCAAGAGCAGAAATATTGCCTCATTCATTAATACCTAACAAGCATACATTTTTTTTTGTATGGAAGGCATAGCCCTTAAGCACTAAGATATATGAAAACATTGAATTTATGTAATTTAGACAACATAATTACTATATAGAATATACTTCTAAATTGAAGGTACTTGGTGCATAAATTGGCCAACTCATGTTAGCCCATCAGCCATGACAAGGTGACCTTTACCTGGTAGGACCCTTAACCTAATATTTATCAAACATGCCTCTCCCGCGCCTAAAAGCTACAAATTTAAGGAACGTGTAGGAAGGGAGGAGCACTTGGTCAGATATGGATATCGTCACCACCTGCAACAGAATACTACAAAAACTGACCAGCTCTACCATACAGAATAAAGCAAACATCTATGACTGCATAGTAGTATACAAACAAAGATACGGCAGCCCTTTGTACAATAAGATCTGTGCAAACTTTGAATATATGAAATTTAGACTTTGTTCTATTAGAAGGCACCAGTCAGTTTTTTAGTATTTGTATCATGGTATTGGAGGTGTTGTTCACCTTTCTTTTTGATGTAGCTTGCCTCCATTAGCCTAAGGCTTGGGCTACATGGCCACGACATCTATCGCGCATCCAAGATTCACTCGGTGCCACCACTACATTGCACAGAATGTAAATGAATGGGTTTGCATTGTGACCTGAAGGGAACGGAGACAGATGTCATGGCCATAACTGCTGCGTAGGCCTAGCCTAACAATGTTTTTAATTAGCGCTGCATCCTACCTGCCCTTTCAATTTGTAGAGTTTTGTGGCTGAAATCAATATGTTAGTCCCGGACAACCCATTTAATAAGACCGTAACCTTTGACTAGTAGGAAATGTAATGTCTTGTGTTCAATTTGATAATAAATTGTGTCCTGCCGCAGTGTAACAAACAATCTCCTTTCTGTATCTGTAGGATTTCCGCTGGATAAAGCTGTTGCTTACTCAAAACTTCGCAATCCTTTCTTGATCAATGACCTGGACATGCAGTATTTTATACAGGACAGGTATGTTATAGCCACCTTTAAATCTTTGATAAATGAGTTGATCACACTTTATTTTTGCCATGGTCTTTTGTAGACCTATAAAGGGTCTATAGTAACCCCATCCAAACATCTGGTGTACATGTACGGTACGTGTCGGGAGCTGGTATACAGGGCAGGTCTGTGGCTGGACTTTATAGGAGACCATGATCTTCACTAAATACTGCAATGCAATAACAGTAATTATGCAGTTCATGTAGTACAACTTCAAATTCCCTAAGTAAACTAACTATAAAAAACTAAAGTTGTACAAACCTAAAAAAAATTAAAATGTAATCACCTTTTTATTACAAGTAAAGATATAGAAATGTCAGAATTGATTTTTTTTTTTGCAATATCTACAAGTCTTCATAAAAATGCAATAAGACACTGTTCACACAGGGTGTTTTTGCAGTGGTTTTTGCATGTTTTTTCATTGGTTTTATGCAAATCCATGCTAATAAAAATCTGTATTTTACAGTACCAGCAATACCTATGAGATTCCAGAAATTCCCAGCAAACACACACTTGAGTTTTTTTTTCCTGGCGAGGTAAACAGCTTAGTTTTTGTTGTGTTTTTAAAAGAAGCAGCAGGTCAATTCTTTCAGCGATTTTGCTGCTTTTTTTCACAATTGAAAGCAATGAAGAGTGAAAAAACACACAGCTTAATTTTGATGTGTTTTTGCAGCAAAAATGCAGCTGTTTTTACTGCCAAGAGATCAGGTTTTGCTGCAGAAAAAAAAATGCCCTGTGTGAACACAGCCTAAGAAATGATCTAAACATGTCTGCCTCAAAATTATAGCAATAAAAATCACAGCTCACCCTGCAAAAAATAAACCGACAGAAAAATAAAAAAGTTACGGTTCTCTAAAAAATAATTTTTAGATATTTGGATAAGGTTACTATTGATAGTTTTTGATGTAACGATTGTGACCCACTATTGGGCTCATGCAGACGTCTGTGCAAATTCCGTCTCTGACCACAAGCATGGACTAGCCATGGCTCCCCCATTCCGTGCATCACCGCCTTATAGGAATGTATGGAGCTGTCACACTCTTGTTAGGAGAGCCGCACCCGGTGCATGCATTGTGGTCAGAGATCAGTCCAATTTGCAAGGAAGTCTGCATGAGCCCTTTGACCAATATTTATTACTATTTACAAGTCAACATTTGAATGGTGGTTCTTTCTTGAATGCTTAACAAACATTTACATTCTACAACCTCGCTTTCAGTGCAGTGAGAACGCTGTGGAAATATCTTGGGGATGTTTTATTAGCATGGGTCATTAGGTGCTTCTGTTTTTCATGAATTAAACAAAGTTATTTGGTGCATTTGGGGATCTTCAGAATGTGATCACACTCCCTCCTACTGAGCTGAGCTGTGCTACAACCCGGCTGTCAGTTCAATGTGGATGTTATGAGAGTGTCTGGTGGGTGGTGTATTAGACAGGATCATTAGGTGCATCTGCACGTGTTCGACCAACAGCATTAGATGCACAGGATGATGGCTCCAGTGGCAACTGAGGTTTAAGAGCCCTGGAGACATCATGGGGAATTATAGCTCCGAATCAGTGCAGATTCAAAAATAGGTTGTATTGGCACCCAAGGTTAATTCTGTATGTGTAAAAACCAGAGACCACATCATGATTTTTCAAATAACCCTTTAAAGTGGACCTAACACTTGCCATAAATATTGTTTTCCTGTAAATATTTTTAACCTACACCTCTCCATTTCTGCTATATGGGTCCCCATTCGCTTATGTATATTCAGGGTTTTGAGAATATTTGTGGACCACACCCACTTTGCTAAAAACAAAACAAAAAAACACACCTACATTTACAAGCAGAGAATAGGGGGGCCACATTTTAGCAAGGCCTCGCTCCCACCTGCATATAGAAAATTGGTCCAATTTTCATCCAGAAAATTGGGTGAGTGAAATCCGTTTGGCATTCCAAGTGTCATGCATGTGCTATGCTAGTGTGCATGTTTTTCTAGCCTAACATCCATATGACATCTGTATGTAATGCATTTCTTTCTCAGCAGCTATTATTCTACTACTGGAAATAAGCCTGATGCTATCGCATCAGGAGTGCGGTTAAATGAACATCTGTGTATGCTTAGTGGTGCTGACAGAAGCAGTGTACATGTGTCATATCATTTGCGCTTTCCAACATATCTGTTTGCGGCAAGTTGTAGATCTCCCACCAAAACCGTGTTGCTCAGCTGAGCAGCGCGTTAATGTTGGGAGATTTAAAGCTGGCCACCGCTTCTCTCCCGCCACCGGGAGGTCAGCGGCGCCCACTGCTGATCTCCCGGCTGAATAGCAGTGAGCGTCGGGCTACCGGGGGATTAGTGTCAGGTGCAGCTGATCTCCGGGTGGCATCGCCGCTGACCTCCCGGCGGCAGGAGATGAGCGGCGAGGACCTTTAAATTTCCCGTCAATACCGCGCTGGACAGCTGATTGGTCGCGTGCCGGGCAGTGCGCGACCATTCAGCTGAGCAGCGCTCTCTTGGCGGGAGATTTAAAGACCACTCTGCTGATTGGTCGCACGCCCAGCAACACTGCTCCTATCTCCGCCGTTGCTTCTGTGAAAGAAGACATGGTCAGGGGGAGTGACGCCTGCACTGCCTTACTAGCACTGCTCTCAAATGAAACGTCATCAAGAGGCGGTGCTGGTGTCACTCACTGCTTCTATTTCTGCCTCTTGACCACGTCTTCTTTCCTAGAAGCTATGGCTGTGGGATAGATGAGCACAGATCACCGGCGCTGCACTCACATATCCCACAGCGTCATTCACCATGGTTTCAGGAAATCGTTAGAGAGAAGCGATGCAAGAAACTAGAAAGTAACTGCAGTGTGGCTCCTGGTGATGTCTTGTTCCAGGAGGGGAGATGGACGCAGCATCAAGTGAGTGCAGCTCCAGCCTCCTGCGGTGTCACGTTTGAAGATACCTCAGTAAAAAAACAACACACATTTACAAATTACCTAGATAGGTCGACGTTTAGGGTAATAAATTAAATTAAATGCTGGTTACAAAAGTGGTTAGGGTGTAAGGATATATACTTAGGCTGCTTTCACATCACGGATTTTGCAGATCCGATGCTGTCCGATCAAAATCGGACAGCATCGGATCCGAATTTGGCCCCATGCAGCCCTATGGGCATCGGACCGAATCGGATGTGCACTAACAGCTTGCTCCGATTTTTGCACCGAAAATAAAATCTGACAGATTCGGATCGGACCAAATCGGATGGCATTTAGTGCACATCCGATCTGACCCGATCCCTATAACATGGGGCCCTATGGAGAAGGGTCCGAGGAAACATCTGATGTCTCCTCGGACCCTATGTTACTGTACTGAGCATGCTCAGTACAGTAAAAATGCTCAACTGGGAGCGCAGGGGTTAAAAAAAAAAAAAAAAAAAAGTTTATTCTCACCTCCCCCCGAGCCCCCGCCATCTTCTTTGAGGCTCCGGTGGCTCATGCAGGTTCCCGGTGTCAGCAGAGGGCTTCCTCTGCTGTATAGGCCCTGCGGTGATGTCACAGTCATGTGACCGCGGGTTACCATGGTGAACCCGCGGTCACGTGACTGTGACATCACCGCAGGTCCTGAACAGCAGAAGAAGACCTCTGCAGCCACCGGGAACCTGCATGAGCCACTGGGAGCCTCCAGGAAGACGGCTGGAGACGGCGGGGGTTCGGGGGGAGGTGAGAATAACCTTTTTTTTTTTTTTTCTTTTTTTCAGCCCGGAGGCGACAATTTTATGCCGGAATCGGGTGCCTATTTGGCATCCGATTCCAGGCATCAGAAGGGAGCCGATGCTGTCCGATTTATATCGGACAGCATCGGCTCCCTCAAAATCGTAATGTGAAAGTAGCCTTAGAATATATATTTTAAGTGCTGGACCACCCCATTAATGATCTTTACTGTCTTCTCTTTTCGATGCAATTGACATCTGGAGGCAGTGAGATCTGCGGCTGCTCTCTCACTGATTTGTCTAAAGGAGGGTACAGAGAAGCCTGCATTGATTGGCCTTAGGGATTGTGTGACATATCAATATCACGCAAGCCCCAGGAGAGGCAGCGCTAGCACTGCTGGAAAGGTGCCGTCAACGGAAGTGAGTGTAAGAAGGAGTTATTCAACAACATCATTCAACATAGTGATTGAGATGGTGTTGTCCAGGTAGTGGACAACCCCTTTAACGTGATTGAGGGATTTCTCTTCAAAATTACTTTTATTACTTATCTTCCCTTATATGCAGTTATTTTAGAGGACCTTGTCATGGAACAGACCTCAGTAAATCTATGGGTGAAGTCTGCGGATTTTGTTATTCAGTATATAGTTAGGAAGAATGTGCTGATCGAAAAAATATTTACTAGGGTCCTAGGAAAGAATATTTCACAGGAATAGTATTTAAATAAATATCATGGCGTTTACTGTATACTTGGGAACCACTATACATTAGTGGAATTTAGGGAGTTGGGGATCTTGATCCTCATTTTTTTAAGATGATCACACAGAATTGTAAATAAGATATAGTTTTTGCTGCAATGTCTTACTGATTATTGTCTCTTTGCTCTGCAGGAGAGAAGTATATCGCATTTTACAGCAAGAAGGAATTGATCTTCCCCGTTATGCAGTACTTAACAGAGATCCTGACAAGCCAGATGGCAAGTTTAGATTTCACATTACATATGGCAAATACCAAATTTATCTGTGAAAACCTCATTTTAAGAGGGTTGTCGCACTTTCATTCTTCTGAAGTAAAGAAAGAGACTTGGCATATATCCAAAAATAGGGAGCACTGGAGTAAAAAAATATATTCAAGTTTTATTTACACATATGCAGACAATAGACATGTTTAAAAACAGCTAAAATAATAGCCAGGGGGAACCCACAACAATCTAAGTGGTGACACAAATGTCATAAATCAGAATAATGACTTGACACTATAGCTGAAGAGTTGAGATGGTTACAATGATATTCAACCGAATAGAATGAAATACAATCTCAATTGTATATCAAATGGTAACAATAGTTCACCCTAGATCAAAGTAGGCTTAATAGCCAAATAAATATGACATACCACACTGTAGTTAAAGTAAAGGGCTCTAGACAAAATGTTTTGTAGAACCTAGGTATATCACAGTGGACAACCAAGTGTTGGGTATATCACAAATGAAAAGCAGTGATATATGTGTATAAATATATAATTCAACTCCTATAGTAGTCAATAGTAGTGTTGCTGATAGCAATAATTAATGTAAATTGACCCACTCAATGTACAAGGATTTACGATTAGGATAGTGTTAGCAGTTGTTCAATACTATCCATAGGTATGACAGGTCTGATAGAGCACAACCTAGTGATGGATTCAAGGTTGGTCAGCACATAACATCATAATTACCACAATAGAGATCAAGTGTGGTGCACTAATTAATAGACAGGAATTAAACCAATGGACAACTCCTACAATAATCGAGTGTAATGCTGCTGATAGCAAAATAATATAGATTGACCCACTTAATGTGTAAAGATATATAGCAGTTGATAAATGTTAACCACTGGTCTGACTATATCACTGTGTATCTAATCGAGCTGCAAATACGTCTTGACACTACTTGGTGTCACTGATCCTTTTGATCAGCATTTGACCCTACAATGTTCTAGGTGCTTATGTTTGTTAGCCTGAGAGATTTATATTGATGATCTATGTCACTATTCTATTGCTTTGGGTTTTTAATGTGGGCACCACACTTAACCTATACTGTGATACTTTTGCTGCTACTTATGTATTGACCAACCTTGAATCCATCTTTAGGATGTGTCCTATCAGACCTGTCATACCTGTGGATAGTATTGAACAGCTGCTAACACTATCCTAATGGTAAATCCTTGTACATTGAGTGGGTCAATTTACCTTAATTACTACTATCAGCAACACTACTATTGACTACTGTAGGAGTTGAATTATATATTTATACACATTTATCACTGCTTTATATTTGTGATATACCCAACACTTGGTTGCCTACTGTAATATACGTAGGTTCTACAAAACATTTTGTCTGGAGTCCATTACTTTAACTACGGTGTGGTTTGTCATATTTATTTGCCTAGTAAGCCTACTTTGATCTAGGGTGAACTATTGTTACCATTTGATGTACAATTGTGATTGTATTTAATTGTATTTGGTTGAATATCATTGTAACTATCTCAACTCCTCAGCTATAGTGTCAAGTCATTATTCTGATTTATGACATTTGCGTCACTACTTACATTGTTGTAGGTCCCCCTGGCTATTATTTTAGGTGTTTTTAACATGTTTATTGTCCACATATGTGTAAATAAAACTTGAATATATTTTTTACTCCAGAGTATCCATATTTTTGGTTTATGCCAAGTCTGTTTTTTAACTTTAGTCTGTGTTCCTTGGCATGGTGAGCTTCTCCATCTTATTGAGCACTTTCATTCTTCAGGAGCAATAACCTGGGTTCCTGGAGAGCGGTGTGCTCTTGATTGATTGGCAATTCCAAGCAGTGCCATTGTGCTGCTGTCCCAAACTGTACGCTCTCCAATGCAGACTCGTCTCTGAAGTATCAGAGAAGGTCAAAGGCTCTGAAGCTGCTCCAGCAATTCAGCTAGTTTCAGAGCAGGGCTTACAAGCTCTATAGCAGGAGTCTCCAACCTGTGGCTTGCTTGATGTGTGGCTCTCTGCAATCTCCCAGTTTGGTGCAGTTACACCAGGTCTAGCGATAGCTATGAGAAATTTTGATTAGTCGTGCACAGGCTGCTTGAAGCTAAATACAACAGCTTGGTGAGCATATTTGGTAAAAGAAGAATCAAATAAAGTAAAGTGAGACTCCTTTGAAGTATGTTTCCTATATGTAAGGAGGACACAAGGTCTTGATGTGCCTTCTATGGGACAGGTTTTCTGCCATTCATTGACTAATGAGGAGGTGGCACTCCTGGGGAGGGGAGGCTCTGGATGTGGCTCGCGACCATCTCTCAGTGATCAATGTGGCTCTCAAGTCAATAAAGGTTGGAGACCTCTGCTCTATAACAAAGAGCATGTGTGCGCTGCTCTCTTTACCAAGCGGCCATCTCTCATAGACTGCAGATTTAGCTTGTAATCTATGCAACAAGGACTAAACTAAAATTGAAAATTCCCTCTGTTTTGAGATATTTTTATAAGCACTTTGCATTAATTCTCATATAAGATGATGAGACAACCCCTTTTAATTTGGGGAAATTACTCTTGGTTTTAGCTATTAGTGATTACATTGTGATTACTTCTTTCTTTTTGGGCAGATTTTTCTGTGTACTTTTGCCAATTTTTAGTTATAACTCCATTGTAAAATTAATATTCAATGTCTACACCATATTTATCAATCCCCATGTACTGCTTTTTAGACATTTATACAACTTGGTCAACAATAACTTTGTCATCAAGCTTCTCCACCATTTTTACTATTAGAAAGTGGCAGGAAAAGCACCAACCCCCATATTATATTTATTAATGGATGCTCCCTATTCATGACAATTGCATGTGCTGGCATGGAATGAACTTGTGCAGAGATCTCATTGGGCACCCGTGTGAAGAAATCTGACATTTTGTTTCTAAGTCAATAAAGCCTGAAATTACCATTTGTTTCTTCAGAGTGTAACCTAGTGGAAGGTGAAGACCAGGTAGAAGTGAATGGAGAGATCTTCCCTAAGCCCTTTGTAGAGAAGCCAGTTAGTGCTGAAGATCACAATGTATATATCTACTACCCAACATCGGCGGGAGGTGGAAGCCAGAGGCTCTTCAGAAAGGTAAAGCGTTGGAAATAGAAAAGCTTGAGATAGTTAGGTTTCCTTTATCTCATTAAAAATTACATAATGGAGCAGATCCGGTTCTCTCTTCTACGTCCTCTGCACTTACTTGCACCATCAACACTTTCCTTGTCATTACACCAAACAATATAATGAGGTCACGTTCTGTCTGCAAGGACATGGCCATTGTCAGCTGAAACAAACATATAAATGATAGAAAGATGGATATTTAATGGATCTGTTTTTCATGGACGTCAATGTTTCTTTTTTTTTTTTTTAAAAAGATACAGTTGTTATCTGACTTTTTGATCTTGCTAAGATAACTGAATGATGCTGGATGTCGACAAGCATTGCTTAAAATGCTCCTTCCAGTTAGGGCTGGGCGATTAATCGAATTAATTCGATTAATTCGCCCCCTGCTGTGGCCACGATTGTCGTTTTATTCAAAATCGTGTAATTCGATTTTCCTAGCGGTACCGTATTCCCGAGCGTGACTCGGGGTTACCTTTCACTTTCAGAAGCGGTAATCCCGAGTCACACACGTTCCGCCGCTCACTGTGAGGACCGGGGAAGGGGGGGGGGTGCTATCGGCAGTGCGACTGCACTGCTGACAGCTTGACCCACCTCTCCCCAGGAGCCGCAGCAGCACTGCCGATAGCGCCCAACCGGAGCCGCTGGTGATAGGTCCCGCCCCCTCTCCAGCCGGAGCCGGTCACTGTGAGGACCGGAGCCGCTGGTGATAGGTCCTGCCCCCTCTCCAGCCGGAGCCGGTCACTGAGAGGACCGGAGCCGCTGGTGATAGGTCCTGCCCCCTCTCCAGCCGGAGCCGGTCACTGTGAGGACCGGAGCCGCTGGTGATAGGTCCCGCCCCCTCTCCAGCCGGAGCCGGTCACTGTGAGGACTGGACCCGCTGGTGATAGGTCCCGCCCCCTCTCCAGCCGGAGCCGGTCACTGTGAGGACCGGAGCCGCTGGTGATAGGTCCCGCCCCCTCTCCAGCCGGAGCCGGTCACTGTGAGGACCGGAGCCGCTGGTGATAGGTCCCGCCCCCTCTCCAGCCGGAGCCGGTCACTGTGAGGACCGGAGCCGCTGGTGATAGGTCCCACCCCCTCTCCAGCCGCGGAGCCGGTCACTGTGAGGAGGGGGGGGGGGATGTTGGTGCTGTTCATGACAATAGCAGTGGGCTAGTGTTAGGGCTAGTGTTAGTGTTAGGGCTAGTGTTAGTGTCAGGGCTAGTGTTAGTGTCAGGGCTAGTGTCAGGGCTAGTGTCAGGGCTAGTGTTAGTGTCAGGGCTAGTGTTAGTGTTAGGGCTAGTGTTAGGGCTAGTGTTAGTGTCAGGGCTAGTGTTAGTGTCAGGGCTAGTGTCAGGGCTAGTGTTAGTGTCAGGGCTAGTGTTAGTGTCAGGGCTAGTGTTAGTGTCAGGGCTAGTGTCAGGGCTAGTGTTAGTGTCAGGGCTAGTGTTAGTGTCAGGGCTAGTGTTAGTGTCAGGGCTAGTGTTAGTGTCAGGGCTAGTGTTAGTGTTAGGGCTAGTGTCAGGGCTAGTGTCAGGGCTAGTGTTAGTGTCAGGGCTAGTGCTAGTGTCAGGGCTAGTGTTAGTGTCAGGGCTAGTGTTAGTGTCAGGGCTAGTGTTAGGGCTAGTGTCAGGGCTAGTGTCAGGGCTAGTGTTAGTGTTAGGGCTAGTGTCAGGGCTAGTGTTAGTGTTAGGGCTAGTGTTAGTGTTAGGGCTAGTGTTAGGGCTAGTGTTAGTGTTAGGGCTAGTGTCAGGGCTAGTGTTAGTGTCAGGGCTAGTGTTAGTGTCAGGGCTAGTGTTAGGGCTAGTGTTAGTGTCAGGGCTAGTGTTAGTGTCAGGGCTAGTGTCAGGGCTAGTGTTAGTGTCAGGGCTAGTGTTAGGCTAGTGTCAGGGCTAGTGTTAGTGTCAGGGCTAGTGTTAGTGTTAGGGCTAGTGTTAGTGTCAGGGCTAGTGTTAGTGTCAGGGCTAGTGTTAGTGTCAGGGCTAGTGTTAGTGTCAGGGCTAGTGTTAGTGTCAGGGCTAGTGTTAGTGTCAGGGCAGTGTTCCGTGTCAGGGCCAGTGTCCGTGTCAGGGCCAGTGTCCGTGTCAGGGCCATGTCCGTTCAGGCCAGTGTCCGTGTCAGGGCCAGTGTCCGTGTCAGGGCCAGTGTCCGTGTCAGGGCCAGTGTCCGTGTCAGGGCCAGTGTCCGTGTCAGGGCCAGTGTCCGTGTCAGGGCCAGTGTCCGTGTCAGGGCCAGTGTCCGTGTCAGGGCCAGTGTCCGTGTCAGGGCCAGTGTCCGTGTCCGTGTCAGGGCCAGTGTCCGTGTCCGTGTCAGGCCAGTGTCCGTGTCCGTGTCAGGGCCAGTGTCCGCGTCAGCGTCCGTGTCCGCGCCAGTGTCCGGGCCAGTGTTAGGGCTAGGGTTAGAGCCTGGGCAGCAGACAAGAGGAGGGGTGGGAACACCCAAGGGAAGCAGGACGCTTCCCTCAGTTACCCTCCTCTCCTCTGTCACAGGGTCACGGGGGCCCCCTCTTTATTCATCAAAGAAAAGCAAATAAAAAATAGAAAAAAAAAAATATCGAGATTTAAATCGAAAATCGTCCATAGGTTTAAATAAAATCGAGATTTTGATTTTTTCCAAAATCGCCCAGCCCTACTTCCAGTTATTTTGTGGTGTGGACAGGCTCCGGAACACCTGATGAATGAACAAACACTTGTTTATTGGGTGAAATGATCTTCTGTGCAGCATAAAAGATCATCATCCTCGGCGGTGCATCATGCTATAAAAAAGGACTTGAGCTGTCGATGACTGTAGGATCCTACGTGCACTGAGCAATTTAGACAAGAACAATGAGCCATGAACACAGTGAACACATCTGTAGGACAGTATTCACACCACCAATACACTGAATCACAAAATACAGTCAAACAAACATGTAAAAATACTCTGTTGTAAAAAAAAACACAGTAAAAAGCAAGTGCTGCTGAAAAAGTAAAATACAGGGTATTTAGTTGATTCGTTTTTTGCAAAAAATGTATACTAAGCCGCTCTACCACTTCAAGGTAACCCGTATCAGAGCAGTCCCTATCTGATGTATTTAAAACCTGACCATGTGTATTGGTACCTAAATGAGCAGGATCCAGACAGGTCCAATGTCTGACTTGGACTAAAAGCAGTCCAAGTCAGACATTGGACCTGGCATGACCTGAGCTATCCTCGTGTGACCTGAGTTAACCCCCCTTACAATGCCGCAGCGCTCCGGCCTCGAGGGGTTAATAAAGATGCAGTCCCTAAAATATATTTTTTAAATTAATTTTTCTAAAAAATTTGATGTGGGCTTCGCCGTATTTTTGTGTCCAGCCAGGTACAACAGGCAGTAACGGGCTGCCTCCAACCCCCAGGTGCCTATTTGTTCCTGCATGGAAACAGAAATAGAAGGAAGCCATTTTTTTTTTTTTAATTATTTCATGAATTTCATGAAATAATAAAAAAAAAAAATAAGTGGGGCTCCACGCTATTTCCATGTCCAGCCAGGTACAACTAGGCAGCTGGAGGCTGGAATCTGCAGCGCAGGGAGGCCCAAGCTTTCTGGGCACCCCCCGCTGCGAATTGCAGCCTGCAGCCACCCCAGAAAATGGCGCGTTCAGAGAAGTGCCATTGCATGAACTCACATGAACCCTGACAGCACTGCGGCTACTTCAAATGAACAGCTGATCTGCATCCCCGCTCCCTGTTGCCCCCTCATCACTCCCCCCACCGCCTCCCCCGTCTGATCCTAAGTTAGGACTGGGTGGGGGGAGCTGATCCAGGGAGCGTTGAGGGGGCATCAGGGAGCGGAGAGCGCAGAACAAAGCAGGAAAGCCGGCGGTGAAGTGAGGAGACCAGGGTGGTGAAGTAGGTCTGTTTGGCAAGGTGAAGGGCAGAGTTGTAAGTTTTGAGCATGAATTTATAGTGGATAGTCTCCTGGTGAGCGAGTTTTCCTCCATAGACGTTCAGCACTCCTAGAGCATCGCTGGAGGAATCGAGTTTGTGATGTGAGCCAAGGCTGTTTTGTTCTCTGTTTGGAGGTTCTGAGGGTGAGGGGCGCTACTTGGTCCAGGGAGCTTCTGAGAGTGTCATTGTAGTGATTTACTGCCTGATCTGGACAGGAGATTGAAGAGATTGGGGACAGAGATGACATGAGGGAGTCTATGAGTGCATGAGGGTTAAGGCCTGTAGATTTCTGGATGTGTGATAGGTAGGATTGGGCTGTGGTGGCCAAGGGTTAGTGAGTGAGAAGGAGAGAATGTTGTGGTCGGAGAGAAGAGGCGAGTTATCTAAGGGGGAGAATGAGCAGAGCCGGGTAAAGACCAGGTCAAGAGTGTTACCGTCTTTGTGCGTTCCAGAGGTTGAGAGCTGTGAGAGGCCAAGAGAGGTGGTTAGAGATAGGAGCTGGGATGCAGATGGGGAGATGGGGCTGTTTATGGGAATGTTAAAGTCTCCCAGAATAAGGGTTGTTAAGTCTAAGGACATGAAATGCGGAAGCCACGCGGAGAAATGGTCGAGGAACTGGGTGGGTGACCCTGGGGGGTGGTATACCACTGCTACTTTGAGGGGGAGGGGATGGAATAGCTTAATGATATGAACCTCAAAAGAAGGGAATGATGGTGATGAGGCTGGAGGAATGACCTGGAAAGTACATTGTGGGGATAGGAGGAGGCCAACTCCACCACCATGTCTGTTCCCAGGTCTAGGGGAATGAGAGAAATGTAGGCCGCCGTGAGAAATAGCAGCAGGGGAAGCAGTGTCTGAATCCTGGATCCAGGTTTCTGTGAGGGCCAGCAGGTTAAGAGAGTTGGTAAGGAATTAATTGTGAATGAAGGGAAGTTTGTTGCATACAGATCGTGGATTCCAGAGAGTGCAGTTAAAAGAGGAAGATGAAGGAGCGCAAGTGATGGTAATAAGGTTAGTGGGGTTTCTATGGGTGGTGGGAGAGGGGTTGAAGTTAGAGGGTGGAGCAGGGTTGGGGGAGATATCACCTGACAGGAGCAGCAGCAATAAGAGGAAGAGCAGATAGTTTTTAGATTTAGGACTTGGTTTATTATGACAAATGTTAGAATATGGTGGGCTGAGAATCTTCAGTAAACTGAAGATGGCATGGGAGCTGTACATAGGGTAGGGCAGGAGAGAGGGGCTGATTTGGATGAGTGGTGATGGAGGGGGGGGATAGGGTGATACAAGTTGGTGGTGATGGCACATAGAAACACAAATAGTGAAGTTAAAGACATGGTAGTGAATAGTAGAGAATAGAGTAATAGACATTGTTTGAGTGGTTATCTGTCAGTACCTTCCAGTCTATCCCAGTCAATTCCGGTCCATTTCAGGTCTATTTCATATCTGGACACTGTAGATAAGACACTTACGCATCAGACTAGGCAAGGCTCCTAATATGCTCAATGATACTGATTTCAGGTGTGGGGAAAGGGGGAGGGAACTGGAGTTCATTAAGCCATGGCCAAGCAAGGCTGTACCAAATGGTCACTCACAGGCATATTTGAACAAAGGATCATAAACAGCCATTGGGGGGGCAGGGGGAAGGACAGTTACATTGATGCTGGAATCCGATATTTTCAGCAGACAAAATAGATCAAATCAGCATTAAAGTTTGGTGCTGGTCAAACATACCCTAGATATTTTCAGCAGACAAAATAGAATAATAATGAATATTATTACCTGGGGGCTGGCAGGTTTCTTGCATTTCGCCACTCATGGGAAGGGCCGCACAGTGATTACATGTGGGTGAGATACTTTTTTTCTCCTTTTTCCTCTTTTGTATTGTTGCTCAGATAATATAACAGAGGTTTCTCCCATCCCAACACACAATAATCTTTGAGTGTTACCTGGCTGCTTATCAACTGATGAATGAGCCAAACGCTTATTCATTGGGTAAAATGATCTTTTGTGCTCCATAAAAGTTCATCCATCATTGTGGGCAGCATTTCATACTGGGGGCTGCACTAAATGGTCCATTACAGATTGTTTAATGTGCATCGTTTACTGCAGTCTGCCTGTGTAAACAGACTATTAAGCAACCACCGATCAGTACATATTTACTGATCAGCAATTGTTTGGTGCTTATATCAGTCCGTGTAAAAAAAACTCAACCCTTTCTTCACTTATGTAACCTGACAGATTTTCAGCGCCTACGTAAGAGCAATAATGTTAAAGGGTTAGCCAGGGCCAGCAATGTTTTTCCTAACTTTCTATCTAATTCATCTCTATATTCTAAGCTATTTTCTAATATACTTGCTTTACAAACTACCTCCAGTTCCTCTCCACTTTATCTAACACTTACTGTGTGTTTTTTTTTTCTATTTCCGTCTGATGACATATCATGCTAGAGCCTCAGTGCATCCTGGAATACTCACACACAACATCATTGAGCAGGGGGAGAGGCTGCAGTCACTTCCTCAGCCTCTGCCCCTCCCTAAGGCAAAGCATCACTGTGATGCTGGTTTCTGGGGTGGGGCTGTCAATATTGTGTCCATAATGGTTCCTGGCCTAACCCCCCTTCCCCTCCTGCAGTCCTTAGTGCACTGTCTTAGCTGCCATCACACCTTCTCTCTCCCCCTGTACAATCAGACTGAAGTGGCAGTATACCGATGCAGATCTCGGTGCAGGAGTACATAAGCACCGCCTTGCAGGTGACATCAGTGGAAAGACCAGTGATGTCACCTGCGTTGTGGCACTTATGTCCTCCTGCACCGCCGATCTGGACGTTATAATGCCACTTCAGTGCGATCACACAGGGGGAGAGAGAAGGACAGCGCATTTCGGGGAGGGGTTAAGAAGGGGCTGAGACAGCGCACTGCGTGAATGCTATATTGACAGCCCCGTCCCTGAAACCAGCATCACAGTAACTCTGTTTTAGAGAGGGCTAAGGAAGTGCATGCAACCTCTCCCTCTGCTTGAGGACATTCAGTATGAGTATCCCAGCATGCATTGGGGCATTTGCACTAATCACCAGCAGACAGAAACTAAAAATAAAAATACAAATTAGATGTTAGCTAGTACTGAGAGAGAACCGTAGGGAATTATTAAAGCAAGACTATTAGAAAATAGCTTAGATTATAGGGATAAGGGACCTTTCACACTTGGTTTTTTTTCCTGATTTGGAAGATCAGGAAAACACCTGATTCTTACAGGATTCATTTTTTTTGCCCATTCTCTTTAAAGGGAACCAACCACCCCAAATGACCCCCCCGGACTGTTTATATAGGTCCCTACACCCAGCACACCCATTTGCTGCAAGCGTTTTTGCTAAAAAAAAACTGTTTTATAGAAGTGAAGATCTACCTTTGTAAAATTTAAAACATGAAGCCGACTGGGCGTTACTTAACTCGTTCTCCAGCCGAGTTGCACTTGCCCGTCATCATCCTCTCCCCCATCACTGCAGTGAAGCCCAGCCCTTTCTTCTTAGTCGCAGGCTGGTGCACGGGATCTCATGCCCGTGCACACGTCCTCATGCCCGTGCACACGTCATCAGATAGAGCCGGGTCGCGAGCACATGCTCTGACTTCCTGCGCTCAGCTGTGGATAATCCACAGCTGAGCGCAGGAAGTCAGAGCGTGTGCTCGCGACCCGGCTCTAGCTGATGATGTGTGCACGGGCATGAGATCCCGTGCACCAGCCTGCGACTAGGAAGAAAGGGCTGGGCTTCACTGCAGCGATGGGGGAGAGGATGATGACGGGCAGGTGCAACTCGGCTGGAGAACGAGTTAAGTAACGCCCAGTCGGCTTCATGTTTTAAACTTTGCAAAGGTAGATCTTCACTTCTATAAAACAGTTTTTTTTAGCAAAAACGCTTGCAGCAAATGGGTGTGCTGGGTGTAGGGACCTATATAAACAGTCCGGGGGGGTCATTTGGGGTGGTTGGTTCCCTTTAATGATTTCAGGAGAAAACCTGAAGCAATAAGATTCTACCTGACAAAATTAAAGTGAATGGGCAAAATACTGTAAGAATCAGGTTTTTTCCTGATCTTCCAAATCAGGAAAAAAACGCAAGCGTGAAAGGCCCCTAAATTAGATAGGGAATTAGTAAAAAAAAATTGCTGGCCTCAGACTAACGATGATCTTGGAAATGATATGGAGTCAAAAGACAAGTTATATTAGAAATCCATATAGCATTTTGCAATGTTGACGGTTTATTTACATAAAACCCCTTCTAAAAGTGATATTAGCCTCAGTTTTTCACTTACTTCCCCCATTCTTCAGTTTCCGCAAGTTATACATAGCATATCGTCAAGTCTCTAGGATTTTTTTCATTTTGTGAATGTTTTTTCTTCTGTCTTCACAGTTTTTGTGTTGTGAAACATGAAATTAAGTTAAAATTTTGTCTATTAAAAACCACAATTTGTTAGGTGCTATATAAATATAGATTATTAGTAACGTTAATTGCTATGAAATTATAATCATGGCATACACTCCAGTTCTGTCATTTTATCTGTAGTAATGAATATTATTTTGTATAATGTTCTTTGTACAGTTTTACATTTATGCATGAAATATGATACAATGCTTAAAAGACCTTTGACCAGTGTGAGCATATTAAATTGGCATATAATGGAACAGTGGCTACACAGCTGGAAAAAAAACAAAACATTTTTTTTCTTTTTAATTTCCCCTTATATTGTGGCGATATCCGCTTGTAACATTTAGGTTAGAATTTATGTTACAGTTTAACTGTTCATTACTATAGATTTGTCTCTGAGGGTGTGTACTTCTTCCCTTGCATGTGGTTGACCTATTTTAAGCTGGGACCATCATGCAGGGGAGAAAAGTACACGCCCTCTTCTCATCAGTGATGTCTGCAGCTACTTGTAGAGATGCAGCAGAGTGGAGTGATGTATCAGTACAAAGACTTACACATCTCATTTCACAGAACTGTCAGCTTTTACCCTCCCCCACACTGAATGCCATGAGATAAGATATGGAAAGGTTAAAAACTATATTTTACTCAGCTCTGCGTCTGCTATTCCATTAATTGGCTGGTTCAACTTGATCAATCTTGTGAATGTTCCTCCTTAATGCTTTGTATCTTACAGGAGTTTTACATTGGTTATTATTTCAGATTGGCAGTCGTAGCAGTGTGTATTCTCCAGAGAGCAGTGTTAGAAAGACTGGGTCTTACATTTATGAAGAATTCATGCCCACTGATGGCACTGATGTAAAGGTACCAATTGAATCTTACCTATTGCTTTTTCTTATTCTGAAAGTGAGGAAAAACAATATAATAATTAATGATAACATGTCATTTAGGTATATACAGTTGGCCCTGATTATGCCCATGCAGAGGCGCGCAAGTCTCCAGCTTTGGATGGAAAAGTGGAGCGTGACAGTGAGGGGAAGGAAATCCGTTATCCAGTCATGTTGACTGCCATGGAGAAGCTGGTCGCTCGTAAAGTCTGCTTGGCCTTTAAGGTAGAGCAATATTTCCAATTATGTTTTTCTCAGGCGTGATGATCTGAAAGATTAGAACGATCACATAAAAATATAAAAATGCCTGATGTCTAAGGAAGCACAACTGACCATCTGCCAAGTAAGATGGCAGCAGGACAGATTTTGCATCATTGACATAAAGGCTTTATCCTATGCATGTAAACTTTGGTTACATTTGACATGGTTGGTAGGGGAGTCCAAATAATTTGCCCATAAGGTAGTACACACAATAAATATGTACCACATTATTGACTAACTGGGGATGCTCCTTCTTGATGACATATATATTAATGTATCAACTTCATACTTATTATACCTGTTGTACAGTTATAGGTAGCTTGAAAGTTAAAGGACTATATTCTCATCTCTCCACAGACCATTCCATACTGTCTAATAGATACAGGTCCTACCACTGGGACCCACCTCTATCTGGAGTATGGTCCTTTATAATTCCCCGCTGTCAGTAGAGGAAGCTGCTCAGGATTTTTTGAAACTACCTATTGGGCCTTGTTTCACAGATAGATGCTGTTTCCATCAGTATGACCCCCATCTATTACATATTCATTGTGCAACGGTCGTAAGGACTGAGAGGTACTCAGACATCCTGGGTATCAGTCTTTGGAATCACGGTTGGCTTCCCAGAACTATGGCCCTTACCGAGCATGGAAGGGGTGATCTTTACAGGGGATTTGCAGATGAAGGTGACGCTGCCTGTGATGTCTGGCTGGGGATGACCAACACTGCTGTATAGGCTACCAGGGGATAGATGGATGGACAGCTGATATGGAACACTCCTCACAGGTGGAGCGTGCCCCTGAGTCTATATGGAAAATGGGGGTGGATGTTATGGTGCTGCATGTAGCAAACAGGGTGCGGGAAATAAGCAAAAGGACACAATGGAGGCAGTTCTTTTACCTTTACTGGTAGCTTTGTTCCGTGCAGGCCCAGCCTGGTACTGTGCTCCTCCAGTGTGCAGCTTGGACAGCTCTCGGGCAATCCAGGGACACTCCACTGAGACACCCTTTTTTAAGCCTTTCTCTGCTGCTCTTTCTCTGCGCTGATCTTCCTCCTTCCCCTGTCCTTCGTGCCACTAGTCCCATGCAGGTGACTGCAGGCCCTGTCGAGGGACAGCTAGCAAGTCCTTCTGGCCCTCTGTAGCCACTGTACCTGGGAGTGTCCACAGGGTTGGCTACTACTCATGCAGAGGAATAGCCTCCGGTTTCCTGGCTTGAACGTGCAGTTTTCACACAACATTGGGGCCAGTCCCCTCATGTAGCTAGTTCCTCCAAAACGACCTGGAAGTCGGCTGTGGATTCAGGGATCTCCCTGGGCTGGGTTCCGTGGAGACCTACCCACTGGTCCCACTCCTCCCCGGCTCCAGTGATTCCTTCTTGCTCCTTCTCCTTCTTCTGCAGATTCACCCTCTCTCTCTCTCTGACTCAGAGTCCTTCCACCCCCTAAAGTGCTCCTTCTTCCAGCCAGCAGATGGGGAATGCCTTCTAGAGGGGTCTCTTCCTCTCTGCATCTCTGACCTGGAGTTGGGAATGGTGTTGGATGTAGGGTGTGTGTCTCAGTTTTGTGTCCCTGTCTCACCTGAAAACAGTGGCACCACACCTGTGGAGTAGATGCAGTACCAATGTAGCGACCAAAGCTGCAGGGGCACTATATTCATATTCAATGTATGGCTTATGGATATTCCATTATTGTCTTAAATGAAATTTGAGTTTCCCTATTGTATAATATGCAGCAGTGCATAAGACACCACACTTGGTCTATGTTAGTACTTTCCTGAGGTCTGATTAGCAGAATATGATTTTATTGATCATTATTAAGCTTAGCAGCAGTTCAATCTATATCTGAATATATTTCTCTTTTCAGCAAACTGTCTGTGGCTTCGACTTGCTGAGAGCCAATGGACATTCTTTTGTTTGTGATGTGAACGGTTTCAGCTTTGTGAAGAACTCTATGAAGTACTATGATGACTGTGCCAAAATACTGGGGTAGGTTTCTGGATTTCGATTTATAGCTGATACTGAAAAGTGTAAGCTTCATACAACATTTTGTATTTTGTACAAATAAGGATAACAAGAAAAAGGGACAACATATGATTAAGAAAGGGAATAAACAAGTTCTTATGTGCTTTATTTTAGGAATATTATAATGAGGGAACTCGCTCCACAGTTCCAGATTCCATGGTCCATCCCAACAGAGGCAGAGGATATACCTATTGTACCAACTACATCTGGCACAATGTGAGTGGATTGATACTAGACTGGCAGGGGCAGATGTCTCACGTCCAATCTAGAAACTGTGTCAGAATTGCTGTACGCAGTAAACTAAGTGATACATAGTTGGATTCAGGGTCTCTTTGCGAATATTGTGCTGCTCTCAGATGAGGTAGCAAAACCCTGCTTTAACTTTGTTTCTCTATGTACAGCAAGTCTAGTTCTCTAGCTTTTAGACTTCTCAAACTGGTTTGGTTAGACCACAGATAGCCACAATTTTATGGCACTTATTTTCTAAAAAGTAATAAAGTCATTCTTGTTTGTGTGAGGTAGAAAAATTCCCTACACATTGCAAAACTTTTGGCCAAGTCTGCCGCATTTGGCTGGACCGTCTGACTTTATTATGTATATGCAGACCTCCCGACTAACTGGCTAATGAAGATTGGAGGAAAGTTGGTTTGGGCATGTCAAATTTCAACAGCCTATATTTTTGTTGTTTTCAGGAAGATAATTTGTCACAAGAAATGTCTGGAAACAGCGTTTTCTTTTGTCCTCTGTACGAATATAAATAGCATACAGAACATATAGCCTAGTTCAGTCATCCATTTTTCATGGATAGCACACACGCCCATTATAGGCAATGCGGCTGTTTACTTGTTTGTGCTTTTTGGGGACCATTTGTCTGTACAAACATTGCAGAGAAATTATTATTATTTTTTTTTTAAATCTGCATCACGGATGAAAACAAGCAATTCAAGCCTATTGGTTCATGACATCTACACAGAGCACTCAGATAGCAGGACTGTGCAGTCTGTGCTGCCCATTCTTAACATTGGAAATGATAGGAGTAGCTTTGTTATTTATTTATCCATATATATGAAAACCGGAATACATTCAGATCTAAAACAGTGATGACATGTGACCATTTTTTGCTTACTTAAGCAATACTGGTAGAGACTGAGCATGCATGTGTAAAAGCTGTTGGCCGATTGCTATTGAACGTTTATGGGCAGCCTCCTTTCTTTATAAAGACCCTCATTCAATTCTGAGATGAGGGTATTTCATTATCTAAATTATCTTTGCTTGGCAGCTTCCAGATAGAAGACCTAGGACTCCATGTAGGTGGAGATGTCACTTGCCCATCGATGTTTAAAGCATAACCACCATTTAAATTTTTATTTAATAATAAAGTAGAGTAAGAGATTTTTATAAACTTTCAAGTATACTTTATTAGTGAAATCTGGTGGAAAACCATTCATAAACCTTCCCCAAGGTGTTCCCACTAGACTGTGTCTGAAGTAGACATATGTTCATTCTCAGTCAGGCCCGTCATCACACTGAGTATGGGCATGTAACCATAAAAGGGTGAGGGGCCTACACAGTGTGCGAGCTCCTGACTGTGGCTGATGAGGTGACAGTATATCAGATTAGCTCAGGTTACAACACAGTTGCTGAGCAATGTCAGGATCACTGCAAACTGTTCTCCCTTTTTTTGACACAAGCTTCTCTGATCTGTGGGCTGCTGGTTCCCCACACAGCTCACAATCTCTAATCTTGTCCTTTCTCTTCGGCCACATTGCACGGTTCCCTATCACATGCTGGCCACATCCTCACAGTCCTAAAATGCAGTTTTTAAAAGAGAACAGAAAAAGTTGAGCAAATAAGTCATATGGCACAAAAAAAAGCATTATCTTAGCTGCTGTGACCCAAACATTAATAACCAGTGCAGTATTGTTTTTCTTTCTTCAATGAAATAACATTTACACTTTAAGTCCTGGACAACAAGTTTGTAAAATTGTTCACATCATCTTAAACTATTGTCCACTAGTGAAGTAGGAAGCCATGAGCTCTGTGAAAATGTCAATGCAAATGCTATCATGTTCAGAGATAGCAGAAAATCAATAATTTTTGTTATATCTATCCTGCTCTGTTTGTTGCGCAATTTGGCAAGTTTAGAAAATATGGATGACCGCTCCTGCTGCTGAAATAATAGGACATGTATCAATGATTGTAATAAGAAGGAAAAATAGTATGGAAGTGAGCGCTAGAAAAGACCAGGGAACTGAAAATGAAGAGAATTACCTCTAGGTTTATTAACCGTGTGGCGCAACCTTTTGTTTTTTCCTTTCATGTATCAATGATTGGGCTGCCTCATACCCTCTCAAACACCAGGTGACATAAGTCTACAATTGTTGTGAATGTAATATTTTCGTTCTTCATTATTCAGGATGGAGTTGCGATGTGTAATTGCAATAATTCGTCATGGAGATAGGACGCCGAAGCAAAAAATGAAGATGGAGGTTCGACATGCCAGGTAATTGCTGCTTCTATTTGTCTTGCAATGTCTTTTTTTCTTCTTGTGCATGTAATGATGGCTGTTCCGAATTTTTGACTTTTACTGAAAAAGCTGTGAGGGAGGGGGCAAAGAAGAAGCAGGGAGAGACTCACTACCGGTAGTAACATTTGTGAAATAATATTTTTTAGTTTATTTAGCCCATTTTTGTCTTTGACTTTTAGGTTCTTTGAATTATTTGAGAAACATGACGGGTACAAAACAGGAAAGCTAAAACTAAAGAAGCCAGAACAACTACAGGTATGTCAAGTGTTAGAAAATACATCAATAGTCTGTATATTTTCAGTCTAATGAACGGAACTATAGTTCTGTGTGTATACTTTTTTTATTGTTTTATTTTTAATGGGACAAAAAGGGGGTGATTTGAACTTGTACAAATTTACCGTAATAGACCACTTAGGGTACTTCAAGCTGTGATTATCTGTGATTATCTGCCCTCATGTGTTATACAGTGAAGGGCATCAGCACTGCTCTGTACAGCAAAAATCACGATCTCTTCAGGTCATTTTCTCTCAGCCCAGCATTCACAGGATGGTTATCATGCCAGAGAGACATCCCCATCTGACACTTTGCTGTCATTACAACTTATTGACGCCCCACAATCACGTGACTGGGGCACCCATGGACAGGATTAGTGACGCATCTCCTGTCAGTGCTTGTTAAATGCCGCTGTTAGGAGATTGACAGCAGCATTTAACTGATTAACAGCTGATCCACCCGCTGCTGTTGGAGGCACTTGATGGTTAATTAAATCAGTTGTCAAGTGCCAGGAAAGAAATGGGCTTTGCATGTAAGCCGCATCAAATGCAGGGATATAGCCAATGACATACCAGTATGTCATCGGTTGTGAAGAGGTTAATGTGCCACATAGTAGATAGCACATGGATATAAATACCATAGTTCAGTTTTTGATCACTTTTGTGGAGGTCCAAACCAATTGGCTGAACTTAATACTGCTCAGTATATTTTTCACACATTACAGGAATCATTAGCAGACAGGTATACACACTACAGGAATTACTGGCACATAAGTGTACACACTGGGGGGATCACTGGCACACACATGTACACAGTAAAGGGATTACTGGCACACAGGTGTACACACTGCTGGGATCACTGGCAGACAGGTGTACACACTGCGGGGATCACTCACTGGCAGACAGGTGTACACACTGCAGGGATCACTCACTGGCAGACAAGTGTACACACAAAATTCTAGGGATCACTCACTGGCAGACAGATATACACACTGCTGGGATCACTGGCACACAGGTGTACACACTGCAGGGATCACTCACTGGCAGACAGGTGTGCACACTGCAGAGATCACTCACTGGCAGACAGGTGTACACACTGCTGGGATCAATGGCACACAGGTGTACACACTGCAGGGATCACTCACTGGCAGACAGGTGTACACACTGTAGGGATCATTCACTGGCGAACAGGAGTACACACTGCAGGGATATCTGACAGACAGGTGTACACACTGCAGGGATTACTCACTGGTATACAGGTGTACACACTGCAGGGATCACTCACTGGCTGACAGGTGTACACACTGCTGGGATCACTGGCACACAGGTGTACACACTGCAGGGATCACTCACTGGCACACAGGTGTACACACTGCAGGGATCACTCACTGGCAGACAGGTGTACACACTGCAGGGATCACTCACTGGCAGATAGGTGTACACACTGCAAGGATCACTCACTGGTACACAGGTGTACACACTGCAGGGATATCTGACAGACAGGTGTACACCTTGTGAAGAGCGGCAGACAGTGTGCTGCATACATTTGCCCTTGCCCTCCATCTACATACATTGCACCCTAGAACAGTTGCTTAGCACATTTTATTTTTGTCCCTCTGATTGTTCTACAGATAGATAAAACAGTAATAAAGATACATAAAGTACATTGTGTATTAAGAATGAGGCCATTTAAAATGGTAATTTGCATCCAAATCAAGAATATTTTACAATATTGGCAAAATAACGAAGGCTTTATTATTTATATGAAGTGTGAAATCCCATTTTTTCTACCAGGAAGTTCTTGATATCGCAAGATTGCTGCTGGCTGAACTGGGTACACACAATGATTGTGAGATCGAGGAGAGGAAATCTAAACTGGAACAGCTGAAGACTGTGCTGGAAATGTAAGTGACATATTTACACCGAAAATCATGTAGGAGCCAATCTGATTCAGTGTCCAGGTCCTGCAGAGAGCCGCACAGTCGTGTATGGACACTGCTTGCAGATGGTGAACACAATGCTCCTTCCTCTAGAAAAACTCAAGTTGGATCTAATCTGATTTTGCTTAAGTTCCAGTATGTGCTGTGTCAATGTATAGTTTACCAAAAATATGTGTAACCAAGCGGCCATTGTGGCTGCATCTTTTCATTGGTGGATCAGAATCGCTTTTCACATTTTGGTGTCTGTCATACGGATTTCTGGTACTGAATGGACCTGATTTTCATGCTGGTTGCACTATTTTCGCAGAATAACATTACTACAGGTTGCTGAACAAAGAGAGTGACATCTGATGAGTATAGCAATCATCCTGTAAAGTGCCCCCATCCCATACATATAGAGCTATAGCTAAAGCTTGGTCCTTATGTGTTGGTGCTTAGGGAGCTACATAGTTTTGTAGTCTTGTTCTTTTTTGTTTGAGGACTTACCATTGCAAAAGTGACAATAAGGAATCGATCATATTGTCCGTTTTGAATTTGCTTATAAGAAACTGTCACCCATTTTATCAGGTTGTTATATCAGTAACACTCACTATTTTTCAATTTCTCTCAAAACCTCAAAGTTATTTTAGCTGCAGCCAGAAGGATCTTGATCTGTTGGGTACATGCATGCGGCAGTAGGGTGGGTAGAAGAATTTCTTGATTGCTAAGGCATAATCCTCCCCAAGGACTAAGAAGTAAATAAGAAGTTAAAACATCTTGATGAACCAGCTCCACTTATAGACTCAATCCACAGATCTGAACTTAGGGATGTGTCAATGCTAAACAGAACTCGTCCTGCCCATTAACTTTGTGTGAACACTACATTTCTTGATATGATCTGTTTACTTTTTTCTGAAATTTTTGTGAGGATTGTTCCTTTTATTTGTCACCAACTAACTAACCTCAACAAAAAGGCTGATATGTGAATTTATAGAAGATAACTTTAATTTACTGTAATTGTAAATGTACTTTATAAATGTACTGTATTTTTTGCATTATAAGATGCACTCCCAAATTTGGTGAAGGAAAAGAAAAGAACATTTTTTTAATGTTAAATGGGGTCCACCTTATAATGCCCATGTATGCCCCCCTCATCCTGGCACCTATAATCACCCCCTTGTCTTGGCACATATAAGCCCCCCTCGTCCTGGCACCATAGCCCCCCTCGTCCTTGCACCACAGCCCTCCTTCTGCTGACACGTAGCACCCTCCTTGTCCTGGCACATAGTCGTCCCACCCCCTTCCTTGTGCTGGCAAATAGCGCCCTTGTCCCGAATATGCACGCCTCCCCCCATTCTGGAAATCGCCCCCCTCATCACAGTATATGCCCTCCTGCTGGCACTCACACACTAAAATAATAAACGCTGTTAACTCGCCCTGCATCGCTCGCTCCCTGCTCTCAGCTCTGGGTGATTTCCTGCGCCTGCCCTGGGCATTGGATCATGTGACTGGGGCACACAGATATAACATCACTGTGCTGTGCCGGTCACATGATCGAATGCCGGGCACAGACACAAGAGGAGACACCAGTGAGCAGAGAGCAAGTGACGGGTGAGTTAAAAGCGTTTATTATTTTAGTGTGCGCATGCCAGCAGGGGGGCATAACCAGAATGAGGGGGTGAGTGCAGGCACATATAATATGCGTCGCTCCCCCCGCCCAATTCGGGTGCAGTGCATATTACATGAGCCTAATGAGAGGGAGAACGTGACCACGGGCTACCTCTAATGCCCGCAGCCACTCCCCCTCCCTATAGCTCAGCAGATTCGGGTAGTAGCAGATTTGGATTATAAGATGCACCCTCCACTTTCCCCTAAAATGTGGGGGAACAAAAGTGCATATAATCCGAAAAATACAGTAAGTTATTCTATAAATTTGGGACATTGTTAGACAAGTATTAGGGGGCTTACCATGTGCCAAGAATTAGCAAACCAAATGTTGGTGCACATTGCTGCATTGTAGGCTACACACCTGTACCAACCAAACTACACTCTTCACTAGATCATGCTTCGTGAGACAGAAAAGTATCTAAAATGCATACTTTTATCCATGTCATCCCGCAAGAACAACGAAGTCTAATGGTTGCAAAGATGTATGTGCCCTGAGTAAGAAAAACCATTATAGCAGTTCATATGGGTGATTTTTACTCACTGTGTATGTAAGCTGTTCTGATTTTATAGCTTGCCCTTTACTTGATTTTCTAGGTATGGACATTTCTCTGGTATTAATAGGAAGGTTCAGCTGACATATTTGCCCCATGGGCATCCAAAGGCATCCAGTGAAGATGAAGGTGAGACCACTTGTGGTTCCTGTGCTTCAACTTAAACATGCTATTGGTATTATGGGCATTCAAGATACAAAAAAACACAGAATATTTTTAATAAGGATGTCTGTAAGGCCAGATTCACTTAATAGTGTTTTGCGGTCTGAGTTTGGACCGTGTTGCAGAGACCATTTGTAACTTTCCTGACTCGATCAATCTCATACATGTAGCTGTGTAGTTGTGATCAGTAGACCCACACCTTGTCCGTTCATCTCGGACTGCGATGTGAATCCAGCTTTTACCTGTGGTTATGAATCAGATTTCAGGACCCCATTGAGTACATCCTCGTTAGTGCTGCATTGCTTTATTATCACTGTAAATCCTGAGATATGACCAATAGGCTATGGTACATAAGGAAATGCTTGTCTCAGCTGTATGGGTGAAATTGCCATGATGATTCTTTAACTTTCCTACACAGACGCCCGCAAGGACTGCCCTTCTCTGTTACTGGTTCTGAAATGGGGTGGTGAACTTACTCCAGCTGGGCGAGTGCAAGCTGAAGAGCTCGGCCGGGCGTTCCGATGTATGTACCCTGGAGGACAAGGTATGGGCCTTTGTTTTTTCATCTTTTGCCTTTTCACTTCTTATATCTTATCACTTTCCTGATTGGTAAATGTTACTTGTAATTAATAAAGCTGAATTGATTTAAAGGGAGGGTGCCATCAATTTTTGTCAATTTTTTCATATTGTTAAAATAAGATTAAAATATTATTTCAAATATTTTAATGTGCTGTTTGCAAACCTTGCAATATGAAAAATATCAATTAGTATTTCCATAGCTGCAAAATTAGGGCAGTAACTGGTGACATCACTATTTCCCTCCCCTTTTGGGTGTTATACTAAACTCAAAAGAGGAGGGGGCAGAATAAAAACAAAAATCACAGTGCACTACCAAAATGACGACTCATTCTATTATACATTTCTCCTATCCTTGCATGGTCCCTTGACCCTCTTAGATAATAGTCTTTATAGTCTACATTACTGCTTATGCTACATTTGGCATGGTAGCTTCAATATACTAATCTTTCATGATGCAATAGAGAAGAAAATACTGGGCACCTACCGGTTCAGGCTTAGATGTCTTCCTTGGCTTTGAGAAAAGCAATCCTGGGTCAGGGTGCCTCTCGGAGCATGGTGTTGCACGCCATTATGGGATAAATCCAAATATCTGAGAAAGAAAAAGCCAGGCGGCACTCACCGAATTTCTAAGATCCTTTTATTCCTCTGGACCCATTGAAGCGGCACTGCTCTGCAAAACAGCAGCCGTCATCCGTGCTCCCCACTCCACTCCCTCTCCCCGCTTGATTATGACTTGTGAATAACTGGACAAATAAAAGGATCTCAGAAATTCGGTGAGTGCTGCCTGGCTTTTTTTTTTTTTTTTTTCTCGGATACTAATCTTTCATAAAGGCTGTGTCATGTTACCACTCAAAAGCATTGGGGGTCACATGATCCATATGGGGTTACTGTGATGTAGCCATCACCACATCTCTAAAGAAATCATTAATGTAAATCATAGTGGTAAAGGCAGCCATGTACATTAGGATTAAGTAGGTAGATGGTTGAACAATCATTGCGCAGATCATCATCTGATGGCCGATCGTTATGACTAAACAGTTGTTGAGTAGCACTAGATAGATGGATTTCCTTTGAAGGAGAGTTAAGGTACCGTTACATGGCACGATGTTGGAAGATGTCTGCTAAGATCTCATGGACACGCGGTCGTTTTTTACATCATTTCAACATCACTGGTGAGATGTCACACATCTAGATATCGTGGACAACTCACCAACGATGTTGTAAGCAGGTATCGTTCGCCAACTCCGCGAACGATCCCTGCTCATTACTGTGAATGGGCAAAGTCGTCCATGACATCATTGTCGCGGTGTCACACAGATCGATGCTAGCAGATCACTTGAACGACATCGTCAGGTTTTTGAACATGTTCATAAACCTGTCAACTCCAACTTGAGTAATTATCGTAGTTGAATCATTCGGTTACACGCAACGACGCACTAACGATGTTGTTTGAACATCGTTGAACACGTCACTTTTGAGCGATGTCTGGCACGATGTCATGCCGTGTAATGGTACCCTTAGTTTGCTTACCTGTTTATCCAGAAGGCATTACCTGGCATTTAAAGGGGTTATCCAGGACTTTGGTTAGTTTAACCTCTGAGGCTTACAACTTACAGATAAAAATGCTGCCTACCTTTTCTGCCCTATGACAATCTTTCCAGGCTCTGACAATCATTCACCTGCTTTATTTCACCTTACATCAACATAGCAGCACTTTCTCTTCCGGTCTGCTCTCAAGACATGGGGCGTCATCACGAACGTTATGCTGATTAACAGCTAGCTCCCCACAGTGAGTCAGTGGGGAGACGAATGTCAATCAGGAAGACATCGACAGTGACGCTCCACCAACAGAGCAGAGTAGAAGAAAAGAAACTGCCCTGATGATGTAATGTCACCGAAAACCAGAGAATCTGTGGCAGAAGTAGTGTGAGCCCACCCTCAGCTGGAAGAGATCATTGCTAGGTGGAACAAGCAGAAATTTAGCAGCTACCTGCCCATATGCCCCATAGTCCAACATTACCAAAGTTCCAGATAACCCCTTTATCATTACCAATGCGAGGTGGCAGACTCTACAAGGAGAAACATTACCTTCCTTGAATCCCACATCTAATCCTACCCAGAAAGTTAACCATTACCCTGCTTTTTACTAACCAGGGGTAAGTACCCCACAAAAACTTTCTGCAAATGGGTTGTCTGTGTTTTGGAGGGGACTCGACATTGGCTTATAACCTCAGTCATGTTGGCAGACATTTTCAAGGTTGAACATTGACTTGCCTACTTCCATTAGGTGGCACTAGAGAGGCATGGGTAATTTGCCCACATATTTCCCAGTGAAAATGGACCTATGACTTTGTCATCTATATCTGCAAAGACAAAAAGACAAACATGAACCCTAACTACTTATATTAGAACCTGTCTTTTACTCAGCGGTGAGAGAAACAATCAGAAAAATACAGCAATCAGTTACTCACATTTATATTACTGAATAACATCCGTTTTCTGATCAGAAAATAGATGGCACTTTGGTGCCCAGGCATACATTACACACATGCACACATTTCAGGTTTTTTCTTCTTTGTTGTCACTAGTGAAATAAATAATTAAATGATAAAACCAAATAACACTGGTCACAATATCTGTATACAGTGAGAAATCTGTGCCTACTCTGCTCATATTGAACTCCAGACATGTACATACATCTTTCCTAATGGCACAGTCTACCAGTCTAGACACATCTCACCATGAAGGGGTGAAGCAGAGTTGGAAGTCTCATATTTTAGACTCTGCCTCATTGAAGTGTTGGCAAACTTCTTAATGCCATTTTGTGGTTGGTCAGGCTGAAGCCTTTGAAGGATCCCTCATGTGGGAGCAGAAAGTGATGGGTTTGCTTCTCAGCATTTTAAACTTTTAATAGCCTAAGAAATGATCACGTGTGAAATTTTAATTTTTTTGTGACTTTTACTTTTGTTCTTTCTTACTTTTACTAATTGCTATAGAGTATACAATTTCTTACAACATTCTGCCATTGTAGCTTTTTATAGTTTATTCTATAATTTGCTTTTTCATTATATCTGACTAGTTATATTCTGCCATTACCTTAGTGCCTCCTTTTGTGTAACCCTTTTGTACTCTATGTTCTTTCAACCTATCATTCTAGTAAATGGTAACATCACGGCTTTGGGCTGTAGTTCCCCTGTAGATTTTGGTAAGAACAATGAATGATGGTATGATTTGCACTGTCCCTATAACTGCATCGGGGAAATCCTGTCCCTCCAACTAAACAGTGTACTGTGTATACTGTGCCGTACAACTAATTTTATTCTCTTTATATTTAACAACCCCCTCTTGATTTGATTGCTATATTTGTATTCCATTGGTGATACTGAGATGTCCTATGAGTCAGATTACAGCATGCAAAGTGACATATTGGACCAGTGGACATTTGTCTCTTGGATGATTGAAACTGTTTATAAATTTAGTTTTAGAAAGAAATAATCTCTAATACTTTACATAGGTGTTAAAATACAGCAGTTTGGTTAACACTTTCTATAATTGTTGTTTGGGACATGCAGAACATTTCCCCATTGCCATACCTCCATTTAGAAACCACTAAGTTCACCCCCAAAAAGTATAGAACTGCTTTATGCGGGTGGCATATAACTATAAAAGGCATTGGTTGTGATCTGAAAGGTACCTTTGAGTATTACTGACCTGCTACTTAATACCTGCAGTGTAGCATGCTTATTAGCTCTGCTTCACTAGGGCACAGCTATGATCAATCCTTGAATGTTAGCCACGTGGTCTCATGAGAGGTTGTCTAAAATTAAAGAGTGTTTCCATTACTAATATGAACCCCCCCCCCCTTTCTTTTGTCCTTACTTTTCCTAACTAACACTCTCCCAATATACTTCTACTACCCTGTTCCTGTAAGCAGATCTTTTAATAGGCTCGTAAATATCATTATTGTTGTTCTATCTTTGATCCTTCTGGTCTGGAGCCTGGATTTGGACCAACTGAGCAGGGCATGTCACTGGTGGGGTTAGGATTGCCTCTCTGCGAGTGACAGCAGTTTGGGCACGCATGCCTAGATCACACTTCCCTCTCCTGTCAGGCCCCCAGCAGAGACGTGCCCTGCTCAGTTGGTCCAAATTCAGTCTCCAAACCAGAAGGATCAAAACTAGAACAACAATAAAGGTTTGAACGAGCCTCTTAGAGATCCGCTTACAGGAGCAGGGCAGGTAGCAGAAATATATTGGGAAAGTGTTAATTATGAAGAGTTAGGACAAAACAAAGGGGGTGAAATTAGTAGTTGAAAACCTCTTGTCCCTTCAGACACTCTGGCTTCTATCAATAACCTAAGAAGTTTTAATAAAATTGGGCAAGATTTTAAAAAAGTGTGTCAAAACAGGGAATGTGATAAAATAACTATTACCTACCTCATTAATACGGGACCAAGACAGCCGTGTAATGAATATCGGAGAATCTGTAAGCGAGTATATGTTGTTTGGGGTTAATATTTTTTATGACAAAAGTAGGGAACAAGAGATTTAAAGGGTAACTCCAGGGAGATAAAAAAAATTGTAATGTCCCTGCCCTCATACTCAATAAAGCTGAGCTGTTCACTGTAGTTCAAGGATTTTTAGATCATTTATAAATCCATAAAATACTATCTGCTCCTCAACACTCACCCCTCCCATATGGGACAATACATTACGGAGTAGTTTCAGCTTCTGGCAACTTCAGGCTGCAGCCAAGAACAGGGGAGTTTGGTGAGGGCATGGCCGCTGGCTCCAGTGCTTTTCCTACATGGAAAAACTCACCAAAAAACTGCCAGGTAAATATCCACTTCATTCAGCAGCAGATTGTCAGTTCCCCTGGAAGGCAAACCAAGTGTCTTTATACCGGTGCACGATCACTTGCAACCCACAGTTAGGGGGCGGTTGTGGCACCAGCGACCAGCCATACTGTCAAGGAAGCGACCGGTGTCATTCAGACACAAGGCTGCCTATGGGCTCAGTCACTCCTGTGCATGTAAAGCATAGTATCAGAACACGGCCTGTTAGTAACACCCAGAGCAGGAGGGCCGGTCCTTACTGATTAAATGCCTCACCAGTGACTTATAAGGAAAAATAAAGGCACTCACAAATATACTGTGCAGTCACCTTTATTCCATATCCATTATACAGGTGTCAGTGAGGGGAGTGGAGAATGGTGGACAATGGCCTGTGCCTTTGTGGCACTTCAACTGGACCAGTTGAAGTGCCAGACAGGCATGAAACAGGCCATTGTCCACCGTTCTCCACTCCCCTCCTTGCCACCTGTATAATGGATATGGAATAAAGGTGACTGTTTGCACAATTTATGGGTGAGTGCCCTTATGTTTCCTTCTCTGAAGGATTTGGAATAATTATACATACAACAAGCATAGAATGGGGGTTGGTATGTAGGAAAAGCACTGGAAGCGGCAGCTATGCCGTCACCAAACCTCCTATTCTCGGCTGCAGCTTAAAGTTGCCCAAAGCTGAATCTGCTCTGTGTTGTATTTTCCTATATGGGAGGGGTGAGGGCTGAGGAGCAGTTACTATTTTATTGATTTATGTGAGGTCTAACAATAGTAGAACTGCAGTGCACAGCTCAGCTTCATGATGTAGGAGGGCAAGGACAGTAGAACATTTTTTTATCTCACCGGAGTTCCCCTTTGACTGTCCTGCACTGCTGATGAGCCATCCACATGCTCGGGACCACTGCAGCTAGTCTCCCATCCCAGCAGTGCTGTCTGCATGTACAGACAGGATTACTGAAGATGGTTATTGACTGCAGTTGTCAAATAGACATGACCGGCACATCACCCCTGCATCACAACAAAGAGAGGCAGAGGTGTTCCTGGAAACTGGTAGGTTTTTTATTACTTTATCACATCTCTGCTTTAATTACTTTTTTAAAATATTCTTTACAATCCATTTAAAACCACAGCCCTGCTTGTTCAGTTTAGCTGCTGCACAATCCTAAAAAATATCAGTGCATGAAGAACTGATTCCATTACTGCAAGAATGTAATGATTTTATGCTGCATTTAACTAAACCACCAGACTGTGAGGGGACCGTAGCATAACAATGTATATTACACCAGATGACATCTAGACAATCTGCTTCTAGTTTTCTACCTCTCTAATACAGACGTGGTCAAAATTGTTGGCACCCCTCATTTAATGAAAGAAAACCCCACAGTGATCACAGAAATAACTTGAATCTGACAAAAGTAATAAAAAAAAATCTATGAACATGAACAAATGAAAGTGAAACATTGCTTTTCAACCCTGCTTCCACAGAATGTTTTAAAAAGTACTGTATTTTTCCCTTTATAAGACACACCTCCAAATTCGGTGAAGGAAAAGAGACTTTTTTTTTTAAATGTTAAATGAGGTCCGTCTTATAACGCCAGTGTCAGTCTTACAATCAGTATATATGTCCCTCATCCTTGTAAATATATCCCCCCATCCTGTTACATGTCCCCCTATGCTGGATATGGCCCCCCAGTGACAGTGCATAGCTTCCCATCCTGCATATGGCCCCCAGTGATGGTACATAGCCCCCCATCCTGGATATGGCCCCCAGTGATGGTATATAACCCCTCATCCTGCATATGGCCCCCAGGGTGATGGTACATAGCCCCCCATCCTGGCTATGGCCCCGAGTGATGGTACATAGCCCCCCATCCTCGCTATGGCCCCCAGTGATGGTACATAGGCCCCCACCTTGGATATAGTCCACCCCGACCTGCACTCACCCCCTCCATTATGGATATGCCCCATCACTCTATATGCCCTCATGCAGGCACACACACAGTAAAATAATAAACAGCTGATAACTTACCCTCCGTGCTCACAGTTCACTGCTTTCTCCCTGTCTCTGTTCCTTGCATCTTCCCATAATGTGACTTGGGCCCACAGCGATGATGTCATCGCTGTGGACCCCGGTCACATCATTGGATACCAAGCAGCACAGAGACAGGGAGGAAGCGGCGAGCTGTGAGCACGGAGTGGTGGAGGATAAGTTATTAGCTGTTTATTATTTTACTGTGTGCGCCAGCATAGGGACCTCTAGAGTGACGGGGGCATATCCAGAATGGAGGGGGTGAGAGCAGGAAAGGGGGTGAGTGCAGGCTCACATAATATGCACCGCTCATCCCGTCCATCTCCCAGTGCAACTTCAGCACTGAGAGGTGGACAGCGGCGGGTCCGGTGAATATTATATGAGTATAATGAACGGAGTCCTGTAACCTCCCGCTGTCTCAGCAGCCTGCAGCCAGCCTCCTCTAGCCCCCGGACATCGCTCCAGTTTTCCCCCCATGACAGTACAGTAGATTCGGATGATAAGACACACACCCCACTTTCCCACAAAATTTGTAGGTACAAAAGTACGTCTTATAATCCGAAAAATACGGAAAACTCATGAAATAGGCCAGGACAGAAATGATGGTACCCTTGAAAATAAAGTGAATAAGGGACTTGGTAAATCAAAGTGTGTCCACTAATTAGCATCACAGGTGTATACAATGTTGTAATCAGTCAGTGGGTCTGTATATAGGGCTACAGATGCTCACTGTGCTGCTTGATGACATGTTGTGTATCACTCTGAACATGGACCAGAGGAAGCAAATGAAGGAGTTGTCTCAGGATATTAGAAAGGAAATCATAGACAAGCATGTTAAACGTACATTTATAAGACCATCTCCAAACAGCTTGATTTTCTTATGACTACAGTTGCACATATTATCCATGGGACTGTAGCCAACCTCCCTGGATGTGGCCGAAGGAGGAAAATTGATGACAAATCAAAGAGACGGATAATACGAATGGTAACAAAAGTGCCCATAAAAACATCTAAAGAGATTAAAGGTGAACTTTAAGCTCAAGGACCATCAAAATCACATCGCATCCCTCTGTCGTTGTTTGAGCCAAAGTTGGACTTCATGGGAGATGACCAAGGAGGACAACATTGTTAAAAAAAATAAAAAAATAATAAAAAGCCAGACTAGAATTTGCCAAACTACATGTTGACAAATCACAAAGCTTCTGGGAGAATGTCCTATGGACAGATGAGACAAACATGGAACTTTTTGGCAAGGCACATCAGCTGTATGTTCACAGATGGAAAAATGAAGCATATCAAGAAAAGAACACTGTCGCTATTGTGAAACATGGAGGGGGCTCTGTTATGTTTTGGGGCTGCTTTGCTGCATCTGGCACAGTGTGTCTTGAATCTGTGCAGGGTAATGAAATCTCAAGAGTATCAAGGGATTCTAAAGAGAAATGTGCTACCCAGTGTCATAAAGCTTGGTCTCAGTCGTAGGTCATGGGTCTTGCAACAGGATAATGACCCAAAACACACAGCTAAAAACACCTAAGAATGGCTAAGAGGAAAACATTGGACTATTCTGAAGTGGCCTTCTATGAGTGATGACCTAAATCCTATTGAGCATCTTTGGAAAGAACTGAAACATGCCGTCTGGAAAAGGCAACCTTCAAACATTAGACAGCTGGAGCAGTTTGCTCTTGAGGAGTCGCCAAAATACCTGTGGAGAGGTGCAGAATTTTCATTGACAGTTACAGGAATCGTTTGATTGCAGTGATTGCCTCAAAAGATTGTGCAACAAAATATTAAGTTAATGGTCCCATCATTTCTGTCCAGGCCTATTTCATGAGTTTAATTTTTTAAAACATTCTGTGGAAGCGAGGTTGAAAAGCAATGTCTGACTTTCATTTGTTAATTTTCATAGACTATTTTTAATTATTATTACTTTTGTCAGATTCACATTATTTCTGTGACAATTGTGGGTTTTTCTTTCAATAAACGAGGGGTACCAACCATTTTGACCACGTGTGTAACTTCCTAGTTTTATAATTTCTACCTAAGAAGCATTCTGTAATCTGGAAATAATGCATGTGGCTCCAGAAGTAACTCTATTACTGGAATTAAAATTAGACTTTATTAAAATGAATGCAGACTCCTTTTACTTGATCACATTTGTTTAGGTTTTGTTCACACTGGTTCATGCCTTCTTTTTATAGTCAAAGGCATTTCACTGTTCTGATCCATCACCATTTATCTATTATGCATTTATCATATTCCACACAACACTATACAGAGATTTTCATCACTGTCCTCATTGGGGCTCATAATCTATCTTAATGGATTCCATTAGCTTATAATTGATTCATTCTGGGTTCTGTTTACGGTTTCCTTGTTTCACCAGTAAGAGTAATGAATGAAACTTCATAGCCACTCCTGATAGAAGCGGTGAATGGCAGTGTGAACACAGCCCTTGTTTGACTTTATCTAAAACTTCTTTCAATCCTTGACATCTTTGTCATTTTTCTTTTTGTTTAACAAAAATGCATAACACATAAAACTTTTGCTTGTGTAGTAGAAAGCTATTATAAATATGGCTACAATTCAATTACGGTGCATATACGGTGTAACTATTTACCAACTTCCAAGTGATTAGAGCAGTTACACACTCTACCAATACCAATCACATAATAAGCAGCAGGTCATCAGAATGGAAGTTCTCAGCCACCCATTTGATTGTGGTGTTTTTCATACGGTCACACAAACACTTAAATGAACAAAGGTGCACAACTCCTAAGTCATGGGAGTGCTTAGACCAGTGGGAGCAGACTGTGTATGAGTAGAGTAGAGACTATAGATAAGCACACCACCAAATATAAGTATATAAGAAAAATCAACGAGGCTTTATTGGAAAAAAAAATGAAAACCAACAAACAAATTTAAAAACAGTTAAAAAACCCACAATGACTGATTCCCACGACATTGAGAAACAACCTCGATAAAGTGCAGTTAAAGTGCAAATTAAAGTCACAATTAATATTATATAATAATGTCAACTGGATTAAACTAATACAGTGACAAATACTAGAATTACACAGATAACCGCAAATGAATCCATACTGCACTGAACCCAAGCAGCCACAAGTAGCTGGTAGGAAATAATGACAACATAAAGTACCCAAGGGGATCCTAAAGGATCCTACAAAAGAGACTGCATACCGCTTTCAAAAGCCAAATTACCTAAGGGGTCCAAGTCTACAGAACAATGGGTGAAAATGTCCTGTGCAAAAATCAGGATGGTGGTAAGAGGCTTTTGGTATGGAGACACCAAAAACGCCTGTGAGCAAGCAGATGCAGAGGATTATGCTATGGGTAGGCAGTGGGGGTGTGGGTGAACCTCACAGGCCTTTTTGGAGTCTCCACACCAAAAGTCTCTTACCACCAGCCCGATTCCAGCACAGAACATTTCCATTTCTGGTTCTATAGACTTTGACCCCATTCTTAATCATTCTTAAAGGGAACCTGTCAGGCCACCGGGGCACCCTGAACTACAAGCAGTCATGTGCCATATATCTATAATCCCTGCCTAACTGTCCCCTCATATAGTGGCATACATAAACAGATCTTTAGAAAAAGTACTTCTAAAGACCATTTATGAGATGCTAATTAGGGATTGACTAGTGCAGGGAGTGTCATTTTTCCAGACTAGTCTGCCCTCTTAATATGTTATCCCACCCCTGTGGGTGTGATGACATGCTTTCCATACCCACCATCATCTGCATAGCCATACAAAGCAGCGCTGTACCTCTTGGCATTAGCATCTTTGTCGCCAGATGTATTCTCCCTGGCTTCAGAGAGGCTCACTGCGCATCATCAGAACAGAAGTTGTCCACACCTCTGATAATGCACATTATGCCTCTTTGAAGCTGGGACATGTACACCTGGTGGCGGAGTAGTGCGCTCGATCGAAAATGCGGATGACTTTTGACCATGCGCAGTGAATCTATCTGAAGTTGAGGAGCACACACCCGGCGACAGAGAAGCTCCATTATATGCTGAGGGGTATGAAGCCAGGGGATCGTAGGTAAGTATGTGTTTTTTATTTTTTTTTTTTATTATTATCTTTAGTCTGTGCTGCGCCATATGGAGATGCAGAATGCTCTGGCTATGGAAAGTATGTTATCACAAACACTGGGGTGTGATCACATGCTAAGTGGGACAACAAGTTGGGGAGCGAGTGCCCCCTCAACTAGTCAAATCCCTAATTAGCATCTCATAAACATACTTTAGAAATATTTTTTCTAAAGATTTGTATATGTGTTTATGTGTCAATTAAATAAAGGGGCTATTAGGCAAGGATTGCACAGAACTGCTCGTGGTTCTGTTGCAGAGAGGACTTGACAGATTCTCTTTAATCTTTATTCTTTATACATTATTTGATCACTAAGACCCCCTGTCTGTTACTATACATTACAGGAGATTATGCAGGCTTTCCAGGATGTGGATTACTACGACTACACAGTACCTACCGCCATGACCTCAAGATTTATGCATCTGATGAAGGACGAGTACAGATGACTGCTGCTGCTTTTGCCAAGGTAGAATTTAGAAAGGTTGCATGATATGTTTGTGTTCATTAAGATGTTGCCAAATGTTTTAAGCATTAATATCACTGGTAAATTTGCAACATAAAAGGAGACTATAGCTGTAAATGAACATATCATTTTAGTCATTATATATTCATTGATGGGTAAGTGTGCTCAGGTTTTTATGTGTAAAGGGAACCTGGCAGCAATATCGACATGGTTGTATATTCTAATGACTAGGATTAATCCAAAAATTGTACCCTGTGCGGACAGGTTCCGGCCGTTCCGCCCAAACTACCAATAGCACGCCTACTGAAGTGAGACTGAGATCATTGAGCCGCCCCGGCACTCTCCGTCCTGAATTCTAAATCCTATAGCTGTCTGTGAATACTATGACTTCGCACATGCACAATGGACCTCTGCCCATGTGACAGAGGCTTGTAGTCACACTGCGTATGTCCAAAGTTCAGGGAGGAGAGTATAAATGCACATAATGTAGTGTGAGTGTGTTAATATATTCGCTGCTCTCTTTGCTGTCTCAGTAATGTCACCACAACTTTGATTAACCAGCTCACACTATGCTCTATGCGTGAGCTAAACATCTCTTTTACAAAGTAAGTCTATGGAGCTTCATTCTGAGTCTCAATCTGGCATACCATCAAATTATATTGTAAAAGTCACTTCTGGCTCACACAAAGCACAGTCTCCCCGGTGGTGATGTCACTCAGGAGAGGACAAGGACAGCGGTCAACACACATTCAATTAATAAAAAAAATTAATAGACTGGCTTCTTTAAAGAAGCATTCCCATCAAATTTTTTTATCCTCTAATATCTTGCAGTTATCATATTATATAGCACTGTGTACTTAAAATTGTTAAATATGGCTTTTTACCCAGTTAATTTTTCTTTTTTCCATTAGGTTTATGACATCATGTGATTAAAAACAGACTAAGGGCTCGGACACACTCTGCTACTTACAATCGAGTTTGACGGACAACACTCGGAACAGGCTGGAGCAGTGACCCTGAACGGCCTCTCCCTCTCTGGATGGGAATGACAGCTGCTTGTGTTTCTGTGCAGCATCGCATTCCTTGTCCAGAGAGGGAGAGGCTGTTCAGGGTCACTGCTCCAGCCTGTTCCGAGTGTCGTCCGTCAAACTCGATTGTAAGTAGCAGAGTGTGTCCGAGCCCTAACTGAATCCTTTTAAGCTCTATATAGAAGACTATATAGAAGTGGCAAGTCTCTTTCTTTTGCGCTCCATTGGGAGACCCAGACATTGGGTGTATAGCTACCGACCTCCGGAGGACACACAAGGCATTACACCTAAAAGTGTAACTCCTCCCCTACTGCCTATACACCCCCTCCAGGGAGAATCCCATCAGTTCTTTGCTTTGTGTTGAAGGAGGCACACTCTACACTCATGCTCTCTCACTACTTAGTGTCGGATGGAAGCAAAGAGGATCTTTTGATCCCCAGCATGTCTCCTTCCTCTTCCCCCGGGCGGAGGCGGTTGAGGTACCCTTGGGGTACAACGGGCTGGAGCCCTCATGCTGCGTATCCTTCCCCATCCCTTAGGGGCTCTGGGGAAGTGGGATCCACCTGGCCCCCCTGTCTGGGCTCATCCACACAGTCCACGGCTCCCTGGGTGTCTGCTGGCCTGCGTGAGGGATCCACTGGGTCCGGACCCTGCACCACCAATGAGGTACTCTGTGTGGGTCTGGGATGCCTTCTGCAGCTGCATTAGGCCGGCTGGGAGTGGGGCACTGTCTCCCCCAGCTTCCTGGGATCCTGGCCAGTCACTCCCGCGATTTTCGCGGGTGCACCGCGCTGGCCCCCTGCTGGCAGGTGGCCGCAGTGTTAAATTTAGGCCCCGGCTTCGGCCTAGTCTCTCTGGAGCCGAGCCAGGGCTTCATGGGGCGGAGCTGTGCCTCGTCCTCACAGACTGTGAGAGGCTTGTACCCGCCCCTCTGCAGGCCGAGCCCTGATCCCCTATGGGAAAGGCTGTTTGCTGCTTAGGGGGTGGTGCTGCAGTGGGGAAAGGACCTGCCCTCCAGTCCACTCCCTCTCCCTCGGCTTCTTCGGCCATCTTGGAGGCTTCTCTCCCTGCATTTTGCTGCTGGCTGCAGGGTCTGAGCGTTTCTGGAGGGCACACAAGGTCTGGTAGGTCACCCCAGTCTCTGGTGGTGCTCCATTATCCCCCCTGTCTGCAGCTGCACCCCAATTCCCTTCCTCTGAGATCTATCATTGGATGCACTGAGGGGACACCATGTCTAGCTCCAGGAACAAAGCTCCTAGAGTGCAGACACGTTATCATGCTTGCACAGCATGTCAGGCCCAGCTGCCTGCTGGATCCTCTTTCCCTCATTGCTCGGCTTGTGCCCCGCAGGAGGTTGATATCTCACCGGCTAATGTGATCCAGGTTTCTGCCTTGGTGCACGAGCCCCCCCCCAGTTCTGGGTCTTTGGCTTCTCTGCCTGGCCCGGTGGACCCAGCAGTACCTCCGCCTTGGACGGCTGTTTTTGCTCAGTCCATTTCTGACTCTGTGTCTCAATCTATGGCAGCTATGACCAGAGCCTTGCAGGAGTCTCTATCAGGTGGATGGGAGGGTTCCCCTGAGGCCTCCGCCACACGTCGGAGGCGTCGGAGCGGTTCTTCCTCTACTAGAGGTTTGGACTCTGGCGACAATTCTGGGCTCTCGGAACCGTCCCCGCGACCCCCTAAGTGGCCTCGCCGGGCAGTTTCCCCGGCACCCTCGCAGGCGGGCTCACGTGCTGTGACCTCTCTATTGGAGGGGGAGGAGGACTTAGGCTCCGTCTGGGCTCCTGATGAGGACCCGGACGTGGGTTCTCTGGTGGACGACTTGGTATCTTCCATCAATACGGTGCTGGACTTGACGGCTCCTGCACCGCCGGTGGATTCCTCTGTTTCAGAGGAACTTTATCAGTTTCTCCCCCCGGCCAGGTCCAGGGGATCTTTCCTGGATCATTCCAATTTTCGCTCGACGGTTCAGACCCCTCGGGCTTGCCCTGACAAGCGCTTCGCTAAGAAGCTGAAGGATTCCCGTTACCCTTTCCCACCAGATGTGGTCAAGGGTTGGTCTGTTTCTCCGAGAGTCGACCCTCCGGTCTCTCGGTTGTCTGCCAACACCGTTATGTCGGTGGCGGACGGGTCCTCTCTCAAGGACCCTACGGACAGGCAGATCGAGCTTCTGCAAAAGTCCATTTTTGAGGCTACTGGGGCCTCCTTTGCCCCTGCATTTGCTGCTGTGTGGGCTCTTCAGGCGGTTTCAACTTGTCTCTCGGAGATCCCTAGGGTTGCTTCGGGGATTCCTGAGGTAGCGGTCCTGACGTCTCAGGCTGAGGCGTTTACAGACTATGCTAGATCCGCAATCATGGAATCGGCTAGCCGTTCGGCGGTAGCTTCGGCTAACTCGCTGGCAGCACGACGGATGTTGTGGCTGCGCGACTGGAAGGGGGACGCTACATCTAAGAAGTTCCTCCAGGGCCTTCCGTTTTCGGGAGATAGGCTATTCGGAGAACGTCTTGACGATCTCATCAAGGAGTCGACGGGTGGCAAATCCACCTCTTTGCCGCAATCTAAGACGCAGAAGACCGGTCCGCGTCAGCTGCACGCTAGGTTTCGCTCCTTTCGTCCCTCCTCCAAGTCAGCCTCGTCATCTTTATCCTCTTCCCGTCCGGACAAGGACCAGAGATCCCATAGGTCCTGGAAGCCTAAGGCCCAGCAGAAGAAGCCTGCCGGCGCCTCAGCCACCAAACCTGCCTCCTCCTGACTCTTCGCCTCCTCCGGGAGTGTCCAAGATCAGTGGCAGGCTCTCCCGCTTTGGAAACATCTGGCAGGATCGCATCCAGGACCGGTGGGTGGTGGACGTGGTCTCCCATGGCTACAGGATCGAACTGGAGTCGAGGCCTCCGACTCGGTTTTGCCTCTCTTCGCCTCCTCCGGCGAGGGCTGCGGCTTTTCAGCGGGCGCTGGACGCTCTGCTTCAGAGCGGGGTTGTGGTCCCGGTTCCGTCCGAGGAACGGTTTCGGGGGTTTTATTCCAACCTTTTCACGGTTCCGAAGAAGGACGGTTCAGTCCGACCGGTGTTGGACCTCAAGCTCCTCAACAGACACGTGAGGGTCAGGCCTTTCAGGATGGAGTCCTTGCGCTCGGTGATAGCGTCCCTGTCTCAGGGGGACTTCCTGGGCTCGGTGGATGTGAAGGATGCTTATCTCCACATCCCCATTGCCTCTGCTCACCAGAGATGGCTGCGGTTCGCTGTGGGAGAAGACCACTTCCAGTTTGTGGCTTTGCCCTTCGGCCTCTCATCGGCTCCGAGGATCTTCACCAAGGTGATGTCGGCCATGGTGGCGGTGCTGCATGTACAGGGGCACGCGGTCACCCCGTACCTGGACGACCTGTTGATCAGAGCCTCGTCTGCGCAACAGTGTCAGTTGAGTCTCTCTGCCACCTTGGATACTCTTCGGACGTTCGGTTGGGTAGTCAATTCCCCGAAGTCGGTCCTTGTTCCTACGCAGACGATTTTGTATCTGGGCATGGAGTTCCACACCATTCCGGCTCTGGTGATTCTCCCTCTCGACAAGCAGTCCTCGATTGTGGAGGAGGTCCGGTTCCTTTTGCAGGCGGACTTGGTTCCCATCAGGCACCTGATGCATGTTCTAGGGAAGTTGGTGGCGACCATCGAGGCGGTCCCTTTTGCGCAGTTTCATCTGCGTCCGCTTCAGCTACAGATTCTGCGCGGATGGGACAAGAGGCCGTCCTCTCTGGATCGGTCCATTGCCCTTTCGTCCACGACGAAGGAGCCTCTCCGATGGTGGCTGTTACCCAGGTCAATGTCCCGAGGCAGGTCGTTTCTTCCCATCTCTTGGTTGGTGGTCACGACAGATGCCAGCCTTCTGGGCTGGGGTGCGGTGTTCCTGCATCACAGGGCTCAGGGCACCTGGACAACTCAGGAATCTGCTTTGCAGATCAACGTCTTGGAGATTCGTGCCATATACCAGGCTCTCCTGGCCTTCCAGAGGTTTCTGTCAGGAAATCCAATTCGGATTCAATCCGACAACGCGACGGCTGTCGCTTACATAAACCGCCAGGGAGGCACTCGCAGCCGTCAGGCGCTCGTGGAGGTCCAACCCATCCTCCGGTGGGTAGAAGACAACGATGCGTCCATCTCGGCTGTCCACATCCCCGGAGTGGACAATTGGGAGGCCGACTACTTAAGCCGGCAAGGAATGGACGAGGGAGAATGGGCCCTTCACACAGAGGTGTTCCTGCACATCTGCAACGAGTGGGGAACTCCCGACGTGGACCTGATGGCGTCCAGGCTGAATCATCAGGTCCCAGCCTTCATGTCTCGCGCTCGAGATGACCTGGCAGTGGGGACGGATGCTCTGGTCCAGGATTGGTCCCGATTTCGTCTGCCCTATGTGTTTCCCCCGTTGGCCTTGTTACCCAGGGTTCTGCGGAAGCTCGGGGCGGAATGCAAGCGAGCCCTTCTCATCGCCCCGGACTGGCCCAGGAGGGCTTGGTACCCGGACCTGTTACGGCTCTCGGTGGGGGTTCCATGGAGGCTCCCGGATCGGCCGGATCTCTTGTCTCAGGGTCCGTTCTTCCACCACAATTCCTCGGCCCTGAGCCTGACTTTGTGGCGCTTGAAATCTGGTTGTTGACGTCACGTGGTTTTTCCACTCCCGTCGTTGCTACCGTGAGACAGGCCAGAAAGCCGGTTTCTGCGGGAATCTATCGCAGAGTATGGAAGATTTTCTTCTCCTGGTGCCGTGTTCACGGTTCTTCTCCCTGGCCTTTCTCTCTGTCAACCCTTCTGGCTTTCCTCCAGTCGGGTTTGGATAAGGGTTTGGCTCTCAGTTCCATCAAGGGACAGATCTCGGCTCTGTCAGTTCTCTTTGATAAGTGTCTGGCTACGCTTCCCCAGGTTAAGACGTTTGTCCAGGGGGCGAGTCACATCATTCCTCCCTACAGACGTCCTTTGGACCCATGGGATCTTAACTTGGTCCTTGCAGCGTTGCAGAAGCCGCCGTTTGAACCTCTTAAGGAGGTCTCCCTTTCTAGGCTTTCTCAGAAAGTTGCCTTTTTGGTGGCCATTACTTCTCTGCGGAGAGTTTCGGAGTTGGCTGCCTTGTCCTGTCGGTCTCCTTTTCTGGTGTTTCACCAGGATAAGGTGGTGCTTCGGCCTGTGGCGGAATTTTTGCCTAAGGTGCTGTCTCCTTTCCACCTGAATCAGGACATTGTCCTGCCATCCTTTTGCCCGCATCCAGTTCATCAGTATGAGAAGTCCCTCCATACTTTGGACCTGGTCAGGGCTCTCAGGATCTACGTTTCCCGAACGGTGTCGTTTCGCCATTCGGATGCCCTGTTCGTGCTGACTATGGGTCAGAAGAGGGGTGAGGCAGCCTCCAAGTCTTCTCTGGCAAGGTGGATCAAGTCTCCTATTCGGGAGGCTTATGTCTCTGCTGGTTTGCCTTTACCTGCTGGTATTAAGGCTCATTCTACAAGGGCTGTGGGGGCCTCGTGGGCCTTGCGTCATCAGGCCTCAGCTCTTCAGGTGTGTCAGGCAACCACGTGGTCTAGTCTGCACACCTTTTCCAAACATTATCAAGTCCATGCTTTGGCATCGGCTGATGCCAATGTGGGCAGGCGGATCCTTCAGGCAGCTGTTGCTCATTTATGATGGGCCTGCTTTTGTTTTTTTTTTTCCCGCCCTGGGATAGCTTTTGGACATCCCAATGTCTGGGTCTCCCAATGGAGCGCAAAAGAAAAAGAGAATTTTGTTTACTTACCGTAAATTCTTTTTCTTATAGCTCCTATTGGGAGACCCAGCTCCCACCCTGTGCCTTTTGGGGCTTTGTTTCTATGCTAGTGCCTGGTGTCTTTTCACCTCGCGTGTTGGCCCTGTTGGCCGTTTATTATTTCCCAGTCCTGTTGGTCTGGGCGCGGGTGGTCTTTCCTCCTTCCTGCTTGTGCACCGAACTGATGGGATTCTCCCTGGAGGGGGTGTATAGGCAGTAGGGGAGGAGTTACACTTTTAGGTGTAATGCCTTGTGTGTCCTCCGGAGGTCGGAAGCTATACACCCAATGTCTGGGTCTCCCAATAGGAGCTATAAGAAAAAGAATTTACGGTAAGTAAACAAAATTCTCTTTTTTCCTACCTTGAGTCATGACTACAAAAGTCAGTGGGATAGTGATGAGGGAGTAGCTATGTCAGGAGTTGAAATGGGGATGATTCATAAAGGGAAAAGTCACTTAGGCTGTGTGCACATGTTGCTTATTTATAATTTTTTTTGTTTTTTCCCCCAAAGTTTTTTATGTGTTCGAGTGCAGATTTGCCATAAAATCTGAAGGGTTTTCTGATGCCAGCAAAGAAGAGAATCCTGAAGACTAATGTCCTCGTTGAGTATTTTCTCGTTGTAGATTTGGTGCCAAATAAATCTGCAGCATGGTAATTGTTGCAGCATTTTTATGCAGATTTCATCCATTCTAACGAATGGGGAAAATAATCTGCATTAAAAACGCACTGAAAAAGTGGCAAAACCCTGTGTTTTTGCCACTGTGTTTTCTTTTTCGCTCCATTGGGAGACCCAGACATTGGGTGTATAGCTTCCGCCTCCGGAGGACGCACAAAGTATTACACTGAAAAGTGTAACTCCTCCCCTACTGCCTATACACACCCTCCAGGAGGAATCCCATCAGTTCTTCTTTGCTTTGTGTTGAAGGAGGCACACTCTGCACTCATGCATTCTCACTTAGCCTTACTCACTCTCCTTGGAGAGTGTCGGATGGAAGCAAAGAGGATCCTTAGGGATCCCCAGCATGTCTCCTTCCTCACCCTCGGGCAGAGGCGGTTGAGGTACCCTTGGGGTACAACGGGCTGGAGCCCTCATGCTGTTTTTTCCTTCTCCATCCCCTCGGGGCTCTGAAGAAGTGGGATCGTTATGGGCTCCCAGAACTTCTGGAGCTCTGACTCCATCCACAGCTCCTGTGGGATCCTGTCGGCTGGAGTTGTGGACCTCAGGGCTCGGCCCCCTGCACCTAAAGGTACTCTGGGGGTTATGCTGCGGCTGCAGCCCGGTCCAAGCACCTGGGGTGTTCCCTGGGCCCTGTTCATTCAGGGGTTCTTCATGGCTCCCCTGGCCCCCTGCACCTAGTGCTTTGAGGGTCTGTACTGCAGCTGCTGCTCGGCCCTATCACTGTGGGGGCCCCTGTGGGTCTTCCCTGGTCCCTGGCGGCCTGTCTGTGCAGCGCCGCGAGTTTCGCGGGGTTTCAAGGAGTACCGCGCTCAGGTGCTCCCGAGCGCCGGCCGTCTAAATTGAGGCCCCTGCTTCATTGCGGCCTAGTTTGGAGCCTGGAGCCCGGGCTCCACTGGAGGCGGGCTCGGCCGTCTTGGTGGGCGGTCCGGGAGCGTCGGCCGCTCCCTTCTCTTTGAGGTGGCAGGCTCCTAAGCCTGTTAGGATTGCCCTCCGGATTCCCGCCCCTCGTTGGCTCCGCCCCCTCACTCGGCTCCGGCGGCCATCTTTTTGGGGCTACTCTCGGCATTCTCCTCGGGTCCCTGTGGCTGATAGGAAGGAGCTGGCATCCGGAGGGCACACAATCCACCCGGTCAGGCTGGTAGGTCACCCCAGTTTATCTGGTGGTGTCTCCCTCTCCCTGGGCCCCCCTCTAGTGTATCCCCTCTCTGAGGTTACTGCTTGGGGGCGACATGTCTTCCACCAGGAGCAAAGCCCCTAAGGTGCAGACATTCTATTCCTCTTGCACTGCTTGCAAGGTTGCGCTGCCTGCTGGGTCTGTCTTTCCTCATTGCTCAGCCTGCACTTCGCATGTGTCTGAGGTGGATCATGGGGCTCCCCCCAGCTCTGCAGCTTCGGAGCCTTTCCCTAGCCAGGGGGACCCGGCAGTGCCACCTCCTTGGGCTGTAGCTTTCACTAAGTCCTTTTCTGACTCTTTTTCCCAGTCTATGACTGCTCTGACCAGAGTCCTGCAGGAGTCTTTACAGGCTAGTCACCGGGAAAGTACCCCCGGTCCCTCTGCCTCACGCCGCAGGCACTGCAGCGAGTCGTCCCCTTCTAGGGAATGGACTCTGGAGACAATGCAGGGGTCTCAGACTTGGCTCCCTCTCCCCGGCCCCCCAAACGGCCACGCAGAGCAATCTCTCCTGCTTCCTCGCGTCACACGGAGTCTCATGCTGAGGGCTCTCAGCTTGAGGGCTAGGATAGGCAGGATTCTGTGAGTCCTTGGAAGAGGATTCCTTGGTGGATGATTTAGTGTCCTCCATTAATACCGTGTTGGATCTGACTGCTCCCCCTCCCACGGTGGACACGTCGCTCTCGGAGGAACTTTATCAGTTCCTTCCTCCGGCCAGGTCTCGTGGTTCATTCTTCGATCACTCGAACTTCAGATCCACTGTTCAGGCTCCTAGGGCTTGTCCTGATAAATGGTTTTCCAGGAAGCAGAAGGATACTCGTTATCCTTTTCCTCCTGACGTAGTGAAGGGTTGGTCGGTTTCTCCTAGGGTGGACCCCCCAGTCTCTCGACTGTCGGCCAATATGGTTATGTCCGTTGCGGATGGTTCCTCTCTGAAGGATCCCACTGACAGGCAGATCGAACTTCTGCAGAAGTCAATCTATGAAGCCACGGGAGCCTTCTTTGCTCCGGCTTTCGGTGGCAGTTTGGGCCCTGCAGGCAGTTTCTGCCTGCTTGGCAGAATTAAATGTTGTAGCTCAGGATATTCCCGAGGTGTCCACCCTTTTGTCTCAAGCCTCTGCGTTCACTGACTACGCTAGGTCGGCGATTATGGAATCTGACAGCCGTACTGCGGTTGCCTCGGCTAATTCGCTGGCAGCCCACAGGATGCTGTGGCTGCGGGACTGGAAGGCTGATGCAAGAAGTTTCTCCAGGGCCTTCCCTTTGCAGGAAGCAGGCTTTTTGGAGAGCAGCTGTACGATCTCATAAAGGAATCTACAGGTGGGAAATCCACCTCCTTGCCCCAGTCGAAGGTGCAGAAGTCTGGCCAACGTCAGTTGCACGCCAAGTTTCGGTCCTTTCGTCCCTCCTCGAAGTCCGCTACCTCCTCCTCTTCCCGCAGATAAGGAGCAGAAGTTAAATCGGACGTGGAGATCTAGGTCTCAGCAGAAGAAGCCTGCCGGCGCCTCAGCCGCCAAGGCTGCCTCTGCATGACTCGCCATCTCTCCCAGCAGCATCCTCGGTCGGTGGCAGGCTCTCCCACTTTGGAGACATCTGGAGCAGTGATGTCCGGGACCGATGGGTAGTGGATGTCATCTCCCACGGTTACAGGATAGAGCTGTCCTCGCGTCCTCCGACTCGTTTTGCCTCTCTTCGCCCCCGCCGGTGAGGGCTTTGGCCTTTCGTCGGGCGTTGGACGCCTTGAGGCAGAACGGGGTCGTGGTCCAGGTTCCCTCGGGGAGCGTTTCCAGGGGTTCTATTCGAACCTCTTCACAGTTCCCAAGAAGGACGGCTCGGTGAGGCCGGTCTTGGATCTCAAGCTTTTCAACCGGCACGTGAGGGTCAGGTCATTCCGAATGGAGTCTCTGCGGTCTGTGATCGCTTCACTGTCTCAAGGGGACTTTCTAGCTTCGGTGGATGTCAAGGATGCCTATCTACACGTTCCCATCGCTCCTGCTCATCAACGCTGGCTGAGGTTCGCAGTGGGGGAGGAACACTTTCAGTTTGTGGCTCTGCCCTTCGGCCTTGCCTCTGCTCCAAGGGTTTTCACCAAAGTGATGGCCGCCATGGTGGCTGTTCTGCATTCCCAGGGCCATGCAGTAACGCCATACTTGGACGATCTATTGGTCAGAGCTCCCTCTGCGGAATTGTGTCAACTGAGTCTCTCAGTTACTCTGTAAACGTGAGATAAATGCGCATAGGGTCTTATCCTTTTAACAAAGGGTTGTAGCGGTGTATACTAGGAACTGCTCACCTGGCTCGTTGTGTTGCCCACAACCGGTATAATCGCCTGTAAGATGGCTTGTCGATTGTTTCCATTGTGCTCTTGATGTTCCTTGAGGAAGGAGCTCGATAGAGGCTCTGAAACGCGTAGGATAGAATAAAGAAACATCTGCCCAGTTAACTCTTTGTTTCCTGTGATTCCTGGTGGCAGCGCGGGCAATCCGGCATTTTGTCCCATTACAGCATTCTCAGTTACTCTGGACACTCTCCAGCGCTTCGTTGGTTGATCAACGTACCGAAGTCTGTTCTCCTCCCTGCTCAGACGATCACTTATCTGGGCATGGAGTTTCACACGGCTCAGGCCCTGGTCATTCTGCCGTTCCACAAGCAAGTGTCGTCGGGAAGAAGTTCAGTTTCTCTTGCAATCAGACTCGGTTTCCATCAGGCGTCTGATGCACGTGCTGGGGAAAATGGTGGCATCCATGGAGGCAGTTCCCTTCGCGCAATTTCACCTGCGTCCACTGCAATTGCAGATCCTGCGCGGATGGGACAAGAATCCGGCTTCTCTCGGACGGTGCATTCCTCTATCGCCGTCGACGAAGGAGTCTCTCCATTGGTGGTTGCGTCCCACGTCGCTGTCTCGAGGCAGATGTTTTCTGCCCCCCTCTTGGTTGGTGGTGACCACGGATGCCAGCCTCTTGGGCTGGGGAGCCGTGTTTCTTCACCACAGGGCTCGTGGGCGGAACGGGAATCCTCCCTTCAGATCAATGTCCTGGAAATTTGGGCCATTTACCTGTCTCTTCTGGCTTTTCAGAGGTTCCTGGTGGAGAATCATATTCGGATTCAGTCCGACAATGCAACCGCGGTAGCGTATGTAAACCACCAGGGAGGCACTCGCAGCCCTCAAGCCTTAGTGGAGGTCTAGCGGATATTGCAGTGGGCCGAGGACAACGGCTCGTCCATCTCGGCAGTCCACATCCCCGAAGTGGACAATTGGGAGGCCGACTATCTAAGTTGGCAAGGTATGGACGCGGGCGAATAGGCTCTTCACCCGGACGTGTTTCGGCACATCTGCGACAGATACGGAACTCCGGACGTGGATCTGATGGCCTCCCGGTTGAACCATCAGGTTCCGATCTTCATGTCTCGCTTTCGAGACTGCAAGGCGGTAGGGGCAGACGCTCTGGTCCAGGATTGGTCCAGGTTTCGTCTCCCCTACGTGTTTCCGCCTTTGCCTCTGTTGCCCAAGGTTCTGCGGAAGCTCAGGGCGGAATGTCGGCAGGCCCTGCTCGTCGCTCCAGACTGGCCCAGGAGGGTGTGGTATCCGGACCTGTTACAGCTCTCAGCGGGGGATCCTTGGAGGCTCCCGGCCCAGCCAGACCTCTTGTCGCAAGGTCCGTTCTTCCACCACAATTCAGCGGCTCTCAGCCTGACTTTGTGGCACTTGAAGACTGGTTGCTGACATCTCGTGGTTTTTTCCTCTGAAGTTGCCGCAACCATGAGACAAACCCAGGAAACCTGCGTCGGCAAGGATTTACCGCAGGGTTTGGAAGATCTTCTTCTCTTGGTGTCGTCTCCACGGAAGTTCTCCCTGGCCTTTTTCTCTCCCAACCCTTCTTGCTTTCCTTCAATCAGGGTTAGCTAAGGGTTTGGCTCTCAGCTCCATCAAGGGCCAGATTTCGGCACTTTCTGTACTATTTAGCAAACGTCTGGCTAACCTTCCTCAGGTAAAGATGTTTGTTCAAGGGGCGAGTCACATTATTCCCCCCTACAGTCGTCCCTTGGACCCCTGGGACCTTAATCTGGTGCTTGCGGCCTTACAAAAGCCGCCTTTCGAACCTTTAAGAGAGGTGTCCCTCTCCAGACTTTCCCAGAAGGTTGCCTTTCTGGTCGCCATTACATCTCTTCGGAGGGTTTCAGAGCTGGCAGCCCTGTCTTGCAAGTCTCCATTTCTGGTGATTCACCAGGATAAGGTGGTGCTTCGGCCTGTGGCAGAGTTCTTACCCAAGGTGCTTTCTCCGTTTCACCTGAATCAAGACATTGTTCTGCCGTCCTTTTGTCCTAATCCTGTTCACCAGTATGAGAGGTCTCTCCATACTTTGGAACTGGTCAGGGCTGTCAGGATTTATATCTCCCACACGGCTGCTTTTCGCCGTGCGGATGCCTTGTTCGTTCTTACGACAGGTCAGAAGAAAGGTGAGCCGGCTTCCAAGTCCTCCTTGGCCCGGTGGATCAAGGATCCTATCCAGGAAGCTTACCTTTCCTCTGGTACGCCTTTGCCTGCGGGTATTAAGGCGTATTCCACAAGCGCTGTGGGTGCCTCGTGGGCCTTACGTCATCAGGCCACGGTACAACAGGTGTGTCAGGCGGCCACTTGGTCTAGCCTACACACCTTTACAAAACATTATCAGGTTCATGCGTTTGCGTCGGCTGACGCTACTGTGGGCAGACGGATCCTTCAGGCGGCAGTCGCTCACTTATGATGTTACTGCCATGCTTGGGTCTTTTCCCGCCCAGGGATAGCTTTTGGACATCCCAATGTCTGGGTCTCCCAATAGAGCGAAAAAGAAAAAGAGAATTTTGTTTACTTACCGTAAATTCTTTTTCTTCTAGCTCCTAATTGGGAGACCTAGCACCCACCCTGTTGCCTTTTGGGCTTTGTTCTCCTGTTTAAGTGACTGGTGTTTCACGTCGCTTTTATGGCCCTCTGGGCCGATGATTCTTAGCCGGACCTTTCGGTCTTGGTGTGGATTATTTTCCTCCTTCCTGCTTGTGCACCGAACTGATGGGATTCCTCCTGGAGGGGGTGTTTAGGCAGTAGGGGAGGAGTTACACTTTTCAGTGTAATACTTTGTGTGTCCTCCGGAGGCGGAAGCTATACACCCAATGTCTGGGTCTCCCAATTAGGAGCTAGAAGAAAAAGAATTTATGGTAAGTAAACAAAATTCTCTTTTTTCCTGGCGAGATACAGAAATTTTGGTATCAGATTCTAAATGTGTGCAATTACCTTTACTGATTCTACATGGAGCAGAGACCAGAGAAGAATTAACTGGGTAAAAAGTCAAAATGAGCAATTGTAAGCACACAGTGCAATATAATATGATTGCAACATATTAAGAGGATAAAAACTTTGATGAGAGTGCTTCTTTAATAACATATTGCAATAACTCAACCATGGTGGCTCTAATATTGTAGTATTCACTTGCTGCTGCTAATATTTTCTGCATAGCCTTGCACTAAGTATGATGGAATTGGGGAATATGTTTTATTGTGTATATATAAAGTAAAGGTTATATTTTGTATTATTAGTCCACTCAAGTTTGTGATATACATTTTAATTTTAGTGGATTTCTGAGAATCGTAGATCCTAGCACGCTGATAGATTTAAACATATAGGGTTATTTCTCCTTCGCATCATTGGGGGACACAGGACTATGGGTGTATGCTTGTGTCCCCAATGATGAGCTAGGAGAAAAGGATTTTACGGTGAGTACACAAAAATCCCTGTTTTTTATAACTTGATATAATATAATATGACATACTAATTGTTGCAGGGTCTTCTGGCATTAGAAGGCGAGCTTACACCCATTCTGGTTCAAATGGTGAAAAGTGCAAATATGAACGGCCTTCTGGACAGTGACAGTGACTCCTTAAGCAGCTGTCAACGAAAGGTGAAGGCTCGTCTCCATGAGATCATGCAGAAGGATGCAGATTTTCTTGAAGAGGACCAGGAGAAGGTAGTTAGGGGTCCACAACTAGAATCCCACCAGGGAAATGGAAGCATTTTTATGGTCTTTCTGTTTGCTTGTTGGTTTCCTCCTGGTACTTGCCCTATGGAGACATACTGATTATTTTATTGCATATTTCCATCTCAGTATTTGATTGTATAGTGTGGAATATGTAACTACTTTGACATAATGGAAAGTAATAAATTAGACTGTACTTACACTAGCATTCTTTGCTGTACGGCAGTGAAGAGGTGAAGTATAGAACTGAATAGGGTTCTGCCGAGATCTTGTACTTTAGCTACAAGATTAATGACAACCACAAGGTAAAATTATTTATGTTCTGTATGTGTATTGGTATCTGCAACATTCATCCCTAAACCTCACATCAGTAAACCCCTTGGATAAGTGCTAAGATCCGTCTGTCCGTTCCGTAGCTCAGTCTGACAACTGTGTTATCAGAACCTTGTTTTAGTCGAGTTGTAGATATAAGGCTGGAGACATCTTGTCCATACTGGTGTGTGTGTGAATAAATGTGTGGCCCTTCTGCTTCCATTTCTGTAGCTGGCCCCTACATGTAGCAGTTCTCTGCTTAATTCTATGGAGTCTATAAAGAACCCTGTGAAGACATGTGACCTGGTGTTTGCCCTCATTGAGAGTCTGACATCTCAGATTCGTCAGCGTTTGGAGGATCCTAAATCTGCAGGTGAGTATTTTTTTCATGATATTAAAAACAATTATATAGTTGTGTTTGCGGAGATCAAGAGCTTAATCATCCCACGTCATCAGTCTGTGTAATTGTCAGACATCTTGGCTATTCAAACTGTGCTCCCTGCATGCTGTCAGCACAGAAATAACAGGGAAATGAGTACAGTCAGCAGTCAGCTCGATTAACCCCTTACATGCCATTGTCTATAGGGATCATGGCATGTAATTATATTGACAGGCTTGTAATGGCCTCCAGATCTGCCATACATTAAAGCCTAATGGGTTGTACTAGAGCCTGTCTCTTAAGGTACCGTTACACACAGAGATATATTGCTTGCAACTCACTGGTTTCAGTGAAATCATGGACACATTGTTCCATTTGTACACGGCAACACAATGGAACAATGTGTCCATGATTGCACTGCAACCAGTGAGTTGCAAGCAATATATCTCTGTGTGTAATGGTACCTTAAGGTACCTTTACACGCAGCAACTTTTCTAGGAATTTCACTGGCAACTTACTGGTTGCAGTGAAATCATGGAGACATTGTTCCATTTGAACACAGCAACAAGATAGAACAATGTGTCCATGATTTCACTGCAACCTTACTGGTTGCCAGTAAAATTCCTAGAAAAGTTGCCACGTGTAAAGGTACCCTAAAGCTTGCTATGAAACAAGCCTATATTCTCTCATATGAGAGAATCAGTACAATTATGCTAAACTCTGCTGTGAACATGAGCCAAGTGTCATTTACTGTGATCCGATTCGCTCTCATTCAAGGTGAGAAGATAGGACTGCACTCAGATGTCATCCATTTACGCTTGCACAAACAATGGAGAAATTCGGTTCTCCATCTTCTCCATTGTTTGTGTAAGCGTAAATGGGTGACATCTGAATGCAGTCCTATGTTTCATACATACCCATAGACTTGAGTGGGTGCGCACTGTATGATGTACATGCTGCGCTTTTTTTCTCATGCTGAATTGGCATGAGAAAAAAAATGCTGGATGGCGCTGCCTCATACTATAACATTGGTCCGAGGGCTATCCAATAAAACATCTGATTGCACCCCTGTGTTGTACGTTTGTAAGCAAAACCTGCGCTAGTGCATGTCTTACAAAAAAATTCTCAAATACAGTATTTGTCTACAGCAAAATAAAAAAGCCATGTGTCTCATCTCGTAACTGGTGACCTAAAATAATAATGTAGTGTTAAAAAGTGAGGTTTTTTTCAGTCTTTTTTTTTATCATATATTTATATCAAAGGTAGCAAACCTAAACACATTTGTGTTGCCATTGCCATATTGATTTGTAGAAAAAAAACAAGCATCTCAATAATATTGCTGTTTTATTAAAAATAATTAAAAAAAAAGGTCAGAATTTATTTTTATATTCCACTTTTTAAAAAGTTTAATAAACATAATAATAATAAGTCATCTGTGCCCCAAAATGGGTCCAATTAAAACTACATCTTGTCATGCAAAAATATCAGCCCCCTTGGAGCTTTGTTGATGGTTATTGTCACGCAACCAAAGGCGGAGCTGAATAGTGGACCCTGTGGACCACAGAATATATCGTGGAGGCTGATACCAGAAACGAGCTTGACAAGAACGTCAGATAAGTGAACAGGGTTTATTGAAAACAATAAGAATGGATCCCCAAGGGAGATCCACAGGGTCAGAGCACCATTGGTTCCCCTAAGGGAGCAACAAGGAGTGGAACCCCATAGACGGGGATTGTCCAAGCGCAGCCAGAGAGGATCCAATGAACCAGCAAACCTGTGGGTTCGACCCAAGGTAAAACAGGACACAGGAACCAGGGAACCAGAGGAAAGGCAAGGACGGGACTTGATGTTGCTGGAAGGATCCGGGTGATTGCCAGGCACCAGCGAGAATGGAACGGGTCTGCGGGTGAGTTAGGCAGGAGTAGGGATCCAGCACTGAAAGCAAGGATACACAAGGTGTTAGTCAGTCAAAGACAGATGAACACGCAAGCGCTTCTAAGGGACCTGAGCTGGCAACTAAACTAACAATGAAGTTGCCCAGGTACCTCCCATAGGAAGTGAGTGCCTTAAGAACCCACCAGCCTCTCAGCGATTGACTAAGAGGTGGTGTTGGAAAAAGGGTGTACTGATAATGTAAACACAAGCACAGAAGGATTCCAGTGGCTGGATGGGACCAGATCCCCCTGCAACCCGAGGGGGGTAGTGCCGCCGGCCGCAGGGTTATAGTTGTGTCTCTCAGAATATGGCAACACAAAAAAAAATGATATACCTTGTTGAAACTTAGTTGTTAATGTACAAAATTAATAAAACTAAATAAATTTGGTATCTTTACTTCTAAACTGACCTATGCCACAAAGTTAACGGTATTTGTGCAGCAAATGAAAAGTGGAACATTTAAAATGTAAAAACACCCATAGCAGAATTGCTGTTCTTATTTTTATTTCTTCTTATAGAGAGTTAATAATAGGGAGGTATCAGTTTGTACAGTATATACTATGTACTCCATTATAATGCCAGTGACAAATATATCTTGTGCTTCAAAAAAGAAACTAAAACAAAACCTCAAACTACTACATGGACAAAAACAAAATTATGGCTTGTACATTAAGGCCAGATAATGTTTACTCCTCCTACTAAGCATGTGTGTGATACTACTATAACCGGTTTTGTCCTTAGAGTTACAGTTATATCATAGTGAGACTTTGGAGCTGATGTTACAGCGATGGACCAAGCTAGAAAGAGATTTTCGTATGAAAAGTGGGCGTTATGATATCAGCAAGATTCCTGATATTTATGATTGTGTCAAGTATGACGTTCAGCACAACAGCTCTCTCAACCTGGATGGGACTGATGAACTCTTCAAACTTTCTAAATCTTTAGCAGATGTCATAATCCCCCAGGTCGGTATAATCGTCATTTGTCAGTATTTCATTGCAGTGGATAAGTATAAAGCTTGTCTTCTTATTTTAATTGACATTTCTCTGGACTGATTTTACAGATCATCGGTCAGCATGTTTCACAATACAGGCTGCATACATTAAGAAATAGATCTTTAATTTACTATGAAAATCTAGGTCAGAATGGCTGTATAGTTCTTTTTGGAAATGTTCCTAACATCAAAGTGTTGTTCTCCAATATTCTTTAATCACATACAACCTCCCTGCCTCTTGACTTCCTTCTTACCGGCTGACAGTGTTCTCCTGACTGATTGATATTTTGTAACAGAGGTATAGTTTCACTGCTGGTCCGTACTGTGCTCTGTCTGATGCGGCAAGAGTAGTTTTGCCTCTGCAGCATCGTAGTAGTAGTGCATGGTCACTTAAAAGGGTTTTCCCAAGAACAAAGTTAACAATTTTAAAGTTAATTTTAATCAATAGATCTTTGAATAATAATACATTCCATAATATGTGTCCCTGCTATGTACTGTGTAATGGCTGTGTCTGACCGTACAGAGACAAGATCTGATCATACCACATCTCCTGTGCTGATATAATCTTATATATGTGTCCCTGCTATGTACTGTGTAATGACTGTGTCTGACCGTACAGGGACATGGTCTGATCAATACCACATGTCCTGTGCTGAGATAATCTTATATATGTGTACCTGCTATGTACTGTGTAATGACTGTGTCTGACCGTACAGGGACATGTTCTGATCATACCACATCTCCTGGTATGATCAGACCATGTCTCTGTACAGACAGACACATCCATTACACAGTACATATCAGGGACACATGTGTAAGATTATCTCAGCACAGAGATGTGGTATGATCAGACCATGTCCCTGTACAGTCACACATCCATTATACAGTACATATCAGGGACACATATATAAGATTATCTCAGCACAGGAGATGTGGTATGATCAGATCTTGTCCTGTAGTCACACATCCATTATACAGTACATATCAGGGACACATATAAATTATCTCAGCACAGGATGATGTGGTATGATCAGATCTTGTCCCTGTATGGTCAGACACATCCATTATACAGTACATAGCAGAGACACATATATAGATTATCTCGACAGGAGATGTGCTATGATTAGCATTAAAGCGCCTTGGAATATAATGGCGCTATATAAATAAATAATAATAATAATAATAAAAGATCATGTCCCTGTACGGTCAGACACATCCATTATACAGTACATAGCAGGGACACATATATAAGATTATCTCAGCACAGGTGATATGGTATGATCAGATCATGTCCCTGTACAGTTAGACACGACCTTTACTTGTAATAATATCAGAGTGGACCCCAACCATGCTCACACTGGATTCTTAATACAATAGCGAAAATTACCAGATTATAGCATATCTGTCCTCCAAATTAGAGTTTCCACCAAATTTATCTCTTCAAAAGTATCCACAAATTGTCTAATAAATAGGACCTTTGTGATTTTCCAATATTTGACATGTAGATTGTACAAAGAAGCACAGGGTTCTCTTATTTCATTCTGAGCTAGATACCAGAAGTATGGACATTAGAGCCATGTTCACAGCCCATACACACCAACTGAAACGGTAGGGGCGAGAGTGAGTACTGAGGTTTGGACCAGGTCAATATCATTTGGATCAAGAGCCTCATTAAAAGTACAACTAGAAAGTTATATGTGGAGACGCCATGATCTTTTGGACTTGTTCCCCAGCCACAAAACCATTATTCTCATAATTAGATAACAAAACATTTCTAGTATTAGTTCGAAGTTTCTACATACCAACCTCCACTACACACTGGCACTGTGTTTAATTGCATTTCCCACACACTTTTGCTAATATCAAGTCATGGCCTATTCTGTGTTTGTAGGAATATGGGATTAATAAAGAAGAAAAATTGGAGATCGCATTGGGATATTGCCTCCCACTAATTAATAAGATCTTGCTTGACCTGCAAAGAACTCATGAGGACGAGTCTGTGAATAAACTGCATCCGCTGTGAGTTCCGTCACACTAATGCCATTGTTATCTCTCACGTTGTGTGTGTTTTTGTTAGAGACACACAAAATAATTTGCTCTGCAACCTATAAAAGCTTCATTTCTGATAAAAGGGCAAATTATTTTAGATTTCTAGATATTATACTGACTGACGCAGCAACAGACACCTTTCCATTCTTCATATAGATATATTTTTCATTTTTATGATTAGTAGGAGGAATATTTGTACATCACCTTCACCCTCCAGGGCACTGCACATACGTAGTATTAGTAAATAAGAATAATATGATTATATGAGCTTACACAGTTGTGTAGTAAAGTTTGGTTATTGCAGGTTGTACACTTGTCTGATGCAGCTGGTTATCAGGTTTGGGTGGTGCGAGAGCACCTGGTAGGGTAGACCTTTTTAGAGTATGGGGAATGCTGGAGATATTGATATATTGTGGCCTATTGCTTTAAATACTATCCTGTACCTGCACAGTCTATTGTGATCTGACCCTTACATCCTGCATAGGACTAACTTATTTTTTTTACAAAGCTTAAAAAGAGTTTGGTTGTGTTGTATTTTGTAATTTTGTATTCTATTTTCTAGTTACTCGAGAGGAGTTCTTCTCCGGGGCGTCATGTAAGAACGCGCCTTTACTTCACCAGTGAAAGTCACGTGCACTCTTTGTTGAGCATTTTTCGCTATGGAGGGCTCTTGGATGTAAGTTCACTGTATAACAACTGTTTACTTTTTTATAGTAAATGCTGCAGCTGCAGTAATTTCTTTCTATGATCTGAGAAGAAAAATATAAAAATAACTCACCAAAAAGAACAAAAAATTCAAAAAACAGCATAGGAAAAAACAGCAAAAATTAGCAACATCTGGTCACAATACTAAGGCACTATAGGAAGAATCAATCCCCAGGTTAAAGGTGAAGGCAGTGCAGATTTAAAATACTGATGAAACAACCACTTGCACATCATTTATGGGAGGTTGCCATAAATGCACACAGATGAGGCCTGTATAGGCAACAGTCACAAAGATTCATGTAGTTCACAGTGTCTGACTTAGTCTATTCATGACGCCCATACTATTTTATATACGGTAAGCTGAACAATACTGTTTAAGAACAGCCCACGAGGAAAGACACCCCAATTTACCTAGCCTAATCTAAAAGTCCTGGATAAACCCTGCAAAAGATGACTATTAAACATAATGAAGACCAAGAAACACACGGGAGGTCAGGGATAAAGTTATGGAAAAGAGTAAAATAGGGTTAGGCTATTAAAAAAAAAACACAAGTTCTGAACATCATGGAACATTGTTCAATCCTTAATCCAAAAGTGAAGGAATGTAGCACAACTGCAAACCTAGCAAGACATGACTGTCCGTCCATACTGACATCCCAAGCAAGGAGAGCACAAACTAAAGAAACATTTATTAGCTGCTGTGATCGAAGGGCAGGTGGGAGATTCTGTCCACATGTCAGCTGTAAGTGGTATACACCAGAAATCTGGCTTCTGTGGAAGAGTTACAAGAAGTAAATTGTTTTTGAAAGCAAACCATAACAATTCCCATTTGCAGCCATGTAGAAGAACGTATTCTATTCAGAAAAGACCAAAATAAAACTTTGTGCTAAATGTAAAACACTTTGTGTGGTAGAAAAGTGGGTTTGGGGGAATAGCTATTCTTTTTATGGAGATCAATCTACCTTCCGGCATGAGGAGACTTATAGCCGCAATGCTGCTCTGGGAAATATGCAAATTGTCACTTCAGTGATGAAATAGGCGAACTCTATTTGGTACCTTCAATAGCTAGTAGAAAACTAACACCACTCCCTGAAAACACCATCCCCACTGTCAAATATGGTGGTGGCAGCATCATGCTGTGGGAAGGCTTGTCTTCAGCAGCACATGGAAGTTGAGGCTCATCAAAATTGGTGGGAATATGGATGGTGCTAAAGGAAAACATTTTAGAGGTTGCAGCGGACTTGAAACTGGGGCATAGGTTCACCTTCCAGCAGGACAGTGGGTCTAAACATACTGCCAGAGCTACAATGGATTGGTTTAGATCAAAGCATATTCATGTGTGTATGGCCTATTTACAGTCCACAGCTAAATCCCATTGAGAATTTGTAACAAGACATGAAAATTGCTGTTCACAAACGTTTCCATCCAATCTCACTGAGCTAGAGCTATTTTACAAAGAAGAATAGGAAAAAATGGCAGCCTCCTAATGTGCAAAGCTGATAGGGACACAACCCAAAAGACTTGCAGCAGTAATTGCAGCTAAAGATGTTCCTCCAAAGTATAGTCTCGGGGGGCTGAATGCAAATGCATGTCACAGATTTATATTTTTATAAATAAAAAAATAGAAAAAAAGAAATCCGCACAAACACTTTTTCAAGAAACGGGTGCAAAAATCCTGAAAATTGCAATGTCCAATGCAAAACAGTATACTTCCCAAAAACCAGGCAGCACTCCAAAAAAATCATCCAAGATGACAGCTTTAATGTAGCCCCTTGTGGTGCAACGTTTCAACCTATATCAGGTCTGCTTGAAAAAGACATGATATAGGTTGAAACGTTGCACCACAAGGGGCTACATTAAAGCTGTCATCTTGGATGAATTTTTGGAGTGCTGCCTGGTTTTTGGGAAGTATTTTTATAAATATTTAGAAAATTATGTATCACTAGCTGTGAGCCCGATGCAAATGCATCGGGTGTCTAGAATATTTTTAAATTATTTTTTAGAATGGGTTGCTACCCAGCAACAGCACAGTCAGCCACTTGTTTTTCGCGGGCAAACTCGCCCTATACTTTCTATGGGGATTACCGCAACCGCGCCGCAAGTGTAGCGACTCGCAATGGCCTCGCGGCCATTGCTCGCGCTACACAGCGAGTCGCAATAGATCCCCATTGAAAGTATAGGGGAGTTGCGGCAGGTGCGGCGGCTGAGGTAGCGACTCGCAATGGCCTCGCGGCCATTGCTCGCGCTACCTCAGCGGTAAATCGCTAAGTTTGTGGCCGAGCCTCTGGTTCTATTTTCGGCCAGCGACTCGCAGGCCGAAAATAGAACCAGAGGCTCGGCCACAAAGCTAGCGATTTCCCGCTGAGGCTAGCGACTCGCTACCTGAGCGGGAAATCGCTAGCTTTGTGGCCGAGCCTCTGGTTCTATTTTCGGCCAGCGACTCGCAATGGCCGCTTCGCGGCCATTGCTCGCACAAACCTAGCGACTCGCAATGGCCTCGCGGCCATTGCTCGCGCAGCTAACGACTCGCATTGGCCGCTACGCGCCAATGCTTCGCCGTGGTGACGTCAGAGTGTGACATATCCACGACGTGCCGGGGTCCGACACAAAACGTGCTACGGCAATTATATAGTAGATTTCCTGTATACTTCACAAATACTTGGTATATCACATACAATCCCTATAAAATACATTTGTTTGTTGGTGTAATGTGGAAAAATGTTGAAATGTTTGTGGAGTATAAATAGTTTTTCAAGGTCCTGTATGGATGGCATTAACTCCTATATTTGTGAACCTGTCATGGGGACATGGAGAAAGGTCTCTTTGACATCTGCATTGTAGGAGTCATTTTCAATCTTTAGCACACCATGGTTATGTTTAACATTTTTTGACTTATTGACGAATAGTCCCCATTAGCAGTCAGGTGTATTCTTTGTGTTAAATATGACAGATTGCAATGGGAAAGGATTTTAAAATACAATACATAATGGGTATTACTAGAGCCAAATTACTTTCTTTTTCAAGGAGTCTAAAGATCAACAGTGGAAAAGAGCAATGGATTATTTAAGTGCTGTCTCAGAGCTAAACTACATGACACAGATTGTGATCATGCTGTATGAAGACAACAACAAGGTAAGATTACAAAAAATCAAAGCTTTCTGTAATTTGTCAGCATGGATCCCAAAGAAGTGTAATGTAGTACTATGTTACATGTTCAGGTCAGTGTGAAGTGTGGTTTAGTTGGTGCTTTTCTTTCAATGCCCTTTTTTTATGTGCAGACCTGTCATGCTTTGTAGTTTATAGGTTGTATAATTTACTAAGCACTTTAAGGCCAGGTTCACACCATCATATTTTAGGTTTGAGTTCTACCCGTAAAAAAAATATACAGCACTCAGACCAATGTTATTCAATGGTGCAGAGCAGATGACAGCTGGACAAAGAAATAGAAATGCAGAGACATAGGTTTCACTTTGATAAATACCTTTTCGGTCTCACTTGTACATACATTTAAACCCTGATTTCTCAGTAGCAGTGTAACAAACTGGTCATGTAAATGTATATGCTGGACTTGTCATTGGGATTGAAGTCCTGCCTGTAGATAACCTCTAATGGGAAAAATGGAGGGTTATTCAATTTCTGCTTTATTTTTTATTGTCCCCTTGGGGGATTTCAACCTGCAAACTTCTGATTGTGTATATACTAAATACTGCAATACTACCGTATTGAATTATAAAATAAAAATCAATCTCCTTTGACCCTCGGCCACAGGCTAGTCTTAATAGAAACATGATAATGGCGGGCATGGCAGTTTTCAGCAAATTCCCAGCTGCTATAGCAACCCATTGGCGCTCCCAGATAACATTGCGGATGGTGAACAATGGGCATGTGGAAAAGCACACCTCTTGGTTTGCATGCACTTGATGCTCCACTCAGCTCATCCTGCTGCTGTTAGTGGCTGAAGCAGGCTATTTGTATCAGTCAGTCTCTGTTAGAAGTGATGCTGCTCAGCTCTTGGGGTTGCATCAAAGAAAGGGACATTACGTTGGATTTTCCAATATGTCCAAGATTGGGAAGGGATTTAAGGGAACCTGTCACCAGATTTTTCATCCATGAACTAAGACAACCAACTTCAGCAGCATCATAAAAGTGTATATTATCCCTTTACTCTACTTGTATACCACCACCTCCCCACAACCCAAGAAACCCTCTAATTGTAAATCTAGACAGTCTGGTCTGATGGGCAGCAGCATTGCTGCGGTATCTACCCCTCTTCACTGCTGCTGATTTCCTTCCTCTATATGTGATTGATGTGAATAATGCCTACAACGTCATCCACATCCAGAGGAAATCTCGCAGCTTCACATACACATGACTGACTCGCTCATGCACACCATGGACAGAGCCTAAAATAGAAGTGTGCATATGCAAGGTGGTGATGTGTCTGCACAGGTGTCAGATTTTGCCCAAACAGGGTCTTACAAAAGATAAGTTCACCGGTTTGCATTTTGTGTATTTATAGCTGTCACGCTAGAACTAAGAGGGATGTCCTGCTACCATGCGTGACAGTGACGCACGGACCAACGATGTCAAGCGCACAACACAAAATAACGGATAGAGAGACACCGGGGAGAGGACATACAGCGGAGTGCCCTTCTCATAGGGAACAGGGGAGAGGTGACCTGCACTCACCTGTGGCTATGCCCTGATCTTCATACCATCCTTTCAACTCGTCACCTAGCAGGATACCTAGGCCTTTGCTGACCCTGATGTAAGCTCTCAATAGGAAATGGCCTGCGGGAACAATAGTCCCAACCACTGCAATAAAGAAGACAAGAAGGAAGGGGAGACAGACAGGTAACAAAGGCAACTTCACGCCAGCTGCCACTTCTCAGTCAGTAGATGGCTTGGCAATGGTCAGGTTCTCCAAGAAGCTTCCTTCTCCTCAGGAATCTAGGCCAGGAATGAGGTTCAATGTCCAGCAAAGCATACTGGAACCATGTGACCAAATAAAAGGCATGGGAGTAATCACAGAGTGGCCACATCTGGACAAGAATTAGCTAGCTTGCTAGCAGCAGAGACTGACATTAATTCCTAAACTGCAAAAGGAAAGAAACACATTTACAATGGCGTCTAAATAAAGGAATGAGACAGAGGTCCCAAACTAGTCACAAGTCTCCAAAGTAAGAGAGACCTTCGTGACAACAGCTGTTGAAATAAGTATTGAATGTGTCACCAAATTTCTAAGTAAATATATTTGTAAAGGTGCTATTATCATGAATTTTTCATGAGATGTCTTGAACAACCCTTCCAATCCGCACAGACAAACAAATCAAACAATAGATGTACGTAAATTAATTTACGTAATGCCCACAGCATTATTGTCTGCTGCCGATGGCTGCGGCGTCTTTGGTGCGGGGTGCGCATGCGCGGGAGCCATGGTGACGCATCCTGACTCCCACGCATGCACGGTACGCTTTTACGGCGGCAGCTTCCGGGTCTGGGTCTGATGCGGGCGGAAGTGGGCGCCATTACTGGGCGGCAGTAAAGCCAATAGGTGGATGCTTACCTGGCCTCTTGATGGTATATAAAGACCCACAATTTGTATAAACCAGTCTACTGTATAAGAATACCATCCCCTGATGAAACTTGCATAACAGTAAGTGAAACGTATGTCGGGCTCCCTCTCCCACTGGTTGGGTTCTGATGGACACCTTTATTACTGACTCTTGAATGTAGTGATTTGTGATTTGGAGACGTAGAGGGGTGATCCTGGGATGCCATTTTCAGCCCTGGTTCGATCCACTTTACTTGGCACCACTCAGAAGGCTGAACTATTGGGTGTATTGATATGCTATTACATTATATCAATGCACTACGGCACTATGTTTTACTATTGACCCTAATTCCATTTGCCATTTTTGGTGTACTGTAACTTTGCTCTTTGTGGACAGGGGTTGTTGTAAAATGAAATTGATATTTAATCTATGTGGACGGTATCCCTGGTGTTCCCTTCATGATTTAATGTGACAAATTCACTTTTTCTGTAATACTGTTTGGTGTACCATCTCAAAACAACCCCCCCTTCCTTATCCTGCTTCTCTACCACCATCTGCTTTTAGAGATTTTCTAATAAAATAGTTTTTTTCTCCTTCGCCTCATTGGGGGACACAGACCGTGGGTGTTATGCTGCTGTCCACTAGGAGGCGACACTAGGCAGAATCTGCAAAAGAGTTAAGAGACTCCTCCTCTGCAGCATTACACCCCTGAAGCAGGAAGTGATTCTCCAGTTTTGCTTAGTGTCGATAGGAGGTGCACACAAATTTTATGTGTGCACAACCCTTAATGCCACACTAAGGCTGGATTGGGCACAGCTCCTCATTGGTACCAAGTACTGTGGCCATGACAGGGCTTCATCCCTGCTGCAGGGCTGAAAGTGAACTTTGGCCAGCGAATATTGTGCGGTGCAGGACCAGATAAGGAGCTCAGGAAGAGCTTCCTGCCTGCCTCAGCCCTTAGGACACTGCTGCCAAAGGTCAGGGAGTTCAAGGCAGCCCACCTGCGGCAGCCCTCAACCCCCAGAACACATCAGGACGGTTTTTTATCCGCCGTTGGCATAACTGATTCCGGTCCTTCGGAAGCGTTAGGGTTGGTCGGAGCTTAGGCTAAGTCTGACAAAGGATCGGTCGCCACGCAGGGACCTTTTTTTTTTAGTGGCGGACTTCCTTCAGGTTTAACTGACAGATCCTTCCTCGGGCCCCCACTGTTGGAGAGCCCAGTTGAAGCTGATATAACCTGCAATTACCCGACAACAGTAAGGCGTCCCAGGACTGCTCACCAATTCTCTCCAGACCCCACAGCTGGAGCTCCGGTTGGCGGTGACGACAGCCAAGTCTCAAAAGACACAGGCTGAAACACCGTGATCCGCAGTGGCACGGGGAACTGAGCTAAGGGTCTCGGGAACCTACGACCCATAGCATACTCCTTCCTCGCCTCCCCACTGTTGGGGACTCGGGTTGAAGTTGGGACCGCACAGGGTCTACCAGGCCTCCATCCCTGGACTATTAAAACGAAACTCTATGTTGCAGAACGTGGAACACGAGCCCAGCGGCCAATCTCCTCACTGTACCCATATTAGGTACTTGGGTGGAGATAACACGCGTAATGCCCTCTGCTCAGTCCGCTTCGAAGCAGGACCTCGCAGACTCGCAAATGCATTAACCCAATGGAGGGGCCCCTCCGGTCTCCCGTGTGGCTGTGGCCTGAACCTTCTTCCACGCAGTCAGTCCCTTCTCGTCTCAGGAGTTAAAAGTGACTACCGTGAGACCTAAAGCTCATAAATGCAGCCTGAAGTTGGAAATGTCTATACTGCATCTCAGGAGTCTCCCATATCGGGACGACTTATTCATCAATGCATGATTTTCGGAGTCTGCGAACGCTGTCGATTTCACTGGACACGTTAAGAAGACTCGGTTGGCGGATCACCCTCCATGAGTCTACCACAATGCCAGAGCACATGTTCCAACACAGCACACGAACTCAGGGAGTCCTATATGTCTTCCTGATGGCCACATGCTGCAGCATCACATATGGTGTATCAGCCATATTTGTTTTTTCCCAGACAGGGCACGGATTCTTCGTCTGGGAATTCGCTTCAGCGGTCTCCTCAATCTTTCACAACGGCTATAAGAGTCCTAGACAGGATAGTGGCAGCATGGGAAGCAGTTCCATAGCCTTAGCTGCACCTACGGCCTCTTCAACTATCCATGCTTAGACATGGCCCAGAAACAGGATGTGGTGCGATGTACTCCCATCACAATGCACGTGCCAATAGTCCCGCCCACACACGAGGATGCCCCCCAATCTACAAAGATTCGGGCAGTATTTCTAGTACTGGAATCATTCAGTGATCTTCTGGCAGTCGGTCTTGTTAGGATATAGTCAGACAATGCCACAGCCGTGGCACATGTCAACCACCATGGTGGAACCCGCAGTCTCCAAGTGATGACAGACGTTCGCCACATCCTTCCCCGGGTGGAATCCTTGAACGCTGTACTGTCAGCTGTTCTCATACCAGGCTAACCCAAGAAACCCTCTATTGTTAAATTAGACAGTTGTCCGATGGGCAGCAGCATTGCTTCGGTATCTACCCTCTTCACTGCTGCTGATTTCCTTTCCTCTATATGTGATTGATGTGAATAATGCCTACAACGTTCATCCACATCCAGGAGGAAATCTCGCATTACTAATACCATGTCTGACTCGCTCATGCACACCATGGGAAAGAGCCTAAAATAGAAGTGTGCATATGCAAGGTGGTGATGTGCTGTCTGCCAGGTGTAAGATTTTGCCCAAACAGGGTCTTACCAAAGATAAGTTCACGGTTTGCATTTTGTGTATTTATTAGCTGTTCAAGCTAGAACTAAGAGGGATGTCCTGCTACCATGCGTGACAGTGACGCACGGACCAACGATGTCAGCGCACAACACAAAATAACGGATTGAGAGCTACCGGGGAGCGGAACATACAGCGGAGTGCCTTTCTCATAGGGAACAGGGGAGAGGTGACCTGCACTCACCTGTGGCTATGCCTGATCTTCATACCATCCTCTTCAACTAGTCACCTAGCAGGATACCTAGGCCTTTGCTGACACTGATGTTAAGCTCTCAATAGGAAATGGCCTGCGGGATACAATAGTCCCAACCACTGCAATAAAAGAAGACAAGAAGGAAGGGGAGACAGACAGGTAACAAAGGCAACTTCACGCCAGCTGCACTTTCTCATCAGTAGATGGCTTGGCAATGGTCAGGTTCTCCAAGAAGGACTTCCTTTCCTCAGGAAATCTAGGCCAGGAATGATGGTTCAATGTCCTGCAAGCCATACTGTGGAACATGTGACCAAATAAAAGGCATGGGAGTAATCACAGGAGTGGGCCACATTTGCGACAAGAATTTAGCTAGCCTTGCTAGCAGCAGAGACTGACATTACATTCCTAAACTGCAAAAGGAGAAGAAATAACTTTACAATGGAGTCTAGTATAAAGGAATGATGACAGAGGTCCCAAATAAGTCAAAAGTCTCCAAAGTAAGAGAGAACCCTTTCGTGAACAACAGCTGTTGAATAAGTATGGTAATGTGTCACAATTTTCTAAGTAAAATATATTTGTAAAGTGCTATTTATCATGAATTTTTCAAGAGATGTCTTGAACACCCTTCCAATCCGCACAGACAAACAAATCAAAAAATTGTACGAAATTATTTACGAAATGAACACATTATTTTTGCTCGATGGCCCGGGGGCGTCTTTGGGTGGGGGTGCGCATGCGCGGGAGCCATGTACGCATCCCTGCTCCCCCTTGCAGGGTACCCCTTTTACGGCGGAAAGCTTCCGGGTCGGTCGATGGGGGCAGGGGGCCCATTTACTGGGCGGCAGTAAAGCCAATAGGTGGATGCTACCTGGCCTTTTGGATTATAAAAACCCAAAATTGTATAAAACCAGTCTACTGTTTTGAATACCCCCCCGGAAACTTGAAAACGTAAGTGAAAACTATGTCGGCTCCCCCCCACGGGTTGGGTTTCGGGGGGACACCTTTTTACTGACTTTTGATGTATGTTTTGGGTTTTTGGAAATTAAGGGGGGACCCGGGGATGCCTTTTCAGCCCTGGTTCGACCCCTTTTTCTGGCACCACTAAAAGGCGAATTTTGGTTATTGTACTTTTCATTATATAATGCACTACGGACTATGTTTTACTATTGCCCCAAATTCCATTTGCCATTTTTGGTTACTTAAACTTTCTCTTGTGGACAGGGTTTGTTTGTAAAATGAAATTGTTTTTTAAATTTCTATGTTGGACGGTATCCCGGGTGTTCCCTTCATGTTTTAAATGTGAAAATTCACTTTTTCTGTAATACTGTTTGGTGTAACCATCTCAAAACAACCCCCCTTCCTTATCCTGCTTCTCTACCACCATCTGCTTTTAGAGATTTTCTAATAAAATAGTTTTTTTCTCCTTCGCCTCATTGGGACACAGACCGTGGGTGTTATGCTGCTGTCCAAACTAGGAGGCGACACTAGGCAGAATCTGCAAAAGAGTTAAGAGACTCCTCCTCTGCAGCATTACACCCCTGAAGCAGGAAGTGATTCTCCAGTTTTGCTTAGTGTCGATAGGAGGTGCACACAAATTTTATGTGTGCCACAACCCCTTAATGCCACACTAAGGCTGGATTGGGCACAGCTCCTCATTGGTACCAAGTACTGTGGCCATGACAGGGCTTCATCCCTGCTGCAGGGCTTTAAAAATGAACTTTGGCCAGCGAATATGTGCGGTGCAGGACCAGATAAGGAGCTCAGGAAGAGCTTCCTGCCTGCCTCAGCCCTTATGGACACTGCTGCCAAAGGTCAGGGAGTTCAAGGCAGCCCACCTGCGGCAGCCCTCAACCCCAGAACACATCAGGACGGTTTTTTATCCGCCGTTGGCATAACTGATTCCGGTCCTTCGGAAGCGTTAGGGTTGGTCGGAGCTTAGGCTAAGTCTGACAAAGGATCGTCGCCACGCCACGAGGACCTTTTTTTTTTTAGTGGCGGACTTCCTTCAGGTTTAACTGACAGATCCTTCCTCGGGCCCCCACTGTTGGAGGAGCCCAGTTGAAGCTGATATAACCTGCAATTACCCGACAACAGTAAGGCGTCCCCGGACTGCTCACCAATTCTCTCCAGGGCCCCACAGCTGGAGCTCCGGTTGGCGGGTTGACGACAGCCAAGTCTCAAAAGACACAGGCTGAAAACACCGTGATCCGCAGTGGGACGGGGAACTGAGCTAAGGGTCTCGGGAACCTACGACCATAGCATACTCCTTCCTCGCCTTTCCCCACTGTTGGGGACTCGGGTTGAAGTTGGGACCGCACAAGGGTCTACCAGGCCTCCATCCTGGACTATTAAAATGAAACTCTATGTTGCAGAACGTGGAACACGAGCCCAGCGGCCAATTCTCCTCACTGTACCCATATTAGGTACTTGGGTGGAGATAACACGCGTAATGCCCTCTGCTCAGTCCGCTTCGAAGCAGGGACCTCGCAGACTCGCAAATGCATTAACCCAATGGAGGGGCCCCTCCGGTCTCCCGTGTGGCTGTGGGCCCGAAACTTCTTCCACGCAGTCAGTCCCTTCTCGTCTCAGGAGTTAAAAGTGACTACCGTGAGACCTAAAGCTCATAAATGCAGCCTGAAGTTGGAAATGTCTATACTGCATCTCAGAGGTCTCCCATATGGGACGACTTATTCATCAATGCATGATTTTCGGAGTCTGCGAACGCTGTCGATTTCACTGGGGGCACGTTAAGAAGACTCGGTTGGCGGATCACCCTCCATGAGTCTACCACAATGCCAGAGCACATGTTCCAACACAGCACACGAACTCAGGGAGTCCTATATGTCTTCCTGATGGCCACATGCTGCAGCATCACATATGGTGTATCAGCCATATTTGTTTTTTTCCCAGACAGGGCACGGATTCTTCGTCTGGGAATTCGCTTCAGCGGTCTCCTCAATCTTTCACAACGGCTATAAGAGTCCTAGACAGGATAGTGGCAGCATGGGAAGCAGTTCCATAGCCTTAGCTGCACCTACGCCTCTTCAAAATATCCATGCTTAGACATGGCCCAGAAACAGGATGTGGTGCGATGTACTCCCATCACAATGCACGTGCCAATAGTCCCGCCCACACACGAGGATGCCCCCCAATCTACAAAGATTCGGGCAGTATTTCTAGTACTGGAATCATTCAGTGATCTTCTGGGAGTCGGTCTTGTTAGGATATAGTCAGACAATGCCACAGCCGTGGCACATGTCAACCACCATGGTGGAACCCGCAGTCTCCAAGTGATGACAGACGTTCGCCACATCCTTCCCGGGTGGAATCCTTGAACGCTGTACTGTCAGCTGTTCTCATACCAGGCTAACCCACCAAGGGACGGTCTCAGGGAAGCGGCCCCTTCATCCAGATGTCTTCTGTCAAGACTGCCAGCGCCAGGAGACTACAGATGTGGACCTGACGGCCTCACGTGTCCAATGCTAAGGTTCCATCCTTTCTGGCCAGGTCCTAGAACCTACAGTCAATAGGACAGACATACCAGTCCTAGATGGGGCCTGTCTCCGTCTCCCTATATTCTTTCACACTAACAGGATAGTGCGGAAGGTCAAACAAGACGGTTGCCAGATCTCCCTGTATTTTCAGACTGGCCCAGATGTGCTTGGACGACAATTTCGGCCAACTCATACCAGCAGTACCAGGACAACTAAAAAGACAGTTCAGACCTGCTCTCCCTCGGAATTCCTCAACTCTGAAAATAGTGGCGTAGCCTTTAAGACCTGGAATTTACCCATGGGTCCTTTCCCTGGATGTTGTAGCGACCATGGTCGCAGCGAGTAAACCAGTCTTACTCGACGATATACCATGAGTGTAATCGTTTTGTTTTTCTTTATCTCCAAGCACCTCTAGGGGTCATTCCCTTTACCCTATTTCATGCAAGGATCTTTCGTTTCTTCCACTCAGACCTAGACTCAGGTCTGTCCTTGGGGTCTCTCACACAGCAGGGTTTCTGCCTGTTTCACCTTCCAAAGAAAAAAAAAAAAAAAAAATAAAAACCTGTTGCCACCAGGTCTCTAGGAAAATCCTCTCTTCAAAGGGTCTCCCATTTAAGGTCTACATACCACAGCTCTACACCTGCGGGACCTGATCTTCGTCCTCATGGCTCTACAAGATCCACCTTTTGAGCGTCTATAGGTTTATCCTTAGCATTCTCATCCAAACAGTAATGTGTTTTGGTGGCAAATTATTTTTCTCTGCAGAGGTATCGGTACTTTCAGCGCTCTCATGTAAACCATCTTTTCTGGTCTTCTACCTGAACAAGACTGTTCTACGGCTGGTTCCATCCTTCTTAGGCGGTATACTCCTTCCACCTCACCAAAGACGTCTCTCTGTCATCGCTGTGACCGACTCCAGTCTGTCTGGTCGTAAAGGACCTACATATGCAGGACCTTATCAGGTCCCTACGCATCTGAGAACCCACAACCAGTGCCTCTCCACAGGTCGGATTCTCTTTCTCCCTTCTTCCAGAAGGCAGAATTAATGACATATCAGCCTCTAAGGCTCCTCTAACCAGGTGGATTCGTCTAACCATCCAAGACGCTTATACCGTCAAAAATCTCATCCCTTCTGGCAGCGGCACGGCACATTCTACTACGGCCGTGAGGACTTCCTGGTCCGTTTGGCACCAGGTCTCAGTCCGACAAGTGTGTAGACAGCCAAAAGGGGGTCAGTCTACACACATACTCAAGCCACTATAGGGCTTGACGTGCCCTCCAGGCGGCAGCAGGTCTGCCTGTCGGGGCATAGTTCTTCACTGACCATGCTCGGTGTCACTAGTTCCATTGTTCTTTCCCACCCAGGGACTGCTTTGGGACGTCCCACGGTCTGTGTCCCCCAATGAGGCGAAGGAGAAAAGGAGATTTTTGTGTACTCACCGTAAAATCCTTTTCTCTTAGCCTCTAATTGGGGGACACAGCACCCACCCTATTGCCCTGGTGGGCCTTTTTTTCTACAGTTATCACATAGCTTCTCAGCTGTTACATGGTTAACATGTTTACACATGGTTGCCTATTATCACTCTGTTGATTGTTTAAACTTGTGCCTGTTTAGCTCCAGGCCTTGTAGTACTGTGAGCCTGTTTAGTTACTGGCCCTGTTGTACGATTATTGCTTTGTTAACTCTTCACTGTTTTCCACATGCGCCTGCTTAGTTACAGGCCTTGTGGTACTAGTATTACTCTAACTATTAACTGTTTACACACGTGCCTGTTTGGTTCAGGCCTTGTTACACTGTTATTACCTTGTTGACTATATTTGTTTACACAGGTCGCCTGTGTAGACTTCCTGTGTCACTGTTATTATCTGTTAACTCTCCTACTGCTTTAGCACAAAACTGGAGAATCACTTCCTGCTTCAGGGGTGTAATGCTGCAGAGGAGGAGTCTCTTAACTCTTTTGCAGATTCTGCCTAGTGTCGCCTCCTAGTGGACAGCAGCATAACACCCACGGTCTGTGTCCCCCAATTAGAGGCTAAGAGAAAAGGATTTTACGGTGAGTACACAAAAATCTCCTTATTTGCATGGTACTCAGTGTTCTGTGTTGTTAATATTAATTAGTACTATGTTTAAACACCTTTGTTGGTGATGGCAGCTTCCTCACCTCCTGTATGGAAAACTAGTCTCATACATTGCTCAGTTTCAAGGCTGTGGAGTCTGAGTCAGTATAAAATGAACCAACTTTGACTCCTAAAATATATAATACATTGGGTATAATGCAAAATGTACTGAATATTATTATTATGAATTATTTTTATGTTCTATCTAAATATCTTGATCATTGTATCATAATAATGATTAAACCCTGATGTTCACATTGTACTGCAATAAGTTAATCACTTAGACACAAGCCATGTATGAGGGAGTCGGAGTCAGGGAAATTCAGGAGTCTGAGTCGGTGGTTGGATGTACCGACTCCACAGCCCTGGTTGTGATTTTGGCCCATTCTTCCACACAAACACTCTAAAAATCCTGAAAGTTCTGTAGGCTCATTCTATGAACTCTTGAGCTTTAGTTCCTTCCATAAATTTTTTATTGGAGTAAAGAGGACCCATCACCAAACCAGGTATGGTGATCTAATTACAGCACGGGATGCAGCATGTCTGCTGCATCCAGGCAAGGGTCCCCCAGCACTTGAGCCGCCCTGTACCCCGAGTAAATACACTTAGAAAACTTACATCGTGCAGCCATAAAGGAGGTGGCTAGAGGCTGCACCCAAAGGGCAGATTCACACCCCCTGCATGTGTAATCTGCCCACCGCTGCCAATCATTGTCTCCCTCTTCTGCAGCATAATACTGAGTTCCCCCCCCCCAGAAATAGCCGTTTAGCCCCGCCCTCTGCGGTGACGTCACCGCTTATACCCACCCTGCTCTATGGTTAACATAGAGCAGGGCGAGTATAAGTGGTGATGTCACTGCAGGAGGTGAATTATATCACCCAGAAGTAGAGATATTCTACTCGCCAAAATTCTGGTAAACAGCTTCAGGTCCACATTGAGAAGGGAGGTAGGGCGGTAGCTCGCACAATTTAGAGGGTCTTTACCTTCCTTTGGTATAACAACTATATTAGCTCTCAGAGAGTCACCAGGAATCACAGGTCTTGGATCTCTTGCAATGTTATTAAAGGCAGACAAAAAATGGGGAGACAACTGAGGCGCCAAGCTTTTGTAGTATGCCAGCGGAAGACCATCTGGGCCGGGGGCCTTACCATTAGGAGATTGTCGGATCGCCTCCAACAACTCTCCCTCTGTAATGGGGCTTTCTAAATTAATTAAGTTTTCATCTGGGATTCCAGGCAGGCCTGACTGTTTAATGTAATCAGATAACTTTTTCCTATGGGCACTCTTAATTTCTGCTGAGACTATACAATCTAAAGAATAGAGTTTAGCATAAAAGTCTTTAAATGCCGAGGCAATTTCAAGTGGAGTGGATACTCTATTACCTCTGTGGTCGAGAATCTGGAGAATAAATCCACGTGCACGTTGTGTGCGCAGGGCCCTTGCCAAAGTCTTACTGTTTCTATTTCTAAATTCATAATAGTGTCTACGACACCTGGCCAGGGATGCCTTACACTTACACATTAATATTGTTCTCAAGTCCTCTCTCGCCTTCATAACGTATACGAGAACCCGGGAGTCCCATCGAGTTTTGTGAATAGTCTCCAGCCGATGAATTTCTGCCATCGGTTCCTCCACGTCCTGTTCCCTCTCTCTCTTCAATCACGACCCATGTTTAATAAACACCCTTCTAATCACACATTTATGTGCCTCCTAAACTACGTTTGGAGAGCAGCCCTTCCCCGAGTTGTGCAAAAAGTAGTCTTTTAACGCAAACTCAACATCCTTCATTGCCACGTCATCTGTCAGTAAGGAGGAGTTCAAAATCCAATGGCCATTATTCACTTGACGGCCCTCTATGGTACAGTGAGTCTCACCAAACCATGAGAACATAATGGGGTCTATGGAGACATCAACCAGAGAGCCTAGGTCAGAGTGTTTCAAGAAAAAGTGATCTAGGCGTGAATACACGTCATGAGCAGCCAAATAAAATGTATAGTCCCTCTCTGTAGGGTGCTTCAGTCTCCACGTATCAATTCAATTGATATTCGATTAAGCTCTGTTTTACCCGTTTTAAAGCGGCCAGGGACAAGCCAGTAGAGCCTTTAGAGGTATCTTTGGCTGGGTCAAGCGCTAAGTTGAGGTCTCCACCAACCACTAATCTACCCTCTACAAATGCCTCCATCTGTTCGAGGCAGCCAAGGAGCAAGGAACACTGTCCCGTATTGAGTAAATAAAGCGACACAAAGGTAAGAAGCAGTTGGGCTACCCTCCCCTTGAGCATTGCTAGTCTCCCCTCCTGGTCCGTACAGAATTCAATTGACTCCCAGGCCAGTGAACTAGATAAAAGTACCGTATATACTCGTGTATAAGCCGACCCCCCTACTTTTGCCCCCAAAACCTGGGAAAACCTATTGACTCATGTATAAGCCGAGGGTGGACCCCAGCACAGGTATACAGCCCCCAGCAGTGTGGTATACAGGCCTCCCCAGTGGTAGTATACACCAGCCTCCCCAGTGGTAGTATACAGCAGCCTCCCCAGTGGTAGTATACAGCAGCCTCCCATGGTAGTATACAGCAGCCCTAAAAGGTATATACAGCAGCCCTAAAAGGTATATACAGCAGCCCTAAAAGGTATATACAGCAGCCCTAAAAGGTATATACAGCAGCCCTAAAGGGTATATACAGCAGTCCTAAAGGTATATACAGCAGGCCCCAGAGGTATATACAGCAGGCCCCAGAGGTATATACAGCAGGCCCAGAGGCATACAGCAGGCCCCAGAGGCATACAGCAGGCCCCAGAGGTATACAGCAGGCCCCAGAGGTTATACAGCAGGCCCCAGAGGTTATACAGCAGGCCCCAGAGGTTACACAGCAGGCCCCAGAGGTTATACAGCAGGCCCCAGAGGTATACAGCAGGCCCCAGAGGTATACAGCAGGCCCCAGTGGCACTCGCACCCCCATCATTGGAAGAGCCCCCACACTTTGCAGAGCCCCCCCCCCCCCCCCGCTGCTTTATCTTACCATCCAGGGTCTTCTTCACCGCGGGTCCTGCAGTCCATCCTCGCGCGCTGTGTTCCCGGTCTCATGTGACCCGGCGGTCGCAGTGGAATGACGTCAACGCGCCGGGTCACGTGAGACGTGAACACAGCGTGCAGGACCCGCGGCGAAGACCCTGGATGGTAAGATAAAGCAGCGGGGGGGCTCTGCAAAGTGTGGGGGGCTCTTCCCATGATAGGGGGGCTAGTGCCACTGGGGGGGCTGACTGTATACATCTGGGGGCTGTATGCACGGCTCCCCCTGCCGCTGTGATGGGCGGGGGGAGCCGTGCATATCTAATGAGCGGCCCCACGTGATGGGCCGCTCACTTATCAGCCTCCCCCCGCCTCCTCCAGCCTCCCCAGCACAGGAAAAAATCCCATATACCGTATAGACCCGTGTATAAGCCGAGGGGGTGACTTTTCAGCCCAATTTTTGGGCTGAAAAACTCGGCTTATACACGCGTATATACGGTATACAAGTACCCTTAGCTCTGCAATCATCTGACAGGGAGTGGTACACAGTCGGAAATTGTCTAACTTAGAGTCTATATGGTTTACAGACCATATAGTAAGTCTCCTGCAGGAAGATCACCTGTAGACTTTATTTCCAGAGCAAATTCAAAAGTATAGAACGCATTCTGGAGCTGTGCAAGCCCTTAACATTAAGAGTACCTATCCTTAGTTCACAGGGCAAGGTCCGAGAACTGACCGCCAGATTGCCTCAAAGACCACGGGAAACCTTAGTAAGGTGGGGAGGGAAAGGAAAGAAAACAATTAAATAGGAGACAATTAAATGGGAAAAGGAAAGAAATAAGAAAAGAGAAGAAAAAGCAGAAGAGAAGTAATAAGAAAAGGAGAGGTTAGCTTGTGTCAAGCTTATAGGCTCCGGAACCAGCCAGAGACTACAAAAGGAAAAAGTGAGAGCAAATGAGCAACCGCCACACAGTTAGTTATCCTACACATGTTCGGAAGTGGTAATTTGGGATTGCCTCTTCGTCTGGTATAGACAGAGGGCCCCAATATCTATAAACTGCTGCCTATATGACTTGCTGAATATTATAGCAACCAGAAAACAATATTTACAGATGGAGGCATGTACTTAAACCATTAAAATATGAACATTGTGCCTCCCAGGAAGGCCATCTCTCCCATCAGTAAACTTGTGTGTTGTCCCACACCTGCAAAAATGGTTATACCTGAAAAAGTCTAATGCAATATAACCAAGCATAAAATGAAACCTTGAGAAAAAAACATGAATAAATATGAAAAAGCAGGCAAAAGACTGTTAGAAACAAAGGCAGTCTCAGGGTCCACCCGAAGGAAGGCCAGTACCCCACCAAGTGTGCAGGCCCCAGAAAAAGAACAGAACTCCCACTACTGGCGACATCTCTGGTGAGCACAGAGTCCCCCCTCTCGCCACTCGACACATCTCTCTCCGATTCTCGGCGACGCCGTCTCTGGGGAGATCTAGAAGGGCGTCCACGGCTCTTTCCTATACGAGATGACCCATAGTCTCCAGGACGTAGAGTGAGCCAGTCAAGGACTTCAATGGGTTCTGTATCCAAGAATTTAAACAGGTCAGGATGTTCAAAATGCAAATGGAGTCCGTGGAGCCCCGATTAAGAGTCTCAAACACGGGACTAGCCAGATATCCCTCCAGGGAAGGACCTAGCCCTGTGGTGGAATCCTTGCGGAGACCATCATAACCACCATATTAAGTGGCCCTTTTAGTCAATATCCCACTCAGTTACGAGTTAAGGATATGACAAGGGAATTAACAGAGCCAGGTATCCATCCACAGACAGCTGTTTCAGGGTATTGCCCCTTATCAGTGTGGAGTAGGATTCTGGCTAAGTGGGAGCAATGCCTGGTAGACCAACACCACAAAGTTCTCACTGATCCCCCGGAGACCAGTCAAGGAAAACACTGCGGGCAGCCGGCTAAAGTGCTCAAACACAGTGAAATCCATGATGCATTGCCCCTGGGAATTTGAATATGCAAATGGAGTCCGTGGAGCCTTGATTAAGAATCTCAAACACGTTCAAAATGTCTTTTGAGGAGAAATGTGGGCGAATCCCTGCGGATAATCACATGAAAGAGATGACCCCATCTGTATGACGCTCCCACCTCCTTTATTTTGACCAACAAGGGATATAAAGCTCTTCTCATAACTAATGTACGGCTCGAAATATCTGGAAAGAGTTTACTCTTGGCACCATCTATGTCTGCGGGGCCATGCGTCCAAGCCTTTTGAATGATAGAATCTTTATCAGAGAAATAGTGGAGGCGGCAGAGGACATCCCTAGGGTAATTTGATGAACCGCCACCGAGACTAAAGACTCTGTGGACCCGGTCGAATGGGCAGGGGGAGTCCTTGGGACTTTCCAACACCTTATTGAAAACTGCCCAAACGTTATCTTGCAACATAGCGGGGATTCAGGAAAGTAGATACAAGAATAGGGACTTGTGGCCGTGCTCCCCATCGAACAAAATCCAAGAGTCAGGGGTTATTTGAATTCATATGTTGATGTTTATTTCTACGCGTTTCGGAGTAAACCCCTCAGGAATAGCTCACCAATGAGACACCACCATATGAATTCAAATAACCCTTGACTCTTGGATTTTGTTTGAGGGGGAGCACGGCCACAAGTCCCTATTCTTATATCTACTTTCCTGAACTACTACTGGAGGGAGGACTGCTGCAGACCGCGAAGAAAGCTTGACATCTTAAGTTGTCACAGGCGCAAAGGGTGGCTGGGATGTCTTACAACCCAAACAGGTGAGCAAATCCACCATTTATTTACAGACTATTTCCCGACAGTTATACACTATTGTGCGCCCATCCTTCTTTTCAGCTGTTTATTCCTAACATAGCGGGGATGCCAGTCTTCAGGAAGACCTTTTAGCCTGATGTTATTTCTTCTGTCCCTGTTCTCCTGGTCATCAAGGAGCAGGTACAGGTCACTAGTGTGTGTCGGTGTCGACCAAGCGCTCCTCCAGAGCCAGGATTCTCTGTTCCAGGGACGTCTGAGCCATCTCCGTGTGGGTCACTCTGTTCTCAACTTTAGAGAAGTCCTTCCGTACAGAGTCTATTTCTTGTTTATGCGTCTGTTCAAGCCTGGATATTGTAAGGTCAAGGTCCGTCTTGGTTGGGAGCGCAAATATCAGCTCCCTTAATGCCTGAAAGTCACTAGACCCACTTGCACATATGGGACCCAGGGGCGAACGGGATTGCATCCCCTCCCAAAACTGCACATCACTGGAGCTTCCTCCCCCCAGATAGCATGAGGGATTTGCAGTGATCTCGGTGGGGTCTGTTAAGCTGGAGTGTCTTTCCTCCCCCAGCCCATCCCCTGGGTCATCTCGTCGTGTGTGTGTCTCCGGAGGAGGCAGCTTTGGGCTAAGAGGAGGAATGTCTCCCCTGTGAACCGCAGGCTTTCCGTTCCCTCCAGTCCCCTCTGCCTCTCACTTGTAGACTTATCATTCAGGCTCCCTCCGGGACCCCTCTGAGTGAGAGTTGTCGTCACATTCCGCCACCTGAGTCGCCGACACACGACGCTCCCCCGAAGCTTTGTTTCCTCTTCTCTTCTCCTGGAAGCCAGCGTGTAAGAAGGAGGGGTGATGTGGCTTCGGCGCCATTTTACCCGCCGACTCTGCGTGCGGGGAAGCTGGGGAACTGGAGAAGAATCCTGCAATGGACCCCACGGAGCAGGAGCTCCCTCCAGAGGGGTCTGGGAGGCTTTCTGTCACCATCCTCTTCTTGGGTGGCATTTTCAGGTTTTATCTGTGGCAGCAAACGGCAAAGAAGCCGATCTAAGTGTAGAGCTCAACAGACGAGCGTCCTCACTCCATGGCAGTCAGTCCCCGCCCCCACATTCAGCATTTCAGTCTTGCAAGGTGAGCCTGCATAGAGGCTATGGAGTGAATTACTTATTGTTTTCTCTGAAACAGTTGATCCTGCTGATTTCAAGCATTTCTGTAGCTTTCCACATGTGGTCCTTGGCTCTTGGACACTGTTCTGATAATTCTTTTTACTCCAGTGTCTGAAATCTTGAAGGGGGCATTTGGTTGTGGCCAGTTTATGGTAAAATTATGCTTTATCCCCTTCTCGAATATAGCTCAGTGGTCAGTGTAACCTTGAGTAGTTTAGAAGTTCTGTAGCCAATGCTATCAGTATGTTTTACAATAATAAGTTTGTAAGGGTACTGCCAGAGAATGGTCTTACCCATTATGTTTCTAGTGTGGCTCGGTGGTAATGAGACATCTTTTTATGGTCCCAGTTGATATTATTTTTCAGTAAGTGGCATGTTTGCTTTCTAATTGCAGCTAGCATCATGACTTCCCATGGCTTTTTACACCTCTATTTTTGCATGTGTTCAAAACTTTTTACCTGTGTCATTTCTCATTGTTACACATGACTTTATTTATGGACGTCTATGGTTTGATTTCTTTGCCAGTGTGGATTTGATGGCTTGCTACCAACATCTGGTGAAAATTTCATGTCAATAGTACCTTTAGTAATATGTTTACTTAAAAATTTGATGACGTGTTCAATACTTATTTCACCCACTGGTACATGTTTAATCGGTAAAGGGTTAAGTGCATAGGAAACCTAGGAAACCTAGAGTATTCTCTCTAAGCCAGAGGTTCCCAACTCCAGTCCGCAAGGCACACCAACAGTGCAGGTTTTCAGGATTTCCTTAGAAATTGGAATCATCCCCAGTGCAGGTGATTCAATTATCACTTGTGCAATACTAAGGAAATCCTGAAAAACTGCAAAGTTGGTGTGCCTTGAGGACTGGAGTTGGGAATCACTGCTCTAAGCAACCAAACAGGTTAGTTTTCTCCTTTTGCGAAAGTTCTTTGGAAATGAATGTAGTTGCCTAATTGCTTTCCATGTGCTGCATACACCATGTTCAAAACTATTATGCAAATTGGTTTTAAGTGTCATTGGGGTTTTTTTTCTTTCTTTTTTTCAATGAAACCCATTGATGGCACTGTGTCATAAGGCCACGTCAGACGCTTCAATCTCCTGAACGATGTTGTTAGCGATTACATGCACGCGTAATCGCTAACAAAAGCGTTCAGATTGCTGGTAGCTGTGCACAACAGACTCACCAGCATCAGGACCAACGAGAACGCTGGTACCAAAGTACACATCGGTTACTAAGCCCGCGCGGCGCTTAGTAACTGACGTGTACCATGGTCACCATCTCCCAGCATAGGCTGTGCCGCTGGGATGATCGTTATCGCGGTGTCACACAGCACGATCCTGCAGATTGAAGATCGGTCATTGCCAGATTAAACTGTTTGGAAAGAACGATCCCTTCAAAGCGAGTGTTCTACACAGCAGATTTCAGATTGAAGGATCGGAATCATTGCCGTTGGCATCTACAAACTCTGGATGAACATCGCCTTAAAGGATCGTTTAATTTGGCTGGTGAAATCGCGTGTTACACGCTACGATGTCGTTCCAACATCGTTCATGCGTCACCATACACGTGACTTTTGAACTATATTATGAACGATATTGAAGCGTGTGACGTGGCCTTCAGGGTTCTTTGGATCACTGAAATCAATCTCAGATACCTGTGATAATTAGTTTGGCAGGTGAGCCCAATAAAAGGAAAACCGGGTGTTCCACAATATTAAGCAGGCCACAGTTTTCAAGTAACATGGGAAAGAAAAAGGATCTCTCTGCTGCCAAAAAGCAACAAATACTGCAATACCTTGGACAAGGGATGAAATCATTAGATATTGAATGAAAACTTAAGCGTGATCATCATACTGTGAAGAGATTTGTGACTGATTCTGAGCACAGATGTGTTCATGCAGATAAAGGCAGAATGAGGAAGGTTTCTGCCAGGCAAGTTAATTGAATTAAGAGAGCAGCTGCTAAAAAGGCCTTACAAACCAGCAAACAGATATTTGAAGCTGCTGGTGCCTCTGGAGTCCCTCGAACCTCAAGGTGTAGGATCCTTCAAAGGATTGCTGTGGTGCATAAACTTACTATTCAGCCACCCCTAAACAGTGCTCACAAGCGGGAACGGTTGCTGTGGGCCCAGACATACATGAAGACTAATTTCCAGACAGTCTTGTTTACTGATGAGTGCCAAGCAACCCTGGATGGTCCAGACGGATGGAGTAGTGGATGGTTGGTGGATGACCCCATGTCCCAACAAGGCTGCGACGTCAGCAAGGAGGTGGAGGAGTCATGTTTTGGGCCGGAATCATTGGGAAACAGCTGGTAGGCTCCTTTAAGATTCCTGAAGGTGTGAAAATGACCTCTGCAAGTATTAGAGTTTCTGACTGAAATTCCACGGTATAAAAGCAAACACGTGCCTTCAGGAGCAAACCATCTTCATGCATGACAATGCACCATCTCATGCTGCAAAGAATACCTCTGTGTCATTGGCTGCTATGGGCATAAAAAGAGATAAACTCATGGTGTGGCCACCATCTTCCCCTGACCTCAACCCTATAGAGAACCTTTGGAGTATAATCAAGCAAAAGATCTATGAGGGTGGGAGGCAGTTCACATCAAAACAGCAGAAACTCTCCAGAAACTCATAAGTTCAATGGATGCAAGAATTGTGAAGGTGATATCAAAGAAGGGTTCCTATGTTAACATGTAACTTGGCCTGTTAGGATGTTTTGGAGTTAAATAGCTTTTTATTTCAGTGAACATGACCTAATGCTGCAAATTCAACAAATGAGCATTTTTAGTTCTTTCAAACATATCAAATGTTTAGAAACTCTACTGTGCGTAATAATTTGGAACAGTGCATTTAGAGGTTTTTTTTAATTTTGAAGATTGTACTGTTATCATTGGGATGTTTCTTCAATAAAATTTGATGTATACTCTAACGGGTGATGACTTTTATTACACTGACTGTTATTTGCACTGACCATTTAGGAAAATCAGAGAAAAAGAACATTTGCATAATAATTTGGAACATGGTATAGTTAATAATCCCCCAACATATAGTTATGCATTGCCATAGGTTATATTCGTACATTGACTGTTAACAGAAATTTCTACACTAAATCTCCATCTCCTGGCAGTAAAAACGCACCAAAAACTAAATGTGTTTGACACATTTTGAATGCCTTTATTTGCATGCATTTTTTATGCCTTTGGGGTGGAGAAATGCCTCAAGAATTTAAATCCTGCAGCTTTATTTTTGCACCAAATCTGCGAGGGAAAAAAAGCAACGTGCACAAAGCTTCAAAATTTTCATTAACTAAGGATTTGTATGCCGCTTTGTGACAATACTGCCCTAAAACGCATCACAAAACACACTTTGTACACATAGCCTAATGCCACTATTTCTGCATAGTGTTTCTTTTGCGTCTAGATTCTCCCTGCTCAGGTTAAAATGCCAGCTAGATGTCATTAAATGTACTTTAATAATTCCTGCTTTTATCTGCTTCCAGGATGCATCTTCAGAAGAAAGATTTCATGTTGAGCTTCACTTCAGTCCAGGGGTCAAAGGCTGTGAAGAAGATGAGAAAGCCCCCCTGGGGTTTGGATTTCGGCCAGCGTCTGCAGAAGTAAGACAGCCTTCTAAATTGGGGAGTTGCAACAAATCTTTGATACATTTAGGTTTTCTGAAATTCAACATTTTATCTCTACTACTAATCTGTTCTTCACTAGATCTGTTCAAAAACCTATGCGTCGTTCTCTCAATAATACTGCATTTTTCTTCTGTATTTTAAGAGATACATGGTCAACACCAATGTTCACAGCTGCCAGGTTCCAGTAGCGAGGAGTCCAGCCTCCGAATAGGCCCTGACAGAGCTCGGTATTGATGCAGGGTCACTGTTGGAGATCTATGTACAGTGCCACGGAGCTGTATGAGAGGAGTTAGGTTAGGTAATAGAAGGGTGTTTGGGCAGTGTGGCTCAGACCGCATGCACACCCAGAGGGATATGCCACTTATGCTGCGGGTAGTGGCGGATTATAATGAGGTCAATCTCGGCAGTAACCCGGGGCCCGAGGCTCTAGGGGAAGCCCAACTGCCCAGGATAAATTGCGCTCATTATAAACTGCCACTGTCTGCACTCTGTCCAGGCCACCGCTGCCGCTCCTGTCCCCACCTTCCTCCCGCAAATCATGACATGCGGGAGGACGTAGCAAAAAGACGGCGGGTGCAGGCTTCCGGCCAGAGCCTGGAGGAGACATGCTGCATGCCTGTCTGTGTGCTGAAGAGTTGCTGCTCAGATGCTCAGAGTCTGCTGCTCTGGCCTGCTCTGCTCTCCTCACACCGCCTGATTCACTACTTCCTGGGCCAGACTGAAGACAGAGCATGAAGCACAGAGGAGAGAAGGTGCCTGTGTATGCAGTGTGTAGTGAGTGTGAGCAGTATGTATTGGGTGCAGTGTATGTGTGTTATTGTATGCTGTGTATTGTGGGTATTGTATGCTATGTACACAAAGCACACTACACTGTACACAATACACTGCACACTAGTGTCTAGTGTGTGCTGTGTGTAGTGTGTGTTGTGTATATTGTGTAGTGTGTAGTGTGTATGCCGTGTGTGCTATGTTCACACTGCACAAACACACTACACACAATACACACTGCACACTAGTGTCTATGGCGCCGGATCCGACAGAAAATCGGTCATCTCCTGAAAGCTGTGATCTGCCGATATCGGCAGAAAACAGGGCTGTCAGGTTCTGTCCGATGCTTCCTGCAAAACACCGGACAGATCCTGACAGCTCAAAACCGTGGTTTGAAGCCAGCCTAACAAAGCTAGGAATACTATGGGACCAAAATCGGATCAGCCCCGGATCCCCAAAACCGTGATGTGAAGCCAGCCTTAGTCAGCAGTAATGGCCAGTATCCTAGGCAATAAAAAAAAAAAAATACAATTTTAATTATCAGTGGAGGAGGGTGAGTTTCAATAATCTGTGATTTGGAAAGTTACTTGCTTTTACAAGTATATTCCAATTATACCCTTTTTTGAGGGTGAGAATAACTCTTTAAAGAAGTTGTCTACATTTTAATTAATAAATCTTAGGCTGCCTTCACATTAGCGTATGTGAACGCAGCTTATGCTGCGTTCCCATACGCAGTCAAACGCATGCGCACTGCGTTCCTATGTTTAACATAGGAACGCATAGTGCCTGCGTTTGTCAGCGTTTGCTGCATTCAGGTGCGGATGCGGACGATATCTGCTCCTTCCGGGGTCCAGCGTCCGCACCCGGGACGCAGCATGTTGCATTTTTTGTGCGCTCGGGGACCTTGGAAAATCAGCAAGCGTCCCCAAGCGCACAAAAAAAGCATTGTCGTCAATGGGTCCGCAGTGTTCTGCGCTTGACCGCGCAGGAGAACGCTGCGGACCCATTGAAAAATCTCCCGGTGGCCGCCAGTGATGTCACAGAAGCTCACCGATGGCCACCGGGAGATCAGCTGAGCCTCTGATGGTCTCCTCCTCCCCGCCGCCGGTAATACCCTAGCGGTGTCGGCAGGGTTAAACAGCTGATTTGACAGCTGTTTGAATCTTCCCGCGCCGACATCTCCTCTCGGTGTCGGCGCGGGAGATTCAAACAGCTGTCAAATCAGCTGTTTCTCCCCGCCGACATGTCCCGGAGCTTACCGGAGGCCGGGAGGAAGAGATCTCCGGCGCTGATCTCCGCCCCCGGACACCGCCGATTGGCTGCCGGGCTGCACAGTGATGTGTCCGCAGGCGGACATTCTCCGCTGCGGACACATCACAATGACACCGCGTTTGACTGCGTTTGTGTCTGCATGCCATCAGCATGCAGACACAAACGCTAATGTGAAGGTAGCCTTAGAATAAAAATAAGTTCCACAATTGGATGTGTTAAAAAAATTGTTCCTATTCCGAGATATTCTTATAAATGAGCCCATGTGTAATGTATGTGTCCGACCATTCAGGATCAGGTCAGATATAGCATAGCTCCTGGGTAGGGGAGGAAGTAAAAGAGACTATACTGTACAGACATTACATCCCGGGTTCACAGCTGATTTTTTCTGTAATAAAACCATTTAATTGCCTGTTTAAGAACTTGTTTTACTTTACAGAAAGAATCAGCTGTGATCCCCGGCTGTAATGTCTGTATACTCTAAAGCCCCTGTCACACATAACGAAATCATTAGCAAGATCGTTGTTAAGTCCCAGATTTTGTGACGTAACAGCGATCTCGCTAACAATGTTGTTATGTGTGACACTTAGCACTGATCAGGCCCCTGCTGTGAGATCGCTGATCGTTACAAAGTGCTCTGGGTCATTTTTAGGTCGTTGGTCTCCCGCTGGGACCGCTGCATCGCTGTGTTTGAAAGGGACAATGACCAAAGATCTCAATACTACGCCCGAGGGTGACATTTCCCAACGACCTCCTATCATTCCGGATTGTTGCTGAGTCGTTGGTGAGATCTGACTGCTCGACATCTCACCAGCGATCCCAAAGTGATGCAACAGCGATCCCTAAGGATCGTTATCGTTGTCGGGATCGCTGTTGGGTCGTTGTGTGTGATGGGAGCTTTACTCCCCTGCCTATTAGCTGTGGTAAATCCAAGCTGTTCCTGCATTACAAAGGTAAATTGATATATAAGGTGGATATAAGAACCGCGCTGACGTGAGATGAAGGACCAATGAGATATATAATTCAACGGTGGCTTTATTTAATGCGTTTCAAAGTGCTTTCTTCACTTCTTCGGGAAACTGACCAACTTGGTTGTTTCTTATATCCACCTTTTATATCCATTTATCTGTGTTTTATTGCCACGTGGCACGTGGATTTCTGCAGCAGCTGTTTCAAGCGATTCCAACTGGTTGGGTATCACACAACCCGAGTAGGGAGGGAATTAATATTTTATTCCCTTCATTTATCACCAGGATAAGACCCTATTTGCGCTTTAACTTTATCCACAGTTTCTTCTTATACATTACACAGGGGCACATTTATGAGAATATCTCAGTACAGGAACAGTTTTTTTTAACACATCCAATTGTGGAAAATATTTTTACTCTAAGGCCCCTTTCACATCAGCGTTTTGCGCTGATGGCGGCAGTTGCGGTGAAAAAAACTTGACTGCCGCGATTACCGCATAACGGCCGCACTTGCGGCAAGCCCCATACAATGTCTATGGGGGCTTGCGGCAAGTGCGGCCACGAAAAAACCGCGGCCGCACCTGCCGCAAGTGCCGTAACCGCACTTGCCACACCTGCCGCAAGCCCCCAAAGACATTGTATGGGGCTTGCCGCAAGTAAACCGCAAGTGCGGCCGTTATGCGGTAATCGCGACAGTTGCGGTTTTTTCACCGCAACTGCCGCCATCAGCGCAAAACGCTGATGTGAAAGCACTCTAAGATCTATTCATTAAAATGTGCAAATGTCCGTGGCACAACCCCTTAAAATGTATCTGTCATAAGATTAATGTTGTCTGAACCACAGGCAGCATGAATCAGACCTTGATTGTGCGATTGCAGCCAGAAACGTTTTAGGGCCGCTTTACACACACCAACTTATGTGACCAACTTCTGAACAGATCTCTGGTTGCAGTGAAATCATAAACACATTGTTCCATTTTGTGGCTGTGTCCAAAATGGAGCAATGTGTCCATGATTTCATTGCAACCAGAGATCGGTTCAGAAGTTGGTCACAGAAGTTGGTGTGTGTAAAGCGGCCCTTACTCTAAAACAGAGGTCCCCAAATCCAGGCCTCAAGGGCCGCCAACAGTGCAGGTTTTCAGGATTTCCTTAGTATTGCACAGGGCTTGGAATCATTACCTGTGCAGATGATCACATTAGCATCTGTGCAATACTAAGGAAATCCTGAAAACCTGCACTGTTGGCGGCCCTTGAGGCCTGGAGTTGGGGACCTCTGCTCTAAAATGTTGTAGTGGTTCAGAGAAGGCATACCTTGAATGGTCTTCCTGGGACTATAAAATATAAAGGGAGGGGACAAGAGGCGCAATAGTGCCCTATCACTAGTGACACTAGTGTGTAGACGGTGGTGCTGTGTGGCCGCTCACCTGATCCAGTTGTGGTCCCCACAACTGGTTTGACTGCGTTTAGGAATCAATGTTCCAAGCTGCTGCAGGACCTCCACCTACCACTGGATCGTGGTATGTTCCAAGAAAGATGATGGGAGTGATGGTGTGTCACGGTCCGCGCTGCTTCTGGATTAAAAACTCACCAAAGAGCCCAGCAAACTTTCATTCTCTTTATTCCTTATTCCAACGCGTTTCAACGCCACAACCCGGCGTCTTCCTCCTGAGGAAGACGCCGGGTTGTGGCGTTGAAACGCGTTGGAATAAGGAATAAAGAGGATGAAAGTTTGCTGGGCTCTTTGGTGAGTTTTTAATCCAGAAGCAGCGCGGACCGTGGCACACCATCACTCCCATCATCTTTCCTGGGACTATAGGGAGAGACCCATTGACAACTGGTTTTGTTGTAGTTGATTGATACATCTTTATGTATACACATTGGATCTCTCCCTATATACCTGGATCCAATCACACAGTTAGGCTGTCATTCATCTTACCCAGGGTTCAGGCAACATGACTAATAATATGTACCCATTATGTAATTTTTCTAAGCAAATATGGTAGCCCTGGATTTAAAATTGTGTTTTTCTCTTTACACCAGAATGAAGATAAAAAAACAGATCAAGGGAGTTTGGAAGACTTGACCAAGGCAAAAGGAACAGATGATGTAGACAGATCTATACTTATGTCACCACTCCCTTCAGAGCCAATCAGCATTCACCGGAAATCGCCCCTTACTCGAGCTAGAAAAACTGGGTCAATGGAGGTAAACACCTAATGGAGATACTTTTGTTCTTCTGCACTGTGAAAATTGTTGCCTGTTCTGCAGTTCCATGCCTTGTATTATAGTTTATGACTGCTTTTACCTTCTTTTTTTTTCTTCTAAATAACCTTACTGTCTTAAGGAGAAATAATGCAAAACCATGAATGCACCCAACCTTGTTGAACTTGTTTGTTTGGAATTGCAATATATATTGATTCATGTGCTTTCATATCCTATTGTTGTTGAAAAGGAATGATATTCTTTATGTGATAAGTTCACTTCAGGACCAGTAAATATAAATGCAGTGTTCTGGTTAATGTGCAAAATCTTCCGTTTTTGCAGAACTGTGAAAAAATGATTTTCTTTTGTGCTCCTGTTGTGGAGACTTAGCGGAAATAAACAGATCCCTAGACGGGTTTAGTAACCTCTCAGCAGAGCATTGCATTTACATCAAGGCCTGCACAAAATGCTTAATAAGACACTTAACAATTTCTGTTCTTAAATGCAATTACCGTATTTTTCGCTTTATAAGACGCACCTGATTATAAGACGCACCCCCAATTTTGGTGGAGGAAAAGAGAAAAAAATTATTTTTAATGTTAAATGGGGTCCATCTTATAATGCCAGTGTCCGTCTAACAAATCATATAGCGTATATGTCCCACATAGCCCCCTCATCCTGGTAAATGGTCCCTCATCCTAGAATTAGCCCCCTTAATCTGGATATGGCACCCTTATATTGGATATAACCCCCTTGCACTTGCCCACGTCCCCCATAGCTGGCCCACGTCCCCCACTGGAGGCACACGTCCCCCCACTGCAGGCACACGTCCCCCCACTGCAGGCACACGTCCCCCCACTGCAGGCACACGTCCCCCACTGCAGGCACACGTCCCCCCTTGATGGCACACGTCCCCCTTGATGGCACACGTCCCCCCTTGATGGCACACGTCCCCCCTTGATGGCACACGTCCCCCTTGATGGCACACGTCCCCCTTGCAGGCACACGTCCCCCCTTGATGGCACACGTTCCCCCCTGCAGGCACACGTCCCCCCCTGCAGGCACACATCCCCCCTTGATGGCACACCGTCCCCCTTGATGGCACACGTCCCCCTTGATGGCACACATCCCCCCTTGATGGCACACATCCCCCCCTGCAGGCACATCTCCCCCCTGCAGGCACACGTCGCCCACTGCAGGCACACGTCCCCCCTTGATGGCACACGTCCCCCCTTGATGGCACACGTCCCCCTTGATGCACACGTCCACCCTTGATGGCACACGTCCCCCCTTGATGGCACACGTCCCCCCTGCAGGCACATGTCCCCCACTGCAGGCAAGTCCCCTGAGCACACGTCCCCCCTTGATGGCACACGTCCCCCCTTGATGGGACATGTCCCCTATTGATGCCCCCCCCACTTAATGCACCCAACCCCTCCATATACTGCCCCCATGTAATATGCTGCCCCCCCTCCATTAGAAAGATGGCCCCTCGCCCTGCACTCCGCGCATCATTAATATGCCCCCCACGTATTATGCTGCCCCCCCCTCCATTAGAAAGGTGGCCCCTCGCCATGCACCCCCCCTCCCCCCCCCCATCATTAATATGCCCCCCCACGCTGGCCGGCAGCAGATGGAATGAAAGAAATCCTCCTTCCTCACCCTCCGGCGCTCGCTAAGCTCAAAGCGTCACCGCCGGCTCCTCGTCTCCATGGTGATCGGCTTCTTCCGCTCATGTGATCGGGCGATGATGTCATCGCTGTATGCCCGATCACATGAGCGGAAGAAGCCGATCACCATGGAGACGAGGAGCCGGCGGTGACGCTTTGAGCTTAGCGAGCGCCGGAGGGTGAGGAAGGAGGATTTCTTTCATTCCATCTGCTGCCGGCCAGCGTGGGGGGGCATATTAATGATGGGGGGGGTGCAGGGCGAGGGGCCACCTTTCTAATGGAGGGGGGGCAGCATAATACGTGGGGGGCATATTAATGATGCGGGGAGTGCAGGGCGAGGGGCCATCTTTCTAATGGAGGGGGGGCAGCATATTGAGGGGGTGGGTGTATTATGTGGGGGGGGGGGCCATATGCAGGACATGGGGGCATATGGAGGGGCTGCAGAGAGAGCGGGGGTGAGTGCAGGCTCATTTAATATGCACTGCTCCCCGCCGTCAATCTCTCAGTGCAACTTCAGCACTGAGAGGTGGACAGCGGCAGTGCATATTAAATGAGCGGGAGCAGGAGATCTCCCCGCTCTCTCTGCAGCCCCGCAGCCAGCCCACTCCAGCCCCGGACATGCTGCAGAGCTGCCCCCCAGCCTCCCCTGCCTCCCCATATTCGGATTATAAGACACCACCCCACTTTCCCCCAAAATTTGGGGGAACAAAAGTGCGTCTTATAATCCGAAAAATACGGTAATTAGACATTAGAAAGCCGCTAGATATACTGTATAAACTTCTTGGTTACTTTAACCCAAAAATAAAGCCATTGACTTTGCATTTTCAGTTCTTGTGCTAGCACGCTTGTTTGTGTTGGTTTACATTTTAAAGAAGTTTTCTGGTTTAAAACTTAAATGGTCCAAAGCTTTAAAACTCATTAAAAATGACAAAATCATTAACTTGCCTTTTCCCACTCCAGCTCCGTCTCTCCGCTGCTGTCTGTGGTCATAGTCACAGCAGTGACCTTCCATGCACAGTATTTGACCGCTGCCACCAATAATTGGGCTCCATGATTGGCTGCCCTGGTCACATTTTGTAGATGGGATGACAATGCTGTGGACATTTTAACAAAGACTGTGGGAAGCAGTGGTAAGACAGTGCTTGAGCAGCAGGGTTAAGTCAAGGGCCTCAAACTTGTTGACAGGCTTCATTCCTTGCTGGACGAGGTAATGTTTTCAGTGATACCATTTATTTCTATACAGCTTTTTGAATGTTTTTTATTCCACTTTTAGTTAGTTTAAGGCCATGTTCTCACATTAATGGGATCCTGTCACCTCCAGAACGCCTCCTAAGCTACCAAAACATGTCCCTGCACCATCCTATCACTAATCTCACACTCCTTTTGTCTCCTAAAATCATCCTGTGAAAGTGGAGAAAAACGTTTTAATACTTACTTATTAGTGATTATAATTAGCAGGGGCTATATTCTTTAGTCACCAGGGCGGGCTGTTTTGCAGGCTCCAGGATCCACCCTCTCTCTGTCTGTGTGCTCTGCTTGTGCAGACTTTACCCTCCCCCCTCTCTGTCACTCACAGAATGCAAATAATTAGTTCTGCCTTCAGCTCCACATCACAGCAGCACAGATAGAGTGAGCGTGGATCCTGGAGCTGCAAAACATCATGCCCTGGTGATTAAAGAATATAGCCCCTGCTAATTATAATCACTAATGAGTAAGTATTAAAACGTTTTTCTCCACTTTCACAGGATGCTTTTAGGAGACAAAAAGAGTGTGAGATTAGTGATGGGATGCTGCAGGGACATGTTTTGATAGCTTAGGAGGTGTTTTGGAGGTGACAGGATCCCTTTAAGTATTTGTGACTTCTTTAATTCAGTATTTGCAGCCAAAACCAGGAGTGGGTAATAAATACAAAAGTGGTGACATGTTTGTATTTTACTATTCCTCTGATATTGGGTTACAAATACTAATGTCAAATACTGACTGTTTGAATGTGACCTAATGATAAAGCAACATTTTTCAACATTTTTAACTACTGTTCATTGTATGGGTTATGATACAGTTTTATAGCTTGGTTTGATTGATGTAGTTATACTAAATGTCTAAATGTTTTTAGTGGCAAAATAATTTTCCAGAATTTTTTTATACTTTTATTTTGAATTTCTTTTACCAAGTTTTTACAAATTGTTTTCCTATGTTCCTAAACAGGATTCTAAAGCGTAACTGCAGTTTACATCTTTATTTAATAATAATGTAGAGCAAGTGATTATAATAAAATTTCAAATATACTTCATAAATGAAATCTGGAAGAAAACCTTTCAAAAACTTTCCAGAAGATGTCCCCCCTAGGCTGTTTTTAAACCAGACATATGATGGTTGTCAGGGAAATCCGTCTTCAGCTCCACACGTAAATACGGCCATATAAGGATTGGGGGTGTATTTTTCCATACCAAGGGTTGGTCTTTGTCGCCTCCAAAGGTCAGTCCTTCTCACTAAACTTTTTGTGAACAATGAACTGTCAGACTCTGTCATCTCATCTGTATAAGTCGCATCTCTGTGAGATCTTCCCCACACCCTGCTATTAGTATGGTGGTTTGATTCCCTTGTACCCGTATCCACTCTCTTGAGCTTCAGCCCTTGAGAGACGGCCTGTCACTATTACCAGACCCTTTTCAGTCAGCACATTTCTTGGGTACGTCTTTTTGTGATACCTCTCTCTCCATGACCACCCTCAATGGTTAGTGTTGTAGTGAGACTCATTTACAGTTGAATCTACTGTCTGGCTTGACTCTGAGATATCTTGTACACTACCAGGGCTACTATCTGGATCTCTCTGCATCGAGCTAACACAGGATTCACTACCTCTAAATCGAATATGCCCACTTTCCTCAGGACATCTTCGGCGGTCTCTCTGTTGGCTTGTTCTCTCTATTGCCTTTCCTCAACACAAAAGCTTTACTCCATTTCTCTCATCATTTGGTTCTAGCGTCCGCTGTGGCCATTCCATTATTTGGAGGATCCCTTTTTTTTTTACTGGGTACTATAATTTAAAGCCGGCTGCCTCTCCTGCCTCCTTGGCAGAGCTGTCTGTCAATTTGCAATCTTTCACATTTTAACTGCTCTACTTCTCCCAAGTAGGCCACATGGTATTCAAGAAACATCCGTATATCTCTTTTCTTCATCTCTATAACGTAGAACAAAGCCATACCATCTTCATCAGGTATCTTTTCTTTGTTATCATCTGGAATGCTTACTTTCACCACATTAGACTTATTCACCATTTCTTGCATAGATCTGACATTTATCCCAATGACCTTTCTCACCAGAGCACGAGGCACCTGGTTGACTTCTTCCACAATACTTTGAGCTTTCTTCATAAGCTCCATTTGTTTAAGGCTGGCTTCACACTTGCAGATGCATCTGCAGCGTTTTGCACATGCATCTGCAAGTATCAGCATGCAGACCGCGGCCCCTATGTTTATAATAGGGCGCACCGCGGTCTGAAAGCTCTCATTCATTCCTGTATGTGAAGCGTCCGCAGGCGGATGCCTGCTTACAGATCACACTCTCCCGCCCGCACCATGGATGCGAGATGTTGCGTCCATGGTGCGGGCGGGAGAGTGTGATCTGTAAGCAGGCATCTGCCTGCGGACGCTTCACATATAGGAATGAATGAGAGCTTTCAGACCGCGGTACGCCCTATTATAAACATAGGGGCCGCGGTCTGCATGCTGATACTTGCAGATGCATCTGCAAAACGCTGCAGATGCATCTGCAAGTGTGAAGGCAGCCTAACTTCTTATTTATTTCTTAACATCCGTTTTGTGCAAACACATCTTAAGTGCATGTCACTCAGGATAGCCACCCACTTCTTTGTGACTTCAGTTGTGGACAGTACCACCAGCTGTTTAGCTTCTGGGATCCAGTACACCTTACTTTATGCACAGAGTCTGGCACATGCTTCTCTCAAGTCTTGGGGTACATCTACCATGTGATTGAACAGAGAAGTTTATTTCTTTCTGGTTGTTACAAGACGATTGTGTGGTTCAGTTCTTAGAGCCTACTTTGACCCTCTTCAACCTGTTTAGCCGGATTGACACTTGTCTCTCCATTTTTTCCAAGGCTGCCTTCTTCATCGACTGGCATTTTGACAGGAAATCTTTGAGCTCAGAAATGTCTTCCTTCAGATCGTCTATTCGGCTCTCAGCAGCCTGTCTCAGGAATTTTTCTTGTTTAGATGGGTTTGTACTATCTCCTTGAACCCCCTTACCTCAGCTCCTTCATCCTCTGAATCAGTTGAGCTTTCATCACTCGAAGAGGTCTTTGCTTCAGACTTCACTTCTTCAGTATTTATTTCCACCTCTGCAGCCTCAGTCTTCATAGTATCACCTTCAACACTCTCTTGGGTCTCAGCCTTGTCACCTTTAGCCCTGTCTGTGGTCTCTAGTATCATTTTCTGAGGTTTTCTCATCCTCCATCTCTATAACCTCAGGGTCTTTGAAGTCTTCAACGTTCTCCCAATACTTCACCCATCTCTGCCATGGTGCCACACATTTCCATGAAATTCTCTTTCCCTTTAAGAGTTCTGGCGCTGTTTCTACCTTCTGCCACCAGAGAAATGGGTCTATTACTGGTCTGCTCTCCATGCCCATCCTGGATCCTGGCTCCACCAGCACTTCCCAGGATTTCTTCTCCTAACGCGCACTCTAGGATATCTTCTCCTGTAGCTCCATCAACTAACCAACCATCACCTGCTTGCTCAGATACTGGAGATGACAAACACACCAACTTCTTGGCTGACTCCTTCTCCCTGACTTCATCTCCTGGACCAATGTCGTCACAATGTGTCAGTTTCTCAGGCAACATGTTATTGTTTGCCACTGCATTAGTGGTTGCTACTGGCAACGTCACTTCATCTTCCTTCCTTATCTTCTCAGCCTCTGGAACGCTGTCTTGAAACAGAAGCACATGGCACAACATTTCCTATATTATCAGAGGATGCAACTTATTCAGTGCTCCCCTTACATTTCCGGTGACGGGAGGATTTACCGTCCTTGCTTGGTCCTTCCTTACTGTACACACTTATCTATCATATTAGAGTTAGTTACCCTTAGAGTCATGGTCACACTCCCTTGCACTGTAGACCAACAAGTCACCTCCTACTTTAGTGTCATCTACTTCTGGAGGTACCACATTACTTCCAGTCAAACTATGTTTTTTATCTTTACCCATCATGTCTATAAATTGGGGACACCCAACATTTTCTTTGGTCACCTGTAATCCCCTGACCCTGGACTGTCAATTTTAGGAGGTGTTAACTCCTTATTATCCGACACACACATTAATTCTATGAAGACCCTCTCCCTTTATCTGCACATCCCACGGTCCTTCCAAATCCTGGTCTCTTACTATAAAATATTGTAAATCCGAGACTACACCCACATCGTGGGCCAAGGACATCTCATCCGTGTCAATATCGAGGCTAACCATCAGGTCTTTAAATATATCATCCTGCTTTCTCAGCGGTATAAAGAGTCGGGGCATGGGCCTTACCAAGGTTACCCGGCTCCTTGGGTCTATCAGTCCTGTCACATGTTCTCCATCCATGCCACATGGAACACGAACGCTGATCCACCTCAAACTGCTGCTATAACCCCCACACGTGCTTCCTGGACTGTTGCCCGCAGTCAGACTATAACATGGGTTACTTACTTACTTGATGGTCGTCCAGGTAGCAAAATACACAGTTTCCATTAAAAGTTCATTAGGTTTAGTCAGACCTTCAGAAACCAGGCAAAGAAATATAAAGAGGAGCCCTCCTCTTGTTTTACAGTAACGTAGATACACACAGTATTACAGTTTAATAAGTGACACACGGATACACCCACGCAGGTTTGGATACACTTATCCAGATGTGAAGTATCCTTGTGGATATATCCCACCTTCTACTCCCTCTGGGAGTCTGCTGTCTCCAACGGTAGGCATATGGTTTTCAGGTCCTTTCACCTCTCAGGAGCTCTGGGCATTATCCACACACAAGGGCTTTCCACCATGTGCTCTAAAGAATCCATAGCCTTACATAGTGTGTGACACTGTTGATTGTCAGACAATAGCGTACTGTATTTCACGGACTCCTCACACTGTGTGTTTGATGAGTGGTGGCAGTGTGTTGTGTACCTGGGGTGTGTAGTCTGTGTCGGGGAGTGATTTATGTTCAGGTTGTAGCCTATAACAGAGGGTGAGTGCTTGATTGAGTGAGAGGAGGTAAATTAACCTTTGCAGTCGCATCCCACTGCTGAGAAGTGATGTGACCGCTTTAGTTTCATGGAGCAAGAGAAGGAAGGAGATAGATGAAAAGCATGCATCCCCACCAAGATGTACTTGGTTTGAACAGTTATTCTGCGTTGACAGAGTATCTGTAAATCTACCATTCATTGCCGTGATATGTTTTTTTTTATTTAGTGCTAATTTCTCTGGTCTTCTTTACCAAGGTGGCGTAGCTCATAGGGTTATCTGGGGTCATGTCTTCAGGTTGCTCTGCATAATTACTCGGTGAGCAACTTAGGTAAAGTCCATAAAATTAGCACTATATGGTGGGTTTAAAAACAAACAAAAAATGGATCATTTGGTCGAGCAGTATAAATAATATAAAAGCAAAAACTGGTCACTTTTAACCTGGAAAAGGTTCTCTTTAAACTCTAAATGCCTTCTCTCGTGACATCACATTCTTTCAAGTTCCTGTACTTTTACACGCAGCTTTACTATTTACAGTGGTGGTGTCTCTCTATTTGAAACATCCTTGGAGCCTTTCCTCATCCTAATAGAGCCCTAATGATAAAATGCCTGTGTACACATAACTACGTCATCAGATGTACTGTATGTATACTGTTTTATAGGACTGTAGTGTGATGGCCGTGAAGATGGCATAAAGAATATTTCTGTCTTAGATGCAGTGGGTATAAAAAAATATTCATACCTCTGTCAAAATGCCAAGATTTTAGTCATGTAAAATAGTTATACCAGTGAAAATCATTTCATAACTTTTTCCAGCTTTAATGTCACCTATAATCTGTACAAATTCGTTGAGAAAAAGACTGAAATATTTTTGATGAGGATAATAAAATCAACAAAACTAAAATAATGTGGTTGTATAAGGCTGGTTTCACACTTGGCTCCCTGCCGCTGCATATTGCGGTGGGGAAGCGCAAGCTGAGCGCAGACACAGCGTGCCCCTATTTTTATCATGGGGACGCACGGTGATGCGCTCGGCTGCGCATGACCGTGCGCACTGATAGACTTCAGTATGTGATTTGCATCCGCATGCGTGCAAATCACACAGGGAAGTGAATGGGTGCGCACAGCAATGCGCAGCCAAGTGCATCACCGTGCGTCCCCATGATAAACATAGGGGCGCACGGTGTCTGCGCTCAACTTGCGCTTCACCACTGCAATACGCAGCGGCAGGGAGCGCAAGTGTGAAACCAGCCTAAGTGTGAACTCCCTATTATTATTGGGGATGTGGTTGTGCTCAGAATTAGACAATCACATGTAGGCTATGTGCCCATTCTGCGTTTGTGCTGTCTTTTTTTGCTGCATTTCTTCACCAAAAACAGAGCACCCACAATTTTTTGCAGAAATTGCTTTATTTTAATGTCCCTGCAATTAACATGCCTGGACTATGTTTTCCCCATTGACTTCATTCTAACCCCACCCCCCCTCCAAAAAAAAAACGATTTCCAAATTACAAAAGCTTCAATACTCATCCTCCCTGGCGAGCCCACAGTGATCCTTGGTGTTTCTTACTCCGTGTAGCGGCAGGAGCTGTCTTTATCTACCTTCCAGGTCCTTTGCACCATGTGACTGGTCATGTGACTCAGGCTGTCATGTGGTGTGCAGGATCTGGAAGATAAACACAGAGGAAGGAAGAATCACTGGGGATCGCTGTGGGCTCACCGGGGGTGAGAAAGTTTCTGGGTGTTTGTCTCTGTGTGTCTGTCTGTCAGTCTTTGTGTGTCCCCTTATTTGTGCTGCGTTTATGTGCTGTGTTTGTATGTGCACAAATGCAATAGGTTTGTGCTGCTTTTGTTTATAGATAGCTGTGTTTGTACAGCCGACAAATACAGCACAAAAAATAAGCACCGTGGGCACAAAGCCTGAATGGTCAGTGCACAGCTGCCATCAATTACAGGAATTCTGATTAACCTCAAAATAAAGTTTAGCTGTTCTAGGAGGATTCTCCAGACATTTCTGAGCCATTAACCTCCCTGGCGGTATTCCCGAGCAGGACTCGGGGTTAAATTTCACTGCCAGAAGCGGTAACCCCGAGTCCTGCTCGGGGTGAATGCCAGAGCTTGATTCTGAGTCCCCTTACCCCATCCTGGTGGTCTAGCGGGGTCCCGATGTGCTCTGGCTGTGATTCCCGGTGGGGGCTGCCATCTTGCTTCCTGGATCTGAGCCGCAGAGGCTCATGGGAGGCGGAGCTAGGCACAAGATCCCCTCCCTCCTAAGCCGCTGCAATTGTGCCGCCGATCCCGGGCCCTCTGCTCTCTCCCCTGGCTGCCAATGTGCCCCCCTGCCCTCTGATCTCCCCCCTGACCTCCGATCTCCACCCCTGTGGTCCGGATCTCCCCCCCCTGCCCTCTGATCTCCCCCGCTGCCCTCCGGATCTCCCCTTTGATCTCCCCCGCTGCCCTCCGGATCTCCCCTTTGATCTCTCCCCCTGCCCTCCGGATCTCCCCTTTGATCTCTCCCCCGCTGCCCTCCGGATCTCCCCTTTGATCTCTCCCCCTGCCCTCCGGATCTCCCCTTTGATCTCTCCCCCTGCCCTCCTGATCTCCCCTTTGATCTCTCCCCCGCTGCCCTCCGGATCTCCCCTTTGATCTCTCCCCCTGCCCTCTGATCTCCCCCCTGACCTCCGATCTCCACCCCTGTGGTCCGGATCTCCCCCCCCTGCCCTCTGATCTCCCCCGCTGCCCTCCGGATCTCCCCTTTGATCTCCCCCGCTGCCCTCCGGATCTCCCCTTTGATCTCTCCCCCGCTGCCCTCCGGATCTCCCCTTTGATCTCTCCCCCTGCCCTCCGGATCTCCCCTTTGATCTCTCCCCCTGCCCTCCGGATCTCCCCTTTGATCTCTCCCCCTGCCCTCCGGATCTCCCCTTTGATCTCTCCCCCTGCCCTCCGGATCTCCCCTTTGATCTCTCCCCCTGCCCTCCGGATCTCCCCCCTCCCCTCTGATCTCTCCCCCCTCCCCTCTGATCTCTCCCCCCTCCCCTCTGATCTCTCCCCCTGCCCTCCGGTCCGCTCCCCCCGCTCTCCAGTGATCTCCACTGCTCCTGTTCTCCCCTTCTCTCCAGCTCTCACCTGTCTTCTTTCTTCTCCTCTGTCCTCCGGTCTTGTCCCTCTTTCCTCCGCTCTTCTTCCTCTGTCCTCCGGTCTGCTCTGTCTTCTATCTTCTCTGTTGCTGTCCTCTTCCTGCGGCGTCCTCCTTCTTCTGTCGGCTCCTCTGCACAGTCATCTCCCAGCATGGAGATGAGGGTGCAGAGGAGCAGTGTCACAGCCAGGGCACAGCATCTGTGTGATTGCTGTGCCCTGGTCTGTGTTAACCCCCTAAGTGCTGTGATCTCATGGATCACAGCACTTAGTTTCCATGGTGATTGGATCCACTATCGCCAGAGACTTACAAGGGAGCACTTGATCCCTTATTGTAGTCTCTGGGATCAGCGTCATGGTGCACGGTATGGCAGATCATTGCCATACAGTGCACCATGACACTGATCCCAGAGACTACAATAAGAGGACAGTTGATCCCTTATTGTAGTCTCTGGGATCAGTGTCATGGTGCACTGTATGGCAATGATCTGCCATACCGTGCACCATGACGCTGATCCCAGAGACTACAACAAGAGGACAGTTGATCCTTTATTGTAGTCTCTGGGATCAGTGTCATGGTGCACTGTATGGCAATGATCTGCCATACCGTGCACCATGACGCTGATCCCAAAGACTACAAGAAGAGGACAGTTGATCCCTTATTGTAGTCTCTGGGATCAGTGTCATGGTGCACTGTATGGCAATGATGTGCCATACCGTGCACCATGACGCTGATCCCAGAGACTACAACAAGGGAGCACTTGATCCCTTGTTGTAGTCTCTGGGATCAGTGTCATGGTCCACAGTATGGCAGATTATTGCCATACAGTGCACCATGACGCTGATCGCAGAGACTACAACAAGGGATCAACTGTCCTCTTGTTGTAGTCCCTGGGATCAGCGTCATGGTGCATGGTATGGCAATGATGTGCCATACCGTGCACCATGACGTTGGTCCCAGAGACTACAACAAGAGGACACTTGATCCCTTGCTGCAGTCTCTGGATGTAGCAGAGGCGATCGAGCGTCGTGGGATCTTCGTTGTGGACTACGTCGGAGGCGATCGAGCGTCGTGGGACCTTCGTTGTGGACTACGTCGGATCTTTACAATAAAGATGGAGTCCGAATTTTGTTTGTGTTTTTTTTTTCAAATAAAAAGATTTTTCTCTGTGTGTATTTTCTGACTATTTACCAGAGATTCCTAATGGCAGGTCTAACATTGGCCCTATATTATGAATCTCGGGCTTAGTGCCAGCTGCCAATAAAAAGCTGGCATTAACCCCTTTATTACCCAGTTTGCCACCGGCACCAGGGCAACTGGAAGAGCCTGGGTACAGCGCCAGAAAATGGCGCTTCAATGAATGCGCCATTTTCTGGGGCGGCTGCGGGCTGCAATTCGCAGCATAGGGGGCCCAGAACGCTTGGGCCTCTCTATGCTGAGGATTCCAGTCCCCAGCTGCCTAGTTGTACCTGGCTGGACCAAAAATATGGCGGAGCCCCACGTAATTTTTTTTCTAGAATTAGTTCTAGAAATGAAAAAAAAAATGGGCTTCGCTGTATTTTTGGTTCCAGCCAGGTATGTCGAGGCAGCTGGGGGTGGATGGCAGTCCGTAGCTGCTAAGTTGTACCTGGCTGGACCAAAAATATGGCAGAGCCCTATGTCATTTTTTTTCTAGAAATAATTCTAGAAATAAAAAAAAAATAGGCTTCGCTGTATTTTTGGTTCCAGCCAGGTATGACGAGGCAGCTGGTGGCAGTCCGTAGCTGCCAAGTTGTACCTGGCTGGACCAAAAATATGGCGGAGCCCCATGCCATTTTTTTTTTACTTCTACCAATAAAATGACAAGGAGCTTTGCCTTATTTTTGGATGCCAGCCAGGTACAACTTGGCAGTTGGGGGGCTGCAATCCTCATCATGGAGACACCCAAATGTTGTGGCCCCCCACGCTGCAAATTGCAACCCACAGCCACCCCAGAAAATAGCACATTAGAGGTGCCATTTTCTGGTGCTGTACCCCAACTCTTCCAGTTGCCCTTGTGCTGGTGGCAATGCTAGTGGCACACAGGGGTTCTCCATACGCGACATGGAGTCCGCTAACAATTCCAATTGTTAGCGGACACCATGTCGCGTATGGAGAGCCCCTGTGTGCCTAAACATTGGAGCTCCCCCACAAGTGACCCCATTTTGGAAACTACACCCCCCAAGGAACGTATCTAGATGCATAGTGAGCACTTGAACCCCCAAGTGGTTCACAAATTGATCCATAAAAATAAAAAAGTTCTTTTTTTTTTCCACAAAAAATTTATTTTTTCATTTTTACGGATCAATTTGTGAAGCACCTGGGGCTTCAAAGTGCTCACTATGCATCTAGATACGTTCCTTGGGGGGTGTAGTTTCCAAAATGGGGTCACTTGTGGGGAGCTCTAATGTTTAGTCACACAGCGGCTCTCCATACGCAACATGGTGTCCGCTAACCGTTCCAATTGTTAGCGGACACCATGTCGCGTATGGAGAGCCCCTGTGTGCCTAAACATTGGAGCTCCCCCACAAGTGACCCCATTTTGGAAACTACACCCCCCAAGGAACGTATTTAGATGCATAGTGAGCACTTTGAACCCCCAGGTGGTTCACAAATTGATCCGTAAAAATGAAAAAATAATTTTTTTGTGGAAATAAAAGTACTTTTTCATTTTTACGGATGAATTTGTGAAGCACCGGGGGGTTCAAAATGCTCACCACCCATCTAGATAAGTTCCCTGGGGGCTCTAGTTTCCAAAATGGGGTCACTTGTGGGGGAGCTTCAATGTTTAGGCACACAGGGGCTCTCCAAACGCGACATGGTGTCCGTTAACAATTTGAATGGAAATCAGCTCAAATTGTTAGCGGACATGTCACGTTTGGAGAGCCCCTGTGTGCCTAAACATTGGAGCTCCCCTATAAGTGACCCCATTTTGGAAACTAGACCTCCCAGGGAACTTATCTAGATGGGTGGTGAGCATTTTGAACACCCCAGTGCTTCACAAATTAATCTGTAAAAATGAAAAAAGAAAATTTTTGTGGAAATAAAAGTACTTTTTCATTTTTACGGATGAATTTGTGAAGCACCTGGGGGTTCAAAGTGCTCACTATGCATCTAGATACGTTCCCTGGGGGATCTAGTTTCCAAAATGGGGTCACTTGTGGGGGAGCCCCAATGTTTAGGCACACAGGGGCTCACCAAACGCAACATGGTGGCAGCTAACAATTTGAGCTGATTTTTATTCAAATTGTTAGCGGACACCATGTCGCGTTTGGAGAGCCCCTGTGCGTCTCCACATTGGAGCTCCCCCACAAGTGACCCCATTTTGGAAACTAGACCCCCCAGGGAACATATCTAGATGGGTAGTGAGCATATTGAACCCCCAGGTGCTTCACAAATTAATGAAAAAAAAAGATTTTTGCGGAAAAAAAGTACTTTTTCATTTTTACAGATTAATATGTGAAGCACCTGGGGGTTCAAAGTGCTCACTATGCATCTAGATACGTTCCTTTCGGGGTCTAGTTTCCAAAATGGGGTCACTTGTGGAGGAGCTCCTATGTGGAGACGCACAGGGGCTCTCCAAACGCAACATGGTGTCCGCTAACAATTTGAGCTCATTTTGCATTCAAATTGTTAGCGGACACCATGTCGCGTTTGGAGAGCCCCTGTGCGTCTCCACATTGGAGCTCCCCCACAAATGACCCCATTTTGGAAACTAGACCCCCCAAGGAACATATCTAGATGGGTAGTGAGCATATTGAACCCCCAGGTGCTTCACAAATTGATCCATAATAATGAAAAATGAAACTTTTTGTGGAAAAAAAAGTGCTTTTTCATTTTTATGGATGAATTTGTGAAGCACCTTGGGGTTCAAAGTGCTCACTATGCATCTAGATATGTTCCTTGGGGGGGTCTAGTTTCCAAAATGGGGTCACTTGTGGGGGAGCCCCAATGTTTAGGCACACAGGGGCTCACTAAACACAACATGGTTACAGCTAACAATTTGAGCTGATTTTTATTCAAATTGTTAGCGGACACCATGTCGCATTTGGAGAGCCCCTGTGTGCTTAAACATTGGAGCTCCCCCACAAGTGACCCATTTTGGAAACTAGACCCCCAGGGAACATATCTAGATGGGTAGTGAGTATATTGAACCCCCAGGTGCTTTACAAATTGATCTGTGAAAATGAAATAGTACTTTTTTTTTCAAAAAAAATTTCTTTTAGCCTAAATTTTTTCGTTTTCACATGGCAACAGCATAAAATTCATCCTAAAATTTGTTGGGCAATTTCTCCTGAGTACACCGATACCTCATATGTGGTCATAAACCACTGTTTGGGCGCACGGCAGGGGTCAGAAGGGAAGGAGCGCAATTTTACTTTTTGAATGTAAAATTAGCTCCAAAATTCAAATTGCGCTCCTTCACTTCTGAGCCCTGCCGTGCGCCCACACAGTGGTTTATGATCACATATGAGGTATCGATGTACTCGGGAGAATTTGCACAACACATTTTAAGATCCATTTTATCCTGTTGCCCATGTGAAAATGAAAGAATTGAGGCTAAAAGAACATTTTTGATAAAAAAATTAAAATATCCATTTGTTGTTTCCACTTTGCTTTAGTTCCTGTGAAGCACCTGAAGGGTTAATAATCTTCTTGAACGTAGTTTTGAGTAGCTTGAGGGGTGCAGTTTTTGGAATGGTGTCACTTCTGGGTGCTTTCTGTCCACCCCTCAAAAGGACTTCAAATGTGATGTGGTCACTAAAAAAAATGGTTATGTAAATTTTGGTTGAAAAATGAAAAATTGCTCATGAACTTTGAACCCTTATAACGTCCTAACAAAAAAATTTTTTTTTTCCAAAATGTGCTGATGTGAAGTAGACATGTGGGAAATATTATTTAATAACTTTTTTCTGTCACATATCTCTCTTATTTATCAGAAAAAAAAAAAAATATGTGAAAATTGTGAAATTTTCAAAATTTTTGCCATATTTTTAATTTTTTCACAAATAAACGCAAAAATTATCGACTTAAATTTAATACTAGCATGAAGCCCAATATGTCACGAAAAAACAATCTCAGAATCGCTAGGATCGGTTGAAGCGTTCCCGAGTTATAACCTCATAAAGGGACACTGGTCAGAATTGCAAAAAAGGCCAAGGTCTTTAGGGTCAAAATAGGCTGGGTCCTGAAGGGGTTAAAGTGACACACACACAATAAATAAAAAAAAAAAAAAGTGTAATCCTGTCAGAATTCCAGTCATATACATTGTATACACTGAGATCTGACATTCTGATCATCCTCACTGCCCTGCTTGCCCTTTTCATTTCTGCCATTTCCATGCAAAAAATGGTACCGCTTTTAGCACGAAATTCCTGACATAATCGTACCGCCAGGGAGGTTAAATATACCATGCAACACTAGGAAGATGGCCATCAAAAAGTGGCCTAAAAGTGGCACAATGGTGACATTATCTAGAACTGGACATTCCTCCAAAATTGATAAAATTACAAGAAAATTGATCTTGAAGGCAGTCAAGAGACCTACAGCAACATTAAAGGAGTTTGTCATTTAAACAGGCTCTAATGCTTCTATACCATGAATAAGACTGGAAACATGAAGATTATTCTATTTCTTTTTAGTGTGCTACCGTGTTTCCCCAAAAATAAGACACTGTCTTATATTATTTTTTGCTCCAGAAAGTCCGCCATGTCTTATTTTCTGAGGGTGTCTTATATTAGCAAAAAAAAACTGCACTGCAGCAGCCTCCCATCCCAGTACGGTACCGTATCCCACTGCAGCAGCCCCATCCCAGTACGTACCGTATCCCACTGCAGCAGCCTCCATCCAGTACGTACCGTATCCCACTGCAGCAGCCTCCCATCCCAGTACGGTACCGTATCCCACTGCAGCAGCCTCCATCCATACGTACCGTATCCACTGCAGCCTCATCCAGTACGGTACCGTATCCCACTGCAGCAGCCTCCCATCCCAGTACGGTACCGTATCCACTGCAGCAGCTCCCATTCAGTACGGTACCGTATCCATGCGCAGCCCCCATCCCAGTACGGTACCGTATTCCACTGCAGCAGCCTCCCAGTACGGTACCCACTATAGCCTGCCATGTGTGTACACACACACACACATCTCTCTCACACAGATAACACACACACACACATCCACACACACATCTCACACACACACACTTTCACTTTCTTACCTTACTTCTTTCTTTTCTTTCCTCTGCGGTGCTGCTCTGGTGGGTTTCACAGTGCAGGAGCCCAGGGCCAATCACAGCGCTGGAGCCTAGGGCCAATCACAGCGCAGGAGCCCTGGGCCAATCACAGCGCAGGAGCCCTGGGCCAATCACAGCCCAGGACTGACGTCAGCTGGCCCATGATTCCTGCGCTGTGATTGGCGCAGGGCTCGTGGGCAGGGTGGAGACCAGCAGAGAGCGCCGGAGCTGTGAGAGGCAAGCAGACTGGTGGGCTATGGTCAGCGGGGACAGCGGGGAGCGGTGCCACAGATGCGGTCTTGTGATCGGCGGCATGTGTGAGGTACGCCTTATAATCGAGGGGGGGTGGTGTCTTATATTAGCAAGAAGGGCGCCCCCCTCAAGCATGCCTCACATTCGGGGGGCGCCCTACTTTCGGGGAAAAACCGTACTAACAACTGGATGGAATTTTACACTGTACCAATAAATGTGGTCTTTTTTTAATTTATCCTCCTGACCTTGAATTCTAACCAATTCCAAATATAAGTCAGTTTTGCAACAAACCTTTTGAGGCCTCTTCTAAAAAGATCAAGATGAAAAGGAATTTCACCTTTTTAGCCTGATAATGATCCTAAGCATAACTCAGTTTAAGGGTATGCATATTTATGCAGCTACATTATTTTAGATCTTTATTTTTTGCTTGCTCCCTGAAAAGATATTACTTTATTTTTCAATTGAACTGTACAGATTTTGGGAAATATTAAAGGGAGAGAGGGCTAGATCAAGGTGACAGGTTCCCTATAAAGGGGTTTTTCCACGAACAAAGTTCATTTTAATAAATGACATATTTTTTCGGATTATAAATTGCAGTTTTGTCCCCCCTCAAATTTTGGGGGAAAGTGTGGTGTGTGTTTTATAATCCGAGTACATGATGTGCTGTAGGGAACGGGGGCTCTGGAGTGGTGTTGGGGCTGCTGGAGGAGGCTGGCACAAGCTGCCAGAGGCAGTGGGTGGTCACGTGGGGCCGCTCTTTATGCTCATGTAATATCCACTGCATCCCTCTATCCATCAACTCAGCGTTGAAGCCGGTGCTTGGAGGTGGGTGGGGAGCCTGTACTCATCCTCCATTCTGGATATGGCCCCATCACTGTATATTATCCCCTGCTGCCGCTCACACACACAACATAATGAACAATGTAACTTACCCTCCATTGCTCTCAGCTCAGCTGTGTTTTCCTGTATGTCTTCATCTGATCATATGACCGGAACAGCACAGTGATGTCATCGGTGTACACCGCAGTCACATGATCCGATGCCCGGACACAGGAAGACACCGCTGAGCTGGGAGCAACGGAGGGTTAGTTACAATGTTTATTTTTTTTTGTGTGTGCAGCAGCAAGTGAAGATATACCATGATAGGGGGGCCATATCCAGAATGAGGGGACGGGGTACCATATCCAGAATGTTGGGGGCCCTTATCCAGGAGAATAAGGCTATTGGGGCTATGTGCCATGACAAGTAGGCCATATCCAGGATAGGGAGGCATTTCCAGGACAAGAGAGCTATGTACCAGGGTGTGAGGACCATAACCAGGATGGGGGTCATATCTGGGATGAGGGGCTATATCTAGCATGTCAAGCTTTCCCCTCTCCAGTCTTAATGCAGCAGCTAGGGTCACCTATTTTGCTAACTTTTACTCAGATGTTTCCGCTCTGTGCCAGTCATTGCACTGGCTGCCCATACACTATAGGATCCAATTCAAATTGCTTGTTCAGCACCTCCCTACCTCTCTACCATCATCTCTATTTATCACGCCACCCGTCCCCTTCACTCTGGAAGCGACTTTAGACTAACATCTGCATTAATCCGAACCTCCCATTCCAAGACTTCTCCCAAGCTGCACCAATCCTCTGGAATCCTCTGCCTCAAGAAATTAGGACCATCCACAACTTGCACATATTTAGGCACTCCCTAAAAACACATCTTTTTAGGGCAGCCCATCATTCTCCCTAATCGTAGTCGTTTAGACATAGGGTATTCACTATTGCTCTGAAGATAAATTCTCTGTCAAATTCCACCAGACCCAAGAGCTCTACACATATTGGCTGGTGGCCACTCATGTAGCTTTTATCTACTCCCTATCCCCTTACATTGGCTGGAGCTTCATTCTAAATGATGTACTTTATGTCACCCCCACCTGATTGTTAGATTGTAAGCTTTTAGGCTGCCTTCACACTTGCGTTTGTGTCTGCATGCAGATGGCATGCAGACACAAACGCAGGCAAAAGCAGCCGATAATAATGTGAACGCAGTGGAGAATCTCTGCATGCGTTCACATTACTATCCTGCCCCGGCAGCCAATCAGCTGTCTCTGGGGCGGCCAGGAGGAGGAGATCAGCAGCAGAGATCTCCTCCTTCTGACACAGCTGATCTCCCGCCAGTGTCAGCTGTTTAAATCTCCTGCGCTGACACCGGATAGGGTGATATCAGTGCGGGAGATAAGGAACAGCTGATCGCTGCTTCAAATCTCCCGCCCCGACATCACGTATTCGGAGTCAGTGCGGGAGATTTAAACAGCTGTCGGATCAGCTGTATTTCCCCGCTGACACCGGCGGGAGATCAACTGTGGCTCTGCATGATCTCCCGGTGGCCGCCGGCCACCGGAAGAGATTCCAATGAGATCCGCAGCGTTCTCCTGCGCTGTCATGCAGAGGACACTGCGGATCCATTGAGATCCATGCATGGTTTGCGCGCTTGCAGATAAAACAAGCGCCCGCGACCGCACAAAAAATGCAACAAGCTGCGTTCGGAGGGCGTACAAATTGTGCGCAACCGAACGCAGCCAAACGCAGGCACATGCGTTCCCATGTTAAACATAGGAATGCAGTGCGCAAGCGTTTGGCTGCGTTCGGTACGCAGTGTTCACAAACGCAAGTGTGAAGGCACCCTTACAAGCAGGGTTATTTTTGCTTAATTGTTGTACTTTTTATAATTGTTTCTCATAACTCTTTGTATACAAACCTGTGAATTGTAAAGCGCGACGGAATATGTTAGCACTATATAAATAAAGATTATTATTACGGGGAGGCTTTGTACCAGGACAAGGGGGGCTATATACCAGAATGGGGGGGCTCTATCCCGGATGGATTTTTTTTTTCTCTTTTCCTTCTCCAAATTTGGGGTGTGTCATATAATCTTGTGTGTCTAATAAAGCGGAAAATACGATAGATCTTGGAATACCGTATATACTCAGTATAAGTCGACTTTTTCAGCCCTTTTTTTGGGCTGAAAAAGTCCCCCTCGGCTTATACTCGAGTCACTAACGTCACTAACTTTTGCCCTTCTGATCGCTCCTCATCCTAGCCGTCCCCCAAACCCCCCTCGCCCCCGCTGCTTTCCCTTCTGTCATTACCAGGTCTCCCGCACTACGGGACTGATCCCTTCGCTGGCTGGGGCTGGGATGTAGTGCCTGGATCCCTCCGCCGCTGGCTGGGGCTAGGATATGGTGCCTGGATCCCTCCGCCGCTGGTTGGGGCTGGGATGTGGTGCCTGGATCCCTCCGCCCTGCTCAGGCGATGTGTGGCTTGGATCCCTCCGCCGCATCGCTCCGTCCTGCTGTAGCGATGTGGTGGCCAGATCCCTCCGCTGCATCGCTCTGTCTCTGCACAGTGCACACACAAAAAAGTCCCCTGCGGCCAGACATTGACCTAATGCACACTGTAGCCGCAGGGGACTTTAATTACGGTACTGTACAGTGTCCCAGTCTAAGGTGAGGCGCCATTAGAGTATAGGATTGTAAGTTTGGCATAATAGAGCAGGGAAAAGAATAGTGAGGGAAAGATGAGCAGAGCAGGGGAAAGATGTGTTCTTAGGATAAGTACAGTAGTAATAGAGCAGGGGAAAGAAGACTAGTGAGGGAAAGATGAGTATAGCAGGGGAAAGATGGATTCTCAGGGAAAGTACAGTAGTAATAGAGCAGGGGAAAGAAGACTAGTGAGGGAAAGGAGAAGCAGTGCAGGGTATAGAATTAGCTGGGTGCTTAGGGAATCAATAGATCAATAAGGCACTTTCACATCAGCGTTTTTCGCTGATCGCAGCAGATGCGGCGGATATACCGCATCTGCCGCTTAACAGCCGAGTTGCGGTTTACCTGCGGCAAGCCCCATGCAATGTCTATGGGGCTTGTGGCAGGTGCAGCAAGTGAGATATAGTTGTGGTTTTGGCACTTGCGGCAACTGCTGCCGCGAAAAAAAAAAGCGGTAAGCAGCATTTTGTTCACAGCCGCAGCTGCCACAAGTGCCAAAACCACAACGTACGGTATATTGCACTTGCTGCACCTGCCACAAGCCCCATAGACAATGCATGGGGCTTGCCGCAAGTGTACCGCAAGTGCCGTTAGGCGGCAGATGTGGTACGGTAAATCTGCCGGATCTGCCGCAATCAGCAAAAAACGCTGATGTGAAAGGAGACTTATGGGGCCGTCACACACGTCAATATCGCGTGCAATATCGCTGCTGCACATGACGTTGCAGCGATATTGACGTGTGTGACAGGGCGTTTCAACCAGCGATAAGTCGCTGGTTGATGGTCGTCAGGTTTTAGAACCTGTTCTAAAGCCTGACAATGGTCACCCGGTGGACACGCAGCTGCTGCATTTCCCACCCTAGGCTTATACTCAAGTCAATAAGTTTTCCCAGTTTTGGGGGGCAAAATTAGGGTCCTCGGCTTATACTCGGGTCGGCTTATACTCGAGTATATACGGTAATAAGTTTCCACAATTGGATGTGTTTAAAAAAATGTCCTTGTGCTGTGATAATTTTATATATGTGTCCCCATTATGTTCTGTGTAATGACCGTGTCTGACTGTACAGGGACATGGTCCTGATCATACCACATCTCCTATGCTGAGACAATCTTATATATGTGTCCCTGCTATGTGCTGTGTAATGGCCTTGTCTGACCGTATAGGGACATGATTTGATCCTGGGCAGGGGAGGATGCAAAAGAGTTTACAGACATTACAGCACAAGATCTGAAAGAATTATTTCAAATAATTCCAAGAACTATTGATTAAAATCAACTTTAAAATTACCTTTGTGGGGAAACCTCTTTAAAGGTAGAAATGGTTATTATTGGTATGATTATTTTACATGATAGTGACCTGTATTTTTGGCAGTTGTACAGGATATGCCATAAATGTCTCACAGTCACAAGTCTTATTGTTGGGATGCACTTGCAACACCCACAAAACCAGCAATTACTGGTACTATGGCCCATGAGTACCAAAAGTCCACAATGTACAGGGCCTTGGATATCGTACCTCAGGTCTCATTGAAAAAAATGAGAGTTGAGCTGCTCTACCTGAGAATGGCCACTTCACAGCGTAAGAATCTGTAGTGTTTTTACTTAAGGCCCCGTTACACGCTACAGTACCGGTTTGGTGATGTTGAGGCGTTGTCTAAATGACATCATTGCGTGTGACATTTACCAACGATAAGGTCGTTCATCGTTGGTAAATGACCTGGACCATAAATTTATCGTTGGTCTCTCGCTGGGCGGCCAGCATCGGCGCATGTGACAGCGGAAGACTAACAATGAACGATCTCCCAGCGCCCCACAGCAAGCACAGGAAGCAGGTAACCAGGGTAAACATCGAGTAACTAAGCGAAGAGCTGCGCTTAGTTACCCGCTGTTTACCCTAGTTACCAGCATTCTCGCTGGTACTGATCGCTGGCGAGTCTGCCTGTGTGACAGCTCACAAGCGATCAGCTAACGATGTCCCAGCAATCCACATTGTTGGTGGGATCGCTGTGACATCGTAGCGTGTAACGAGGCCTTAAGTGTGAATCATTAACATTCCTGGATAATCCCTTTAATTATAGTTTTTCTATTCGTTGATTTTTGTTTGCTCAGCATTATTAGTCAACTTCCCATTGGAGATTTGCATTATAGCATAGCAGTATTATGTTCCAGACTTCTTTACTTAACCTCTTAACGACAGCCGTACTCTTAGACGTCGGCTGTCGTTACCCGGTGTTTGAAGTGAGCTCCGGCGTGGAGCTCACTTCAAACCTCCCACATCTCAGCTGATCTCACTAGCTGAGATGTGGGAGTAACAGCACCAATTGGTCCCGCCATCCGATCGGTGCTGTTAACCCCTTAGATCCCGCCCTCAATCTCTGAGAGCAGGATCTAAGGGAGCCGGAGCGGACAGCGCGCGCTTACCGGGCTCCAGGGAGATTTCGCGATAGTATCGCGGGATCTCCCGTGCTGATGTCACAGGCCAGGGTCCTGGCTTGACCCTGGAACCTGTCATGGAGCATTTCCGGGTTGTGGTTGGCAGGCGCTGCCAACCACAACAGGTCCGCGATTCTGACACATACAACTCCTCTGTATGTGTCAGAAGCGATCGGACTGTGCAGCTGCATGCCTCTCACAGGGGCTGTGTAAAAGTAAGAATCAATAAGCAAATATAGTTTTTACAAAGTTGAAAAAAAAACAAAAAACATAAAAGTTCAAATCACCCCCTTTTTCTCCCATCTGCAATAAAAGTATTTAAAAAAAAAAACACATATTTGGAATCGCCGCGTTCAGAATCGCCCGATCTATCAATTTAAATAATCAAATAATGAGATCCATAAACTGCGTAGCGCAAAAAATGGTTCAAACGCCAAAATTACGTTTTTTTGGTCACTGCAACAATGCTAAAAAATGCAATAACGGGCGATCAAAACAGAGCATCCACCCAAGTATGGTAACATTAAAAACGTCAGCTCGAGACGCAAAAAATAAGCCATCACCCAGCCCCAGATCCCGAAAAATAAGGACGCTACGGGTCGCAGAACATGGCGCAAAAAGTGCAATGTTTTTTTTTTTTTTCATGCTTTTGAATTTTTTTCCACCACCTAGATACCAATAAAGGTATACATGTTTGGTATCTACAAACTCGTACTGACCCGAGGCATCACACGGTCACGTCGGTTTTACCATATAGTGAACATGGCGACTACAAAACCCAAAAAACAAACGTCTTATTAGCACTTTTTTTGCAATTTCCCTGTACACTACATGGTAAAACAAATTATTGCATCTGAAAGTACAACTCGTCCCGCAAAAAACAAGCCGTCATATGTCTGTGTCGACAGAAAAATAAAACGTTATGGCTCTTGGAAGCCGAGGAGCGAAAAAACGAAAATGAAAAATTACAAATTTCTTCGTCACTAAGGGCCCTTTCACATCAGCGTTTTTTGAAATTTGCGGCAGATGCGGTGAAAAAAACGCATCTGCCGCAATTACCGCATACCGGCTGCACTTGCGGCGTGGTTGCGGTAAACGCCATGCAAAGTATAGGCGTACTTGTGGCAAGTGCGGTTTTGCACTTGCGCAGGTGCGGCCGCGAAAAAAACGTTGACCGCGTTTTTTCGCTGCCGCACCTGCCGCAAGTGCAAAACCGCACTTGCCGCACCTGCCGCAAGTCCCCCTATACTTTGCATGGCGTTTACCGCAACCGCGCCGCAAGTGCAGCCGGTATGCGGTAATTGCGGCAGATGCGTTTTTTTCACCGCATCTGCCGCAAATTTAAAAAAACACTGATGTGAAAGGGCCCTAAGGGGTTAATGCTAGCACACAATGTTTTTACCTTGTTATTTTTCTTTTTATTTGATTTTACATATCTTAGTGTACAGTATCCCAGGGGCCAAACAGCCTTTTCAGAGGCTAACATGGCTGACGAATAAAAATAATAATTATTAATTTATATAGCGCTATTAGTTCACTAGCATAGCACTTTACATATATTTGCAACATTGTCCCCATTGGGGCTCAAAATCTAAACCTATCAGTATGTCTTTGGATTAATAAATTGTAATTTTGTTTCTGTTCTAGTCCATCTTGCTTATGTTTAGATATTGCCTACAGGGGAAATGAAAGACCAAACTCATCATCATCATAAAAGCTTGTGGGTTAAGGGATATTTGACTAAGTGTTGGTATCACAAAGCCCGATCATTATATTCTGTTTTTGGTTTGTCTTCCTATTGAGCATGCTTATTGTTACAAACTCTATACACAGCAATATATATATGTATAGATATATTAATATATATAGATATAATTAGATATAGATAGATATTGATGTATACAGTGATACCTGAGTTTTTGTCTACTTCGGATATCGTCAGTTTTGTTTTTTGTCGATTCTTTCAATGAAAATCGTGTCTCGGTTTTTGTCAATGTCCTCGGTTTTCGTTTGTTTTTTCCGTACATCGCTGCTAATTTTGCCTTAAAAAATGTGATTCCCCTTCCAAAAAATAAAATGTCCACCTCTCTGTCCCCTAATCGGAGTCTTCCATACACCAAAATGAGCTTTTATGCAAAGAAAATATTATATTAAATGTCTTTTTTTCCTGTAAATTAGTGTTTCATATTCCTTTTATAGTCATATCTTAGTGATTCTAGTATTAACTGCTATCTTTATTCACTATAAAATGTAGTTTTTGCAGATCTTTTTCAGTGTCTCGACCAATTATTAATTTTACATTGTTTCCTATGGAAATAGTTGCTTCGGTTATCGTCCGTTTCGGTTTTCGACGATAGTTATTGGTCGAATTATCGACGAAAACCGAGGTATCACTGTATATATGTATATTTATATATAATATGCACGTGTGTATGTATATACATAGATAGGATATAATCACTGGAACATCTGCCTAGTCGCTCTTCTTACTACTGACTGTATAAATAAATTCTTTTCACTTGAAGTGAAGTAGTCCGTGTTCAGTGATTACATCGCTATCGTGATACTGGATCATAAGGTCCGTACACTTGCACCGTGAAAAATCCACTTGAGTGCTAATCATTCATCTTTGTGTATATACCTACACATACAGACGTATGGTATATATATAAATATATGTCTATATATGTGTATAAATATATTAGCTATATTATTAGTGGTGATAACATCGCTGTCGTAGGCATCTGATTATTCAGTACTTATTGATTTGCTTTTAGTATTTGAGACCTCTGTAATTGTCAGTGCAGGTTTTTTGATTGTATGTTTTAAAAAGAACCTTTCCTGAATGTTCTACCGCTTATGTGACTAAAATGTGAATCTTGTTGTGTTGAGTCAGTAATTATTATGCAGCACAAGTCGATTTTGTGCATCAAAGCTCTTAATAATACATGTGTAATTACTGGGCCAGTTGGAGATGGAGATTTCATTCCCAGTCCATGCATGCTATATGTATATAGAAAAGTTTTTTTGTTAAATAACCGTAGTAATTATTTAAAGTGAAATCCAAAATTTTAACATTTTGTGTTTGGTTATGTTTTTTCTATACAGTTAATATCATCATTGATTGTAAAGAAGTACTGTGCCCTGACACCCTCCCCCTCCAGGTTTAAGGGCCCGTTACACACAACGATATCGCTAACAATATCGTTGCAACTTCACTGTTTTTGTGACGTTGCAGCGATGTCGAAATGACATCGTTGTGTGTGACACGTATCAACGATCAATGATAAGTCGTTAATCGTAGATTTATGGCCAGGACCATAAATCTGTCGTTGGTCGTCTGCTGGTCAGCACGCATCGGGGCGTGTGACAGGGTCCAAACGACCAGCCATAAGCGGAGCAGGCTGGTAACCATGGTAAACAGCAGGTATCTAGATAGCGTGCAGCGCCTATTTACTAGGAACTGTCCCTAGTTACCCTCTGTGTACCTTGGATACCAGCCTGTAAGTGGAGAAGGTTGGTAACCAGGGTATTCATCGGGTACCTACAGTAGGTGCTGTGCCCTGCCTAGATACCCGCTGTTTACCATGGTTACGAGCCTGCTCCCGCTTACCGCAGCCTGGCAGCGGAAGCTAGACATCATGGAAAGAATATTTTATTATTTTCCACGAGGTCGCCGGTCGCTGGTGAGTCTGCCTGTGTGACAGCTCACCAGTGATCAGTTCACGAATGTGGCTGCGATCCACATCGTTGGTCGGATCGCTGCCACATCGCTGCGTGTAGCAGGGCATTTATTATCATTTCCAACCTTTCTTTATGAGCAAATTTTTATAATCCAGTTTAGATTCAATTAACTATGTCGTTTTATTGAAAAACGAGCCAACGTATGGAGAAAGCCTTTCCTGGGCGGCTGTTTGATTGACCCTCAGCTTGATTTACACGCTTCTTTCCGTTTACACGTAAGTAGAAACCTGTAAGTCAAGCCGAGCAGGTCAAGCAGAAGCCATTTTGAGCAGCCCAGTGTCCTCCTCTCCCTTGTGCTGCTAGTTTCTCAAGACATGGGTTCTCAAACTCAAGGGGAAACAACCAGAGCTGTGAGTGTTCTGTTTTCATTCTTTATATGGCTGCTTTTAGACTTCTCAAAAGATCAGAATGGTTTCATTTTATTTTTTTCTCTTGACAAAGTATAGTGCACCGTGTCCCAACCCTTTAGAAACCTGATCTCTTTTTCATAAATGATACTTGTGTGCTTTGACATTAGAGTTGGTATTAGTAAAAACACAGTTTGTATGCTGATAAAATGTTTAACCTTTCTGAAGTGCGAAAATATTTTCTCAGTTGGTACAGAAATGTCTGTAATGTGTTTTTTTACATCTAATATTGGCTATTGAACTAGTTAATTATTTTTTTTATAATGTGTTGGATGTGTTCTGATGTTATGACCCTACTGTAGTGGGGAAGATTAACCTTCATATTTCTCCAATCAGCTGTAATGGGCTGAAACCTTCCTGTCCACGAATTTGATTTCAGGTGATGAATACCAAAAACACAGGGAATTTGGAGTTCATGTCCCAAAAAGGGCGTCGGAGGAGAAGATCGGGAGAACCCCATCATTCCCCATGTTCCATCACTCTACAGTCCAGAGCCATGTCCATCACTAACCTGGCATCATGGCGACAGGTGTTCTTTTTTGTTTTTACATTGAGTTCATCAACCACCCAATTCCCGCTACCTGTATTCCTGAATTTCCCACTTTCTCTTAGCCGCTGTATTCTCTCCTTTTGCTTGTTTCAGTTGAGTACCACAGGTGTTAATTGAATATACTTATAATGGCCCTGTACCCTTGAAGCTATGTGCACATGAATGCACGAGAGAGAGAATAATGGCTGTCATCACATGTTGGGTCCTTCAAATTAATTTACATCTCATTGTATGACCTTACATTTAATATTGTATTTCATTTTATTTAAACGGCAACTCACTGCAATATTTAGCAAAGGTTTATGAGGCTAACATAATTGCTTAAAAATGACAGTATGTTTCAAAAAAAGAACATTTAATAATTGCCTCTTCACAATAATCCAAACTACTAAGTGCCTTATTGTCAAAGTTTCATTGTTCCCTGCTGTATGTCGCTGATAGAAAGTGGTGCAGAATTGAAGCACCTGCTACAGATGGCCATTCCTTTGTCTCATATTAGTCCATAGTCTTCGACTCTTTCAACATTATGTAGAATGCCTTGTGTGTTCTGTATTGATCTATCTTTGTCATCAGGCATTCAGTTTCTATGATGTGTTAGCAGTCAATATCATCTGTTATTTTTTAATGTCCCTCTTAGCAATTGTTTTCTGACAATTTAGTGATATCTACAACCTCAATATCACTTAGCTGTAGACAGAGTGGTTTGCTATAGCTACCAATTTTATCTTATGTTAATGTTAATCTGTTTGCCGTTACAGCATTTTTCTTACCAAGATTAATACACTTTCCTTGGTGAAATGAATCATTAAGATAACTTGTTAGAAACCATTACGTCATATACGTCATAGTTGGATGAGATGTAGAAGTCCTCTGGGCTAACATCCCATCACTGTGGTGATACAGATGCCCCGTGAATTGCAATAACTCATTACAATACAGTCAATTTCAGTTGCACAGGGAAACCGCCCAAGAGAGGACCTTTGTATTGTTTGTGGCTTTGGGAACAGAGTGTTCTTAAGGAGAGAGATTTAAGTCTCTTAGGGAACATGGACTCCCACTAAGCGTAGCTTTCATGTGTAGGTACTTTAATGGCAGCAATAAAAAAAGAAAGAAAAAGTTTAATTTCTAAGTGTTTTCAGATATCCAGAGAAAAATGGCAAATTGTAGTATGAGTCACTTTTTGATAATATGTTAGTTCAAGGGTGGACAATTCGGTTTTACAAGGGGCCTCATGGGAGACTGGGACTGTTTTGATACTTCCACAGTTGCTTTACAATTATCCCCACACAATACTCCCCCATTGCAGAATTATGTTTCCTCACTGCCCACTTACACAGTAATTTGTCCCCACACCGGTGCCTAGGCCCATATTCTGGGGTCCACTGGGTAAATAGGGGGAAAAAAAATTATAAAAAGAAAAGAATAAAGTCTCGTGACGCCACCTGCAGTTTCTGGTGATCTCACCAGTGCCCTATCTGTCCGCCAGGGATGGTGTATAGCAGCCAGTTGATAACGCTCCCTGCAGGTGGAGTGGGGTCCCCAGGGCAGCACTGCTGCTGAGCTGGTCGATATGGCAGCAGCTACTTCTTAACTTAAGCAGAATAAAACACTAAAGGCTTGCTGACTCTGTACGGGTACTTTACTGGTAACAGTTCACGGTAACACTTCAGTTTACAGTCACACAGTCTATGTGGGTAGCTGGCCAGGTAGTCTTGAAGGGTACAAAGTCTCTCTGAGGCTCCCCAAGTGTTCCTTCTGCTATGTTCACTGTCCTCTGTGTCTTTCTTGCACCTCTTTCTATCTGTGCGCTGCCCCTGTACAAACCCACTTCCTACCAGGTCCGTCGGGTGTGATGAGGTTACCCTTCCCTTCTCTTAAGGGGTTCAACCCGGTTTGAGGGTACCTGATGGAGCTGAGCGTTATAGGTCGAGGTCGGGGGCTGCTTGGCAGACCTGCGATCCACCGGTATTGGCAGCTCAGGGTTGGACTCGCCTGCACCATGACTTGGAGCCGGTACCCCATTGTGTACCGGGATTCCCCCAGACAGTTTACTCTGACCGGCTGGCACTGGGTCTCCCCTTTCTGTCCAGGTCGCCACTCCTTTTTGGGCGGCCTCCCTGTGGTGTCCCTTTAGGACTTGCTCCTTGCTTCTCTCCTCAGACTAGATGTGTTTCCTGCTCCTTCTACCCTAACACCGGGACCGGTTACCCTGGTAACGGGTTAGTCGATTGGTCCCCTAATCTAGGTGTTAGGGATGCTGGGATGAGAGCCTCAGTTCGACATTATCCCCTCCAAAGACTGGGATACCACACACTCTGTTTTGGATGCAGTACCCCTACTGTGGCGCATTGACCAGTGGGGCGCCACATTATTAAAAATTTGCATTAATTGGGGGCCTCATGGGAGGTGTATCGGGGCCCATGAGCTTCAAGTTATGCCACTGATCCATGTGTCCAGATGTACACACTTCGTCCTTGATGTACATACTTTTTCCAAGTTCAAGAAAAGATTGACATTCATTTTGAATTCTGATATAATGGATGGTTGGGCAGTTTTCTTGTGATACACTACCGTATTTGTTTTCTAGTTTGATAAGATAACTGCAGAATAGCCAGTCTGTGACTTTTTGATATCGTTCACTGGGACATAGCTTGGAATAAAATTGTACACATTTCTACTCAACACATAACATCTCTTTTGCTTAGCAAGCTCTTATTTTGGTCTGGTGCGATACCAAATGTGCGTCACGCTGCATTTATGATGCTGAGGTCAGATGAGTTTAAAGTGTAGTAATGATACTACTAAAACAGTATTTCTCAGTTGCTTCATCTGGGGACAGAAAACCTTGAGTTAGCCTGTTGCCGCCTGGTGTTTTACACTAATATTATATAGAGCTAAAATTGATTCTTCTCAGCAAACTATACCTTGCATGCTAATATTAGGCCTCTTCAATTTATTCTAGTGTCAAAATTCCAAAGAAAAAACCCAGGAGTCAGGCTAAATAAAGATTTATTAATGCAATTTTATTCAAATATCAAAAACTGGTTAAAAATGACAATACAAAACGAAACACATGGCAGGTATACCCAAATGATGGCATCCTATACTAGGGCTCCTTAATCAGAGATTAACATACATAGCCCAAGCTGGCCCAACAGTGTGGTTTCACCAAATAACAATCACCAAATCACCTAGAGAGGTGGCGGTCACAAGGAAGGTAATACTAACTACCTATTGATGAGGCACTTTCTTTTGTTTGTGATGCACTGGCATCTATCAGTTTTGGACTAAGATTGGTAATTATTGTTATTTGGCGAAACCACACTGTTGGGCCATCTTGGGCTATGTATGCTAATTTCTGATTAAGGAGCCCTTGTATAGGATGTCATCATTTGGGTATACCTGCCATGTGTTCCGTTTTGTATTGGCATACAGCAGGGCGAGGAGGAGTTGGATTCCTTATCACGCCCGTCGGGGCATGATAATTGGGGGGTCAGGCGGGCTTCGGAACGCACAGGGAATGCCCTGTGCGACTTATTGAGTGAGGGGAAGTCGCAAAATCTGTAAGTATAAAAGGCAAGATTTGAACTTTTATAGGGAGCATTTTCAACACAAAAGGAACGTTGGAAATGATTTGTGAGGGTGCAGGGACTGGTATTGAGAGGCTTGGGAGTGATTATGAGGGGTCAGGTTCTCTTTAAGGAACCATTAAGACACCCACACAAGATCAAAGAAGGGGAGAAAAATAACCAATTCTCTTCTCCTAGAAAACTTAAGATTATCCTATATTAGTTGCATTCATTATTTTTTAGTAATTTTAATCATATGATCTCAACTACAATAAGTCAAATTAAAAAGTAAAGATCATTTTTTTTAATTTTTATTAAGTTTTTATTAAAGTTTTTTATAAAAGATTTTAAAACTATTTCTTGTTTAATTAACACAAACCACTCTTAAACCGTGTGGATATTATGTAAAGTATTTTTCTAGTTTGAATAAACATCCCAAAGGAGGGTTAACTAAACAGTGGTTTATTGGCAGCCATAATACAAAGTTTAGCTCGTAACTCACTATCTTTAATTAATATCTCAGGTTTGGAAACATCCTAGTTGGGACATCTTCTGGAAGGTTTTTTAAATGTTTTCTTCCAGATTTCACTTATGAAGTATATTTGAAAGTTTATTATAATCACTTGCTCTACATTATTATTGAATCAAAATTTAAACGGCAGGTACACTTTTAAAGGGAACCAACCACCTCAGATGACGTGTATAAGCTGTTAATACATGTCCCTGGACCCTATGTACACCATTGCAGCTATGTTTTTGCTAAGAATATTGATAACAGCAAACTGAAATAAACAGTTTATAAACTTACATGATTTAGTACTTGAGGGCGTCTCCCTCGGGCTTTAGTACGAGAGGGCTGTGTCTCCAGCAGCCTGAGTGGCTTTCCTCCCCCTCCCTCTCTGTTTGCAGGACGTCACATTAGGGCGTGATATTATCTTGGTGTGGGCGGGCACCCAAGGCAGCTTCCGTCCGTGCACGTCTTCTCAGTGACGTCCTGCAAACAGAGAGGGAGGGGGAGGAAAGCCACTCAGGCTGCTGGAGACACAGCCCTCTCGTACTAAAGCCCGAGGGAGACGCCCTCAAGTACTAAATCATGTAAGTTTATAAACTGTTTATTTCGGTTTGCTGTTATCAATATTCTTAGCAAAAACATAGCTGCAATGGTGTACATAGGGTCCAGGGACATGTATTAACAGCTTATACACGTCATCTGAGGTGGTTGGTTCCCTTTAATGTTTTAGATCACCAGCCAAATTTAAATAATAGAAAAAGATAACACAAGTAAACAGGCAGTTTTTAAATAAAGGTCTTTATTATGAAGGGAAAAAGAAATCCAAACCTACAGAGCCCTGTCTGAAAAAGTGATTGTCCTTCCCCCAACCTACCTTAAAACTTACATTAACTGTATTTTATCACATGTTTAGGAAGCTGAGTTCAATTTCTCTAGCCACACCCAGGCCTGATTACTGCCACAACTATTGTCAATCAAGAAATCACTTAAATCGGACTTGCCTGTAAAAGTAAAGTAGACCAAAAGATCCTCAAAAGCTAGACATCATGCTGCGATCCAAAAAAATTCAGGAACAAATAAGAAACAAAGTAATTAAGATATATCAGTCTGGAAAAGGTTTATAAAGTCGTTAATAAAGCTTTGGAACTCCAGTGAAATACAATCAGAGGTTATCCACAAATGGCGAAAACATGGAACAGTGGTGAACCTTCCGAGAAGTGTCCGGCCGACCAAAATTACTTTAAGAGTGCAGCAACAACTCATCCAAGAGGTCACAAAAGACCACACAACAACATCCAAAGATCTGCAGACCTCACTTAACCTCAGTTAAGGTCAGTGTTCATGACACTACCATAAGAAAGAGACTGAGCAAAAATGGCCTACTTGGCTGAGTTGCAAGACGATTACCACTGCTGAGGAAAAAGAGCAGGCTAGTTTCAGTTTTGCCAGAAAACATCCTAATGATTCTTAAGACTTCTGGGAGAATACTGGACTGACGAAATAGTTGAACTTTTTTGAAGGTGTATGTTCCATCAAATGTGGCATAGACATAACACAGCAATTCAGAAAATTCATCATACCATCAGTGAATATATAACCTTAGAACTGTAGGTCTAGAGGGGACAATAAAGCAACAGGCGCAGACCTAAGTGTAGAGATATTAGACTTGTATGTAATAAAATAGGCAAGTGCACTCACCTATGGTATATCTTTGTAAAAATCACATCGATCACTGATACCGATCAAGTACCTGATGAAGGCCTTTTTATTTTTAACAACTAGCTATAGTACCCGGCTGTGCCCGGGTTAATAAATAACTGCTGTTAGCTATAACAAAATAGAATTTGAATATGTCATATTAATGACCTGTATGAAAATAGAAGCTGAGCTGTGATTGATTGCTATAGGCAGCTAATAAATCTCCAGCCAACAGTAATCCCTCCCCCGGCCGGGCAGTATATGTTACCTCACACATACACATAATAGACAGCTCATGTGACTGACATCTGCCTTAATTCCCTATATGGCACATGTGTTGCACATTGGCTGTTTTTAATCAGATGTTTATGTTTGGAAAATAAAGATAGCACACGTATGAGGCGAGTTGTGTGAGGTGATTTGTGCACATCTGTGTCTGTCTGTGTGGTGTGTGTGTCCCTGGGGTGTGTATGTGTGTGTCCCTGTGGAGGGGGTCTGTGTGGTGTATGTCTCTGTTGTGTGTCTCTTTGTGGTGTGTGTGTGTATCCCTGTGGGGTGAGTGCATGTGTCCCTATAGGGTGTGTATGTGTCCCTGTGGGGGGGTCTGTGTGGTTGTGTGTCTCTTTGTGGTGTGTGTCCCTGTGGGGTGAGTGCATGTGTCCCTATAGGGTGTGTATGTGTGTGTGTCCCTGTGGGGGGGGGGTGTCTGTGTGGGGTGTGTGTGTCTCTGTGTTGTGTGTGTCTCTTTGTGGTGTGTGTGTCCCTGAGGGGTGAGTGCATGTGTCCCTATAGGGTGTGTATGTGTGTGTGCCCCTGTGGGGGGGTCTGTGTGGTGTGTGTGTGTCTCTTTGTGGTGTGTGTGTGTCCCTGTGGGGTGAGTGCATGTGTCCCTATAGGGTGGCTATGTGTGTGTGTCCCTGTGGGGGGGTCTGTGTGGTGTGTGTGTCTGTGTCATGTGTATCTCATTGTGGTGTGTGTGTGTGTCCCCTTGGGGGTGTGTGTCTCTGTGTTGTGTGTCTCTTTGTGGTGTGTGTGTGTGTGTTCGGGTGCATGGTGAGTATCCTATATTGAGGCTGCACCTTAGCGACTATACACTTGCTGTTACTCTTTGTGTGCGTGTGTTGTGTATACATGTCCCCGTGCGTGGTGAATATCTCATGTTGGTGCCCCACCTTAGTGACTATATGCTGGTATGTGCTGTTAGTCTTTGGCGCTATCATTAAGCCCCTCTCATTCACAACTGTCAACTGGTAACTGTCACTTTTTCCCCATTATGTAGATAGGGGCAAAATTGTTTGGTGAATTGGAATGCACGGGGTTAAAATGTCGCCTCACAACATAGCCTGTGACGCTCCCGGGGTCCAGACGTGTGACTGTGCAAAATTTTGTCTCTATAGCTGACATCTGTCGATTTTCCTCCAACTCTTTTCCATTCACTTTTTCCCCATTATGTAGATAGGGGCAACATTTTTTGGTGAACTGGAAAGTGCAGGGTTAAAATTTCACCTCACAACATAGCCTATGACGCTCCCGGGGTCAAGACGTGCGACTGTGCAAATTTTTGTAGCTGTAGCTGGCAGCTGTCGATTTTCCTCCCACACATTTCCTTTCCCTTTTTCCCCATTATGTAGTTAGGGCCAAAATTGTTTGGTGAACTGGAACGCGCGGGGTTAAAATTTCGCCTCACAACATAGCCTGTGACGCTCCCGGGGTCCAGACGTGTGACTGTGCAAAATTTTGTCTCTATAGCTGACATCTGTCGATTTTCCTCCAACTCTTTTCCATTCACTTTTTCCCCATTATGTAGATAGGGCAACATTTTTTGGTGAACTGGAACGCGCAGGGTTAAAATTTCGCCTCACAACATAGCCTATGACGCTCCCGGGGTCAAGACGTGCGACTGTGCAAATTTTTGTAGCTGTAGCTGGCAGCTGTCGATTTTCCTCCCACACATTTCCTTTCCCTTTTTCCCCATTATGTAGTTAGGGCCAAAATTGTTTGGTGAACTGGAACGCGCGGGGTTAAAATTTCGCCTCACAACATAGCCTATGACGCTCTCAGGTCCAGACGTGTGACTGTGCAAAATTTTGTCTCTATAGCTGACAGCTGTCGATTTTCCTCCCAATTTCCTTCCTTTTCCCCATTATGTATAGGGCCAAAATTGTTTGGTGAACTGGAACGCGCTTTTGTTCGCCCGGTATTATGTAAGATAGGAAAAAATTTGTTTGGTGAAATGGAACGCGCTGGGTTAAAATTTCGCCTCACAACATAGCCTATGACGCTCCCGGGGTCGAGACGTGTGACTGTGCAAAATTTTGTGGCTATAGTTGCGACGGTGTAGATGCCAATCCCGGATATACACATATACACAAAACACATACACACATTCAGCTTTATATATTAGATTGTGGCCGAAACGCGTAGTTTTATGAATATTTGTGAACTATTGATTTGATTTTTATGAATAAACCTGAAAAGGAAAAGAAACTGAAGCCTATACTATGGTTCCTAATGCGGGAAGCGCTCACTTTCCCGGATAATTACTTCTGAATCATACCATCAGTAAAAGATGGTGGTGGAAGTGTGATGGTCTGGGGCTGTTTTACCGCTTAAGGGCCTGGAAGACTTGCTGGGGTAAATGGAACCATGAATTTTGATGTCTACCAAAAAATCCTAAAGGAGAGTGTCTAGCCATCTGTTTGTGACCTCACTTGGGTTATGCAGCAGGACAATGATCCAAAACACACCAACAAGTCCACCTTTGAATGGCTTATGAAAAATAAAATTAAGACTTTTGAGTGGCCTAGTCAAAGTCCTGACTTTAGTCCTATTGAGATGCTGTAACAGGACCTTAAAGTGATCCTAAACCCAGAAACTGACCCCCCCCCCCCCACCCCCGCATCTTTAGACCTGTCCCTGCACCCCCTCTTATCATTTCTAGCCATCCCTTTTGCAGAAAAAAATCACTTTTGTAAAGTAAGAGAAAAAGTTATATTACTTTGTCCTGTGTGTGTTCTCTGTTTCTGTGCAAGCCGCAAATAGGCGTGCCTGTCTGCTGCTGCCTTGTAATTATGCACACCCCTCTCTGCTTCTAAGAGCCTGGCCGGCGTCATGAAAGGGGACGGGGCTCCGAAATGCCGCGATTTAGCCCCGCCCCTTTCATGATGCGGCCAAGCTCTTAAAAGCAGAGAGGGGCGTGCATAATTACAAGGCAGCAGCACACAGGCCTCGCCCATTGCGGCTTGCACAGAAACAGAGAACTCACACAGGACACAAGTAATATAACTTTTTCTCTTACTTTACAAAAGCGATTTTTTTCTGCAAAAGGGATGGCTAGAAATAATAAGAGGGGGTGCAGGGACAGGTCTAAAGATACGGGGGGGTCAGTTTCTGGGTTTAGGATCACTTTAAAAAGATGGTTCATTTTCGGAATCCCTCCAATGTGGCTGAATTACAACGATTCTGCAAAAATGAGTGGCCAAAATTCCTCCAGAGCGTTGTAAAAGACTCATTGCCAGTTATCACGAAATGCTATATTGCAGTTGTTGCTGCTAAGGGTGGCTCAACTAATTATTAGGTTTGGGGAGCAATCACTTTTTTAACTTGGGGCCCTTTTTTTGACCAAAAAAATAATAAAGCCATCGCGTTGAGACGGCCTTATGCTTTTTTGATCAAAAATAGTGTTTACTAAGTGTTATTTATATGCACTTGTTTTTTACTTACCGTATATACTCGTGTATAAGCCGACCCGTGTATAAGCCGACCCCCCTACTTTTGCCCCCAAAACCTGGGAAAGCCTATTGACTCGTGTATAAGCCGAGGGTGGACCCCAGCACAGGTATACACCCCCAGCAGTGTGGTATACAGCCCCCAGCAGTGTGGTATACAGCAGCCTCCCCAGTGGTAGTATACAGCAGCAGCCCCAGTGGAAATACAGCAGCAGCCCCAGTGGTATATACAGCAGCAGCCCCAGTAGTAGTATACAGCAGCCCCAGAGTATATACAGCAGCCCAGTGGTATATACACAGCAGCCCCAGTGGTAGTATACATTAGCCAGAGTAAACAGCAGCCCCAGTGGTAGTATACACACCAAGTTAATACGCAGCCCCAGAGGTATATACAGCAGCCCCAGTGGTATATACAGCAGCCCCAGGGTAGTATACATTAGCCCCAGAGGTATATACAGCAGCCCCAGTGGTATATACAGCAGCCCCAGAGGTAGTATACAGCACCCAGTATCCAGCAGTGTATATACAGCGGGCCCCAGTGGTAAGAATAACAGCAGCCTCAGTGGTATATACAGCAGCCCCAGTGGTAGTATACAGCAGCCCCAGTGGTAGTATACAGCAGCCCCAGTGGTAGTATACAGCAGCAGCCCCATTGGTAGTATACAGCAGCAGCCCCAGTGGTATATACAGGCCCCCCCCCCTTACTGGCCGCAATCCTGTAAAAGAATACATTAGTATACTTATCAATGCCGTTGTCCCGCTGCCGCTGTCCCGCCGCCGCCATCGCGCTCCTCCGGCTTCATCCAGCGTCTTCCGGCTTCCTCCTCTGGCGCGCAGACAATGACGTCATTGCCTGCGCCCATCGGAGGAGGAAGCGGAAGAAGCCGGAGGAGCGCGATGGCGGCGGCAGGACAGCGGCAGCGGGACAGCGGCAGGGATAAGTATACTAATGTATTCTTTTACAGGATTGCGGCCAGTAAGGGGGGGGGCCTGTATACTGATGGGGGGGTGACTGTAAACTATATACAATGTATACAGTATACAGTGACTCGCGTATAAGCCGAGGGGGGGACTTTTCAGCCCAACTTTTGGGCTGAAAAACTCGGCTTATACGCGAGTATATACGGTATTTATTTACAGCAGGGTATTTTTTCATGTAATTTTTTTTTTAGGTTTTGTGTTACCCAGGAGAAGACATCTAAAAAGGGAAAAGATAGTTAAAGGACAATTACAAGATGTTTATTTAAAAAAAAAAAAAAAAAAAGCTCAAACATTAACAGGCAGGTAGCTGTTACCTACTTGCCTGTTATTGCCGGGACCAGCCCCCGCTATTCATCCCCGGCACAGAGCGGTTACAGACCGCTCATGCCAGGGACAGCATGGCAGGTTAAACACAGAGCAGAGTGGCTTTTTTGCTCTTGTGTACGGAAGTTGGAGCATAGCTGATGTCACGCTGATTTACAGTGGGCTCCCCTGCTACCTGGTTGGGGGAGCCGCTGTCAATCTGCGTGACGTCGGATATGCGTCTGTCTACCGAGGAGAGGGAATCCTCCCCAGGTAGTCGTGATGTCTCGGAAGCTCCAAATTCGCCAACAGGTGCAGTCTGTGACTACTCCTGTCGGCGGTGAATGGTGCCGAGCACCTGCCTGTTAGTGCTTAGGCACAATTTTTTTTTTAATTATCCCAGATATCCTCCTTAGGCGGCCGTCACACGGTTCAATATTGATAACGATATCGTTTAAGCGATCTGCTTTTTGATCGCTTAAGCGATATCGTTTGTGCATCGCTGCGTGCGATCAAGCGATTTTACAATGTCAAATCGCTTGATCGTTATATCACAGATATGGGAGCCGGAGCTCCTATCAAGCATAATCGCTTGTTCAATCTGCTTCATCGTGGTGTGTGACACCACGATGAACGATCTCCCAGCGGCAGAGCCTATGCTGGGAGATGGTATCTATGGTAAACGTCGGGTTACTAAGCGCCGCGCGGCGCCTAGTAACCCGATGTGTACCATAGTTACCAGCGATCTCGCTGCTCTACATCGCTGGTGAGTCTGTCTGTGTGACAGCTCACCAGCGATGTGAGCGATATCGTTAGCGATCGCGCGTGCACGTGATCGCTAACAATATCGCTCACGATATTGATGAGTGTGACGGCCGCCTTAGGTTTAACCTTACATTTATGGCGGGTCTGAAAAAGACATTACCTCCAACTGGCACTTGCTTTTTACTTATTTATTTACAACAGGGTATTTATTCATATAATTTTTATTTTACGTTTTGATCATTTAATGGCCAGTATAAACATGCTCTTATGCTTTTCATGTATATCAACTTATTCTCCGGCCAAGTTTTTTTGTTTTCTTCCGGGTAACAGGGTGGAATCATGTACTCTATTTTACCAACGTAGCGACAGAGAGTACAATGTATCATTTAGCCTGTATCCTTTCATGTATGTTTGGCCAGACCAGGGTACCCTGACATTGTCATGTTGAGGTATGGGGCGGTGGTTCATACACCAACAGACTCCTGCCTGCTCAGCCCATTTAGTGTGCGTGTGCATAGAGCAGTTAACAGTTGCTTCAGGATAGGTGAGTGGACTACATCCCACCCCTCCCCCTTATCCCCTCTTGCCTTTCACTCCTCTCAGTTCCACCACCCTGGCACCACACAGCAGGAGACACAGTCCTTGTCTCAGGCTGCTTTGTGATAGGGGTTGGCACAGACACTGGATGCCCCTAGGTGTCTTGTTGTCGCCTCCACTGCCCTCCATGTCACAGTGTTATGATTTGCAGTGCTCCAGGGTGGGGAAGGGGAGGAGCTGTTCATGCAGCATCCAAGGCTTTTTCTGCCGCGGTTGTTTGCTAGCCTTCACTCCCCTCTACGTTGGAGGGCTAAGGTTCTGCAGAGGTGCGGTTTTCAGTCATCTGGTCGCAGCTGAAAAATATCTGTGGCGATGCCAGGGCATTTGGATAAGCTTCTTGTTGGAACGGCAACTTTTCCCTTCCCCTTCCATTCCCGGCCCTTTCTCTTCCAGTGGCGGCTCCATATTTGCAGTGCGTGCACTGGCTAGACACTGAAACTTGGAATTACTTAGCCTTGCACATGCTATCTTACTATTGATTCAACTTACAGGTTTCCTCGACCTCACAAGGATGCGCTTTCAGTGGACTGGGTTTCAAGATGATTTCCCATGCCTTGGAGAATTGTGACACGTTTGGGCCCAAATTCTCTTTGCCTTCTGACACTCTGGATATTAAATGTAGTTAATTTTGTTTTGGCGCAGTAATTGTTAATATCAGTTCTGCTCCTATCAAGCTCCTTCGTTCTGTTCTGTTCAGGTGTGACCACTCCCATCTCCTTCAAACAGTCACATGACTATTCCATTCATTGCAAGTGGCCTGGGTGGAAGGTGCTCGTAGTGAACTGACTGGTGCCAAGCTGTCTGCTAGCTAGGAGTTTTGCCACAACTATGAAGTTTTATCCTTTGGTGTTTTCCCCTGTCTGTCTTTCATTCTTGTGGTTTCAGGCTGGTTTCACACTGCAGTATTTTCCCTGATGGTATCCATTCAGTCTGTGTGCCAAAACCAGGAGTGTCTCCTAAACTCAGAACAGGTGTCAATCTTTCAATTATAGTTTTTCTGTGCAAGTTCCTGTCCTGGTTTTGGCACACAAACTGGATGGACACTGATTAACTGATCAGGGAAAATCCTGCAGTGTGAAACCAGCCAGTTCTGTGCTGGGACTAGCACCCTTGCCAGCCAGCTGCCAAGTGAAGGTGTAGAGCAGGGCCAGTGAGGGACTAGGTATCCTGTTCAGTGACTGGGTGAAAGAACCCGTATAGGGACGAAAGGGAGATCAAGGTACATCCTCAGGTGAGTTCAGGAGGTGTCCCTTTCTCCATTCCCAGGACTCACCATTGTTATTGTATTTTCAGTGTTCAATTGTGTACTGTTTAGTGCACCAAACATCTGTTGTTCTGTGCACCATTGTCACGCAGTGTATGTGGACACCCGCCGGTCCGTGCGTGACATGGGTAGACTGTTCCCATTTGAAAGCTGATACTTTGGGCTTTGTAGTGGCAGCCCTTCAGTGCTCACCAGCGGTCTTCTCTAATTCCTCCACTTGCTCTTTTTTCTTTCTAGATTTCAGATTCAAGAGAGAACCGTGCGCGCCCTCCAGCCCTGCCCACACTTGTTACTACACGTAGCAAATGTATAGTGAGTGACAAGTTTTCTTCTGGCTAATTTATAACCTGTACTCCTCCGACGATGAAGATTTCTCCTCAATGGGACCTCAGTGCTTTGTGAGGAGAATGCATTCCCTCCTGCCTGGTCCCATGATCTAGCTGAAGCTATTGTAAAACTAACCAGGGTGTCTACAACCCTGACAATTTACAGCAGCTTACTATAACAGCATGGCTGATGAAGCCGTGGTTTTGAGGAAGTCAGGTCTATTGGATTTAGTCACTCAGACGATAAACTCTTCGCGATGTATTTACCCTTGCACTTGGAAGGCCTGTTTTAATTTGTGCAAGTCTTTTGATTCTTTTCCAATGTCCTTTTCTTTGCCTACACTGCTTTCTTTTTTGCATTATGGGTTGTAGACAAGACTAGCAGTTAACTCTCTTAAGGGTCAGGTTTCCACCCTGACTATCTTGTTTCAAAGGAACTTAGACAGGAGGCTACAGATCAAGACTTTTCTACAGGAAGTGGCGCACATATCAAGCCTCCTTAGTGGTTATCTCTCGATTCCTTGGCTCTTAATCTAGTCTTGTAGGCTCTTCAGTTTCCCCCCATAAAATATTTCTACTGCCCTGTAAGGTGGCTTTCATAAGGTATGTGCCCACAGGAAGGTTTAACGTCGGTTTAGCAGCGAAAACCGCCGGCGGTTTAGCATAGGTTTTATTTAAATTTATGTAAATCCTAAGCAGCGTTAGAACTTACATGTAACCCTATGTAATTTAGAAACCGCTGTGCACACATAGTCGGTTTATGTGAGTGGATCTGCCCGCGGTTGAGCGGTTTCCCACGGTTTAGCAGCATACAGCATGTCAATTCTTCTCAGCGGTTTTTGATCGGTTCCATGAACAAAATCCTCCATAGAAAACCGTCGGAAAAACCGCTGGAAAAAAACGACTGAAAAATGCTGTGCACACGCTGAAAAAAACGCCGGAAAACAGCTGGAGACTTCAGAGCTCAGAACTGATAATTTCCAGCGGTTTACTGACGGTTTGAACGCCACTAAACCTTCCTGTGGGCACATAATCACTTCCATCAGAGTTGTTTTAGAGCTTGAGGCGCTTTCTTGTTCTGCCTGCCTTGTTCTTCAGCAGGCTAAGACTAGTTTCACACTTGATTTTTTTGTTTCAAATCAGGCAAGATTAGGTATTTCAGGAAAAAGCCCAGTCCTTTCAGGACCTGTTTTTTGCCCATTCACTTTAGTGATGTCAGGTAGAATCCTGTAGCTTCAGGTTGCTACCTGATACCATTAAAATGAATGGGCAATAAACTGAATCCTGAAAGGATCAGGTTTATCCTGAAATACCTGATCTTGCCTGATTTGAAAAAAACAGCAAGTGTGAAACCAGCCTAAGGTTGTGCTGAGCCTAATTCTTATGTTCATCCCAAAGGTCATCTCGGCTTTTCATCTTAATGAAGTTGTTATGTTGCCTTTTTTTTGCCCCGCTATATCTCACCTTATTGAGAAGAGACTGCACAATCTGGATACCTTCAGGGCTGTACGAAGCTACTTGTCAGTCACTGCCACGTTTAGGTGGTCTTATTCTTTTTATCCTGCCAAGTGGGCCTTGGAAGGGGTCAGACCACTTCAATAGGGACTATTTCTTGCTGGATCAAAACAATCATTATTCAGGCTTTTAATAGAAAGACAGGTAACCCCTGTTTAGCATCAGGACACATTCTAACAAGGTGTGGGGAGCTTCTTGGGTGGTTCATCTTTGGGTTTTGGCCCTGCATCTCTGGAAGGCAGGTACTTGGTCATCAGTTCTTACTTTTCCAAAATTTCATGCTTCGGCGTATACAAATTTTGGCAAGAAGATTCTGCAGGCAGCAGTAGCTCTTGCTACCATTTGAGTCTCACCAATAGGTTCTGTGATTTCAATAGAATGTTGACTTTTTCTTTTCCCACCCTAGGGACAGCTTTAGGACTTCTCATGGTTCTGTGTCCCCCAATGAAGTGACCAAGAAAAGTTGATTTTTGGTACTTGCTGTAAAATCTGTTTCTCCTTGGTCCTCAGTGGGGGTTCAAAGTGCACCCTCCCTTGGTTGCCCGATTGATTTTCTCTTTATGGTGTATTGTAATTCTTTTTCTTTAATACTATAATTATTTGACTTTTATTTTTCTTCTTGGACCGCTTTTTGCTGGGTAAGAGCCGATTTAGTTCTATGTTGCAACTATCCTGTGGTTCTATGTCCCCCAATGAAGACTAAAGAGAAACAGATTTTATGGTGCCTGGTCTGTGATAGTGATCAGTACAATTACTAATGGAATACTTAAGCAACTATTTTGTAGGTATGCAAAAAACTGGATATAAGGGGTGGATGAAAAATCTGCGCTGCTGTGTGATGAAATGAAGGACTAAAAATATATATATATGTAAATCATAGGTTTTGTTTGACACATTTCAAAGTATTTTCCCCACTTCTTCATCAGGAAACCAACCAAGACTTGGTTGGTTTTCTGAGGAAGAAGTGAGGAAAGCACATCGAAACATGTTGAATAAAACCACCTATGACTTACATATAGTTTTTAGTCCTTCGTTTCTTCACACTGCAGTGCAGATTTTTCATCCAACCCTTATATCTAGTTTTCTGCATCTGTTCCATGAAAATATAATTAGTTGACTATCACACAACCTGACTGGGTTAGCGAACAAATCATTCATTTTTTCGTTTTGTCACCAGGAGAAGACCTTATTTGCCCTTAATCTTTATCCACAGTTTCCTCTCATTTTTTAGGTAGGTGCAATCAATGTGAAGTTTGATTCCTCTGAGAATAAAATATAAAGCACCATGGCAACATTTTTTTTTCAATGCTGGAGTGGCACTTTAAGTCTAAGTCCCTGGTCCCCTGTCTTATTCTCATACTCCAATGTTTTCATCCACTTTCAACGTTGCTCCGGTCCCATAGTGCTTTCTTGTAACTGTAACTACTGCCTGTCTGGTCGTGATTAATTATCAGAAGTGTTGAGTGCAACTCTTTGAGCAACTACCATGAGGTTAGAACTAGGCTCCTCATAGAGATGTATTGAGTTGTAACCCAAGTGCTCCCTGAAACACTGGCGCAACTAGCAGGTCACAAATCACAGGACACCTACAGGAGTGGTAAAGTTAGAAGCTAAAGCTACTGGAGGGTGATTATAAGACAGGTCAGGGGACAGATTTAAAGCACCAATCCAGCGGTACAGTAGAAAACACTGTAGCGGTGCTTTACTAAATGGGTATGTATAATATACACTCACAAGTATCCGGTTGAGGACCCGAGAAAGAGGAAGAACAAAAGAACCACCCCACAGGGCATTGAGAGAGTAGTTTTATATACAGTTGTGGCCCAAAGTATTGACACCCCTGCAATTCTGTCAGATAATACTCAGTTTCTTCCTGAAAATTAAATTGCAATCACAAATTCTTTGGTATTATTATCTTCCTTTCATTTGTCTTAAAGAGGACCTGTCACCAACCATACATTAAATTACAGCACTGAATGCAGCATGTCTGCTTCAATCAGGCAAGGGGTCCCCCAGCCCTTGAGCCCCCCTGTACCCTGAGATAATACACTTACATAGTGGAGCCAAATAGGAGGTGGCTTGTGGCTGGAGCCAAAGGGCAGTTTCACACACCCTGTATGTTTAATCCGCCCACTTCCGCCTCCCTGATGCCAATCATTGTCTCCCTCGCCTGCTGCATAGTACACAGAGCTTATTGCAGTGCTGGCCAATTTGCCCCGCCTCCTAGGTACTCACCGTTTATACACCGCTTATTTGTTCCTACTGTATACTTACTGTATATATTCGTACTCGACCCAATTTAAAGCTGCGATATGTTGCGCATATATAAGCTTTATATTATTTATATACCCCTACTCATGTAATGGAGCAGGGCGGGAAAGGCAGTGATGTCACAGCAGGAGGCCGGCCGCCCCGTCTCCTGCTGTGACATCACCGCTTCTACCTGCCCTGCTCCATGTTAACAATGGAGCAGGGCGGGGAAAAGGGGTGACGTCATCGCAGAAGGCGGGCAAAGCGGCCAGAACTGCAATCAGCTTTGTGTACTATGCAAAATACTTTTGTCCACCCCCTTTTTTATGTTTGGTGTGGAATTAGATCCAATTTGGTTTTAGGACAATTCTTTTTGTGTTTTTTTCTTTGAAGACAAATTAAATGAAGATAATAATATCAAAGAATTTGTGATTGCAATCATTTTCAGGAAGAAACTGAGTATTATCTGGCAGAATTGCAGGGGTGTCAATACTTCTGGCCACAACTGTATATATACTTATTATATATATATATATATATATATATGTATATATATTAATATATATATATATATATACATAGAGATACATATGCATACATATAAATACATACACACTACTCACAAACAAGTTAAGGATATTTGACTTTTCAGTGAAATTTACGGGAAACTTAAAGTTCAAGCCACAGTAATATTTTATCATGAAAGTATGGTATTTAAATATAATCATACTATGGTGATTTCCTCATGTCAAACACTTTATTGAACCAAAAGTCAACAACAGTGGTAAGTATACCCCAACAAAAATAAGTCACTGTCTCAATAACTTGTCATGTGGCCTTGAGCATCCCTTACAACTCGACAACAATGTCTCATGCTGTTCACAAGTCGAGTTATGCTGGCTTACACTTGCGGACTGCCTCCGCAGCGTTCTGCAGAGGGGATCCGCAAGCTGAGCGCAGGTAGTAAGGCTGGCTTCACACTAGCACTCCCCGCCACAGTGTTTGCGGCAGGGAAGAGCAAGCTGAGCGCAGGCACCGCAAGACCCTATGTTTAACTTGGGGATGCAGGTGCCTGTGCTCTGATGCAGATGCCTGCACACAAATCACACACTCTCGTCCGCACCCTGAACGCGACATGTTGCGTTCCTGGTGTGGATGAGAATGCATGATTTGTGCGGAGGCATCCGCCTGCATACAAATCATATATTGCAGTGAATGGGTGCGCACACCAATCTGCATCAGAGCACAGGCACCTGCATCCCCATGTTAAACATAAGGTCTTGCGGTGCCTGCACTCAGCTTTCGCTTCCCCACCGCAATACGCTGTGGCGGGGAGCGCTAGTGTGAAGCCAGCCTTACTGTCTGTTGAGGCATGGCATCCCACTCTTCTTCAAGGGGGGCCCTCAGGTCATTGAAGTTATGGGGTACAAAGTTATGAGTCTCTACACAACGATTTAGCTGATCCCATAGATTTTCTCCATGTGAGGTACCCCAGTCTCCAGCAGTCTTTCCTAATGATGCAATGTCATTTAGCTGAAGCATTATCATCCATGAAGATGAAAATAGGCCCATGTTGTTCCTGCAGAGGCACAATGACAGGATTAATAATCTTATTTAAGTAGTAGGGGCTCATCACTGTACTACTCACAAACTGTAGGGCAGTTCTGTAGACACATCTGCCAACATTGTAACACCACCACCACCACCACAGGCTTATCTGGTGACAACAGTAGCTGGTGCATAGCGCTCTCCTTGACATCTCCAAGATGCTTAGCATGAATCGACTTACATCAGTGAACAGTACTGATGTCCATTGGTTCCTCATGCAGAATAGAAGCTCTCTGGCCACATGGTGGCATGGTCAGGTACCATCGTAGGTTGTCTAGCATTCAGACCATGCTGATATAAATGGTTTAGAATAGCCTTGGGTGCCTCTTACCTAAAATGTGCCTAGAGTTGTGTGGCATTCATCATCCAGTTCCACAGGACATTGTTCACACTGAAGTTGTCATCAATGTAGGATGTGGCCAAAGAATGTCCGCTTCTATTCCTTTCTGTGACTCTTCCAGTCTCTCTGTATTTCTGTTGCAACCTGCTGATGACACTCTGTGATGCTCTAAGCTCAGTGGACACCTTCATTTGGGAACTCCCTACTTGAAGCCTTGCAATAGCAAGGTACTGTTAGATGTCGTCTTGGTGTCATGATGTCAAAATGTGTAACAGCATGATGAGGAAGACTGTTAAAAACCAATTCTAATTGAGCCATGTAGTTTATTGAGCAATTCAAGAATCAAACACCTTTTATGAGCTTTGCCATCAATTTCCTTCTTAGAGAACGGCAAGTTGTGCAAAAAGTACTGAAACATTAAACAGGTGGATATATGTTCTCAACACTGTAGAAAAGAAGATATTAAGTTCACATGAAAAGGTTTGCATTTTAGTTTTGTCCAAAAACTTCACCCGAAAGCCAAATATCCCTAGTTTTATGTGAGTCATGTGTGTATGTATATGTATGTACACACACATATAATATACACACATATATTTATATTTATAGAATATATTTGTATATATACACAGTAATTTGGGCACTCCTGATCTCAATTACTGTTGTTGTGAACATTTACAGGGAGCCAACCAGCAGGATTTAGGGCTATAAAGTGAAGGCAGTGCATTACAGAATCTGTGATACTGAGTGCAATGATACTTTTACTTCAATGATTCAAGGTTTGATTGCAGAGAAAAGGTTTATAAAAGTTATGACAAAGAAGGGAGGAGATGAACAAAGTGTGCAGCACAGAGTCACTATGTAAGGTTGGGTTTATTTTTATTACTCCCCTGTGGGCTCTAAGGCTAACCCCCTCCCTCCCTGTCACTATTTAGCATTGCAGCACCAGGACACCTGACATCGTGCATACTGATAGCGATATGTCAGGATAGCAGGAGAAGATCCCACCCCCTCCAGTCTTCGCTGTCACAGATGACAGTAGCGAGGATCTGTCCTGGTCTCCTCTCCTCACAGACCACAGAAGTGATAAGCGGGCGATAGTCTAAGCTCGGGAACACACAAGGCATCTGACATATCGCTATCAGTATGCGCAATGTCAGGTGTTCTGGTGCTGCCGTGTTAAATAGTGACAGGGAGGGAGGGATAGTTTGGCTTAAAGCCCACAGGGCAGTAATACAAACAAATCCAACCCAACATAGTGACTCTGTGCTGCAAACTTCGTTCGTCTCCTCCCCTCTTTGGCATAACTTTTATAAACCCTTTTCTCTGCAAACAGACCTTGAATCATTGAAGTAAAAGTATGATTGCAATCAAGATCTCAGAGCCTGTAAGGCACTGGCTTCACTTTATATCTTAAATCTTGCTGGTTGGTTCCCTTTAACCCCTTCCTGACCTATGACATTGTACAATGTCATGGGCCAGTAAGGGAAGTTTGATGTGAGCTCCGGCACGGAGCTCACATCAAACACCCAACATCTCAGCTGATCTCATCAGCTGAGATGTCGGGCTAATAGCACCGATCGGATCCGGGATCTGATCGGTGCTGTTCACCCTTTGGATCCCGCCATCAGTCACTGACAGCGGGATCCAAAAGTGCAGCGCAGGGAACGCTCTGTTCCCCACCTGCATCGAGATCTCGATATATCGCGGGATCTCCAATGCTCTTGTGACAGCCCTTGGTCCTGGCTAGTCCCTGGAAGCTGTCACGGAGCACTTCTGGGTTGTGGTTGGCAGGCGCTGCCAACCACATCACGTCCGCGATTCTGAGAGATACAGATGAGCTGCAGCTCATCGGTATCTCTCAGAAGCGATCGGACTGTGCAGCAGGGTGCCTCTCTAAGAGACAGTGTAAAAGTAAGAATTGATTTTTTAATAAAGTTTTTGACAACCTGTAAAAAAACAAACAAAAAAAACATAAAAGTTCAAATCACCCCCTTTTCCTCCATATTGCTGCATTCAGAATAGCCTGATCTATCAAGATATTAAATCAATTAATGAGAGCCTTAAACTGTGTAATGGAAAAAATGGTCCAAACGGCAAAATTACGTTTTTCTGGTTGCTGCAACATTGCTATAAAATGCAATAACGGGCGATCAAAACAGCGCATCCACCAAAAAATGGTATCATTAGAAACGTCAGCTCAAGACGCACAAAATAAGCTGTCACACAGCCCCAGATCCCGAAAAATGAGGGTTCTTCAGGTCGCAAAACATGGCACAAAAAGTCCAATTTCTATTTTTTCAAACTTCTGAATTTTTTTTCACCACCTAGATACCAATAAACGTATAGATGTTTGGTATCAACGAACTCGTACTGACCCAAGGCATCACTCCGTTACATCAGTTTTACCATATAGTGAACATGGCGACTAAAAAACGAAAAAACAAATGTGTAATTGCACTTTTTTTGCAACTTCACTTCACTTGGAAATTGTTTGCAATTTCCCTGTACACTGTATGGTAAAATAAATGATTGCATCTGAAAGTACAACTCATCCCGCAAAAAAAAAAAAAGCCATCATATGTCTATATTGACGGAAAAAAAAAATTATGGTTCTTGGAAGCAGGGGAGCAAAAAATGAAAAATTCCAGGGCCATGAAGGCGTTAAGTAAGTTGTGGATGAAATTATGTCTAACAGGCATACAGTTAAAGTTGACACATTTCCTGTATTTTAGGCAAAAAAAAATAAATGTTTTTTCATCTCTTATATTTTAAAAGTTACAAAAAGGGAAAATTTGCTGATGCGAAAATTTGCGTACCCTGCATGGTTAGTGCCTAGTAGTAGCACCCGCTTTTGCATGTGTTAGGTTGGCTTCACACTAGCGTTCCCCTCCGCAGCGTCCTGCGGAGGAGGACCGCAAGCTGAGCGCATACACCGCAAGTCCCTATGTTTAACATGGGGATGCGGGTGTATGCGCCCAGGTGCAGATTGTCGTGCGCACCCATTCATTGCCATGTATGATGTGTACACATGCGTACAAATCATACATGGCAGTGAATGGGTGTGCACGGCAATCTGCACCTGAGCGTATACACCCGTGTCCCCATGTTAAACATAGGGACTTGCGGTGTATGCGCACAGCTTGCGGTCCCCCTCAGTAGGACGCTACGGAGGGGGACACAAGTGTGTAAGCAGCCTTACAGCTTGCAAACGCTTTTTGTAGCCAGTCAAGAGTCTTTCAATTCTTGTTTGAGGGATTTTCATCCATTCTTCCTTGGAGATGTCTTCCAGTTTTCTGAGATTACTTGGTAGTATTGCATGCATTGTTCTCCTGAGGTCTAGCCACACGTTTTCAATGATGTTTAAATCAGGGGACTCTGAGGGCCATTGTAAAACCTTTAGCTTGTGCGTTTTGAGGCAGTCTATTGTTGATTTTGATGCTTGTTTAATATAATTTTCCATTTGTATTAGCCATCCTCCTTTCAACTTCAGCTTTTTTTTACAGATGGTGTTATTTTTTGAAATTTCATTGAATCCATTCTTCCCTCTACCTGTGAAATGTTCCCAATGCCATTGGCTGCAAGACAACCTCAAAGCATGATTGATCCACTCCCATGCTCAATGGTTGACGAGATCTACTTTTCCTGAAATTCCTTCCCCTTTTTTCAACACCCATAAGTTCGATAATTGTGGCGAAAGAGTTCTATTTTAACCTCATTGGTCCACAGAACTTGTTTTCAAAATGCATCAGGCTTGTTTAGATGTTCTTTTGCAGCTGTATTTTACAGGAAGATGCAGGAGGAGATTTCTTCTGATATGTTTTAAATAAAGGCCATATTTGTTCTGTAGTTTCTAAACTGTAAAACAACGTACCACAATTCCAGAGTCTGTTAAATCTTTTTGAAGGTCTTTTGCATTCAAGTGGGGCTTCTGATTTGCCTCTAGTAATCCTAGGGGCAGCTCTAATTGAAATTTTGTTTGTCTTGACCTCCACTGTCCTGTTAACTGACATTTCTTAATTACATTTCAAGCTGAGGAAAGGGCAATTTGAAAATGCTTTGCGATCTCCTTGTAGCCTTCTCCTGCTTTGTGGGCCTCCACCATTTTCAGAGTGCTAGGCAGCTGCTTAAAGAATCCATGCCTGCTGTCTTTTGGCACAAGATTAGAGGTGGCTGAGTTTTTATAAAGCTGTGAAATTTGCATTTGCACAAGCCATAACGATAACAGGCTAATTAAGGTCTGCAACCTCGGACAAAGTAATCTCCAAGGGTGCCCAAACTTTTTAATCTGACCATTGTCCTTTTTGTAATTTTTAAAATGTTAAAGATGAAAATATTTTTTTTTGCCTCAAATACAAAGCAAATCTGTCATCCTCTTTTAGAGATCATTTCATCTTCAACTTACTTAACTATTTGTAATAACAGTAATTTTGACCATGGGTGCCCAAACGTTTACGGTACATGCCACTGTGTATGCACACATATTTACTAAGTTATTTTTCACATTCCATGTGCATGTGTATACAGAGATAGATAGATAGATAGATAGATAGATAGATAGATAGATAGATAGATAGATAGACAGACAGACAGACAGACAGACAGACAGACACTGGCTGATCATGATCATTTAGGGAAAAAAACTTTTTTCTTACTTTCAATATTCCATTATGCATTACCTGGGTTGACAGAATTTTATTTTGCCAATGACTTCGCTTTATAGAATCCTGAATTATTTAATACAATATCATTTTATGTTGCACTCCTTTGCTATTTTTACATGTATGCCATGTTTTTATCTTTGACTGAAGATTTTCTCTTCTTTTGCTTATAATACGGTAGTTGACTTTAGTTTTACTAAGAACACTACAGGGTACTTGAATAGCAGAGGTACAGCTCACCTGTAATACTGTATACAGCCTATGGACAGATATGGAACCAGTTTTGGCAGAATCAGCAGATCCTTTTTTGCTAATCATTTAAAGCAAATGTATTATGTTAACAATTTGACATTCCTATATGTGAAGTGTACTAAGTGCAGACTCCATTGCCTTAGCATAACATCAGTCCTGCTGCTGTTCGTCTCTCCTGCACTTTGTGTTGCGCCTGTTTGCCTGCTCATTCCTCTCATCCCTAATGCTATGGCTTATTTATGGACCTCTGTTTTCCTTTCCTAATGTTCACTTCTGAAAAGTCTGTGATGTTAACTTGCTTGTTTTTTGTCGCGTACACATTCCTGATAATGCCGATGTAAGAGGTTAATGTCTCTTTTTTATATGAAAACTTTACTGTAACTATTTCTGATCCACAGGTGCTTTCAGAGACGTCTTCTAAATCCGGTGGGTACCGTCTCTTCACTTCCTATGCCAGGCAGCCAACAGACATGAAGCAGAGTGGTTTAGGTATGTTGGATTTCTTAGTCCACTTTTTATGTTGTTGATTTTTTGGTTTACATGGAAACATTATGGAGAAAAATGTTAATGTATTAGATTTCAGATTATTATTTGATTTTACCATGATAATAAATCCATTTTATGAAAAGATCTTAAAAAACAATAAAATGTTAAAATACAATTAAATTCTAAAAATATCATTGCTGCTCAAAACGGTACATTTGTTCATCCCCTGGTCTCACAGTCTATGCCTGGGGCCACATGCAGGGATTAAAGGGAATATGTCAGCAGGTTTTTGCTACCTTATCTGAATGCAACATGATATAGGCAAAGAGACCCTGAATATAATAATGTATCACTTAGTTTACTGGCTGCGGAGTAGATTTCACATGCAACATAGTTGAGAAAACTGCCTCCACCCACACTAGGATCCCTATATACAATGTGTATATATAGTGAGCTGCTTATCAGAACAGGAAGAGTGTCGAAATACCATGTACGAGGCAATGTAGTCCGAGAAATTATAATATACTGGTGTTAAAACATTCATTGCAGGTAAACAGCTGAAAACTTGATAAGAGATGCATCTTTGAATTCTGTGTTCAACCCCTATATATCTTCAGATTACCTAGCAAAAACCTGATGACAGATTCCCTTAAAGCCTGTGTTAGAAAAAATGAGGTACCGTATATACTCGTGTATAAGCCGACCCGTGTATAAGCCGACCCCCTACTTTTGCCCCCAAAACTTGGGAAAATCTATTGACTCGTGTATAAGCCGAGGGTGGACCCCAGCACAGGTATACAGCCCCAGCAGTGTGGTATACAGCAGCCTCCCCAGTGGTATATACAGGCCCCAGCAGTGTTACAGCAGCAGCCCAGTGGTATATACAGCAGCAGCCCCAGTGGTATATACAGCAGCAGCCCCAGTGGTAGTATACAGCAGCCCCAGAGGTATATACAGCAGCCCCAGTGGTAGTATACAGCAGCAGCCCCAGTGGTAGTATACACGCAGCCCCAGTAGTATATACAGCCCCAGTGGTAGTATACACGCAGCCCCGGTAGTATACACGCAGCCCCAGTGGTATATACAGCCCCAGTGGTAGTATACAGCAGCCCCAGTGGTATATACAGCCCCAGTGGTAGTATACATACAGCCCCAGTAGTATATACAGCCCCAGTAGTATATACAGCCCCAGTGGTAGTATCCAGCAGCCCCAGTAGTATATACAGCCCCAGTGGTAGTATACATACAGCCCCAGTAGTATATACAGCCCCAGAGGTATATACAGCCCCAGTGGTAGTATCCAGCAGCCCCAGAGGTAGTATACAGCCCCCCCATCAGTATACAGCAGCCCCAGAGGTATACACAGCCCCAGTAGTATATACAGCCCCAGTGGTAGAATCCAGCAGCCCCAGTAGTATATACAGCCCCAGTGGTAGTATCCAGCAGCCCCAGTAGTATATACAGCCCCAGTGGTAGTATACAGCAGCCCCAGAGGTATATACAGCCCCAGTGGTAGTATACATACAGCCCCAGTAGTATATACCGCCCCAGAGGTATATACAGCCCCAGTGGTAGTATACATACAGCCCCAGTAGTATATACAGCCCCAGTAGTATATACAGCCCCAGTGGTAGCATCCAGCAGCCCCAGTAGTATATACAGCCCCAGTGGTAGTATACATACAGCCCCAGTAGTATATACAGCCCCAGTAGTATATACAGCCCCAGTGGTAGTATATAGGGCCCCAGCAGGGCCCCCCTCATAGTTTGGCGCCCCCACCTCACTTGCTGGCCCCCCCGCATGCAGCGCAGCGCATATACATTACCTGTCTAGCAGCTGTCACCCTCCGGTGACGGATCGCGGCTCCTGGCTCCGGCTTCCATCTTCATCTCTGTCTTCCTGCTTTGTGGCCGGGGCTCATCGCGATGACGTCATCGCGACGCCGGCCGGTCACGTGACAAGCAGGAAGACAGAGAGGAAGATGGAAGCCGGAGCCGGGAGCCGCGATCCGCCACCGGAGGGTGACAGCTGCTAGACAGGTAATGTATATGCGCAGCGCTGCATGCGGGGGGGGCCAGCAAGTTAGGTGGGGGCGTCAAACTTTGAGGGGGACCGTATTGACTCGCGTATAAGCCAAGGGGGGGACTTTTCAGCCCAATTTTTGGGCTTAAAAACTCGGCTTATACGCAAGTATATACGGTATTTTTGGAAATTATTTGTATTTGAAAAGTGTATTGTTTTTTCAAGTTTTTTTGTTCCATAGGATGAAATTATTGTCACAACAAAACCCCCTTTAGGTATAAAACAGAAAATATAAGTATATAAGTATAAAATATAAGTATATAAGTATAAAATATAAGTGCCACTAGCTTGTGGACCATGTATCTACTACTGTATCTCAAGAATAGCATAATCATCTGTAGTAGTAGTTGTAGATTTTATAGTATATTAATACTTTCAATGCCAAGTACATATTCATTACACCATAACTTTAAATGTTTACAGCTGCTCTAGAGTTTTAACTTTTGGAAGATGCCAGACTAACTACCGTTCACAAACACTTGGTATGCAGCACTCTTTATAAGTCATAAAACGTAAAAAAAAAAAAAAAGATGTTCTTGATTCAGAATCCATATAAGCTGAACAAAATAGATGGAGAGGTGCAAGTGAGATCAAGGAGAAATATCCCAACCTGTATTCCATATCGGCCCTCTTACAAGTTACAAAAAATATGTTCTCTCTAATTCTTTTATTTAGGAGGGAGTTTTATCTTTTTTTTTCTTATGAGCAGGGAAAATCTGCATGTAATACATTATGGACTTCATGAATCAAATGTTTAATGACTTATGGAGATAAATAGATAAAGGGAACCTGTCGCCAGGTTTTTCCCATATAAGCTGCAGCCACCACCAGTAAGCACTTATATACAGCCTTTAGAATGCTGTATATTAGTCTTCAAGCCAATCATCCTAACATGAAAAATTGCTTTTATAATATTTACCTACGGGGAATTCGAGTCCAAATGGCTTCACTTATCTTGATTTGGGGCCTCCTTTTCTGCTTGTGATCGCAATCCTCTTTCACTGCTTCATGTGGATGATGCATCGTACGTCATCCACACAATATCCCCCATTACACTCCTGCACTTCTCTCTGCCATGTTGAGGACAGAGCAAAGTATTGTAATGCACACACATGGAGCAAGGTCAAAAAACGTCTGCCATGCGCACAACAATACTTTGCTCTGCCCAGGGAAGAGAGAAGTGCAAGAGCAAAATGGAGGACAGTGTGTGAATGAGGTAGGAAGTTCACCCACATGAAGCAGGGAAAGAGAACGGCAAACGAAAGTAGAGAGGCGTCACCAGATCAAGGTCAGTGACAGTCATCGGACCAGACCTCCACATAGGTGAGTATAAGAAATTGATATCTTTTATGTTTCACAGATTGGCTTGGGGACTTACATATTGAATTCTAGATTTCTGTATATAAGGGCTTACTGGTGATGGCCGCAGTTTATAGGGGAAAAACCTGGTGACAAGGTCACTGTAAGCTATATACATAATGTTTGTGGCCTTCTCAAGCAATGTACATTCATTGTTAGTATGTTTGGTGCATCTCGGGCCTTGTAGGGGTCTGAATTTTAACCTTGAATTAGTCGTGTGTAGTCCGTTGGACCCCATGCAAGTTTGTTTCCGTCATATTACTGCAAGTATGGAAGGTAGGTAACTGTCAGTTTCGGTAGATTCCTAGCATGGATGCCCGTTACTGCTCAGTGAATCTTGAGACATTGCGTCGATTGCACATGACACGGTGAGGTGCAGTGAATAATAGTGTAAGTATTTTGGGCAACTGAAAGTTAACCACCCACGAGGCTTTGATGAAAAATTGCACGAACTTTTTCACAATGTTCCAGATTTCTACTTTCAAAAAAAATAATGTATAGGAGTGAGGGCATATGGTAATTCGATTCTTTTCATTTTGTATTCAGGTTTAAGAAAAAAAAAAAATCAGTATACTGTTTGCTCTCTTAATTTTTTGTGTTTTTAGGTGTAGTTTACTAAGCATTTACCTTAATTATAAAAATGTCCTGGCACTGAAAGAGCTTAAAGGAGTTATCCAGTGGAAAAAAAAAGTACTTCAAATGTTTCTTTGGCAGAAGATGAGACACTTACCCATTGATACCTTTCTAACTTTCCTCAGACGTCTACTCCATCTTATGGTCATCAGAATAGCTAAAGGCTGCACTTTTTGCATTGGTGTAACATTACGTCTGCTAGCAACATGGTTTACCCTCCTTTTATACCCGATCCCCCTTAAACATGTTTTCATTTGCAATGCACGTTGACGAAATCTTTCATAAATTAGTTTTCAGCCTGCTTCTATGCACCAGCTTTGTGTGATTCCCCACCTTTTCACCACCATCGGATTGGCCATTCACTGAAAGAAAGATAAAGTATCACATACATACAGTGGATTCCCCTGATGAGAATGCATCCAACTCTACAAAGGCTATCTGACATGCATGGCAAAAGAAACAGGGCTTGCAGGAAGACAAACCATGTAATCTGCAGAAGTCATGTCAAATCGATGCAGGAAAAGTTTGAGTAAACCTGAAAAGCACAGTTGAAAAGACACTATTGGTAAATTGCTGCAATCCGGCCCATTTAGAACATTTACATTTCTTTTTAAATGACCAAATAACCACATTCATTGCCTTGAAAAAGTATTCATAACCCATAAAATTTTCCACATTTTTTCACATTACACCGATAAACTTACATTTTTCTTTTATTGGATTTTACATGATATGCCAAAAATAAAGAGCAAGTATTTGTGAAGTGGAAATGAAATAAATGGTTTTCAAAAATGTTTTAAAAATATAAATCTGAAAAATGTGATGTGTATTTGTATTCAGCACATGTACAGTGATGTTCAAAAGTCCTGCATAGGCGTGAAGAAAACTATATATTTCATACTTCTGCATCTCTACTGTGAAACTGGTGGAACATATATGTTTTTGTAATCCCTCATTGTATGCCATACTCATTTTTGAATGCCCCAAGTGTATAAATTGTTATGGTATGCGCATTTTTGATAATTTTTTTTACAGCATAACCATACCTACACCAGTACAGTGTGTAGAATGGTGAACAGGTTTCTAAGTTCATTAACTTCCAATGCAAGTTCACACAGACTTAAATTTTACTTTTTAAGATTTATTATTTTTTATTTAATTCAGAGTCCTGAAAAGGGCCTTTTGAGTGCATCTTTAGCTTCTAATACTTTATTGGCCGGCCTTTGCTCTTGAGCACCAACGTGCATCCTTGTGGCATTGAGTGAACAAGCTTCTGCAGATGTTCACGAGTGATGATGTGGTTCCAGGCCTGTATCAGAGCCTCAATCAACTCTCTCTTGATCCTTGGCTGTTTTTTAGATATCTCTATTGATACCTTGTGCCACAAATTTTCAATTGGATTGAAGGCCGGGGACTGGGCTGGCCAGTCAATAGTAGCCACCTTGTTCTTTTTTCCATTCCATTACTGTCTTAGCTCTGTGACAAGGAGCATTATCATCCTGGAAGATATAATCCCCTGAAAACAGGTGTTGAGCAGAAGGCAGCATTTTCTTATTAAGGATGTCTATGTATTTTTTTGCATTAACCATACCCTCCACAATATGAAGCCTTCCAACACCATTGGCTGCCATACAGCCCCAGACCATTACTTTCATTGGATGCTTCACAGTGAAGCTCAAACACTCTGGCTTGTACTCTTCATGTGGAAACCTTCTCGCATAAGACTTGCCATCATTTCCTAAAATGCAAAAAGTGCTTTCATCACTAAATAGCACTTTTTCCCACTCCTCCTTCCTCCATTTTGAATATTTCAATGCCCACAGTTTTCGCCTTTGTCTTTGTATGGCTGTCATCAATGGCTTCTTTCGGGCCTTGCACCCTCTCAATTCTGCTTCCAAACATCTCTTCCTAACAGTTGATGTTGTTACCTCAATATTGCACTTTTCTTGCCATTCTCGCAGAAGCTGAGGAGAGGTGAGCTTTCCATTGGCATGGGATGTTCTTATCAGTACTCTGTCCTCCCTTTTAGTTGACTTTCTGGGCCGACCAGATCTGGGCCTGTCCTGGGTAATTCAAAGCTGCTTATGTTTCTGCAAAATCCTTACAAATGTACTTGATTACTTCCTTGCGATCTGGGGGCCAGTATAACCCTCTTCATGTAGCACCACAACTCGCACACGATCCTCCGCTGACAAAAATCTGAAGGCTCCCATCATAGAGCTCTACAGTATGATTCACTAGATAGACCAACAGATAAAACACACAAACAAAGCAGCAGATGTGATGCAATGTAATGGAATGTGATTGGCTGCCATATCCAGGTTATGATTGGTCACAAGAACCTCATCTGTGATTGGCTAATTTTGGATCTGAAGCTGTACAATATTTAGTTGTGCTTTCAATTCCCATATTGTTGCAATAATTTCAGACAAAACTGCTTCAAAAGCTAAAAATATTACATGAAGAGAATGCAAAATTATATTCTGAACAAAACCATATATAATCTGTCATATTAGCATCGAAGATATTCGACAGAAAACGTTTAAAACTTGAAAAATCAATTTATCCTATGCCTATGCAGGACTTTTGAACACCACTGTAGTTTGATACTAATCCTGAGTGACCAATTACCTTCAGATATTCAACCTAAAGTGGAAATGCCTTGTGCGGTGCACAGAGATACCGGGGTGGCACACCAAACTAAACAGATTCAATGAAGATAGCAACAAATGCAGCATCGGCTCAAGTTCCAGGTTAAATTTAAAAAATACATTTTCTTACACCATTTACACCATTTAAAAAAAAAAAAAAAAGCACACCAGTTAAATGTCTGTGTAAGAAATCTTGCGTGTTCCAGACCATTGTGGTCCTTATACATGGGTGATTACGTACCGCGATGGTCTGAAACTCGTAAGGTTTCTTACACAGACTTTTAATGTGTGTGGTTTTTTTAAAATGGTTTGATAAAATGTATTTTTTAATCTAATCTGGAACTTGAGCCGGTGCTGGATTGTCTTCTATCTTCATTGAATTTGCTCTATTAATATAACTTAATAGATTTAGGACCTTCTGGTGCATTATTTCTTACAAGTCTATTTTTTTGAAGATTGAAATGTGAATTTCAACAACATGCACTAAATATTCTAAAAGATTCTTTGTAGAATAGATTTGTGATTATTTTCTTCACTAAATAAATTATAATATATCTTAACATCTACAACTCCAGACATATTTAAAACTGTATTTTATAGCTATGACATTATAATGTCTGTTATTTATATGGAGCCATCATATTCATAGTAAGACATAAACACAAAATTTCTAACAAAGCCAAATGCTTTTTAAAGGGATATTCCCAGAATTCAAAGTTATCCCCTATCTATAGAATTAGGAGATAACGTATTAAAGGGATCCTGTCACCCCCAAAACACCTTAAAACCTATTAAAGGCTGTCCCTACAGCATAGTAACACTTTCCCTACACTCCTTTTTGCTCCTAAAAGCACCAAGTGAAATAGAAGAAAAATGTTATTATAGTACCTCATTATGGATGATAATGAGTGACTATGCTATTCATAGTCACCCTGGCAGGCGCTCCCTCTTCATGTTATCACGCCTCCATAGGCGTGATCTTGTAATCTGATTAAAATGCGCGCCTCCCCGCCGCTCTGTGGTGTCTCGGCCGGCCTGTAGTGGGGCTGGGTGACGCGATACGCGTCATTTCCGGCGCCGGGTGACGTATACACCCACGCCGCTCTGTTAGCTTCAAAACGCGCTCTGCGCATGCGCAGTGCGGGTCTTGAAGCCAACAGCGGCGCGGGTGTAAATACGTCACCCGGCGCCGGAAATGACGCGTATCGCGTCACCCAGCCCCACTACAGGCCGGCCGAGACACCACAGAGCGGCGGGGAGGCGCGCATTTTAATCAGATTACAAGATCACGCCTATGGAGGCGTGATAACATGAAGAGGGAGCGCCTGCCAGGGTGACTATAAATAGCATAGTCACTCATTATCATCCATAATGAGGTACTATAATAACATTTTTCTTCTATTTCACTTGGTGCTTTTAGGAGCAAAAAGGAGTGTAGGGAAAGTGTTACTATGCTGTAGGGACAGCCTTTAATAGGTTTTGAGGTGTTTTGGGGGTGACAGGATCCCTTTAATCACTAGTGATTTCCTCCAATCACATACACTGGGCTCTGCATAGCGCCATCTTGAATGGCATAGAGGTGCATAATCTCAGCCTCTGGCCCATTCATTATGTATGGACTGCTTGAAATAATGCTGTACGCTGATTTCTTCAGCTGTCCAAATACATTGAGTGTAGTGGAGGCTGAGAACACTCACCTCTGTTTTAACTAATATACAATCTATTCAACTTATGTGATTAACTCACTCCTCCATATATCTATGATGTTTGCTTTCATCCCTATTTATGCTGTGATACAGCCTACCTTCCTTCTTCGAAGACTTGGATATTTTTTCTGCCTCTATGGTCTGTATTAGATATGAATGAACCTTTTTGAAGTTTGGGTTTGGGCGGTGCAGCCAAACTTTTTGGCACACTATTCGTGACCACGAACTTGACCCGAACCTCAATGGAAGTCCCTGATTAGCAGTTCAGCTCTCTGCTCACATACAGCCAGCCATAACTAAAACATTTCTGGGGGGTGGAAGACTGTTTTTTTTTCCCCAAAAATTAATTTTGGACACACTGTACACCCAAAAACTGTGCTTTGAAGTTTAGTGCAAGCTGATTAAACACTGCATGTGGCTCACACTGGGCCATGCACCGAGTATACCCAACCACAGCGATGCTCGTACCAGTGCTTTGCTAACAAAACGCTCCTGAACTCAGTACCGGAACAGGTTTGCTCAACATCGGGAAGCTCAGCGACCTGACCCAATCCGAACCTTGATAGGTTCGCTCGTCTCTTATCTGTAAATTTCCACCTTCCTGTAACTATATTGAACCCCATGAGAAAGGATAAATCTGACAAAACAGACACAGCCTGAAATAGTGTGAAGGTGTGTGCATGCAACTTCATTTTCAAGTAGGTCTGCTTCAAAACTGTTCCGAGAAGAGACCAGGAAAAGCTCAAACATCTACATTTCTATGTAATACTGACTTGCTATACATAGGTTCAGTCTTCTTTTAACTGCGTCAGGTTTACTAACATGCTAAGCAGTTTAAAAAGTAAGCTGACCATTCTTTTTCATCATCTTTTGACCTGAAAACAATTTACACTTTACATTACAAGGCAATGGTACGTGTCAGAGAAACGTCAAAATTAAAAAAAAAAAAAAAAAAAAGGCGCTTCAGCGCCTGCTGAAGCATCTTCCTTTTGGAAAACACAGCGTGTTTTCCTGCCTAATAAAATGGTCACGTGCACATAAAGTTACGGGAAGCTGAAGTAAAAGCTGAAATGCCCACAACTAAGCTCACTTTTCTGTTGCTTTCTTTTGTAGCTGAGCTAACAAACTAGCTTTCTGTTATGTTTTAGCTTGCTTGGAGTCTATCACATTTCAGTGTCCATCTGCATGTTTTCACACTTAATTTGCCAGTAAAAATGTTCCATTACTTTATTCTTCGGTTTAGAAGGGTTTACCTCATCTTGTCTGGCTGAATCATGCATGTTACAGTATTGTATTCTGGAATAGAGGCTGTCCCATTTATTTATTTTTTATTTTTATGTCGAAAATTCATAGATAAGTAACACTTTTATGTATAGTATATATTTGCTTTTAGATTTTGATTGTTGGCTGTTTGTATGTGGTTTGATGTGTTTTGATCTTTACATCATGGACAAGAAATGATTCATGATGATGCATGTATTGTAATGTACATAACGCTGCGTGTTACATTACACTTGTTCTAGAAATCTTTGTTTTGGATGCATTCTTTTTTCTCTAGTAATTACATTTAAATGTTGGGATCAATCCTTAAACGGAATTTGTGAGGTCAAAAATGCATATGTAACTCATATCATTTTCAAATTCCTCTGCTGAAGCTCTTTCTATTCATGTATTTATTTTATATATACTCGCTCCCTATCCTCTGTAAACTACAACATAAAGAGATTAATTCCATCTGTCAATTACATTGAGCAGTTCTCTGCTGCCCACTCCCCAGGGATGAATATTCATGTAGTGACATCACTACGCTGCACTGCCCTCTACTGCAAGCACACAACCGAAGTTAAAATAAAAGCAGGTGTGAGACACAGAGTACAAGGGGAGGGAGGGAATAATCAATGAACATTTACATACTGGGGACTATTCAGCAGTGAAAGCAATAAGCCAGACTAGTGAAGCAGCTGTGTACTGGGAGTGAAGATGCTTATAGCAAGATAACTACAAAGGGTACAGTATCAATTGTTTACATATTCTGAAAAGGCTGCTCAGGCATTATTCAAGGGTACTATTAGTATCATACTGAAAAATGACCTGACAGAGTCTCTTTAAAGGGAGTTTTTATAACTCCTAAAGGCTAATTAATCACTTATACAGGTATCTAGGGGAGTTGGCCCCCATATTTAGTTACCATAAAAAAAAAAATTACATAGGCAATGGAGGGGGCTTCATTGTACACTTGTGGTTTGGCCACGGGCTCAGTGCACCATTGCACCCCCTTGATTCTCACACTGAGCACTCAGGCATATCTTGATTGACAGCACTCAGATGAGTGAATTCAATCAATGACTCTGCATGTCACCCGCATTGCTTACATAACATCATTGCTCATTTTCATCTTTGTCTCCTGTCTGCAGTACAGTACCAAGTGGTGGCTCCATAAAGAAGCCAGCAATGAGAGCCGACAATAACACTATATGAGCGTGGCTGCAGTGTTGGTGCAGACCCACTGATTGGGTTCAGCGAGGTCAGTCAAAACATGATGATCAGCAACTCTGCACCTCCACACAAACGCTACAGCCGTTCTTACCTAGTGTCATTGGCGTCTCTAATTGCTGGTTTCTGAATGAAACCACCACTCGGCACTGTACTGCAAATAGGAGCCAGATATGACAGACCACAATTACACTACATAATTGTGGCTGTAGTGTCCATATAGAGCTGCTGATTGAGAAAATGCTCAAGATGTCATTTAAGATAGTACTCAGCATGGAAATTAAGGGATGTATGGTCCACTAAAGACCCCATATTTGCAAACAAAACAAATAATTAAAGTAATAAAATGTATTCACTTTCACAATGAAGGTCCGTGATGATGTGTCCATTGTCCACTCGAATGGAGGTGTCAAGAAAGGTTGCATCCGACTGTGACATGGAAAATGTCAAAAATATATTCAAGGGCTTGTTATTCAATTTATCAATAAAAATCTTACAATCATGGTCAGTGCCCGACCAAATAAACACAATGTCATCGATAAATCGTTTCCACAAGGTGACGTGTTGTTTGAACTCCTCCAACTGGTGAACCATCGTCTCCTCCCACCATCCTTAAAACAGATTAGTCATGGCAGGGGCACATCTTGCGCCCATTGCCACACCTGTGACATGTCGGTAGTATTTCCAGTCAAACATAAAATAGTTGTGGTTTAGAACAAAACTCAAGAGGTCAATAAGGAAAGAATCATGGAGGCCATTCGAGTTTTCCTGTTTGTCAGGGTCTCTGCGTAGCCCTCACCATGTTTGATCATTAATAAATTCACAAGCATATACTCCATGTTGATTGTGCGCTTTACATATACAGAGGTCTTTTTCTCTATACCTTCTAATCATAGGCATAGGGGAACTTCAGAAGATGACTGGGCCATTACTGCAAATCACTATACAAAGATTAATACAGAAATCACTGCCATACAGTGAACATATAGTGGTAGATACTGGTCTTGCAGAACATATAGATTACAGTACAATAGATGATTACTTTCAGCTGACGTTGTTTCTAAAGGAGTCATTCACTTTTGCCGTCTGGCCCAGACTAACATAACAACTTCTTCCAGTCAGGACTCGTCTGCAGCGATTACATAGTCATATCTGATTTTTCCAGCACCGTCCCCATCTTTTTTTGGTCTATAAAAACACCTCATCTTACAGATACCCCAATGCTGAGTCACTGCTGTATTTGTCCTTATTACTAATCATCTTAGTATTGCTCATAATATCCACCACTGTGCCTCTTAGGGTGCTTTCACATCAGCGTTTTTTTCAAATCGCGGCAGACGCTGTGAAAAAACCGCATCTGCCGCGATTACCGCATACCGGCTGCACTTGCGGCGCGGTTGCGGCAAGCCCCATAGAAAGTATAGATGGGCTTGCGGCAGGTGCGGCAAGTGCGGTTTTGCACTTGCGGCAGGTGCGGCCGCGAAAAAAAACGCGGCTGACTGCGGTTTTTTTCGCGGCCGCACCTGCCGCAAGTGCCAAAACCGCACTTGCCGCAAGTCCGCCTATACCTTCTATGGCGTTTGCCGCAACCGTGCCGCAAGTGCAGCCGGTATGTGGTAATCGCGGCAGATGCGGTTTTTTTCACCGCATCTGCTGCGATTTGAAAAAAACGTTGATGTGAAAGGGCCCTTACACAGTAAATTGTAATCCTTTGTGCCCTTTAGATAGTAAACTTGCTTCCTTGAAATATGCACTGTGCTAGTGCACTAGAATACAGTGCCCACAATTTGCCCCTAGGAAGTAATAATGCTCACAGTATGCCATTTTCAGAATCAAAACAACCCGAGAGACACTATAACAATAGGGCTTCTTAAGAGCCCATTTAACATTTAATAATGCATCCTAAGTCCCATATATATAGTTCCCCTCTACACAGCATGATGCCCCCCAAAGTTCCCACATAGATCGATAAACAACTCCCCATACACCGCGTTATAAGCCCCACACTGTATGATGGCCTTCAATAAATCCCTCATTGTACGATGGCTCCCAATAGCGCCTCCATCGAATGGATGGCTCCTGGTATTTCCACCACACTGTCATGGCCCCCAGTATTTTCTTCACACTGTATCATTGCCCCCAGTATTTCCTCCACATTGTAATAGTGCCCACAGTATTTACCTCATACCTTATTATAACCTCCAGTATTTACCCCATGCCGTATTATGGCCCAAAGTATTTACCTCATGCCGTATTATGGCCCAAAGTATTTACCTCATGCTGTATTATGGCCCACAGTATTTACCTCATGCTGCATTATGGCCCACAATATTTACCTCATGCTGTATTCTGGCCCATAGTATTTACCTCATGCTGTATTATGGCCCACAGTATTTACCTCATGCTGAATTATGCCCCACAGTATTTACCTCATGCTGAATTATGCTCCACAGTATTTACCTCATGCTGTATTATGGCCCACAGTATTTACCTAATGCTGCATTATGGCCCACAATATTTACCTCATGCTGTGTTATGGCCCACAGTATTTACCTCATGCTGTGTTATGGCCCACAGTATTTACCTCATGCTGTATTATGGCCCACAGTATTTTCCTCATGCTGAATTATGGCCCACAGTATTTACCTCATGCGGTATTATGGCCCACAGTATTTACCTCATGAGGTATTATGGCCCCAAATATTTTCCTACAATGAAGGATATGGGTTTGCCAAATCATCTGATCACTCTGATCAGGAAGCTTTACCCTTTACATCGACCAAGAACAACAGTTTGCACGGGATATGGTGACACCGCATGGTTCAAAGTAGAGCGAGGTGTCAGACAAGCTGCGTCCTATAACGATTTCTTTCCAAGTTACATGCAGAAGCTATTCTTAGGATGCTAGATAAGCCAAAAAAGAAGAAGAAATCAAAACTGGTGAAAGAATCATCAACAATCTAAAGGCCCAGTTACACACACAGATAATTGTGCAGAGATTGTTCGCAGATCTCTGGTTGCAGTGAAAACATGGACACATTGTTACATTTGAACACGGCCACAAAATGGAACAATGTGTCCATGATTTCACTGCAACCAAAGATCTGCGAACAATCTCTGCACAATTATCTGGTGTGTAACTGGGCCTTAAGATACACAGATAATACAACACTGATAGAAACAAGCGTAGATGGAGTGAAGTACTTAATATGAAGTGTTAAGATGGAAACTTTGAAAATGGGACTGCTACTTAACACAAAGAAGACTAAAGACCTTAATCAATACCAAATACCGTACAATCGGGACATATCTGATATGGACGGCACCGAACAGCAAGTTGTAAAGGTATTCCACCCACTTGGATCAATGATCTCAGAGTATACTGACACTATATTTATTTGAACCTGCTATCAATCACTTATTATTATTAAAGGTGTTTTCTTAATACATTATTCACAATACAGATCCTAAATGTGTCTGAATCCTCACCAGTTTATGTCTTCATAACTCAAAAGTAGTAATTTTTTATATTCTTTACCTTGCCCAGCAGTGCGGCACTTGCTGTATTTAAGCTTGCCAGTTTAAGGGGTCTAATAATTATCATCATTCCTCTCAAAGACATAGCCTATATTCACATCTGCCTGCATGTAATACATGTGATAAATCATACTGCATTAGACCTTCTGCATATCATTTTTTAAAGATAAAACCCATTTAAAAGGAATTTGTCACCAGGTTTTTACAAGCTAATCCGAGAATAGCATAATGTATAGAAAAAGACACTGATTCTAGCAATATGTAACTTACTGGCTAATTAGTGTAATTTTGATCATTTACTTATAGATTAGTGATTTTATCATTAGCAGACTAGTGAATCTGTTACCATGATATCAAACAATACTTTATGCATTTTATACATCTTTTTTATCTCTTTTTGTTGTACATTTCTTATCTTTTGCAGGGTGCAACCAATCCTTTAGTGTTGGTGTGTCTGTCCGTGTGGGGTGTACTTATATAGTGCTGGGCATCCTGCCTGATCTTATAGTATGGGATTCCCAAATAGGCTGTAAGCCAGACACTGTGCATCACATGTATGTGTGTGACTGGCACCCTATATAAACCTTATGTGTGCATATTTATAATACTAGTCAACCCCCCTCCCTGCTCCATGAATGATAGGATTGTAAGTGGTTGTTTCATCAGTATTTTGCATTTGTGCTGTCTCAACCTTTATCATGGAGACTGCTGCTTCCTGCAGTACATTAATATTGTGCTTTGTGTTACTAAATATGGCTTCCTTTTAGGCTGTGGTCACACTTGTAAAACATCTGATGATTCTCTCAAGCAAATGATTTTAATGCTATATGCAAATGATATTCCACTCAAACTCTGCTGTGAGTATGACCGAGTTTCATCCCCATATTCTGATTCTCTTACATGCGAGAATCAGGTCACAGGTGAGGTGAAGATGGAGAACTTAATTTCTCCTTTTTTGTCATTGTCTGTTTTGGCCTATATCGAACTACACTCAGATGTCATCCGAGTGCAGTCTGGTGTTTCATGTGCAACCATAGACCTATATGGGTGCATGTGATCCTATTCTCGGAGGCACTCTCTGAATGCTGCAATTATTTTCTAATGCCAATCCTTGCAGGAGAAAAAAATCACAGATCTGTACTGCATTGTAGTATAACACTGGTCCAATTGGTATCCGATAAAACATCAGATATCACTCGGGCACGTTATATGATCATGTGAGCAAGACCTTAAAGGGGTACTCTGCGATAATAAAATATTCTTCTACTGGCCCTGCCCTTATAAACTATAAAGATGAGATGGATAGTGCAGTTCTACAGGCTGGCACACCCTGTATAGCCTCACAATACCTGTAATTCAGTGTGATGCTGGATCAGCTTTTTACTGCTCCACATTCCCTTCTGGAACATTACATTACATATCCGGGTGCTAGCTGCTTCCCTGAAGTTGGAGAACATTGGGAATGGGAGTGGCCATTATCCCTGCTCTCAGACAGAACAGAAGTAGCTATTATCAGGGCCCCTTGATATGTGATGTAACGTCCCAGAGGGGAACGAGGAGCAGTGAAGAGTTTATCCAGTGTCACACTGATTTTCAGGTATTGTGAGCATAGAGAACTGCACTATGCATCTCATCTTTATAGTTTACTAACTGTAGAGCCCAGTGTTGCACAGGCATAGAATCCACCTGTGTGTAATCAAGTCTCCATATAAATGCGTATAAATAAACTATCTCTGTCATAGTCTCAGGATTCTGTTTCAAGTGCAGAGAAAATCATGAAGACCAAGGAACACACCAGGCAGGTCCGAGATACTGTTGTGGCAAATTTTAAAGCTGGATTTAGATACAAAAAGATTTCCCAAGTTTTAAACATCTCAAGGAGCACTGTGCAAGGATCATATTAAAATGAAAGGAGTATCAGACCACTGCAAATCTACCAAGACCAGGTTGTCCTTCTAAACTTTCATCTCGAACAAGGAGAAGACTGAGATGCAGCCAAAAGGCCCATAATCACTCTGGATGAACTGCAGAGATCTACAGCTCAGGTGGGAGAGTCTGTCCATAGGACAACAATCAGTTGTACACTGCACAAATCTGGCCTTTATGGAAGAGTGGCAAGAAGAAAGCCATTTCTCAAACATATCCATAAAAAGTCTTGTTTGAAGATTGCACAAACCACCTGGGAGACACCAAACATGTGGAATAAGGTGCTCTGGTCAGATAAAACCAAAATTGAACGTTTCGACCACAATGCAAAACAATATGTTTGGCATAAAAGAAACACAGCTCATCACCCTCAAAACACCATCCCCACTGTCAAACATGGTGGTGGCAGCATCATGGTTTGGGCCTGCTTTTCTTCAGCAGGGACAGGGAAGATGGTTAAAATTGATGGGAAGATAGACGGAGCCAAATACAGGACCATTCTGGAAGAAAACCTGTTGGAGTCTGCAAAAGACCTGAGACTGGGACTGAGATTTATCTTCCAACAAGACAATGATCCCAAACATAAAGCAAAATCTACAATGGAATGGTTAAAAAATAAACATATCCAGGTGTTCGAATGGCCAAGTCAAAGTCCAGACCTGATCGAGAATCTGGAAAGAGCTGAGAACTGCTGTTCACAAACGCTCTCCATCCAACCTCACTGTGCTCCAGCTGTTTTGCAAGGAAGAATGGGCAAGAATTTCAGTCTCTCGATGAGCAAAACTGATAGAGACATACCCTAAGCAACTTGCAGCTGTAATCGCAGCAAAAGGTGGTGCTACAAAGTATTAACCCAAGGCAGCTGAATAATATTGCACGCCCCACTTTACAGTTTTTTATTTGTTAAAAAAATGTAAAATATCCAATAAATTTCGTTCCACTTCACGATTGTGTCCCACTTGTTGATTCTTCACAAAAAAATTAGAATTTATATATTTGTTTGAAGCCTGAAAGGTGGCAAAATGTTGAAAAGTTCAAGGGGGCTAATTACTTTCACAAGGCACTGTGTATATATTAGATATGGAAGGATATAAGGCTGCATTTTGATATATGCAGGGCTATGAGGCTGCATTCAGCTACTTGGAGGACTATGAGACTGCATTATGCTGTATGGAGGGCTGTGGCACCGCTGCGGGGGATTGCCACAGGACCCACTTGTGCAGGGAGGGATGTACACCTCGGCACACACCGCATACAAGACCTTCCACCCCAGACCTGGAGGGGGAGCTCCACTGGTTGCCTTAAGCGAGTTCCCCTATAAAGATCCAGGCCTGAGGGGAGCAGTCGGTTAGTTCCACAAGGACAGCAAAGCAGTTAGTTCCAGTCACACTGAGAAGAGAGCAGTTGTAAGGAGCTGGTTGCTGGGACCAAGCAGGCCCTGAACCAGGGAACACTGACTCAGCTGTACTGCACCCTAGGGAGAGGGACGGAGGCCAGTTGGAGAAGCAAGAAGAAGGGACCAGACTTGTGAACCCTTTAGTTACCCGTACACCGGAGTCCGCAACTACTGCTAAGATATAGTAGCAGGAATAGTCCGGACAGATCAGGAGGATCCAGTCCCCCTAAAGTAACAAGTAGAAGAATCCAAACTTAACCAAGTAAAGGACCAGGGACCTAGCTGAGGACAGGAATTCCACAGAGAGGTCCTCATTGTCAGTTGTGGAACAGCACCCTGAGAGGGAGAAGTAGCGGCAGGTTCAGCTACAGGCAGAGCTTACCCCAAAAAGATGCACACACTAACAGAAGAGGCCTCACAACTCTCCAAGGTGAATGCCCCAAGCTGCACCGACACCTGGTTACCCTCCTGGACCATGTCTGTTACCGGACAACGGTAAAAAGGTACTGAAACCAAAGACTATTGTGTGTGTGCCTGCTTCCCCGCCGCCGCCTGCAGAGTTCACAGCAGGACCGCTACTACTACTCCCCTCATCCACCCGATGCCATGAGGTAAAGCTCTACCTGTGGGGAGCTGTACTACCCAACTCTACCTTTTATCACCTCAGCGGCCGGCTGCAGCGCTGGTAACCTATTACCAGGTACCACAGGTGGCGTCACAATACCATTCCCTCCCCTCCATCATCATCACCCCCATCCCCTACCACTGAGGGTCCAGGGCACGGAACCGGGAACTGACCAGCCGTGATTCCCCCATCAAAGCAACCGCCTATCCGGGTATCTGAGTACCCCCTACCCTGTCGACCGCCTCAGGGCTATAAGTCTGCATTATACTATATGGAGTGGGTATGGCTTTGTGGAGTTAGCATGACTATGTGGCGTGGGTGGGGCTTGATACATACATACATACACACTCAACTTTATATATTAGATGAGGGCAGGGCTTGTAGGAGAATTTTTTTATCTCCCTGGAGTACCCCTTAAAACCTACCATGTAGACTTCCATATATGTGATCTCTGTACAACCCCACTCCCACCACGGATTGGCAGTTTTCTACTTAGCACAATGTACACAGAAAGCTGTCAGTCAGTGTTGTTTGTGGGTTATACAGAGCTGAGCATTCACAGAACTGGTAGGGATGGTGCAGATAAACAGAGATTATATCAAGACTGTAGTAAACAGCCTAGTAAGTGATACACTAGATTATCTGACCCTATATTATACTACTCTTAGGCCGGCTTCACACCACAGTTTTTCGGGTCCGGGGCTGTCCGGTGTGAAAACCGGACAGCCCCGGATCCGAATATGCCCTCATATATCACTATGTGGCCGGATAACTGTTATTTGCCATCCGGTTTGGGGCTTTTTCGAGAGGATCCGGTTTTGTCCGATTTTTGTATTGGACACAAACTGCAGTCTGCAGCATTTTTTGTGTCCGATGCAAAAATCGGACAAAGCTGAATCCTCGCCCATAGCAGGCTTTTAACAGCCGCCGCTGAATTTCAGCATCTGGAGAGCTCCACTGCTGAAATTTCGGGACCGAGACCAGCTCCCCTACAGCCCGATGCTGAAATTTCAGCACTGGACAGCGCCAGCAATTAAGCCGGCAAAAAGCAGAGGTTCTGCTTGTCCGTGGCTATCAGGTTCTGTCCGGTGCATCCTGAAAAACATCGGACAAAACCTGACAGTCAAAAACCATGGTGTGAAGCTGGCCTTAGATGGAGAATCAAAAAGCTGGTGACAGATCCCTATTATGAAAAGAAGCCTTAAGACTTCTTTTTCAACATAAAATAAATAGTGATTAATCTTCTGCATGTGGAACTGAAAAAATATGTACATTAAAAGTCTGGCTTTCATCCATAATTGACACTTCTGTGTGTAGACTGCTTCTAGTATTTCAGATCTGCCCCTTTCACTTGATAAGGGATGAGATGCAATACCAGAGAGAGTGTCGTTTGCTTAGACAAAGCCGATACTAAAGGTGGATAAGTGTGTCTAAGGGTACTGTCACACATGGCGACGCTCCAGCAATCCCGGCAACAATACGATCTGGTAGGGATCGCTGGTACGTCGCTACGGGACGATATAGCGGTCATTGGGACCCTGGCTCTCAGACCTGTAGTATTGTGGTTATTGGTCGTTATCCCTGTCAAACACATCGATGCATGCTGGCCAGTGGAAGATCAACAATCAAATTATGGTCCAGGCCATTCCGACATGACCAGCGATCTCACAGCAGGGGCCTGGTCGCTGCTACGCGTTCAAACGAAGCGAGATCGCTGCTGAGGTTGTTGTTGTGTCACAAAGCTTGTTACTCAGCAGCGATTTCGCTTAGTGTGTCATGGGCTTTAGGGTATGTGTCCACAATGTATTCACACTGCCCCCAGGGAAAGTGGGTGATCTCAACAGGTGAATGCACCTGGCCGTGCTACAATCAGTATTCTGGGTGCAGTGGTTCCTTGCTGCATTCACCCACTGAGATCGCAGCCGTCTCCACAGGAAAATTGACATATTGCGGCTCAGGAAGCCTCCCTGTATTTCAGTTTTACACTGTGGAGAAAACAGGCACAGTGGGCACAAGATTTCTCTAAATCCCATCCACTGTGCTTTTTACTGTACATCACAGCTGTTTAGATGTGGCAATAACACACTACATCCAAACCGCTGCAAACACTCATTATGGGCACATTTACCCGTAGGCGGAGATTATTGCTGTTGTAGCAACTAACATTTGCACAAGCTCCAATTACTTTGATACATATGTGAAATTTAGGAAATAAAATAGTATAGACTTTATTCAATTTGAATTATTATTAAATGAAATTCCCATAGACAATAAACATTTTATAATGTAAATTTACTTGGATAGCATTTAGCATATTTTTTTATTTTATAAACATAATGAGATTGCAGATGATATAGTAAAAATTATTTAAAATGTTTTTTTTTCTTTAAACCAGGGGGTTGGGATCTCCAGCCCTTAAGGGCCGCCAACAGGTTAAGTTTTCAGGCTTTCCTTAGTATTAGGCCAGTTTCACACATCCGTGTTACCACGGACATGTGAAACAAGGCTGTTTGGGGGCGGTGCATAGACTCATGTGTCACGGATGTGTGACACATGTATGCAGTCCGTGTGCTATCCACGGCCACACGGCCTGTCACCCGCATTCTTACCTCCCTCCACCGCCGCTGCTCCTCTCTCTTCCGGGCCGCTGTGAGGCTCAGTGAAGTGAATATTCATGAGCCCTAATGAGCGGCACCGGAAGAGAGAGGAGCAGACACCGCAGGAGCGAGGTGACTATAAAATTCTTTATTTTGAAGCTTTTTGCTTTTGTCCGTGATCCGTACACACGGATGTCACAGTGTGAACATCCGTGTGCAGGACGTTTGGACGTAAATGCGGTCCGTGGCTCTGCAAAAAAAACGGACTTGTCGCCGTGTGGAGCACATGCGTAAAGACACTGTCCGTGTGCTCCACACGAAGACACGGTCCGTGCGGAAACACGGACGTCTGCATGGGTCCATAGGAGATCGTGTGTCTCCGTATATACGTGCCTTCTGCATGTGATGGCACGGACTGCACATGTGCTGGGGGCACGGATGTGTGAATGAGGCCTAACACAGGGGTTGAAATCATCATCAGGTGATGCATATTATCACCTGTGTAATACTATGGAAATCTGAAACATTGGCGGCTCTCGACACCTGGAGTTCTCCACCTCTGATTTAAAACATTGGGATGTTTTTTGTGTCCATTTTTGCAATATCATACATTTTGTATAATTTTTTGTCCATATGTATCATAAAATTGCTCTTGCAATGTGTGATTTTAAGGATTTGCAGTGTCTCACCATTGAGTGTATACTAAATAATGGCATAACAATAGCGTTTCAATATTTTCAGATCGAATCTGCTGCATATGGGAACATGTCTTTCATTAACAAGGTTGATTGATATGTAGTAGCATGTCCTCAATCTGTGTGAATACTAATCCCCAATCCCAACCTTTCCAGGGTCACAGTGCACTGGTCTGTTCAGCACCACAGTGCTGGGAGGCTCCTCCAGCGCTCCAAACCTACAGGACTACGCGCGCAGCTACCGCAAAAAAATCAGCGCCGCTGCCAGCTTGACTTACAAAGACGGTAGGTGTACTCTACACCAGATGCACTTTGTATCCCCAAACCTGTGTACTTCATTTCTCAGCCCTGGAAAGGGGGGAATGTTTGCATGTATCACATTTTGCTGTATGTCACAATTATCATTAAAGACCCTGTAATAATACTGATGATTCCAAATGATAAATCACAGCTAAGGTTGACTGGTCACAAGGATGCAAGGTAGAACTTCCACTCTTCTTTTTTATAACTCTACATCATTTCTTCATATGGAATTTGCTTTCTTTCCGAAGAAAAAATAACATAGTAATGTGTCTGATATAGATGTGTAGGTGCCAGGGATTGCACTCATCCTTAATATATATACTGTATATTGCTTGTTTTATTGCACAGATAGTACTTATTGGGAATGTCCTTAAATATCTGTCAGAGTTTGAAATACTTAATATAATTTATTTTTTCTCATTACTAGTGTCTGCCTGCGATACACTATTAGTACATTTTTTTCCTTATGTATAGATGTTTGCTTGAACACACTTTTACTGTACATATAGAATGATACAGTAGATAAGGTGCAAGATAGATATACACAGTAATAAAGGAATTGTATCACTGTTGCTGTTTGTGATTTCCAGATGCTGTTACAAATTATTTTTGGGTAATCTGCTTTTTATTTTCTGATTGTATGTTTATTTTGTTCTATTTTCTGTACATAAATTGGATGGCCATCTAGTCTGTGCCTTTTACAGCCGTTATATTTACCGTATATACTCGTGTATAAGCCGACCCGTGTATAAGCCGACCCCCTACTTTTGCCCCCAAAACCTGGGAAAATTTATTGACTCGTGTATAAGCCGAGGGTGGACCCCAGCACAGGTATACAGCCCCCAGCAGTGTGGTATACAGCAGCCTCCCCAGTGGTATATACAGGCCCCAGCAGTGTTACAGCAGCAGCCCAGTGGTATATACAGCAGCAGCCCCAGTGGTAGTATACAGCAGCCCCAGAGGTATATACAGCAGCCCCAGTGGTAGTATACAGCAGCAGCCCCAGTGGTAGTATACAGCAGCAGCCCCAGTGGTAGTATACAGCAGCAGCCCCAGTGGTAGTATACACGCAGCCCCAGTAGTATATACAGCCCCAGTGGTAGTATACAGCCCCAGTGGTAGTATATAGCCCCAGTGGTAGTATACATACAGCCCCAGTGGTAGTATATAGCCCCAGTGGTAGTATATAGCCCCAGTAGTAGTATACAGCCCCAGTGGTAGTATATAGCCCCAGTGGTAGTATACATACAGCCCCAGTGGTAGTATATAGCCCCAATGGTAGTATATAGCCCCAGTAGTAGTATACAGCCCCAGTGGTAGTATATAGCCCCAGTGGTAGTATATAGCCCCAGTGGTAGTATACATACAGCCCCAGTGGTAGTATATAGCCCCAATGGTAGTATATAGCCCCAGTAGTAGTATACAGCCCCAGTGGTAGTATATAGCCCAGTGGTAGTATATATACAGCCCCAGTGGTAGTATATAGCCCCAGTGGTAGTATATAGCCCCAGTGGTAGTATATAGCCCCAGTAGTAGTATACAGCCCCAGTGGTAGTATATAGCCCCAGTGGTAGTATATAGCCCCAGTGGTAGTATATAGCCCCAGTGGTAGTATATAGCCCCAGTGGTAGTATACAGGGCCCCAGCAGGGCCCCCCTCATAATTTGGCGCCCCCACCTCAGTTTCTGGGCCCCCCCGCATGCAGCGCTGCACATATACATTACGTGTCTAGCAGCTGTTACCCTCCGGTGGCAGATCGCAGCTCCCGGCTCCGGGCTCCATCTTCCTCGCTGTCTTCCTGCTTTGTGACCGGCGCGATGACGTCATCGCGCCGGTCACATGACAACCAGGAAGACAGAGAGGAAGATGGAGCCGGAGCCGGGAGCCGCGATCTGCCACGGGAGGGTAACAGCTGCTAGACACGTAATGTATATGTGCAGCGCTGCATGCGGGGGGGCCCAGAAACTGAGGTGGGGGCGCCAAACTTTGAGGGGGGCCGTATGACTCGCGTATAAGCCGAGGGGGGGACTTTTCAGCCCAATTTTTGGGCTGAAAAACTCGGCTTATACGCGAGTATATACGGTATGCTTTACCTTAAGTCACATGGGCCATGGCAAACAATAATAATAAATAATAAATCTTTATTTACACAGCGCCAATATATTCCGCAGCGCTTTACAATACAGTGGGTAATAGATGAAAATACACGGTATAATGCAGTAAGAAAATGCACAATATAATACAGTAATTCCAGTAGAGAAAGAAAACAGTACAATAACAGGAAACAATACAATAAGCTCAAAATCAATGTAAAAAATACAATACAATACAATAGATAAAACAAAAAAATAAGGGTGACCCTGCTCAAGAGCTTACAATCTACAAGCAATAGACTGGAGGTGATTCATTAAGTTCTGTGTGAAGGTTTTCTAGGTGTAATCCTGGCAGAGGGTGAGCTGTGACCATCAACTGTTGTGAATGGTGGATGCCATGTTACCTATGATTTGTACTGTAGTTCTGGCTATGATAATCATCAGAAGACTACTAAGGGCTCATGCAAATGTTCATGGATGTCAATGCAATCTAGGACTGCAGTTTAAGGAATGTTGTCCCAACCAGAGTATGACCGACTCACATTTCAATGAGGCTGTGACGCATGAGTCGAGAGACCGTCATTCAGTTTGTGCATTGCAGTCCAAGATCGGATTGAGATCCACAAACATTTGTATGAGCCCTAAGGGTACCTTTACACGCGGCTGGTTGCAGTGAAATCATGGACACATTGTCCTATCTTGTTGCTGTGTACAAATGGAACAATATCTCCATGATTTCACTGCAACCAGTAAGTTGCCAGTGAAATTCCTAGAAAAGTTGCCGCGTGTAAAGGTACCTTAAGGGATGATCTCAACAGACTAAGGAATCTCGGCCTATTACAAGGCTCTGGATCAAAGTGGAAACTCCAGGATTTTAGATCTATTTTTTACTGCAGATAGTTTCATGGCAAAATACCAAAGCATCACCAAAAATGTAAAAAAAACTAATTTAACATAAGAGTCTAATTGAATCTTTATGAATTTTTCTGGTGAAACATTCCCTTTAAAGGGAATCTGTCACCAGGTTTTGCTACCTCATCTGAGAGCAGCATAATGTAGGAAAAGAGACCTGATTGCAGTGATGTATCACTTAGTTTACTGGGTGCAGCAGTTGTGCCACCATCAGCGTTCTTAGATGTTGCAGAGCTGAGAGAGCTAACCTCACCCACACCACATCTTTCTGTGTACATTGTATATTGACATTGAGCTGCTCATCAGTACTGGTGGCATGGTTAGTTGTATTAGGTCTCATGCAACCTAATCCAGCAGTGATAATCTTCTGCTGATAAATCGCTCATTGTACGGAAACAATAGCACACAGTTTTAAAAAATGACACATCCCTGAAATCAGTGTCTCAGCCGCTACCTCATGATGTCCTCCAATTACATAGGAAAATCCTTCTGACACATTTCCTACTAACACCAGTCTAAATGTATATTTAGAGAACTAGACTTCATTACATAGAGGTTCTGGTTTAGAAAACCCTTGTCCCCCTTCTCTTAGTGGCTTATGCCATCTGCTTGGGCATAGCCTTTCAGTTCAGTAATTGCCGACATGAAATTGGCGCTATAGGCAATAACTGACACAGGGGGTGCGTGCAGCGGTAGACCAGGGGACAGGGATTTTCTGAAACCAGAAAACATCTGTAAGCCTCTCACACCCTAATACTTCAAAGTAAGACTGATATCCAGATGGGTCTTCTATGCTGCAGCCTCTGTTTCTGCAGATCTGTTGTGAACAAAAGAACAAGACAATTTCTATTACTGGTCATGTTTTGGCTATACAAACAATATGGTACCTTGCACCTAGATGTTTTGTAATGCTCTCATTCTCCTTTGCAGAGATAAATGCTTTGTGAAACTTTGCCACCCACTCCCCGTGTCTGCATGCTACCCCTTTGTTTCCTGCAGAAGTGAATGTCATGGGGTTGCATATCTAGATGTATGCTCATAACCTCACTAGACTCTTACTGAAAAGTATTGAAAAACATAGTGCATCAGGTAAAAAAGAGCCCAAAACACAATCATCTGTAAATGTGCGCGTTTCCTGTATGTTTGGCTCAGACTATGATTAACTAAAATTTGACCTTTTGTAAATGACCATGCATTACTTTCCAGCACCTTAACATTCCTCTTCGGCTTTCTTATGATCACGCCTCTGCAAATCCTAAATGTTTTTACCAATACAATGGCATTTAGAAAAAAAAAGTAGATCACATGTCACTTGGGTTATATAGGGGTAATAGAGACCCCATAAGACATTTGATCCACCACACTTACACATTTTCATATTCACATATTTTAATGTTTTAGCAATTTTTTTCTGTTGTGGTTATATTTTGGGGGAATACAAGCATATGTTCCTGTCAATATACAATGGAGCACAGTTACTCTTGTAAAGGGATGTCAATGAGGCAAATGTCTATAATTGCGTGACTCTAAGGCTATGTTCATATGCATGGTTTGACTTAAAATATTTAGTAGAGAATCCACCAACAGAAATTCTACACTAGACCTGTTGCATGTTTGCAGCTGCAATTACCGTAATTCAGATTAAGTACTTGAGGCTATCAATATTGAAGGGTTCAGCCGGAGGTCTAATGTATATTGGGGCGCTGGCTGACTGATCAATGGGGGTCGATCGGCAAGTTCAATTTCGGGCTGCCATTTGCATTACTGTTTTTGAAAAATTTCGGCATGGGCTTTTTCGTAAGAGGAAACGGGAACGTTTGACCAAACAAGCACTTCTTTGTATGGGAGTCAGCTTACATGGCTGTAAGCCAACCATCATTCGGTCAACAACAATCTAAAGTGTATGACCAGTTTAAGTTTATTTGTTATTCCTTGGAGATAAGTATCTGCTTTTTTGTTCAAAATCCCTGTTTTGAAGATTTGAGTGGAAGTTTTTTGTTGTGAAAACCATTTGCAGTCATTAGAAGAACATCGACAGAAATATTGTGTACGCTTTGACTACTAAGACAGAATTGTATACTGTGAAAGGTCATAGTAACAGTTGGAATCTATATCAGTAGCACATTTAGAGTCAAACCAGATATAAAACTACAAGAAATCGTAATGTTACATGTTAAAGCAAAACGAAATGTGACCCAATAATCAGACTATTTGCCTATAGGAAAATTAACGAAGGTAAGTAGTTAGCATTTAAGGAACATTGTACAAGTCCTATTCTTTCATCTTACGATGTTGACTAACCATAGAGTGGCCTTCCAAAGTTCTAATTAAAAGATAATACTGGACAGTGCGCATAAGAAAGAACCTAAAACATCAGTCTTGGCATCCTCTTAACTCATTTCAACTTGCTATTTCTGGTTATCAGACAAAACCTGACGTCGCGCATGGATGAACTGGCATTGTTTTTTGCAAAAAGTAGTTACCATCATTGTGCAATCCCATAAACCCCTCTAAATCGGCACCTATGCATGTGATGGATACTTTGATGCCCCTTACTTGAAAATTTGCTCAACATAATTTTTAACAATCTGTACTATCCATCTAAAGTTGAAAAGGAAACTTATCCCTTTCATCTGGTCTTCAGTCTTGCTCCTCTTCTCGGATATAACGGAGTACACTTGGTCCATAATTTCAATACGTTGTCCTCTTTTGGCACACGGCAACTTTTTTTGAGCATGACATAGCCACATAAACTTACCCTTTCCTTTTCTATTGCATGTGGCTTCTAATAAGCATGCCAAGGCAAATGGAAGCTGTTTGGCCTTTAACACAAGCTGTGCTTTGCAGTATGTTGTCCCAGGATCCTGTTGGTGTGTGTATGTGCCTGTCTTGGTGCCCAAGATCAGAATGTTAATGCCAATACTTGTTTTTTTTTTTTCCTCAGAACTGTTGTCTATGCCAGCTGTAAAAAGATTTTCTGTGTCGTTTGCAAAGCATCCGACTAATGGTACGTTTGCTTCCTTGATTTGAAGTGTTGACTCACACTATTAACCCCATTTTTATTTTTCCGTTTTTTTTCTTTTTTTTTTTCTTTTACTGTCCGTTTGCCATCCAACAAGTCTTGTTCGTGTTGATATTGTGATGTGGACTCTTCCTCTCCTTTTTTTCCATCATTTTTCTTCAAGTACATTCATTTCTTCTTTTATGTCATATCATAATTCTTCATGCTCATCTACCTACTTTATCCAGTAGCAAGATCTTTTTCTATTTTTAAATAAACTTAATATTTTTTTAATATAGCTCAGGGTAATGGAAACATGACATTCAGAATAATGCTTTAAATTGTTTGCTTGTTTCTTCTTGATTCCAAAGATTTTAGATTTAACGTACCATCTTCTAAGATCACAGCTCCACAGTATTAATTAAAACAATAAACTAAACAATACAAAATGTATGAAAACATACCCTGCCTTTCTAAAATCATATTCCGTATTTTTCGGATTATTAGACACACCTTTCCCCCACCCAAATTGTAGGGAAAATGTGTGTGTGTGTGTGTGTGTGTGTGTGTGTGGGAGGGGGATGGGGGTGCGTGCTATAATTAAAATATATATTTTTTCTTCTTAACTTGCCAAACAGGGGTTGTGGTGGTGGAGCAAAGACTGCCATTTTCCTGGTTCCTGCACGCATTGGCAAGCTGCGACTGTGCGTCTACCTCCCAGAAAATGGCTTTGGATCTGATCTGTGCATGCGTCTCCTCCATGGCCATTTTCTGGAAGTCCTGGGCGGTAGAGGCAGAGTAGCAGCTTGCCAATACCTGCAGAAACTTGAAAAATTGTGGCCACCAGCGCACATCACGGCAACACCGCTCCAGCATGAGCGTGCACCCTTGTTCCATTGCCCACATCTACGTGCACCCTGCTTCCTGCACCTTCACTCCACCCCACAAACCCCCTTGGTAGGCCATGTACAAGGATCGGGAACATATATACCAGGATGGGGGGCCTTGTCCAAGGATAGGAAACATGTATACCAGGATTAGAAACCTATACACCACAATGGGGGACATATATTCCAGAATTGGAGACATATATACCAGGATTGGGGACATACTAGTGCATTCAAGGACTTAGAATATCATTAAAAAGTTAATTTATTTCAGTATTTCAATACAAATAGTGAAACACGTATATTATATAGAGTCATTACAAACATAGTGATCTATTTCAAGTGTTTATCTCTGTTAATGTTGATTATGGCCAATCAAATTGGTTACAGCCAATGAAAACCTAAAGGTCATTATTTCAGAAAATTAAAGAAGGGAGGATGAAGGGTGAAAAACAGCACTGCCGTGTTCAACGAGACATCAAAGGGAGAATATAAGATTGATTTAATAGTCAACATGTTTCAGGGCTCCCACAAATGCCCTGAAACATAGCAATATTACATTGATTTTTGATGATGTTCTAATTCATTGAGATGCACTAGTGTATACTCATTGTAAGACGGACACTGACATTATAAGACAGACCCGATTTAACATTAAAAGTGATTTTTTTTCTCTTTTCCTTCATCAAATTTGGGTTGCGTTTTATAATCCGTTGCATTTTATAAAGCTAAAAAAAGGGTACTTAACTATGGGTTTTTGTGAATATAAAAGAGGTCTAGTTTTGCCAACTTTTAGGAATGCACTTCAATGCTTCAAGATTTATATAATTGAAAATTTAAAAAAATGGTTAAATCTTTAATTTAATTATTTATCTCTTTTGTGGGTGAGAGAAATTGTTTTCTTTGAATACTGTCAGCAGAAAGGGGGTCTCTCAGGCAATGCTCCATGTGAAAAAGTATGTACACTACCATAAGTAATAAACATGGCCGCAGCAGCCATCACCCATCATTCCTAGACATCCGCAAAGGCGATGCAAGGAACTAGTAAGTAAGCCTGCATCTTTCCCCGTGATCGTCAAGCGCCATTGAGTTGTCATTACAGTCAGGGGTCAGCTGAACAACCCTGTCTCTGTCATGAAGCACTTCCTGTGAATGCTGGCTGAGATCTAGCATTCACACATGATGATCATTTGTGCAGTAGAGAGCCGTGCAGATGCACGGCTTTGTACAGCACAAGCGATTGGACAGTGGCAGTTTCATTAATTCTTGGGGCTTATGTGACATTGTGACATCACTTGAGCCCCCCATCAAATCACCGCCGATTTCCTTCTCCCCCGCCTTTGAACCATACGATCTATCAAGAGGATGTGAGTGCTGTGTCTGCTGCTCACATCCTGCTGATTGCACCAATGTCCGAAGACACAGAGAAAGAAGCATTGGTGATTCCATGCGGGGCTTGTGTGATGTCACAAAAGCCCCAAGCCGCAGTTACCGACAGCACTGAAATGGTGGCAGCACAGAAGGGGAGTGCAGGATTTATTATTTTAACTGCGGAAAACAAGTCAATTCAGAAGGGGTTGTCCTAGTAGTGGACAACCCCTTTAAATATTTAATTCTTAGGTTGTTTCCTAAAGATAACTCTTTATCTAGCTCATTTGTGCAACAGCAATCATACCATATGACTTTAGAAACCCCTATAGGGAAACAAAACTGTAATGCATGTAGTCTCTAAGTAAACCACTCATATACTTTTGCTATATAGTAGAAAGTCCTTCTATTATATTCAGATGTCACAATGGTTTGTTTATGAGACAAACTCTCCTAGCTTTTACCCCCAGAGGTTTTTTTCTTCCTATAGATTGCTACAGAAATTAACTAAGACCCTAATTCATCTAAGTGTTAATGACAAAAATCTGGAATAAAACACCTTTAATGGAACCTGTCAGGTTTCCTGTGTGCACAGAACCACGAGCAGTTCTGTGCACATGCCTAGAATCCCTGCCAAACAGTTCCTTCATGTTGCAGCTTACATAAAGGCTGTGTCCACAGTGCATTTTGTTTTTTGACAAATCTGCACCAAATTCTGCGTGTCTATTTTGAACCCAGCAAAGTCCCTGAGATTTCTGAAGTGCTGTGCCCACGTTGCTTTTTTTATACTTAGAGATTAGGTGCAGATTTGGTTGCAAAAACAATTTTGCAGCACCTCAATTGTTGGTGCGTTTTTTTGCTGCAGTTTTTACCTGTTGACCTTATTGAAATCATGAAAAAATCGCTGCAAATGCATATGGGTATTCACACAGTGAGGGTTTGGTACGTTTTGGACACTAACAATTCATGGTTACTGAAATGTTATGAAAGGATTTCTGCCCATCACAAATCATTCTCAAGAGTCTCTGTCTCTTTAATTCAAAGCAAGAATGCATAGTAGAAAAAAAAGACCATTTATGCATACAAAAACGCACCATAAATGTAAAAATAACGCATTGTAGATTTTGATGCGTTTTTCAGCCTGAGGATGCAGAATTGGTGCTGAAAATTTCTGCACCAAATCTACAGCGTAAGCACATACCCAGGTAGATCTATAGAAAAAGTACAGTGGGGAAAAAAGTATTCAGTCAACCACCAATTGTGCAAGTTCTCCCACTTGAACAGATGAGAGAGGCCTCTATTTGACATCATTGGTAGACCTCAACTATGAGAGACAAAAAAATGAGAAAACAAATTCTGAAAATCATTGTCTGATTTGTAAAAAAAAAAATTTTTTTCACATTTTGGTGGAAAATAAGTATTTGGTCAATAACAAAAGTTCATCTCAGTACTTTTTTATACATCCTTTGTTGGCAATGACAGAGGTCAAACGTTTTCTGTAAGTCTTCACAAGGTTGGCACACACTGCTGCTGGTATGTTGGCCCATTCCTCCATGCCGATCTCCTCTAGAGCAGTGATGTTTTGGGGCTGTCACTGGGCAACACAGACATTCATCTCCCTTCAGAGGTTTTCTATAGGGTTTAGATCTGGAGACTGGCTAGGCCACTCCAGGAACATGAAATGCTTCTTACAAAGCCACTCCTTCATTGCCCTGGCCGTGTGCTGGGTCACTGTCATGCTGAAAGACACAGCCACGGTTCATCTTCAATGCCCTTGCAGATGGAAGGAGGTTTGCACTCAAAATCTCATGATGCATGGCCCCATTAATTCTTTCATGTATACGGATCAGCTGCCCTAGTCCCTTTCAAAGAAACAGCCCCCAAAGCATGATGTTGCCATCCCCATGCTTCACTGTAAGTATGGTGTTCTTTGGATGCAACTCTGCATTCTTTCTCCTCCAAACATGACGAGTTGTGTTCCTACCAAACAGTTCTACTTTGGTTTCATCTGACCATATGACATTCTCCCAATACTTTTTTGGATCATCCAAATGCTCTCTAGAAAACTTCAAACGGGCCCGGACATGTAATTGCTTAAGCAGGGGGACTTGTTTGGCACTGCAGGATCTGAGTCCCTGGCAGCGTAGTGTGTTACTGATGGTAGCCTGTGTTATGTTGGTTCCAGCTCTCTGCAGGTCATTCACTAGGTACCCCCATGTGGTTCTGGGATTTTTGCTCACTGTTCTTGAGATCATTTTGACCCCACGGGTTGAGATTTTTCGTGGGGCCTCAGATTGAGGGAGATTATCAGTTGTCTTGTATGTCTTCCATTTTCTAATTATTGCTCCCACACTTGATGTCTTCACACCAAGCTGCTTGCCTATTGCAGATTCAGTCTTCCCAGCCTTGTGCAGTGCTACAATTCTGTTTCTGGTGTCCTTCAACAGCTCTTTGGTCTTCACCATAATGGAGTTTGGAGTGTGACTGTTTGAAGTTGCAGACAAGTGTCTTTTATACTGATAACAAGTTTACACAGGTGCCAGTACTAAGGAAATGAGTGGAGGACAGAGGAGCCTCTTATGGTACCGTCACAGGCCGCCATATCTCCAGCGAGATGGCTGGCAATTCCCAATTTCGGCGATGTGGAAACCACTTTACATGTGCGTAGTGGCGTGTGACTGTGCGATTCTACAGCGAGAAATCGCCGGTAGATCGTCGCCTGATTGCCCTGCCATGCAGAGAAATCAGGCGATATCCACCAGGCGATTTCAGCGCACCTTGGCGTGTGACAGGGCGATAGCGACATACACAGTGATCATGAAATAAATCCCGTAGGCATGCTTGGATGTAGTTTTTTTTTTTGCACCGCATCTGCGGTGATTGGTCAGCGATACTGCGTTCCGATTGGCTGACCGTGTCCGAGGCGTCTTATTTGATGACCAGTGCGTTCACACAAGGCTGCCCCAATGGGAACGCAGTTCCGTCCACCAACCACAGTGATAGGGGCGCGGTGAAACCCACTCTAGCACGCCCCTCTCGAAACAGTATGGCCACATCGCTGCTACAATTGTGGCGTGTGACGCGGCGATGTGTGTAGGGAAGATCACTTCCAGTCTTCTGCAGGTGATTCCGAGACGCAGGATCGCCGAAGATAGCTAGGTGTGCCAGCTCCACAGCGATCAGAAAAAAGTGCCCGAAACGTGAGCGCTCATGTCAAATCACCAGCGATATGGAAGCCATATGGCGGCGTGTGACGACCTTTAAAGATACAGGTCTGTGAGAGCCAGAAATCTTGCTTGTTTGTAGGTGACCAAATACTTATTTTCCGGCAAAATTTAAAAAAAATTCTTTCCGAATCAGGCATTGTGATTTTCAGGATTTGTTTTCTCATTTTGTCACTCATAGTTGAGGTCTACTTACGATGTCAATTATAGGCCTCTCTCATCTTTTTAAGTGGGAGAACTTGTACAATTGGTGGCTGACTAAATACTTTTTTTCCTCACTGTATTTCTAAAGACTGTTTATGAGAGACTAATTAAAGCTTTGACTAGTCAAGAGGACGTTAGTTCCCCTGACCAGGTGGCACACTTACCCATGTTATTACGCCTCTTTGGGCGTTATAGTATGCTTTACACAGCCAGCGCCATCAGCAGTGCTATACAAAGCCGAGGGGGTTTGTACCTCTCAGCATTGAGCTTCTGACGGCAGGTGTATGTATTCCAACTTCAAAGAAGCTCTCTGTGCTTGATCAAAAGTCACCGTACTTCTTGTAATACACACTACTCTGAAGCATGGTGTATGCATCCCGGCTTCAGAAAAACGCGATGCGCTAGATTGGAAGTCACTGTACTTCTGGTCATGCACACTATTCCTCTGTGAGGCCAGGACGCATAAACCCAGCTTCAGAGTAGTGTGCATGACCAGAATTGCGATGATTTCCGATCAAGCACAGTGAGTTTCTGTGAAGCTGGGTCGCATACACCTGAAGTCAGAGAACCTCAGTGCTGAGGAGTTCGATCCACTCGGCTTTGTATAGCACTGTTGATAACGCTGGCTGTTGTAAAGCATGTTATCATACCCACAAAGGGGGGGCAACTAGTCAGGGGGAAGTAATGCCCCTCGACTAGCCAAAGCTCTAATCCGTATCTCATAAAGGTCTTTAGAAATACTTTTTCTAAAGATCTGTGTATGTATGCTACAACATAAAGGGACTCTTAGGCAGGAATTATATAAATGTACACAGAACTGCTCGTGGTTCCGGGTGCATCGGGGACCTGACAGGTTACCTTTAAAAATTTAAAAAGCTTTGTGCAATGCGAGATTGTGCAAAAATTATGCCACTTTTAGCATTTTCACACTAGCTTCGGTCAGCACTGCCAAAATAGGCAGAATGTAGCGTTGTGACTCCCGCTTGTCTAATTCATGATGAGTTGTGGCGTAACCTATGCTTCAAGTCTTTGACTGGAGTAAGGTTTGTGTTAAGACACACGCTACCTTTATGATGAGGCTGATTCACTAAATGGATCGGTTACTGCTGATTCCACCACGCCACCTCATCAAAATTAGCATGAGTGCCAGTCTCTGAATCAGGACCTATGTACTTAACAATTTGAATGATCTTGTTTTGTATAAAATGTGGTTAAGTGTGCTTTTGCTTTCATGTTGTTTACCAAAGTCGTGTCAACAAACAAAGGCTCAGGGGTAGCGGTAGAGCAACAAAAGCTTTGGTAGGTAAGTACCGCTTATTGTGTTTGTTAAACTTTAAACATAACAGAATAAGCGGTACTTACCTACCAAAGCCTTTGTTGCTCTACCGCTACCCCCGAGCCTTTGTTTGTTGACAGGACTTTGGAATTTGTTTCTCGCACCCATAGACTTGAACGGGCGAGTCTCGCCTAATTTATGCTCTCACTTGCAGCATGTTGCAATGTTTTCCTAGGGTGGAAAAATGCTAATCAAATTTGCAGATTTGCACAATCACATTGAATAACATTGGTCCTTGTGTAATCCCTTTTTTCTTCACACTGCGCTTGTCTGAGTTATACGTTTGTGTGAGCGAGCCCTTAAGTGATTGTCTCGTTTCATTAAAATTGTGGGCAACATGCTGCTTTTGCTTTAACAGTTAAAACAAAAGCAGCATGTTGCCCACAATTTTAATGACACGAGACAATCACTTAAAGGGATCCTGTCACCTCCAAAACGCCTCATAAGCTAGCAAAACATGTCCCTGCACATCCCATCACTAATCCCACACTCCTTTTGTCTCCTAAAAGCATCCTGTGAAAGTGCATAAAAACGTTTTAATACTTACTCATTAGTGATTATAATTAGCAGGGGCTATATTCTTTAGTCACCAGGGCGGCTGTTTTGCAGTCTTGAGGATCCACCCTCTCTCTGTCTGTGCTCCTGTGATGTGCAGCTGAAGGCAGGACTAATGACTTGCATTCTGTGAGTGATAGTGAGGGGGAAGGTCAATGCCTGCACAAGTGAAGCAAACAGACAGAGAAAGGGTGGATCCTGGAGCTGCAAAACTGCCAGCCCTGGTGACTAAAGAATATAGCCCCTGGTAATTATAATCACTAATGAGTAAGTATTAAATCGTTTTTATGCACTTTCATAGGATGCTTTTAGGAGACAAAAGGAGTGTGAGATTAGTGAATGGATGCTGCAGGGACATGTTTTGCCAGCTTAGGAGGCGTTTTTAGAGGTGACAGGATCCCTTTAAGGGCTCGCTCACACTAACGTATAACTCGGACAAGTGCAGTGTGAAGAAAAAAGGGATTACACACGGACCAATGTTATTCAATGTGATTGTGCAAATCTGCAGATTTGATTAGCGTTTTTCCACCCTAGGAAAACATTGCAACATGCTGCAAGTGAGAGCATAAATTAGGTGGGACTAGCCCGTTCAAGTCTATGGGTGCGAGAAACAAATCAGATGCTGTATGGACCATCCTAGTGGCACCTGGATTGACTAATACATTACCATTCTGTAGCATAAAACACTTTAAATTGTCCTGTAATTAACTGTAAATGAATAAGGGCTGCTGAGAAAAAATACAGATTGCGTACAAAAAGGACATGAAGACAAGTGAGAAATAAATTGTCCTCCTTTTCTGGATGAAAGACAAAACTATTTTTACACGTTAAAGTTGAGTGTACACTAAACTTCCATTTCTAATAATTTTTTTAATTCATTATTTCACATTTTCTAAACATTATTGATAATAATGAAATCCAAATGTAATTGAGGGTTATAAAGTGTACCCTGTTTATTTTCTAAGTCAAACATAACATATTTCTATATTTGGTTTAACTTAAACATAATTCTTCTTTCCTTTTTTTAAAGCTATATTTTTTCCAGGGTTTCATTTCAATTTTTATCAATTTTAATTCTTCATTTTCCTAGGTTTTATTTCTTATTCTTGTTATACTATAACATTTTATCTCTATGTTATGTCCTCATTTCATTTTATGAAACAATCCTTTTGCTTTCTCTCTATTAAACTTGGATATTAGAAACATTTGAAGCTAAAGAAAAGCTGCAGCAAAATATCTGCTATTGTGATGTGAACAAGTAGTTTTGATTTTTTGAATTAATGAGGACAATGATCATTAGCAGATTAGTGGTGGCCCAACACACAGTATCACTACTGCTAATCTTGTGTAAACTTTTGACAGCTGCAACGAAAGAGTATATGGAGCTATGCTGTTCCACTATGTCCACAGTTTATATCCGACTGACCACAGAGCTGATCACTAGGAGTGCCGACTATCAGACCACTGCACATCTTATATATAGGGTGGGCCATTTATATGGATACACCTAAATAAAATGGGAATGGTTGGAGATGTCAACTTCCTGTTTGTGGAACATTAGTTTATGGGATGCGGAAAACTTTTCCAGATGGGTGGTGACCATGGCGGCCATTTTGAAGTTGGCCATTTTGGATCCAACTTTATTTTTTTCAGTGGTAAGAGGGTCATGTGACATATCAAGTTTATTGAGAATTTCATAAGAAAAACAATTGTGCGCTTACTTTTAAGATTACTTTATTCTTTCATGAGTTATTTACAAGTTTTTGACCTCTTATATAACGTGTTCAGAGTGCTGCCCATTGTGCTTGATTGTCAATGCAACCCTTTTCTCTCACTCTTGACACACTGATAGTAACACCGCAGAAGAACATGCTAACACAGACTTCCAGTATCCATTGTTTCAGATGCTACACATCTCGTATCTTCACAGCATAGTCAATTGCCTTCAGATGAGTGATGAGGCAAACTTTTTTGTGAATGGTGAAGTTAAACAAAACCACCGCTATTGGTCTGACACTAACCCACAGTGGATAGATCCCTCCAAGACTGTTGAAACACAAAAATTGATGGTATGGTGTGGTATATGGGGTACAAAGATAACCTCAATGCCACTGGATATCTGAAATTGCTAAATGATTCAGATATCCAGTGACATTGAGGTTTCCATTGATGAAGAATGGTGCCACTATCTTTGTACCCCATATACCACATCATACCATCAATTTTTGTGTTCCAACAGTCTTGGAGTGATCTATCCACTGTGGGTTAGTGTCAGACCAATATCAGTGGTTTTGTTTATTAACTTCACCATTCACAAAAAAGTTTGCCTCATCACTCATCTGAAAGCAATTGTCTATGCTGTGAAGATACGAGATGTGCAGCATCTGAAACAATGGATACTGGAAGCCTGTGTTAGCATTTCTTCTGCGGAGTTGCTATCAGTGTGTCAAGACTGGGAGAAGAGGGTTGCATTGACAGTCCAACACAATGGGCAGCACTTTGAACACATTTTATAGGTCATAAACGTGTAAATAACTCATGAAAGAATAAAGTTACGTTAAAACCAAGCACACCATTGTTTTGCTCATAAGATTCTCAGTAAGTTTCATGTGTCACATGACCACCTTCCCATTGAAAAAAATAAAGTTGGATCCAAAATGGCCGACTTCAAAATGGTCACCACCCATCTGGAAAGGTTTTCCCCCTCCCATATACTTATGTGCCACAAACAGGAAGTTGATATCACCAACCATTCACATTTTATTTAGGTGTATCCATATAAATTGAGAGTAAAAAAATCCCTGGTCTGTGGAGCGCTAGGACTCGAGATAAAATGGCACTAGGGTTATTTTTAGAAAATCATTTCTTTATTAACCTCTTACAGGCCACTACGCGTTTCTGCAGCAAAGCGCTGCCTTCATCAAGTGATGCAAGAGGGTATTGCCAGAAAGTGACTTACCGTATATACTCGTGTATAAGCCGACCCGTGTATAAGCCGACCCCCTACTTTTGCCCCAAAAATCTGGAAAAACCTATTGACTCGTGTATAAGCCGAGGGTGGACCCCAGCACAGGTATACAGCCCCAGCAGTGTGGTATACAGGCCCCCCAGCCCCCAGTGGTATACAGCAGCCCCAGTGGTAGTATACAGCAGCCCCAGTGGTAGTATATAGCAGCCTCAGTGGTAGTATATAGCAGCCCCAGTGGTAGTACGCACCCCAGTGGTAGTATATAGCAGCCCCAGTGGTAGTATACAGCAGCCCCAGTGGTAGTATACAGCAGCCCCAGTGGTAGTATAAGCAGCCCCAGTGGTAGTATACAGCAGCCCCAGTGGTAGTATAAGCAGCCCCAGTGGTAGTATACAGCAGCCCCAGTGGTAGTATACAGCAGCCCCAGTGGTAGTATACAGCAGCCCCAGTGGTAGTATACAGCAGCCCCAGTGGTAGTATACAGCAGCCCCAGTGGTAGTAAAGCAGCCCCAGTGGTAGTATACAGCAGCCCCAGTGGTAGTATACAGCAGCCCAGTGGTAGTATACAGCAGCCCCAGTGGTAGTATACAGCAGCCCCAGTGGTAGTATACAGCAGCCCCAGTGGTAGTATAAGCAGCCCCAGGATACAGGGTAGTATACAGCAGCCCCAGTGGTAGTATAAGCAGCCCCAGGGCAGTATATACAGCAGCCCCAGTGGTAGTATACAGGCAGCCCCAGGGGTACCAGCAGCCCCCTGGGGTACACAGCAGCCCCTGGGGGTACCCAGCAGCCCCTGGGGGTACCCAGCAGCCCCCTGGGGGTCCCCAGCAGCCCCCAGGGGTTACCCAGCAGCCCCCTGGGGGTACCAGCAGCCCCCAGGGGGTACCCAGCAGCCCCCTGGGGGTACCCAGCAGCCCCCTGGGGGTCCCCAGCAGCCCCAGGGGGTCCCCAGCAGCCCCCTGGGGGTCCCCAGCAGCCCCAAAATGCTGGCACTCGCCCCCCCCTTGCAAGGGCCCCCCCCGCTACTCTTACCATCCCGGACTTCTGATCAGCGCTGCTCCTCGGCGCTCCGTCCTCTCTGCTCCCTTCCTGCTACATCCGGGATCCCCGGCCGTCGCGCGATGACGTCATATGCCTGCGACGGCCGGAGATCCCGGATGCAGCAGGACGGACGGAGCACCGAGGAGCAGCGCTGATCAGAAGACCGGGATGGTAAGATACGCAGCGGGGGGGGCCCTTACAAGGGGGGGTGAGTGCCAGCATTTGGGGGCTATATGCACTGCTTCCCCCTGCCGCTGATTGACAGGGGGAAGCAGTGCATATTTAATGAGCGGCCCCACGTGACGGGGCCGCTCATACAGCAGCCCCCCCCGCCTCCTGCAGCCTCCACAGCCCCCACCACAGCCACCACACCATGGGCCCCCGTATAGACCCGTGTATAAGCCGAGGGGGAGACTTTTCAGCCCAAATTTTGGGCTGAAAAACTCGGCTTATACACGAGTATATACGGTAATATATAAAACACATCAACTTATCATTGGTTGAACAATAAAACAATTAATGATTACAACATTAACCCTACAGATACCAAGATAAAACAAAGAACCCATGTAAAAAATCTAAAATGACATACACTATCAATTATGCATAACATGTATAATATTATACAGAATAATAATATTAAATATTAAAAGAGCATTATAAAATAACTTTACTACACATAATCGCGCTGTATGCAATACTATAAGCGGCATCGGAGGAGAGAGGAGCAGACACCGTCAGAGCGGGGAGGGTATACAATTATTTATTTTCTATATTTTCAGGCTTTTAGTTTTTTCCATGAACAGTGCACACGGATGTCACAGTGTAAACATCTGCGTGCAGGGCATTTTAAATAATATAATAAAGTGAGTACTAATGAGCGGACAGGAAAAGAGAGGAGCAAACACCGCCGAAACAATCCTATATAATCTATATTTTCAAGATTGTAGGTTTTTGCCCATGGTCAGTACACACGGAGGTCACAATGTGAACATCTGCGTGCAGGGCATTTAACGAAAAAAAAAAACATATCGCCGCGTGGACCACACACAGACGCGATCTGCGTGGAAACACGGACGTGTGACTAGGGCCCAAAGGATTTCATAAATTGCAAATGATTCGTCTGTATATCCCAGATAGTGTATGTCATTTTAGATTTTTTACATGGGTTCTTTGTTTTATCTTGGTATCTGTAGGGTTAATGTTGTAATCATTAATTGTTTTATTGTTCAACCAATGATAAGTTGATGTGTTTTATATATTAAGTCACTTTCTGGCAATACCCTCTTGCATCACCTGATGAAGGCAGCGCTTTGCTGCAGAAACGCGTAGTGGCCTGTAAGAGGTTAATAAAGAAATGATTTTCTAAAAATAACCCTAGTGCCATTTTATCTCGAATCCTAGCGCTCCACAGACCAGGGATTTTTTTACTCTCAGCTTCTTGCACTTGTGCACACCTGGCAAGAGCAGCTCTGGACAAGAGATACCATTAATCCTAGATCCTGAGCTCCATGACCTAGCAATACAACACGGTCACCGTTGAAGGACCTGTGGTGACATCAATCCGGTCATGTGACCGCGGCAGGATCTGGAGCTCCCGGAGCAAATTTCGGTGCCTCCACTATACCTCCAAGCGGAGGTGGATTCACAGTCGTAAGACTGCAGTTGTGCAGGGTTGCACAACCACCTCTGGTGAGTGGCCACACTGCCCTGGGCCTAAATCTACTTCAAAAACTTTCTTCACATGCGCTCCCACCCCCTCCCCCCTTTTTATCTTGCATATCCATATAAATTGGCCCTACCCTGTAGATGACCCCATTAATATCAAAATAGTGCCAATTCGGCATGAGAAAAAATATCACTACAAGCTGTGACTGACAGCGTATATTGAATGGTGCGCACTTAGTTAAGGCTATGGGTGCGTTCAAAATCATCAGCTTGCACTCAGATATCTTGCAAGTGCAGTCTGATTTATACCAGCAAAGACAATGGAGAAGATGGAGAAATTAAGTTTCCATCTTCTCATTGCATGTGGTACAATTACCGCATCTGAGATAATCAGATCACAGTAAACTGAAGCTCGGCTCACACCTAACCAAAGTTTAAGCCAGGTATCTTTAACATAATCGTCGGCTGTGTGAGCGAGCAATTAAAGGGAGACTGTTAGCCTTTGGGCCCTCCAGCTACAGTGGCCTCATGGGCCTTGCCATAAGCTGGTACTATCATGCCTCCTGTCAATGTAAGTATTGCAGGTTATTAGACCAGCAATTAGTCATCTAATAGTTGATTTACCTTACTGAGTATAACTTAAAAAAAGTTTAATATAATATGAAAAAATACAATAAAACTACAAAAATAAACAAAAATGTTTTGCAAGTAAAAATGCTATTTTTACTAATTATTAAACATAATTGGTATCACCACATCTAGAAAGACCAGACTTTGAAACTGTCCTATTATTTACACTGAAATGGCTGTTGTTGTTTTTTTTTTTAATTTTGCCACCAAAAAAAAAAGTGTACAAAAAATTTCTAAAATGGCATCAATAAAATCTTCAACCTGTCCCGCAAAAATTAGTTCCCACTCAGTTCTATTGGTGCAAAAATATAAAAGTGGCAATGTAAAAGTAAACTCTTTTGTGTGCGAAAGTGTCTTAGTATCAAAAATGGCAAAATGTATAACCCTGATATTGCTGTAATTGTGCTGACCCCCCTTTTCCCCCCAAAAAATTGTTTCATCACCTTAACTGCGCAGTGTACAACGTTGATATCTATTCCTGAATTGCTGTTTATTTGTTCAAATCAGAATAAGAAGCAATAGATGCATGTTATGCACTCAAAACTACCCCAATAAAAACGTCTACTTGTCATTCAAAAAAAACTAGCCCTATGCAGATCTGCCATCTATTAATGGGAATACAGAGGCTTTCTGCATTTCTAGTAGCTCAAAAGAAAGGCAAAATAAACTTGGCTCCCATAAGCGAATTTAGTAAGATCTACACTCCCAAAGCCAAAGGGCCTCCTTTCTGAGCTCTGCAGTATGTGCAAAGACACAGTTAATGTCGACATGTATGCAAAGGTGAGAAGGCACTTAAAGGCATTCTTCAGGTCTAATCATTGATGACCTGTCCGCTATATAGTTCATCAGTATCAGATTGGTGAGGGTCCGAGACCTAGTCACCCACCAATCAGCTGAAAACTGCTTCTATAGCAGCTCGAAACTAAGCAATGTGCTGGTGGGAAACAGCAATTCCTTGCATGGCTACATTACTTAGTGGTGGACACTGGGCATTGAGTTTTATTTTTCTTTGAAGTGAATGTGCTGCAGCAGTCATGAGGCAATACACGGGGCTAAAGTATTTAGTAAGTACATAGCTTAGATTTGGCTGTTGATTTTTTTCAGATGATCGGTGGGGTTCTCAAAGCCCCAAATCTCATATTGAGAAAGTTCAACATTTGTTAATACCTAGACAACAAGTTTATTAATTTATAGGGTACTTTTCACTAAACTAGCATATTTGCAATTTTCATTCTGCATCATTCGTCGCGCACCTAATTCTGAAATCATCAATTGGGTCAAAATAGTGCCACACCTGGGTTCTTCAAATAGTACCTGCAAATTGCTTTGAAAACATTGCATCCCTGTGAAGGATTTGCAAACTTCATGAATTCATGAATGCGGTTTTGAAAACGGGTGCAGTTTTTTTTTTAAATTGCATGATTCAGGAGGGGGTTTTTGATATACAGGCCACTGAAAGTCACTTCAAAGCTTAATAGGTGTTTAAAAAAATAGATTTTGTAATATAAATGATTTGTAAAAAATGAAAAATGCCACTTAATGAGGTTGTCAGGGATATATATATATATATATATATATATAAATCTACTAAATAATTGCCTAATCGTGTCTGTCTGTCCAGAAAATCGTGCGCCAGTGCTGATTGGTCACCGCCAGCTGCGGCGAACAATCAGCACACTTGGCCGTGCTTTAAAACACGCTTCGCTGATTGGTCGTCGCCAGCCGCTGTGACCAATCAGCGAAGCGGCGCAGCTTGGCGAGAAATATGAATCCGCGCCACTAATTGGTCGCTGCTCGAAGCGCGTGGGGTTTCAAAACCCCTGCCAAGCTGTGCTCCGCTGTGCTGATTGGTCGCCGCCAGCCGCGGCGACCAATCAGCGCACTTGGCGCGTGTTTTAAAACATGCTTCGCTGATCGGTCGCCGCGGCCGCGGCGACCAATCAGTGAGGCGTCGCGGCTTGGCGGAAAATATGAATCCCGCACCGCTGATTGGTCGCCGCTCTCAGCGGCAACCAATTAGCGCTTGCGGGATTCAAAACCCCTGCCAAGTCGTGCTCCGCTGCGCTGATTGGTCACAGCGGCCGGCAGCGACCAATCAGCGAAGCATGTTTTAAAACACGCACCAAGTGCGCTGATTGGTCGCCGCGGCTGGCGGTGCACAATCAGCGAGGTGGAGCATGGCTTGGCGCGCAATTTGAACTTGCGCTCATAGTGTGTCGCACTTCATTCCTGTTTACAAGGCTGCCGCTCATAGTGTGATGCACTTCACTCCTGTTTACAAAGCTGTCAGTCGCACAAGAAACAAAAATAGAGGGGTGCAAATGAGAAGCACCTGAGACACTAAATTGGTAGTGGGTAGCAGTATTGCTCACCTTGGTGTGTTGTGCGCCTCCGTACAACACAAGTTATCGCTCAGGACTTTAGACTTCCAGATCCTGCCAGGCACTGTCGCTGTCGCACCAGCGATCCTTTTCAGGATGTCGACCTCACGTGATCCAGGACCTGATAACACTTCACCACTGGTTCCCTGTAAACGGTTCCAGTCGCCCAGCAACCACAGGTCCTTTTGCTCCAGTGAATCGCTTTGGGGTTAAAAGATAATCTTCCTTCCCACAGCAGCTCCTGCCAGCCTCCCAATAGGGATACCACAAATATAAACAAAATAAAAGGCGGTCTAATGGAGCGCTAAGAAGGAGAGGATTACTAATCTTATATTAAAGCATCCAAACCTTTATTAAGATGTCCCCTATACGCCACAACATGTTTCGACAGTCTACAGCCGTCTTCCTCAGGTGATCACCTGAGGAAGACGGCTGTAGACCGTCGAAACATGTTGTGGCATATAGGGGACATCTTAATAAAGGTTTGGATGCTTTAATATAAGATTAGTAATCCTCTCCTTCTTAGCGCTCCATTAGACCGCCTTTTATTTTGTTTATATAGTGTGACGCACTTCACTCCTGTTTACAAAGTCTGCCAGTCATAGTGTGACGCACTTCACTCCTGTTTACAAGATCTGTCAGTCATAGTGTGACACACTTCACTCCTGTTTACAAGGTCTGTCAGTCATAGTGTGCTGTTCTTCAGTCACATTTACTTTGTATCAGTAACAGTCTGAACTACTTCAGCCACGTTTATTCAATGGGTTTAATTGGTCGTAAGCGCAAATACGCCAATGACGATGACAGAAAAGCTGCAGAAGCAGCAAGGTGACTACAACGTCGACACCAAGAGACACCACAACAAACTGCCGTGAGACAAGCCCAGGATGCAGCATCTCACAGACGTCGTTGGCAACTGGAGACACCACAACAAACTGCTGCCAGACAAGCCCAAGATGCCGAAATTCATAGACCGTGTCGGCTGAATGAATTTCCAGAAGACAGGGCAAACGGACAACAACAAGTTTGCACATATTCATTAGACACGATAGATGCAAAGGTAGATAATAGATAAATATCGTGTATTCATTGCATTATTCTTAAATCTTCATAAATAAACTACATACATATTCTAGAATACCCGATGCGTTAGAATCGGGCCACCATCCTGTATATATATATATAAAGATGTTACCAAACATAACAGGCAGGTAACTGCACTTACCTGCCTGTTGTGCCGAGCAGCAGTCCCCGCTGTTCACCCCCAGGACAGAGCAGTCACAGCCCGCTCCTGTCGGGGCCAGCATAATGGAGTAAAGAACTTTTCCGCTCTGCTGTGTGTGTAGGGGACAGGAATACTGACATCTACGTGATTGACAGCCGGCTCCTCGCTATCTGATTGGAGAAGCCGACTGTCAAATAGCATGACGTCAGCTCTGACGCTCTTCTACTGTCGTGCGCTTAGATTGCTCTGACTTTGCTGGATGCTGCTGTGTGTTGTGTCTGCATTTCTTCAAGAGCTGCATGAGGTACGGTTGTGAAGGTCTTGATCCTGACTTACATCCTGTATTATCCTCCAGAGCTGCACTCACTATTATGTTCAGCTGCTGGTTGAGGGGTTGATGTGAGGCTTGGGTGTGACTCACCTGGAATCCCGCTGGGTTAAATAGCTTTCCCCCTTTTCTGTCAGACACCGCTGATAGAGTTATTTACTCTTGACTTTGTGCTGTGCTAATGCTTTGTTGCTCTGCTGATGTCCTTGCTTTGGGAGTAGCTGTGATTCCGGATCCGTGGGCGGAGGTAGGGGTCCTCATCCTAGGGCTAATCATGAGCTCTGCAAAACAGGGTGGAGACTCGGACCTCCTCACCATCAGAGGTACCTTGGAGAGCAGGGCGAGCCAGGGACCCCCAGTGTAAGGGTCAGATTAGCTCCCCCCTAAATCCCCTCGCCCCTCTCACCATCCAGTTACCTGATTCCCTCACCTCCTAAGCGTGACATTGACAGAGGGGAGGAATCCTCCCCGCTGTAGTCGTGATGTCGGCAGAAGCCGAAAAAAATTGTTGACTGGAGCGGTCTATGACCGCTTCGGTCAGTGTTGAGCGATGCTGGGCACAACAGGCTGATAGGTGGCAGCTACTTGCCTTTAGTGTTAGGCACAATTTTTTTTTTACATATCCCGGATATCCTCTTTAAAGGGGAACTCCAGTTAGAGAAAACCTTTTAGCACAGTCCCTGCCCTGTTACATGATGAAGCAGAGCCGTACACTGCAGTTCTAGGATATAAGATCTCTTATAAATCGATAAAATCATACCTGCTCCTTTGCTTTCTGTATAGGGAGGGGTCGTGACTGCTGGCCCCAAGCTCACACATCCAGCCTCTGATATACCATTGTATGTGACAGGGGGGTCCAGGTTTGAAATAGCAAACATGTCACCAAGCAGATACAAATAAATACAATGTGATCATCTGCTGTATGGTGATGCATAATGTGTACTGTTATTGTGAGGATGCGAGCAGAGGCAAATCATTACATTGATTGATTCAGCTCTGCATGGTCTCCCCTCCCCTATTGGAACATAGTATCTTCTTATTTCCAACTTTCAATGGATCATCACCTTTCCTCACTAGAATGTAGACTGATCCCGCAGCTTCCAGCATCCACACCCCTGACACACCTCCTGTTCTCTGCTTCTGCATGAAGCTCTCAGGCTGAAGATTCTAGGTTCCATGAGGTGGGGGCCAGAGCAGAGGAGCAGGTATGATTTTATTATTTATAAGGATCTATAGATCCTAGAACTGCAATGTACAGCTCTCTTCATCATGTAGGAGGGCAGGAACTGTACTAAAATGTTTTCTCTCACTGGAGTTTCCCTTTAAAGAGAACCTGTCAGGTGACTTCACTAGCATTAGTCACATTTTCATGTCAAAATACCTTCGTAACCAGCCCTGTATAACATCATTCTTTAAAATCAATGTGTAAAAAAAAAAAAAAGCATTCATTAACGCAGATTTTCCTATGCTAATTAAGGCTTTGACTAGTTGAAGGGGCATTGTTTCCTTAGACTAGTTGGTCCTCCTGTGGGTGTGATAATATGATTTCCTTCCTGCATGCGTGCAGCTCATTTCGGCAGCATCACTGTGACTCTGAAGATGGTTGTACATGTCCTGGCTTCAGAGAGGTGAACTGTGCAAGATTGAAAGAACAGCTTCTGCACTTCCCATCTCGCACAGTTCACCTTCCTGGAGCCAGGACCCGTACACCCGTCTTCAGAGCCACACTGATACTGCTGAAACTAACCGTGAACATGCACAAGATTTCCAGGAGCTGCAATAACGCTGATTCATGAAAATCATGGTACTACGCCCACAGGGGAGTGATAGCATGGAAAGAGCCCCACTCGTCTGGGGAAAGTTCACCTTCAACTTGTCAAAGCCCTAATATTTTTACATGGCTATTAAGCTTTGAAGTGACTTTCATATTATACAATGTTAAAAACTGCACCCTTCTGTTTTCATAACTGCATTCAGGAAATTTGTTAGCCCGTCAGATTCTTCACAGGAATTATTGCAGTGTTTTTTAAGCAGTTTGCAGACACCATTTAACCCCTTCATGTTTATTGCTCCCCTGCTTCCAAGAGATATAACTTTTTTATTTTTCCGTCAATATAGATATATGAGGGTTTGTTTTTTGCTGCACATTCTGATGCAATTATTTATTTTACCATATAGTGTACAGGAAAATGAGAAACAAATTCCACATGCAGTGAAATTGCAAAACAAGTGCAATTATATGTTTGTTTTAAGGTTTTTTTAGTGGCCATGTTCACTATATGGTAAAACTGACATGACAATGTGATGCCTTGGGTCGGTACGATCTGGGGCTGTGTGATGGCTTATTTTTTGCAGATTGAGCTGACGTTTCTAATGATACAATTTTTGCGTGGATGCACGTTTTGATCGCCTGTTATTGCATTTTATAGCAATGTTGCAGTAACCAAAAAAAAACGTAATTTTGGCGTTTATACTTTTTCTTCCGTTACGCAGTTTACGGCTCTCATTAATTGATTTTATATCTTGATAAGGGTGGTGATTTGAACTTGTATGTTTTTTTTTTCCATGTTTGTAAAAATTGTTTACGAATTCATTCTTTATTTCATACACCCCCATGGGGAGGCACACTGCTGCAGGGTCTGATCGCATTTCACAGGTCCCGATGAGCTGCAGCACATCAGGACCTGTCACAAATGCGTACTGTGAGTGGTTGGCAGCGCTTACCAACCCACTCACAGGATAGCTTCCGGGGTCTAGGCAGGGCCCGGGCTATAATGTGAACGCAGAGATCTTGTGATATTATCGCAGAATCTCCGGCGTTCCCCGGCACGGCCGTTTTGGATCTCGCTGTCAGTGAATGACAGCTGGATCCAAGGGGTTAACCGCATCGGATCTGATTGGTGCTGGAAACTTGACATCTCTGCTGATTTCATCAGCTGAGATGTCGGGTGTTTGATGTGAGCGCTGCACCAGAGCTCACATCAAACACCGGGACCCGACCCTTGATGTTGTATTACGTCAAGGATCGGGAAGCAGTTAAAGAGCCCAGGTTTTTTACATATTCATTTTAGAGAATGATGTTATCAAGGTCTGGCTAGGTAGGATTTTTTTTACGTGTAAATGTGAATGCTGCTGGCTTGGAGGACATTAGGCATATGACACGTTCCCTTTTACTATTAACCCCACTAACATCCTACAAATTTAAAAGGTGTTTCAAAAATGATGCTGATGTAAATGAAACATATGTTAAATGTTATTTACAGGTACATCTCAATGAATTAGAATATATCAAAAAGTTAATTTATTTCAGTAATTCAATACATAAAGTGAAATGCATATATTACATAGAGTCATTACAAACAAAGTGATCTATGTCAAGTGTTTATTTCTGTTACTGTTGATGATTATGTCTTACAGCCAATGAAAACCCAGAGGTCATTCTCTCAGAAAATAGTTGGGAGGAAGAAGGTTTGAGAGAGAAAATATTACCTAAGTAGGTATTAGAGGCTTCACCTTGTGTGGTTGTGAGAGTCACAACCACTATAGAAGCATATCACGGCTGCTGCAGTCCCCAGCGTGGTGCATATAGAGTAGGGAGGATGAAGGATTAAAAACTGTGCCACCATATTCCATGACACAAGGGGTGAATAGTATATTGAGTTATTAATCAATGTGTTTCAGGGCACCCTGGACCCTTCTTTCCTCAGGACAAAGCAATATCATATTGCCAAGTTTCAGGGAGTTCTGGAATGCATTGACTAATCAATCAATATTATATTCACCCTTTGATTGTCTTGTCGAATACGGCAGCACCGTTTTTAACCCTTCATCCTCTCTACTTTAATTTTCTGAAATTATGACCTTTGGGTTTTCATTGGCTGTAAGCCATAATCATGAACATTAACAGAAATAAACACTTGAAATCGATCATTCTGCTTGTAATGACTCTATGTAATATATGTGTTTTTACTGAAAAAATTAACTTTGCTGATATCCTAATTCATTGAGATGCACCTGTATTAACTATTTTGTCTGGTATGATTATTTGTTATTAGGGTATAAAATTTTAAGTTTGAAAATTGCTAATTTTATAAGATTTCAGGTTTTTCAAACAGCACAATGTGTGATACATCACTGGAATTGGGATATATGCATTTAATATTTTACTGTTTATTGATGTGGTATCAAAACCTGGTGACAAAATTCCTTCATTGATTTATCTGTTAATGCATATTAGCAAAGTTATTAACACCTGCTTTCTGTTTTGACCTTAGTTTGTTGGCTGAATTAAAGCAGATCTGTCACCAGATGTAAACTGTATACTTATTAACCAGATCTAGTAGGCCTGATACCTACATTAAAAATTCATGTCAGAATGGATGTACAGTATAATCCTGATGTTAAAATAACCATTTAAGTGAAGTTATAGCTGGACTTAAAAATACTCATTTTGATATCAGCAGGTACACATTCAAAAAATAATGATATGGGGCATTCTGACATGGATTTTCAAAGCAAATACAGCATGGTAATCAGATCTTTTTAAAGATGTATGTCTGTATTGTGAAATCTGCTGACATATCCCCTCCTACTGTATCCCCACCCATCCCTTGTAGATTGTGAGCCCTCGCAGACAGGATTCCCTCTCCCTTCTTGTATCTGTTAGACCGAATTGTCCACATTTATTGTACTTGTCCTAGTCTCCCCTTTTGCATGTAAAGCGCAATGGAATATAATGGCGCTATATAAATAAATAATAATAATATCCCCATTAAGGGTCATTTTTACCAGTTCTAAAACAAAATAATTATATTTTATGATTCATAAAAATGGCAGGATATATAAGGCCTGAGTAGTACTTGCAAGAGTAGGGGTCCCCAACCTGTGGCTCAGGAGCCCATGATTTGTGTTTTGTGGCTGTCTTCCAGCTTGTGCATAAGCACTAGATTTAGCAAACAGCTATGAAGAGCAGGTCTTCAGATGGTGACTTTTGTGAGTAGCCCCACACAGAAGAGATGATCTGGATGGGGTAATGTATGAACCCCTTGAATGTAGATATACTGCCTTGGTGTGATTTATTTGGAAATACATTGACTGTCATTAAACCGGTAATGGGTGTTTGGGTGTTACTACTGTGAGGCGGCAGGAACCCTCTCTCAGAGCTGGATGTGGCTTGTGACCCTCTCTCAGAGTTGGATGTGGCTTGTGACCCTCTCAGCTGGATGTGACTTGTGATGTCCTCTCAGAGCTGGATGTGGCTTTTGATCCTCTCCCAGATCTGAATGTGGCTAGCAACCCTCTCAGAGCTGAATGTGGCTTACGACCCACTCTCAGAGCTGGATGTGGCTGGTGACCCTCTCTCAGAGCTGAATGTGGCTAACGTCCCTCTCTCAGAGCTGGATGTGGCACACTACCCTCTCTTAGAGCTGGATGTGTCACATGACTCCCTCTCAGAGATGGATGTGGCTTACAGCCCTCTCTCAACTGAATGTAGCTTTGAAGGTCAGAAAGGTTGGGGCCTCTACTCTAGAGTATCATCTTTTATTGGTCCTAAAAACAAACAAACCAGGATTGGTATTGGCAAGCACTTTTAAAGCGGTTGTTGGGTCCACCTTGGTCTGTGAAATTATGTCAGCTGTTTTCGCCTTGGATATTTGGAAAATATTTAATGAATATTAATATGTAAGTTTTCTCTAAAAGAATAGGTAGAGTTTTTTCAATATTTTTTTGGTCACCCAAACATGATTAAGCTCAGACAGTTACAATCCTGGTGACTTGAGTCATGTTAGTTGACATTTCTGTATGGAATGGGAACTCTACTAGCTAGAATAACACCCAACAAGAGCCATTGTAGCCCTGTAAGACATGAAATTTTCACCTGAATTATCCATCTACATATCTTTTTGTGCTGTTTTGATGTGGAGGTTTAGGCACACACAAGAAACTAGTCATCATGAAAGATTAAAGAAATGTTATTTCAATATTCTATTCAGGCTATTCACTTCTATTGATACAAATGCTATTGCATTTCAAGGACAACAATGTTTAAAGAGATATAGCTGGATATTTTGTACGTTGAAGCCCTCCATAGGAGGTTGCTAACGATATATTGGTAGCAAACATTTTCTACATCTGTATAGACATAAAATCAGGGTCTGTGTGTAAAAGCAACAGCAGAGAATGGGAATTAATGGTCAGAAAAACATCAGTAGAATAATACAGTCTCCAGAAAAAGAAAGAATTTATCCTAAGGCCGCCTGCACAGTGCCTTTTTGGGGATCCAAGTCTATCCGTTTTGAAACGGATCGACAGGGATCTGTTTTGGCGTCCCATGTATCCCTGTGGGCATAGATTAGTCCTATATAGCCATCCGTTTGTGTCATTGTTGTCAGTGATCCATTTGTGTCCGCCTTTTTCATGTACACCGAATCGGAGACTACTTCGATTTTGGGCTGCCTTCAAAAAAGCCGACACAAACGGACAGAAACAGGTCTGTGAAAAAAATTGATCTGTAAAACGGATCTGTTTTATTGTGCTGAGCATGCTCAGAAGCAAGGTACAGCTCCACCCAGGCCTATGTCTGCTAACTGATTATGGATCCGTTAAAAAAATGGTCCGTGGACATCAGTTAGCACCCGTTGGCAAAGATCCGTGCCTGTCCGTGTGGTCCTTGAAATTGTGCAAAAAACGCAATGTGAAGGGGGCCTTATCCCTATAAACTAATGAGAGACCAAGGCATGCAAAGTCATCTGTGTTTATATAGGATAGTCTTTTTGCCATAATGGTCCTCCATTAGTACAGCGCTCAATAAATCCCCAGACTTCGATACTTACCTGGGTTATACTGCCCCTGCCTAAGCATTAATTCTGGAAAGTAAGGAGTGGAAATCAAGAAGTTCCAGCCTAGTTTGTGTGTGCGACTAGCTACTGGTAAAACGTAAGGAGTTTTTACATATATTACCACATTAAAAATAAATGCATATATTCTGATGAGTTATTCCCTTTAGAGTTCAATTCTTATTTCATAAATCAATCATACAAATGATAAGAAATATAGTAATATTGTAATGTATCTTATTGAAGAAATCAGCTTTTTCTCTTTTCCTGGTTTTTCACTTTCAATTCATGGGTAAACTCTGTCTCCAGTGAGCCCAGGTTTTCATACTTTTGAGATGGGGGATGACAATTGCTGCTCATAAAACTTTAGAGAGAGAGCATGGAAGAATAGGAGGGAGCTAAAGGTAGGCATTGACACTGTACTGCAAGTTCTGAAATGACAATTACATACACATTAAGTACAAAGTCTAGGCTTTTGCCGGAAGAAGAAGCAGGTTAGCGAAATGTACTTAAGGGTGATGAGCCAGGACACTAGATCTATTACTTACAGCAGTGACTTTTACTTAGGCACTTTATGCATTTAAATGAATATGAACATGGCATTTTGTCCTATGAGACTATATTAGCTATCTAGCATATACTAGGTGAAGCAGTGGGAGTATTAGGAAAGAGAGACTGTGTATGCAGTGATTTGGCCATCTTGAGACTATAAAAGTTTCTAGCTGGTGCTTTGTAGATGGAGTGGGCTGATATGATTTGATATGGGTGGTTGTGCGCGGTGGGACATGGGAAATGTTGTCTAAATGCAGCAGAGGAGAGGCTGGGAGGAAGTACAGGATGTAAAAAATAACAAACCACAGGGATAGTTCGAGAGGAACTAAAATATTAAATAATAACTTTAGAAGGAATTAACTACAGGAACAGCAAGATACCGTAGTTTTGTTTTTTTATTTGTGCCTGGAAATCCTGCTTAATTTCTTCATCCTTGAAGACTATGTTCATACACTGAGGCTGTTTCAGTAACATTACATTATGATGGCAATGCACATGAATTATATATCACATTCAAATACTAAGGAAAGTAACCAAGGGAAACATGCCAAATTTAAAATCCATAAGGGTACCTTGTCACGCCACAATTGCGGGAGACATTTTTGATGGCGATATGTTGCCCTGGAATTATCGCCGTCAAATTGCCTCCCAATTGTGGCATGTAATTGGGGAATTTGGCGGCGATATGTCGCCTCGCTCCGGCCGCCTGATTTTGGAGCAGTGCTCCAAAATCAGGCGACCGTGGCGAGGCGACATATCGACGCTAAATTCCCTAATTACACGCTGCAATTGGGAGGCAATTTGACGGCGATAATTCCAGGGCGACACATCGCCTTCAAAAATGTCTCCCGCGGTTGTGGCGTGACAAAGTACCCTAAGATGTTTATACCTCCAAAAATAGCTTTAAAAGATTCTGCTTCATACAATCATACCCAATTTGATCTAGGGAACCTGTTATGCTATTAGTGCAACAGTTTACATATTCTCTCTTTTTCTTACTTCTTTAGGTATAGTAGGGTGAGTAATGTTAATAAGATCCATTCTAGTATCAGGCCAAAAAGTAGGTAATAGCTTTTATTGGTGCTTTTATGAAAGCTCTTATTGCTGGGTTTAGACTATTGTATCCTTATAGTTGCTTAACACATTTAGTTTTTATTTATTTTTTTCCCACAAATTTCTGTGACCTTGCTACTGTGTGTCATTTTTTTTTTTTTTTTGAATGACCAAAAATGTGAACCTGATCAATACAGTTTTATCTGTAATTTCATGTTCCAAAATACTTATGGTAATCTTCATCTCTCATAAGAAACCTACAGTTGTCAACTATATATCATTAGCTGCTCATATGCCATCACATTCTCATTTTTTCTTTTGATTTGCAAGTCTTTCATGTTAAAAATTTCTGATTTAGTTTATGATATAACATCATATATTAAACTCCAACATGTAACATTTTTGTATTTTTTTCTGTAATAGACTTTATTAAATAACCCTTTAAGTCCGTAAGACAATTTTGGCACTCCCTCTGTATATCACCAAAAATACCTTTTGGATTGCTACTATGCTGTTTGAAAATCGGATGGTCCAGTCCATAGGGGCTTCAGCATTTTCTCCTCCCCTCTGCTTCTAATAGCCATCCTGATGAGTTTGATTGATGTGGATGATGCACCCTCTGTAATCCACATAGCCAAATGAAATCACATGCCTGCATAGTAGTTCCGCGGCTCGCGCAGGCGCACTTTGCTCTGCCCTACTGGTCTCAGTGCATAAGAGCCAGAATGATGCATCTCAGAGCATGTGCAGTTAAATTGTAACCTCTGCACCCACATGAATCAAACCCAGAGGACAGCCATTAGGAACAGAGGGGAGGCACAGAGGCTGTAGCTATCACACCCGTCAGACTGGACCATCCAATATACATACCGTGTGGGAGTAATTCAAAAGGTATTTTGGGGGAATATAGGGGGAGTCAGGAGGCAATAGACAACTTTGTCTAATGTATAACTGAGGCTGTAAAAGCCTGGTATTTGTTCAGACACTAAAAAAATGTTGAATGGTTCCCTTTAAACTATATTTGTATGTAGCGCAATCTCTATATGTTTCCACTGTTTACTACCACATACATGACTGCCTACTGGATACTCGCTGCTCCTCCGTTCTGCTGCCAGTGTTCTCCTGGCTTCCTCTTCCAGCACGGGCAACAGATAACTCTTAGGCAACTTTCACATGTTGAGTATTTGGTGAGATTTGTACCTCAATATTTGTTAGCCAAATACAATCATAAGTAAATTATAATAGAAAGATGTTACTACTTCTGCATTTTTTACCCACTCTTGGTTTTGGCTTACAAATACTGAGGTCAAATTCTGACCAAATACTGAACAAGTTAATGTGGCCTAACAGTCAGCAGCCAATGATTGGCTGCAGTGGTCATGTTTTAGCTGATCTGGAAAAAAATGTCTTCCAGCTCTTAATTCCAGCTTGTACAGAACATGACTGGTGTAGCCAATCAGTGGTCCGATGACACTGGCAGCAGTACAGGGAAGAATTTGGTGTTTAGTAGATGAGTGTTGGCTTTTGATCATAGACCCACTTTTAACGCAAGAGTGTGCAGCTTGCAAATGAATAAAGATAAAAAGCATAGATCACTCACTTTATTCGAGGATAGACATCAGAATTGTGTACTGATGTGCATATTCTCGGGGGTTTAAAGTGGATTGATGAAGGTACACTTTTAATTGTAAATTTAATCAAATAAGAAATTAATTGACCTATTTGTAAACTTTCATGTAACCAAATTTGATAACTGATCTGGAAATAGTAGGTTGTATAGGCAAGACTAATTCTGCTTTTTTAGCGCCATGCTTCATACCAAATTAATTTGTTGCATTTAACAGTTATCTTTTTAATTCTGACTAACCAGTGTGTCTATAGCAATTGTTGTATTTTAGCTCATGAAATTAAAAACAAAAGTATTTGAAAGCTATGCTTAAGGTATTTGGTTTATTTAATTTACGACATTGTCAAATTGAAACAAATATCTTCAGATACATTTAAAGTATTAAATATGTACAAGTTACTAAAAAACTTGTGTTTACAAAGGTGATCCCTGAGAATCAGCTTGCGGCCCGGTTCTTGGCCTTTATTCATGATATTTTGTGATGGCATATAACCAGTGTTAAATGTGAAGGAGGTTTGTTCATTGACAAATTTCAATACCTAAACGACTCTTTGGCTCCCTTCCTTGTCTATGCACTGGCTATGGAGATGAGCAAGTTGTCAATCTTGCTTCATACACAGCTATACATAATATATATATTATATATATATATATATATATATATATATATCACTGCTGTTCAAATTAATTGGGACAAAGCAAGTTTTCCTTGCATTGATTTGACTATTTCTGTTGAGTGTTTGATCAGTTCTTGGTGTCCTTTTCCTTTTTCTTCCTCATTTCCCTTTTCGTTTTGGAGAGAACGATCCAGTTTCATTGTGTGTGCAAATTATTCTTGAAACGGTAGATTTTCCAATACCAACGGTAGAAGAAATTTCTATGTTCATTAAAAGTAATAATTCTAGATCTCTTCCGTGGAGTAACATCCATTTTTACAGACACGAATCACACTGAGTGAAAAAGTACACTAAACCACTCCTCACAGAAACAAGCTCTCAACTTGGGGGCAGATAGCTGTTATTTTCTGACTAAAACCAGTGAAACCACATTTTGTTACTCAAGGTTGTACACTCACACCTGCTCAAAGCAGTTACAACTTGTTTGAATCACTGACTGGTAACCAACTTACGATTTTACTTAAAAAAATGCTTTGTCCCAATTAATTTCCACAGCACTGTATATATATGTCCCCTGTAGCTGCCTATCTGGACGCGCAACACCTCCCACATATATGTCACCTATTAATACAGTTTCCCGGAAGAATTGACACATAATTAGTCATGTTCTTCCAGTTTTGGGTATATGAAAAATAATTAAACACAAAATGTATTCTGTGGATTGTTGTGTGCAATTCTTAGATCATATCTCTGTATATTGACATATATACTAATTGGCAACTACTACTTCAAGTTAGATAATGATTTGTTGCCATGAATTGAATAGAATTGCTTTGCTGTTTTTGCTTTCAATATAAGACTTAGTAAATAGAAAAGACAAGTGAAGTAATCTAAATAATGTTTAGTTCTCTCAAGAAGTTGCATGAGTTTTGAATATTTTTATTCTTTTAGCATGGAATGCTAAGATCCTCCATCTAAGGCTGTACACATTTCCAGATGCCTCTTCACATGTTTATTTTGCTTTTCTTTTTGACCCTTCTTTCCATCTTGCCATCCTCACGCTTCTCTTTTTCCTTGTCGCTTGTTGTGGGCCGCTTTCCTCTAGAATGCCTGGAAGACCACGAGGTCGCCCAGCTGCTGCGTCACTTTTCCTCTGAATACCCTCAGTCTCGGAACATCGGTCTGGATGGGGCCATGGCCCACCACCTGCACCAATGCTACTACCATCTCCGTCTCTTCAAGAACTGGCTGATATCGGGCCAGGACGATTTGGAGTGCCTCTACGGTACTGCACGCTTGCCGCTGTGCCTTCAGCTATGGGGGCAGAGACCGTTCCGCTGTCTGCTTTATGGAATGCAAAGTGCACTGAGAAATAGTCATATGCCCGTACCACAAAGCAAGCATATAAATGTCTGTCTGGTCATTAACCTGCATTTATTACCCCAGTGTTTTCTTCCAGTGGTTTGCTTCCTATGCATTTTGTGTTGCATCAAGTCATTTTACTGCTTCTCAAGTTCTGCACTTGAGAGTTTTGCTTGGTTGCTGTGTTTGTTATCATAGATTCGGACTAGCATTTAGTTTACATTAAACAAAAATGTGAAATACATGTATAAATTGAAATACAATGAGCCCTGTCTATAAAATAAGTAGAAGCAGACTGAAACACTTGCTCAAAAGCAACCAATATCAGATTGGTTACTATGGTCAGATGTTCCAGTTGTTCACTGCATTCATTTTTACATAAAATGTCTGTTTTGTAGGGTTGATGAGAAGTAATAGGTAAGGAGACAGAAGAGGTGGCCACAATAATAAGACAAGTCAGCAACTAAGCTTATATAGCTGCTGCTATCAGACACCACTAAAGCTACAATACAAACCCAAAAATTAAACTTAGTCATGTATTAAACTGTTAATAATTGAATCTTATCTATTCATTTTTTTTTTCCCCATAATTTTAACTTTGTGTTGAAGATATTTTTTTTCCCCAGATAATTTAACATACCGTAGTCATACATTAACTGCCTGGAATAGAAATGTTGTGTTAGTGCTGTATAGGCAAGTACTTTCCACTTGGTATTCTTAGTCATATCTGTATGTAATACCCTGAATGAAATATCACATAATAGGTTGTACACTAAAAGCTGACAAGAGTATACTTATATTAGATGCTCTACAGAACTGCACCATCAATGTTATGTTTTCTTAGTAGTAGTTTCTAAGTGTTTTGCTCTCACTTCAGAGTGGAGAAAAATGCAGATGTGATCTTTTGGCCACTTTCTGGCTTTAATGTAATCTATTGGAGAACAATGGCATACATCGGGCCAGTTCTTCACCTATATGTACCAAACTTGGTCACTTGTTTCTAATAGCAGGACTTCCATGAGTAGTATAGACCTATGATTTTTTATATTAAGAGGTTGTTGCAACGCACTAGTGTAGACAACCTTGAATGAGCTGTATACAGCAACCAAGTCCTTTCTTGTACAATCTCACAGCTAATTGTCCTAATGGTGGCCATACACGTTAGATTAACGTTGCCTGAATCTGAATTCTTTGGTGGGACTGGCCAAATATCTAATGGGTGTGGTGGAGTCCCAGTTCCATCCCACTGACAAGTGTCAGGGGAAAGAAGAGTTGGGCCTGGCTGATTTTATAATGCCTGATTCTTTTTGTCTTTAAAGAAAATATGTCCCCTCCTGAGGTATCTTGAAGCCACCTACCTATGCTTTTTCAGAACCCATGTATGCTTGGCAGAACACCGTATGCATGTGGGTTGGAGAGTGATAGCTGTTGGCTGAATACTTAGCTATCTAAAGTGTATGGTCAGTTTTACACTGATGCATTGTAAAATAAAACTTCAGCTGTGTCAGAGGAGGTAGAGGTGTACAAATGTTCTACTTCTAACCATATAAACATGCACTATCTGGAAAATTTATAAAATAGTGAGGTCTCTAAGCTGTTAAAAGAGGTTATTTTGTTAGCAATTAAATCTTACAATAGCATACTTTTGGGATCATACAAACATGGGTTATCAGCAATGTCTTGTTTCTTAATGTTTTTACGAAGTAAAGTATAACCCAAATGCTATTGGTATAATTGCTCAGAATAGGGGAGTGCTAATGAAATTTTAGAATGGGACCTTGTTACTAATGGCCTATGAATATTGAGTTCTTCTGGATCTTGCTATTAATGATCTTTACTCGTGGGGCCACCGCCATGAGCTGATTGAAGAGGTGTTAGTGCCGTTGAGAGGCCCATATTTACCTTAGTTACTAGACACTGTACATTTTATAGGGGCTGTGTCTGGTATGAAGCTCTCAGCAACTTGACTTTGTTCATGTGAATAGGACTGAGCTGCAGTGCCAGACCCATTCACTACAGAGTGGACTGAGCTGTACCCTGTACACAATGAAGGACATGTGGTGCTTGCCAGAATGCTTCAGTTCCTTCATTCAGCTATTCAGTATTGTTTACGATCAACCCCCCACTAAATTGTTAAGATTTAATTTAAGATGTCCATACACATTAAATATCTGTCAGCGTGCACACTCCTTAAGCTGTCTCTCAACTTCTACATACACATACAATATCAGTTTGGTGCAGCTTAGCTCCTTGCCGAGCCGAAGGGATCAGGCATTTAAACGGGTCCTACTCTAATGTCCCTGCCCTCATAAACTCTAAAGATGAGGTGCCAAATGCAGATTTCTATCCTCACAATACCGGTAATTCAGTGTCACCCAGCAGCTGCTCTCTGTTTCCCCTTCACCTCTAGGATGGTACATCACACATCGAGGGCCTGCTCCCATGCTGTTAGAATCAGATGTTATTAGGGGGCAGGTTGTCTAACAGCTTAGAGCACACCCCCTGATGTGTAATGTAACACCTGAGAGGGGAAGGGGAACAGTGTAGAGGGAAATTTGAAGAATCCTTTTTCTCTTCATGGAGTACCACTTAAAATTAAGATTCCCCTTATCTGTTATACAGTCTGTTCCACTTTTATCTGAAGAAAACACATTAAAAACCTGTTCAAAAATTGAACTATGTAATGAGACCTTAATCAGGATTTTAGGATCAGATTTCCACATGAACTGTTGCGGTCCTTTCACATCAGCACTTTTCGCTGAATGCAGCACATCCGGCAGATGTCGCAACATCTGCCGGGTAAAGGCCGACTTGCGGCGTCGATCCGGCAAGCCCCATTCACTCTCTATGGGGCTTGCGGTCGGGTGCGGCAAGTATGGTATTGCCGAATCCAGCAGATCTGGCACTTGTGGCCACACAAAAAAAACGCTACTAGCAGTGTTTTTTAGTGGTGGCGCAAGTGCCAGATTGGGCAATACCGCACTTGACGCACCCAGCTGCAAGCCCCATAGAGAATGAATGGGGCTTGCCCGGATCGGCGCCGCAAGTCGTTTGTTACGCGGGGACATCTGCCGAATCTTCCGTAAATTACATCAAACGTAGATGTGAAAGGGGCCTTAGCTACTTAAATATGAATGATCATTTACTAAACTGTGTTTATGATTTCTGATCCTGCTATATAGTGCAAAGGTTATTATTCACAACATCCATATTCTCCGAACAATGAATTGCAGTAATTGCTTGCAATTTAGTGTGTTGTTAGCAAATAATGAATCATACATGTCCGTACAACATTGTATTGCATGCATTCTTACCTGTAGGAAGTACATAAAAGATTACTGGGTGTCATCAACTTCTATGAATCTTTATGTGAATGCATCAAAATATGGCCTGATCATGTTATGAAGGGTTGTACATCATTAATATTGTTATAAAGGATGTTTATAATTTGAGCAAAACTAGATTAAAAGACTTGTTTAATCAGAGAGAACCATTTTTATAGTATTGATTTTCCACAATGATCTGCTGATCATTGGACAGGTATGGCAAGCAGTAGATTTTACATAGGGAATACAGACATGTAGTATGTAGTGTCATTGCACTGCAGCAATTACAGAGAGAATCTTTATTCACTCATATAGGTGGAATCCTGTCAGGGAAGCCCCCCTGTAGGCATTCATATGCAATAACATGTAAAGATAAAGAGTTTATGATGTTGAGACAACCCATTTATATTTAAGCTCCCTTGTCATACTTGGCATTTTGCAGCTTGGTGTAGATTCAGTAGCTAATGCTGGCCATAAAGATTGCTGACGGCCTTATATAGCGCCATTAATTTTTCAGCACTTTACGTACATGAACAACACTGTCCCCATTGGGGCTCACAATCTAAATATCCCATCCCTGTGTCTTTGGAGTGTAAAAGTAAACCAAAGAACTCAAAGGAAACCCATGCAAACATGAGGAGATCATACAAACTCCTTGCAGATGTTGTCCTTGGGATATGAACCCAGGGCCCCAGCACTTCAATACTGCAGTGCTAACCACTGAGCCAACATGCCGCTGCCTTTTTCCAATTTTTAGTGTTTTGGGAAGAGGAGCATTTATTCAATATTTTGATTTAAATTTGTAATACACTACTGAACAATGTATCACAGAAATATTTGGTCACTGCATTAAAATCAAGTAAGCAGCATTGGTTGATTGGACTAATGTCATTAAATATTCTTCCGCTCATAGTGCTGTTATAAGATTACTTATAACTGAATATATTGAATATTTTGTCTGACAACTTTCTGTCTGAAATTTAGTCATTGACTTTACCTTTCTCTTCAGGTTAAAACACAAAGCAAATTCTCAAATTGTTACTAATAAAGGAGTTGTACCAATAATTTGCTGACCAGTGGGGAACCATCAGATAAGACCCCAAATAAATGTGAATAGTGGCACTAATTTTCCCCAATTTAAATAGCGTAATGTTGCCGTGTGCACATTAACGCTCCATTCATTGTCTATGAGACTGCTGAACACAATAGCCAACAAGCTATATCTTATTTAAAGACCCTTCAATCTACCGTATTTCATGGATTTTCATTAACGCTCTTTAAAATTCTGTGTCCTGTTCATAGTGTTCAATTGTGTTTTACTGCAAACTTAGTAATAAACTTTATAGCAACTTATTTAGGTAAGGTTAAAAAATATGAAGCTAAACTTATCAAAACTATCTAAAACAATCTGCCATGGGTTAATCATAGCAGCCAATCATATTGCAGATTTCATTTTTTTCATGTAGTTTCAGAAATGAAAGATTTTTTCTTGTGTTTTTTTATTGATAAGTGGGGAATAGGACACGTTATCTTAGGGAGGTTCTTCAAAATGGGCTAACAAGTTGAGTTGATCACAAAATCGATTGGAGTTTGAAAGTATCACCTTCATAGCCCCACCACAACTAGCATTGCTCACTCAGTTTCTGCCCAGTAGCTATGTGAGGTTTGACAATATATCTTCCTAATAAGTAATTTCTGCATGTATTAGAAAATTACTTTCATGGTGGAGAGGTTAAAGTGACTTAAAACAGATAGAATAAGGAATGAAAAGTATATTCTCACCTCGGACATGTATGGCATATCTACTGGGTATCCCATTAGTGTCTGATAGAGTGGAACTCTTCTGTTAATGGAGACATGTTATGAGAGTTCCAAAAATAGTGCTGCTATTTCGATGTTGACATCGGTGGAAAATGCAACAACTGCACTGCCACCTCTTCTCTCAGTCACTGAGGGACAGTGGACTCCTGTTCCTACAATAGATGCAGGTCACAGGGAACCCACACCTAACAGACATTTATGGCATATCTTATTGACATCCCATAAATGTATGAGATGAGAATATGCCTTTAAAGAGAACCTGTCACTTTCAGAAACGCTATTTGCCTACAGATATAGGGATGATTAAAAATAGTGTTTAAATCTTGTTTAACTGGCTTAGTGGAGCCGCAGCTACTAGGAGATCATGACGTTTTACCTTCCCTGCTGTTTGCTTCCAGTTATCAGAGCCATTACAGTCACTGCCCCCTATACAGTGAGTGTGGCTGTAATCTCTCCTCTGCACATTGATTGATAACCTGCTATGCAGACACTGCACACACACTCCAGAGCGGTCTGTCAATCTAAGTGCTGGGGAGTGACTAAAGGCGAGCTCACTGTGTAATTAGCAGTCACTGTTATAGGTTCCTGCTCTGCCGTCTGTCTGTAAACGACTTGCTACAGGCAGAATAAAACTTCATTTTCTCTCTTTAACTACTGTTCCACTGTGCCAGGTAAACAGGATTTAAACGTAATTTATTTGCTGGTAACTCCTAAATCTGCAAGTAAATAGTGTTTGTGGACATGATAATCTGCCTTAAGACAAATGTAGGATATCCACATATGTAGTAAGAAGAGGCACCCTATGAATGATACAAATATGATAAATGTGTTTAAAGCTAAATTTTCAATCCCTTTTATGAAGAATGCCCTGCATGCTGCAAATTGATATTGGGGGAAAAAAGAGATAAGATGAAATGAGAATACCTGTAGGTCATGGCAGTATGTTTAGTTAGGGTTCTTTGCCTTTTTCTGCCTAAACCATGTATACATTGTAACAATTAGGTAGGTAGATCTTTCTAATTGTGATGTCTATTAATCTGATGGCCTGTTAAAATTTATATTCATATTGTTTCTTTTCCAGGATTTGAGGGATGTTCAATGGTTCCTACCATCTATCCACTGGAGACTCTTCACAACTCATTGTCTCTCAAACAAGTCAGCGAGTTTTTAACAGACATATGTAAAACGTTTGCTGAGACTCACTCCCAAAGATCATCAGGTATAGTACATTAAATTATTGGATAGTTTTAAATTTTTTTTTCTAATATACTGAGGTAGATTTTATAGTAATAAGATATGTTGTGACAATGTTATATCATTCAACTGTTTTCTGGTTAAACAAAACAATAAATTACAAAATTAAACCCACCGTATATGTTTGCCTAAAAGGAAACCTATCTGTTTCCTAGTGGTGTAGCCATCGTCAACTGGCAATACCAAAAGGCCTTCTCATTGCAGAGGACAGTTTCTTTCTTTTTTTTTATTCCATTGTACACCACAGCCCTTCAAAATGTGAGAAAGGGCAGGAGCCAAAAAAGGATGCCTACTGGGTTTCTCCTCTATTCCTCCTCTGACTAGGCTAGCTTTGATTGACAGATTTCTACCTATTTGTGTATACCTGTCATTCAAGTTCCAGAGAGCTGAATCCCAGTGGGTGCTTCTTCTCAACTGCAGTTTTTTCCCAAACAGCGTTTTTTACTGAAATACTGCAACATTTGGAGTAAAAAGAGATCAGTTCAGTGAGTTCACATGTTACTAATTTATGTTGGATATAGTTAGGGAAACATGAAACTGCTGACAGGTTCCCCTTAAAGAATCGCTCCCAGTACAATGTTTTATCATCTTAATGTATTGCAGTCATCATATTATATAGCAGTGTGTACTTACAATTGCTTATTTTGCTTTTCTACCCAATTAATTATTCTCTTTTCCATTAAGGCTATGACATCACATGATTTCAAACAGAAAAGCTGAATCCTTCTAAGCTCTATGTAAAACAAGAAAGTCTCTTTTTTTTCTACATGAATCATCCCCCTCTTCAATTCCAGACCCAGCTGCTCCCTCCTTCCTTCTGACAGAAACTTTGCAGTGATGACTCCTTGTTTCTACATAAAGCTTAGAAGGATCAAGCTAGTCTGTTGTTAGTCAGGTGATGTCATAGACATAATGGAAAAGAGAAGAATTAACTGGGTAGAAGGGCAAAGATCAGTAATCGTAAGTACACAGTGCTATATAATATGATGATTGCAATATATTTAGAGGATAAAAAAATGATAGCAGGGTCATTCCATGTCAACTGAACCAATGATTGATACCTCTATATTTTAAATTCTTTTAAGATTTTGTCATTTGATAATAGCATGTTAGACAATGCAAAATGTCAAGAGAAAACATTTCTAAAAGATTTTATTTTTTTTTTTTTTTAATTTTCAAAGTTCAGAAAAAGTGTGAATTTCGGTGTTTCCTGCCTTTACATTTCTCCTCATAACTCAGGCTAGAAATAACATAGATAGATAAAATAAACACCATTCTACTCAGAACTGTACATGTTTTCACCAGATATGTTACAAGAATACCGTGTATACTCGTGTATAAGCGACCCGTGTATAAGCCAACCCCCCTACTTTTGCCCCCAAAACCTGGGAAAACCTATTGACTCGTGTATAAGCCGAGGGTGGACCCCAGCACAGGTATACAACCCCCACAGTGTGGTATACAGCAGCCCCAGAGGTATATACAGCAGCCCAGTGGTAGTATACAGCAGCAGCTTCAGTGGTATATACAGCAGCAGCCCCAGTGGTATATACAGCAGCAGCCCCAGTGGTTAGTATACAGCAGCCCCAGAGGTATATACAGCAGCCCCAGTGGTAGTATAAGAGCCCGGGTAGTATACAGCAGCCCCAGAGGTAGTATACAGCAGCCCCAGAGGTATATACAGCCCCAGTGGTAGTATACAGCAGCCCCAGTGGTAGTATACAGCAGCCCCAGTGGTAGTATACAGCAGCCCCAGAGGTAGTATACAGCAGCCCCAGAGGTAATACAGCCCCAGTGGTAGTATACAGCAGCCCCAGTGGTAGTATACAGCAGCCCCAGAGGTAGTATACAGCAACCCCAGAGGTATATCAGCGCCATGGTATATACAGCAGCGCCAGTGGTAGTATACAGCAGCCCCAGTGGTAGTATACAGCAGCCCCAGTGGTGTATACAGCAGCCCCAGAGGTAGTATACAGCAGCAGCCCCAGTGGTAGTATACAGCAGCAGCCCCAGTGGTATATACAGCAGCAGCCCCAGTGGTTAGTATACAGCAGCCCCAGTGGTAGTATACAGCAGCCCCAGAGGTAGTATACAGCAGCCCCAGAGGTATATACAGCCCCAGTGGTAGTATACAGCAGCCCCAGAGGTATATACAGCCCCAGAGGTATATACAGCAGCCCCAGTGGTAGTATACAGCAGCCCCAGTGGTGTATACAGCAGCCCCAGAGGTAGTATACAGCAGCCCCAGGGGTGTATACAGCAGCCCCAGAGGTAGTATACAGCAGCCCCAGTGGTGTATACAGCAGCCCCAGAGGTAGTATACAGCAGCCCCAGAGGTGTATACAGCCCCCCCATCAGTATACAGGGCCCCCCCTTGGTGCACAATCCTGTAAAGGAAGAGATTAGTATACTTATCACTGTCCCGCCGCCGTCATCGCGCTCCTCCGTCTTCATCCAGCGTCTTCCGGCTTCCTCTGGCGCGCAGACAATGACGTCATTGCCTGCGCCAACCGGAGGAAGCCGGAAGAAGACGGATGAAGACAGAGGAGCGCGATGACGGCGGCGGGACAGCGGCAGCGGGACAGTGATAAGTATGCTAATCTCTTCCTTTACAGGTTTGTGCAGCAAGGGGGGGCCTGTATACTGATGGGGGCGGGCCTGTATACTGTATACACTGTATACAGTGTATACAGTATACAGTGACTCGCGTATAAGCCGAGGGGGGGACTTTCCAGCCCAATTTTTGGGCTGAAAAACTCGGCTTATACCGAGTATATACGGTATCTTTGTTAATATTTTACCCATGCGAAAATGCAAAATTTTAAAACACATTTTTGAAAAATCGGTTTAATTTAAAAATTTCCAAAAATGCACATGTGTCTGCTATGCTCTTAGCCACATCTGTACCAAAAGTCAAGTTGGGATCGTGATGGGATCATATTTTAAAATATTTAACTATTATAGTGTCAATGGGTCATTCCATATCAAGTGATCCAAGTATGAATATTTTTTTTACCTGACGTCTTTAGATTTAAAAAAAAAAAAATTCTATTTGAAGTACAACTTTAGTTAATTACAAATTAAACATTTTGACTTTTTTCTTCATCAATTATTTTTTACAGATTTTTTAAAGTTTTAAAACAGCACAAATTTTGCAGCTTTTTTCTACCAAGTTTTTACCACATTTGCATTAGTTTTTTTAATCGCTAGTGAAAACGATGGCTGCTTTTTTTAACATCAATAGTGATAAATGCTGCGTTTATTGCAGCGATCAAAAAGTAGTGCAAGAAGTGATTTACTCACTCTGAGTGTTTCAAAATACACTGCATGTGTTTAACCCCATTGAAATCAATGGGGGGCGTTTTTCTGAACGTTGATCACTCAGAATAGCGCTGTGTGTTTATTAGCCCTTAGTAAGAAAAGCATTAAACTATTAATATAAATTTACTCAATTTTTAAACACTCACCAATATTGTATTACACCAAGTCCCTAGATACCTTTGTACAAACTATTGTTTGTTCAAGAGTGAACATGTCAGGCATGTTAAGACATGAAAGATCTGAAGCTCAGTCTTACTTCCTGACTCTGCGGTGGGCAGATACTTAACATGATTGATAGAGCTACTGTCCTATCATCTGCTTTGCATTCACTTTCTACCCCTGTTCATTCTCAGGTTGAGCCCTAACAAAGCTTTCTCCTCTGTCCTCTCCTGCTTCTAAGCTGTAGCATAATAAAATAATACAGTCATATCTAAAAATCATGGATTATTTGGTAAATATAGACCCCACACTTTTAGACCATAGGCTGAACAGATCTGAATTTTCAAATCGACACTATAATAGTTAAATATTTTAAAATATATCCCATCTTGATCCCAACTTGAATTTTGGTACAGATGTGGCGAAGAGCATAGCAGACACGTGCATTTTTGGAAATGTTTGATTAAACTGATTTTTCGGAAATGTGTTTTAAAATTTTGCGTTCGCATGGGTAAAATTTTAACAAAGATACTCTTGTGACATATCTGGTGAAAACCTGTACAGTTCTGAGTAGAATAGTGTTTATTTTGTTTCTCTATCTTAGTTCTAGCCCGAGATATGATGAAAAATGTACAGCCATACCAGGCCAAAATTTGCACTTTTTTTAAAACTTTAAAAAATCTGTAAAAAATTAACTGATGAAGAAAAAAATGAAAAACTTCTAAGTTGTAAGTAACTAAAGTTATACTTCATATTGAAAAAAAATCTAAAGACGTCAGGTAAAAACAATATTCATATTTGGATCACTTGACATGGAATGACTCAGGAATGCTTCTTTAATGCTGAATTCTAGTTAAGATCTTGATACTGAGTTAGCTGCTTATTGGTTTCATTGTGTCACTATTTTCCATTAAAAAAAAGCCATAAATACTTGAGGACAGCATGCAATGTAAAGCGTGTAACTGCACATAATTAATTCCAAATTGTATTTATATTCTAAAAAAAAATTATTATGTTCAGTTGCATGATTTGCATTACATGTTATCCTTTAGTAGTGCTGGCTCTTCTTGTTTTTTTTTACTTTTTTCCATGACCATTACACTACCGTTCAAAAGGTTGGGGTCAACCAGACAATTTCGTGTTTTCCATGAAAACACATCCTTTTATTTATCAAATGAATTGCAAAATGAATAGTAAATATAGTCCAGACATTGACAAGGTTAGAAATAGTGATTTTTATTTGAAATAATAATTTTCTCCTCCAAACTTTGCTTTTGTCAAAGAATGCTCCCTTTGCAGCAATTTCAGCATTGCAGACCTTTGGCAGGTACTATTTAATGAAGCCGCCAGATGAGGAACTCTGAGACGTCGATTGTCTTGTTGCTCAGTTGTGCAGCGGGGCCTCCCACTTCTCTTTCTGCTTATGTTAGAGCCTGTTTGCGCTCTCCTCTGAAGGGAGTAGTACACACCGTTGTTGGAAATATTCAGTTTCTTGGCAACTTCTCGCATGGAATAGCCTTAATTTCTAAGAACAAGAATAGACTGTCACGTTTCACATGAAAGTTCTCTTTTTTTTGGCCATTTTGAGAGTTTCATAGAATAAACAAATGTAACGCTCCAGATTCTCAACCTTCTTCTCTAAGGAAGTCAATTTTATAGCTTCTCTAATCGCCAAACCATTTTCAGCTGTGCTAACATACTTTTTGCAAGGTTTTCTAAACATCCATTAGCCTTCTTACACAGCAAACACAACGTACCATTAAAACACATGGAGTGGTGATTGTTGGAAATGGCCTCTATACACTATGTAGTGTAGATATTGCATTAAAAACCAGATGTTTGCAGCTAGACTAGTCATGTACCACATTAACAATGTATAGAGTGTATTTCTAAATCATTTAATTGCAAATATAAAGGGAGGGGACAAGAGGCGCAATAGTGCCCTATCACTAGTGACACTAGTATGTAGACGGTGGTGCTGTGTGGCCGCTCACCTGATCCAGTTGTGGTCCCCACAACTGGTTTGACTGCGTTAGGAATCAACGTTCCAAGCTGCTGCAGGACCTCCACCTACCACTGGATCGTGGTATGTTCCAAGAAAGATGATGGGAGTGATGGTGTGTCACGGTCCGCGCTGCTTCTGGATTAAAAACTCACCAAAGAGCCCAGCAAACTTTCATCCTCTTTATTCCTTATTCCAACGCGTTTCGGCGCCACAACCCGGCGAATATCCCTGAGGAAGACGCCGGGTTGTGGCGTTGAAACGCGTTGGAATAAGGAATAAAGAGGATGAAAGTTTGCTGGGCTCTTTGGTGAGTTTTTAATCCAGAAGCAGCGCGGACCGTGACACACCATCACTCCCATCATCTTTCTTAAATCATTTAATGTTAGCTTCATTGAAAAAAAATTTGCTTTTCTTTCAAAAATAAGGAAATTTCTAAATGACCCCAAACTTTTGAACGGTAGTGTATATTTTGCTGTTTGATAGTCAGGAGTTAGATTTACAAAATAAAAGCCACCGTACGCATTGGTTAAGTCAGGCGGTTGAAATTCAATCGCACTAAGGAGAGCTCGTTGTCAGCCAATCATTTCATGGCTATCTAAGATATATTGCCAGTTTCAAGGGTTTTCCCACAAACAAAGGTAATTTTAATCAATAGATTGTGGAATAATAACTTCAATTAGATGTGTGTTAAAAAAATGTTTTGTGCTGAGATAATCTTATGTATGTGTCCCTGCTATGTGCTATATAATGGCCGTGTCTGACCATACAGGAACATGGTCTGTTCATATCATATCTCCTGGGCAAGGGAGCATGAAAAAGAGTATACAGTCATTATAGCACAGGATCATGGCTCATTCTTATTTGTAAGTAAAATATATCCCTACCTGTTTTTTAAAAAATGTTTTCATCTCAAAGAAAGAAATATTTGCAATCCCGTGCTGTAATGTTTGTATATTATTTTGCATCCTTCGCTGCCCAAGATCAAACCATGTTCTGTGCACAGCTATTATAATGTGCATAGCAGGAGCACATATATAAGATTACCTCAGCACAGGAGATGTGGTATGATCAGACCATGTCCCTGTACGGTCAGACACATCCATTATACAGTACATAGCAGGGACACATATATAAGATTATCTCAACACAGGAGATGTGGTATGATCAGACCATGTCCCTGTATGGTCAGACACATCCATTATACAGTACATAGCAGGGACACATATATAAGATTATCTCAGCACAGGAGATGTGGTATGATCAGAAAATGTCCTTGTACGGACAGACACATCCATTACACAGTACTTAGCAGGGACACATATTTAAGATTATCTCAGCACAGGAGATGTGGTATGATCAGACCATGTCCCTGTACAAGTCAGACATGGCCATTACACAGCACATAGCAGGGACACATATATAAGATTATCTCAGCACAGGAGATGTTATATGATCAGACTATGCCCTATACGATTAGACACATCCATTACACAGTACATAGCAGGGACACATACATAAGATTATCTCAGCACAGGAGATGTGGTATGTGATCAGATTATACTTCATCAGGTTCTCACACAGTTTATTTACCATTCTATTACTGCTCTGATTGGCTACCTTAATAAATTCAATCTGATAAGGAAAGAAAAGAACAGATATGTTCAGATGATTTCTCTTCCAGCATAGATGGAATGGAGATAAAGCAGATACAGTAATCTTCCCAGAGAACAAGGAGAGTATTCGGTAATTCAGATCACTCCTGTCAGCGATTTTGCCGCTTCTGCTGATGTCACATCAACAGAGGGGCGGATTCTGCCCTCTGTTGACGGGCGCGTTGCCGACATCAAGCTCATTGACAGACAGCCGGCTCCCCCAATTAGGTAGCAGGGAGCTGGCTGTCAATCAGCATGACGTCTTCTATATGCCCAATTCAGCAGAGTGCAAAAGCCCGCCACTGCTCTGTTAACCCTGCCATGCTGTCCCTGGCAGAAGTGGTTAGTGCCTGCTCTGTGCCAGGGGTGAACGGTGCCAGTCACAACAGGTAGGTACGTGGCAGCTACCTGCCTGTTAGTGCTTAGGCACAATTTTATTTTAAATAAAAATCCCATATAACACCTTTAACAATAATGTCTACTCAGAATAGTGTCTATCACAGCTCAGTAATCTCTACTACCATTTTTTCAATATCAGTAGGATGTGACTCCATGATGCACCGCCATGCAACAGGAGATGTGTATCTGCCTCACAGGATTCTCTCATCTTCATCACTTCCTTTGCGCCACCGTTCAGAGCGGCCTCCTTGGTGTAAGTAGTTATGGCGTATATTTTAGTGTATATATTAAGTGGAAAGGAAGAGTAAAGGAGCTCTCCGAGAAAAATAAAACATTTCCCAGGTGAGGTGATATGTAAAACAAACAACTCCCCTACAGACACCCACCTGTCACAATGCACTCTGTGGTGCACAGGGATAGGAAGTGGTTAACGTTTCTGCATCTACTGTAGTACTGCAGCTTGTGATGGGCTGCAGCAGTCAGGTGACTTTGAGCAGCAGGTCATCATAAAACATCTGCTGACGTGATAATGAAGTCACCTGTCCATTAAAGATAGTCACAGGATGCAGCAATCTTGTTGTTGTTCGAACAGGGATGTCTCCTCTTTTATGTGAGTGCAGAGTGTCCTGTTCGGGATCCAAGTGAATGCCAAAATGTGAGTATCACTGGGGATATTTTCTTTTTGAACCCTTTAATTTATATTTTATTCATCTTCAGTCTACATTTTTAGCATGATGTTCGAGTCTTCTGTTTCTTATCACAGCTTTATATAACATTTATAACAGTTTTGACAAGATTAATGCAATGAAGAAAATAGCATTAAAATCTGTTACCACGTTTTCACATAAAATAGCTTTTTGGGATTCCCTAATAACCCATCTGCGCTTGTGCTAGAATGGGAGAGCCACGATGAAGTAGGGGGCTCGTTTGCATATTTAAAAGTCAAAATGTCAACTCATAGCAGACATTTGATGTTGACTTGCAGACTTGAACAGGAGGATAAAGTAGCCCCCATTCTTTGTGGCTGTGTTGACACATCACAATATATATGTGACGCAAGTCACGACTGAATTAGACATTAAGGGCCCCGTCACACTGAGCGACGCTCCAGCAATAACGGCCTGCCGTGGTCGCTTGAGCGTCGCTACCTGGGCACTGGGGAGCTGTCAAACAGGCAGATCTCCTCAGTGACCAGGTAGCCACCTCCAAATCGCTGAAAGCTGGAGGACGATGATAACTATGATAAACAGCGCGCGCTGCCTAGATACCCGCTATTTAACATGGTTACCAGCGCCCTCCCGCTTACAGGCTGCACTAAGCAAGGAGGACACTGGTTTATCATAGTTACCAGCGTCCTCCCTACTTAGCGCTGGTAACCATGATAAACACCGGGTATCTAGGCAACGCACGCTGCCTAGATACCTGGTGTTTACCATGGTTACCAGCCTGTGAGGTCGCTGGTCTCTCTCTGTCACACGCAGAGATGCGTGCTGACCAGCAGGAGACCAAGGACTGAAAAATGGTCCTGAACCATCGCTGGGGAGATCGCTGTTACGTCACAAAACCTGTGACGTATCAGCGATCTCACTATGTGTGACGGGGGCCTTAGTGCAGACAATAAGTCTGCAATGACACAGTCACTACTTTCTCGAATAGAGACAAAAGAGTGGTCAGACATTTCTGGAGTCCGTTCAGGAGGTGGGTGCAGTACAAAAGGAGAAGCCAGAGATGTAATCCAAAAAAGAGCCGAGGTCAGGTAAACCAGGAGGAAGATGCAGTATCTAGGGAAAAGGCAAAAGCACAAACAGGTCACAGGCAAGGGGTCAGAAAATCAGGCAAACAGCAACTAAGGTCAGACCAGGTCAGATAGCAGAGTGAGGAAGCACCAGAGCCCACACAGCACATGTAAATGTACGATTGATACCAGAGGAAACAGCATACTTAAATTGTAAACTAATCAATGGGGAATGAGATCACCTATTACTTCACCAGCCCAGACCTAGCATGAAAAATAACATTAAATTCAGTTAATATGTCTGGCTCTACGGTTTGATATGTTCGGTGCCAAGGGAAACTGGATCAATATAAAACGTAAGAAAACCCTTGCACACGAAAAAATTGCAAAAAAGACTTTCTTTGTTCTATTGGCATTTATTGAGAGACACGTGCAAAGCAGAATTGAGTTGATATCATATTAATTATAATTTGATTGACGTTTCGGCATTCACTTATGCCTTATTCATAATCACTGTAACAACATAACAAATAAAAATAAATACATTTTTAAATACATAAATCTTCATATACAACTCATCACAATAATATGCCCTTTATGGGCTAATGTGGCATATGCGACAAAAAAAGAAGAAATATACACATACAAAAAAATCCCGTATGGTTTCTGACAAAAAATATCTTCAGTATATATAGAGAACTGGTCACCATAAAAAAATTATAATAGTTAATAATGAATTCAATACCTTCACGTAATCAGGTAAGATACTGCAACTCAATAATCAGTGATAAATCACAGGAGTATCTGTTAAACAAAAGTGACCACAAATTATTATCATAGAAGAAAACGAGAAAATTGGTCATATAAATCTAGTGGATATTATACCACAACCTCCATTTTCAAATGAAATTATACATAGATCTGTAATTTCTTCCAAAATATATAGTCTACAATACCATCCGGCTTGGGTAAACCCAAATCGCAATTTTCAATATATTTCAATATATCAAGAATGAACTGAGTCCAGGACCCCCACAGGAATTTCATCCAACCATAAACCAACCATATAATCTATTATGTATTAATTTAATCAGCTATCCGCACATTATATATGTATCATTACATTGATACCTCCAATCCATGTATATCCTGTTCCTATATACCCAATAGGTGATAAACCAGGGCAGGACCCCCGTGAAATCTCTATACTATTAGGAAAAGAAAATTAACCATAATGTCATTACCTACATCATCTATCAAAAGACAATATATATCATATCATTCCCACCTTTAGACCATCAAAGGAGAAATAACTATATCCCCATTTGTCATCACCTAATGTGATATGTCCAGTCATCTTCTTATCAAAATAAAAATAAAAAAATCATAAACACCTCAAAATAAACGGTATAATCATATTTACCATATGCTTCTATGTGCTCACGTAATCTGGAATGTCTTATAAAGAGGTAAATGTATCCTCAGGACAGTCTAGGTAAAGCCAAAACCTGTAGACAGATCCCTCTGATCAGTTACTTTCCACCATGTAATCAAACCACCAAATTACTATGATACAACTTCCCATTATGTACTTACTGGCATCAATCAGACAACATGTCACAAGCGACCGTCCTCTCCACGAGCTTGTGAAGAGGACGCCGCGGCTACCATGCTTTAAACCCGGTTTCCGGAAATGACCGCGTCATCTGACGCATCACATGATCGGAACGCCGGCACTCCCACTTCCGGGGAATGGAACGCAAACATCTCTCTGGCAGTCTTTCACTGCGCATGCGTGCACTTTCAATATGTGATCCCGGCTCAGTTCATTCGGGATCACTCAGGGTTCATTTCTCACAGGCAATATACAATATAGATCATAGAGGGAAGTTAATAAATGATGAAGAAGACTATTAAACCGGATAAATCTGCAAAAAATATAAAAAGGAAGATTTTAGGATCAATGAATAACAATGGGAAAATCTGTCTATCGGGTACATTCCATATGAATAAATAAATAATACATGATCAATTTCTAAGGTATATATGTTAAAGAACCATTAATACTAGATTATTATGGTTTTAAATGTGTTAGTATAGACATAATTATTTAATCAGTAATCAAATAAATACCTCGTATTCTCTATTTAGACCGAGTGGCTCTAAAGTCTGTAAATGAAAGATCCAATACGATTCCCTCTCCTTCAGGCGACGTATCCTATCTCCTCCTCTACGAGCCAAGGGAACGTGTTCTATTACTTGAAATCTCAACTGAGATATAGTATGTCCCTCCTTGATAAAGTGGTACGGGATAGGCAATAGAGTGTTTTTACACCTAATGGTGGACTTGTGTTTACTTATGCGGTCTCGGATATGCTGGGTGGTCTCTCCAACATATCCGAGACCGCATGGACACTTGATGAGGTACACCACATACGATGTCTCACAGGTAAAGAAATCCTTGATATAATAGATCCTACCAGTCCTAGGATGTGAGAATGTATTTCCTTTTACCATGTGCGAACATTGTAGACATCCTAAACAGGGGAAATTCCCCTGCTTAGGTGTCGCCAGAAAAGTTTGTCTAGTTTTGATTCTCTTCGATCCAATGTCAGCTCTTATCAGTTTATCTTTTATGTTTGGAGCTCGTTTATGACAAAACAGAGGCAACTCTTGAAATTCTTGGATATCTGGGTAGGATCTAGTTAGAATCGGCCAATGTCGCTTAATAATCGTTTTAATCAAAGGTTGGAAAGGGTGATAAGTACTCACAAACGGTATCCTATTTCGTTTATCCTTCAAAGGTGTAGTCACCAGTGTACGTACTTCAGTCAGTTTCGATGGATATCCCCTAAGGTGAAACCTATTCCTCATCTCTTCATGTCGCAACAATTTAATAGAGGGGTCGGATACTATCCTTGCTATTCTTTGATGTTGAGAATGTGGTAAGGATTTTTTTACATGATATGGATGACAGCTCTGGAACTGTAGTAAACTGTTCCTGTCTGTATCTTTCTTATACAAGTCTATTGAAAGATTGCCACTGATGTCAATAGAAATACGAGTATCCAGAAAACTAATATTCTGAAGATCAGACTGCATCGTAAATGTGAGGCCCATTACTCGGGTATTCAAATAACCCCAAAATTCCTGTAATAGCACCATAGGCCCAGTCCATATCATGAACACGTCATCAATGAATCGTCTCCATATTCTTATATGGGAGCTGAAAACTGGATTATGCCAAATGTACTTTTTTTCAAAGTACGCCATATATATGTTAGCGTAGGGGGGCGCCACGTTAGACCCCATGGCGGTCCCCCTACGCTGCATATAGAATTGGTCTTCGAACATGAAAAAGTTATTCTCCAAAACAACTTTAAGGAAATCAGTGCAGAAATTACTTATCATACTCTCCCAATTCATTTCAGAAGATAGGAACCAAGTGACCGCTTCCACCCCATGGGGCGGTCACTTGGTTCCTATCTTCTGAAATGAATTGGGAGAGTATGATAAGTAATTTCTGCACTGATTTCCTTAAAGTTGTTTTGGAGAATAACTTTTTCATGTTCGAAGACCAATTCTATATGCAGCGTAGGGGGACCGCCATGGGGTCTAACGTGGCGCCCCCCTACGCTAACATATATATGGCGTACTTTGAAAAAAAGTACATTTGGCATAATCCAGTTTTCAGCTCCCATATAAGAATATGGAGACGATTCATTGATGACGTGTTCATGATATGGACTGGGCCTATGGTGCTATTACAGGAATTTTGGGGTTATTTGAATACCCGAGTAATGGGCCTCACATTTACGATGCAGTCTGATCTTCAGAATATTAGTTTTCTGGATACTCGTATTTCTATTGACATCAGTGGCAATCTTTCAATAGACTTGTATAAGAAAGATACAGACAGGAACAGTTTACTACAGTTCCAGAGCTGTCATCCATATCATGTAAAAAAATCCTTACCACATTCTCAACATCAAAGAATAGCAAGGATAGTATCCGACCCCTCTATTAAATTGTTGCGACATGAAGAGATGAGGAATAGGTTTCACCTTAGGGGATATCCATCGAAACTGACTGAAGTACGTACACTGGTGACTACACCTTTGAAGGATAAACGAAATAGGATACCGTTTGTGAGTACTTATCACCCTTTCCAACCTTTGATTAAAACGATTATTAAGCGACATTGGCCGATTCTAACTAGATCCTACCCAGATATCCAAGAATTTCAAGAGTTGCCTCTGTTTTGTCATAAACGAGCTCCAAACATAAAAGATAAACTGATAAGAGCTGACATTGGATCGAAGAGAATCAAAACTAGACAAACTTTTCTGGCGACACCTAAGCAGGGGAATTTCCCCTGTTTAGGATGTCTACAATGTTCGCACATGGTAAAAGGAAATACATTCTCACATCCTAGGACTGGTAGGATCTATTATATCAAGGATTTCTTTACCTGTGAGACATCGTATGTGGTGTACCTCATCAAGTGTCCATGCGGTCTCGGATATGTTGGAGAGACCACCCAGCATATCCGAGACCGCATAAGTAAACACAAGTCCACCATTAGGTGTAAAAACACTCTATTGCCTATCCCGTACCACTTTATCAAGGAGGGACATACTATATCTCAGTTGAGATTTCAAGTAATAGAACACGTTCCCTTGGCTCGTAGAGGAGGAGATAGGATACGTCGCCTGAAGGAGAGGGAATCGTATTGGATCTTTCATTTACAGACTTTAGAGCCACTCGGTCTAAATAGAGAATACGAGGTATTTATTTGATTACTGATTAAATAATTATGTCTATACTAACACATTTAAAACCATAATAATCTAGTATTAATGGTTCTTTAACATATATACCTTAGAAATTGATCATGTATTATTTATTTATTCATATGGAATGTACCCGATAGACAGATTTTCCCATTGTTATTCATTGATCCTAAAATCTTCCTTTTTATATTTTTTGCAGATTTATCCGGTTTAATAGTCTTCTTCATCATTTATTAACTTCCCTCTATGATCTATATTGTATATTGCCTGTGAGAAATGAACCCTGAGTGATCCCGAATGAACTGAGCCGGGATCACATATTGAAAGTGCACGCATGCGCAGTGAAAGACTGCCAGAGAGATGTTTGCGTTCCATTCCCCGGAAGTGGGAGTGCCGGCGTTCCGATCATGTGATGCGTCAGATGACGCGGTCATTTCCGGAAACCGGGTTTAAAGCATGGTAGCCGCGGCGTCCTCTTCACAAGCTCGTGGAGAGGACGGTCGCTTGTGACATGTTGTCTGATTGATGCCAGTAAGTACATAATGGGAAGTTGTATCATAGTAATTTGGTGGTTTGATTACATGGTGGAAAGTAACTGATCAGAGGGATCTGTCTACAGGTTTTGGCTTTACCTAGACTGTCCTGAGGATACATTTACCTCTTTATAAGACATTCCAGATTACGTGAGCACATAGAAGCATATGGTAAATATGATTATACCGTTTATTTTGAGGTGTTTATGATTTTTTTATTTTTATTTTGATAAGAAGATGACTGGACATATCACATTAGGTGATGACAAATGGGGATATAGTTATTTCTCCTTTGATGGTCTAAAGGTGGGAATGATATGATATATATTGTCTTTTGATAGATGATGTAGGTAATGACATTATGGTTAATTTTCTTTTCCTAATAGTATAGAGATTTCACGGGGGTCCTGCCCTGGTTTATCACCTATTGGGTATATAGGAACAGGATATACATGGATTGGAGGTATCAATGTAATGATACATATATAATGTGCGGATAGCTGATTAAATTAATACATAATAGATTATATGGTTGGTTTATGGTTGGATGAAATTCCTGTGGGGGTCCTGGACTCAGTTCATTCTTGATATATTGAAATATATTGAAAATTGCGATTTGGGTTTACCCAAGCCGGATGGTATTGTAGACTATATATTTTGGAAGAAATTACAGATCTATGTATAATTTCATTTGAAAATGGAGGTTGTGGTATAATATCCACTAGATTTATATGACCAATTTTCTCGTTTTCTTCTATGATAATAATTTGTGGTCACTTTTGTTTAACAGATACTCCTGTGATTTATCACTGATTATTGAGTTGCAGTATCTTACCTGATTACGTGAAGGTATTGAATTCATTATTAACTATTATAATTTTTTTTTGGTGACCAGTTCTCTATATATACTGAAGATATTTTTTGTCAGAAACCATACGGGATTTTTTTGTATGTGTATATTTCTTCTTTTTTTGTCGCATATGCCACATTAGCCCATAAAGGGCATATTATTGTGATGAGTTGTATATGAAGATTTATGTATTTAAAAATGTATTTATTTTTATTTGTTATATTGTTACAGTGATTATGAATAAGGCATAAGTGAATGCCGAAACGTCAATCAAATTATAATTAATATGATATCAACTCAATTCTGCTTTGCACGTGTCTCTCAATAAATGCCAATAGAACAAAGAAAGTCTTTTTTGCAATTTTTTCGTGTGCAAGGGTTTTCTTACGTTTGAAAAATAACATTGACAGACTAAAGGCCACTTTACACACACCAACTTATCTGTCCAACTTCTGACCAACTTGCTGGTTGCAGTGAAATCATGGACACATTGTTCCATTGTACACAGTCACAAAATGGAGCAATGTGTCCATGATTTCACTGCAACCAGCAAGTTGGTCAGAAGTTGGACAGATAAGTTGGTGTGTGTAAAGTGGCCCTAACAGATCAACCGTACCCAGAGATCAGGCATAGTAACATGCAATGGAAACAAGGCATAGCAGTGTGGAGACTGTGGCAATAGTAGGAAGTTTCCAAAGTTCTGGAACTACGTCACTACATTTTCATATGACAATTCTACTCAGAATTATAAATGCAACCATTACCAAGAGCAATCACATTTTTTAATGACATTATTCTTTAGAATAATTTTTAGGACAGATGTAGTACATGTCAATGTAAGAGTGTGTCATGCACAATGATAATGTGGACATTAAATGTACGTTTAAAAATGTACACACCATTGAAAATGGCACATAAGTATTTGTTGCATCATGATATTGTAACATGTTTAGTATCAAGCTAATGTGTGTTACAGCTGTAGCCTTAGTAGGGCGTGGGTAGTGCTGCATGAAGCTGCTGATGGGTTCATTTTCAGTCTTTTGACAACCTCCTTTGCTTCATTATTTTATGAAAATGAGCAAAATAACTTAAATAATGCTAAAACTGTAGAATAAAGTCAAAGATCACACAATCAAAACTCATTTATTGATCTATTTCAGCTAAGCATAAATTTACAATATTGAACACAAGGTTCTTTGTTAACATGCTAATCAGACTGTATGAAGCCCACTGCCATGGCACTGCGGACCTTTTAATGAGTCTCTCACCTAAATGGTGCGGATCCATGCAATCGGTGGCAAACTGATACCACATCAGCAAAGGGAGCAACCTAGACTGACAGCTCACTGCTTTTTCTTATGGGCCTGCTTTTCTGTGTGAAATTTCACTCATGCGCAATATCCAAATCATGTCTTTTTGTAGAGAAATCGATCTGCGCATGTCCTGTCCTAGCAATGCTGGTGCTTATGCAAGATTTCATACAGATGAGATAGGTCACTGAAAAAGCAGTGTCCTTTAATTTATAGACCAGAGGTATGAATAATACTTAGACCGGTAGGAGAAGACCACATGAGGCGTCTAGTACTGCTGCACTTGTGCCTAGTTAGCATAAATCTTTCATGCCTGATTATAGAGGAACTACAAAACAAATTTCTTCAAAAATATGTCATTTTAGTCACCATTATAACCATGACTTTAGTTAAAAACCCCAAATCCTGCGGACAGGTCCACCTTAAAGAAAATCTGTCACCAGGTTTATGGTACCCTATCAAAGAGTAGCATGATGTAGGAAAAGAGATCAAATTAGATTTTTAAATGTAACATGAGGCAGAGTTGAGAAAGCTATCCACGCCCACACCAAAGCTCTCTGTATACATTGTCTATTGACAGTGAGCTGCAGGCTCGTGCACTGTAGTCCAGTAGTGTTGATCAACTAATGATAAAACCTTCATTATAAGTAAACAGCAGCAACAGTGTATAAGTGACACATTGCTGAATTCTGTGTTTTAACCTGTACCTCATGCTGTCCTCAGATTACATAGGAAAAAGCTGCTGAAAGATTCCTCTTAAGGAAAACCAGTACAACTTGTCAGTTCTTGATACCATGCTTTGGTATAGTGCATTTTCATACGTTTTTAATTTTTCTATTGTGATTCATTAGTTTATGTAATGAATAATATCAATAAATGAAAATAAATACATTGTATTGTCATTAACAGACAGCAGCGGTCCATCCAGCACTGTGTCCAGTGCAGGACCCTCCTCTCCAACCACTGTAGACCTTTCAGCGCGTTTTAACTTCAGTGAAAAGACGCTGACCGACGATCACAGAAGAAAGTTGAATCTTGATATGTTGCAGCCACAGCAGTCACAAAATGGTGATACGGCCAGCTGTCAAGACATATGTCATAACACACCTCCATCCGAAGAACCCCCAAATACCTGCCCATTGTCACCACAGCCTTCTGGTGACTTACCTTCAGCTTCACAGCCATTCATAGAAGATGAAGCTGAACCACCACAAGACTTCACTAAAAATGAAGATCCTACAAAGGAGACCACATGTTACATGGATTCTGGTGATCAAATAGTTCCTCAGCCAACACTAAATGAGCAGCTATTTACAGAGCTATCCATACATGGACCGGAAACCTCTCTATAGATCACAGATATTTGACATTTATCAGTCCCATTGCGGCTCACAGAATAATATATGTCATAATTTAAACAATAATTAACTTAAAACATTAAAAAAACTATTATTGGGTCAAAAAATTGAACAGGTGCCTCAGACCTCACAATCAACTTACTGTATGTGGTTGAAGAACGAGCATTGGTATGTCTTCTGGATCAACATCAGACTGTAGTGAATCAATATCTTTATAAGCTGCTCAAGAATGTTTTTTTAAAAGGAGTAAGATTCTGCTGACTTTTTCTTATGATATACTGGGAATATGATATTCCAACCACTAATTTACTACTCATTTTTTGGACAGAACATGGTAAACTGCCTAATTATGGACTACTAGCAACATGTACAGCTGAATGATACCTGTTTTGTTGCACTCTGCTTTGCAGACCTCTGCAGTGTCATGTAGGCAATACCTTGTTAATCACGGTTCCTTTTGTTGGTCAGATAAAACTTTTGCTGGGCTTTAGCGCCATTAACAATCTTATGACTGCAGAATAACTCAGTTTTAGAAGTCAGATGATTGTAGTAGCATACTTCCATACTGACGAGCCACTGATCTAGATACTGGGCACTATCTACTGCATACCACGCTGCTCCTTTTCAAGCGGGTGACTGAAATGTTTTATGAAAAAGACTTCCAAAGTACCTTGTAGTAAAAGAAGATAATTCATTTATTTATTGCCCTTTACTTTTATAGTCATTTGTTTTCATTAGTATTTCTAGCTTATTGACCGATTAATCCTAGCAATGCTGGTAACGATGGCACATCCGAATTTCACCAGCGTTGAAGAAAAACTAAAGGCTAAGTGTGATGCATGAATATTTTAAAGGGATACTGACTTCTGAAACTACTGATGGTTCTTCCCAGAACTGTGACCATGATTTTGTACCTTGTTAAGTACAATATTAGATTCTCGCACCAGAACGATAGGACACCTTCAAGTTGGACTTCATTTCTTAAGTGTTTGGTATTAACATCTTGAAGAATTTATTACTGTCTTTCTGAAAGTGTGTTTGCACTGAGCTAGTGCGTCATACACCATTTGCACCCTGCGCTCCTGTGGTATGACTGATTTTGTCAGAGAAATGTTGGCTAAAAATAATTTTTTACTGTTTGTTAGTATTTTCATGCAATGACTGAATTTAATTTGTTCTACCTACTTTGGTTGAGTGTGTGTAGAATATACTGCCAGGTGCCCCCCTCTTGGGCACTGAGATTTATACTAAAGCAGCTAGAGCAGTTGTGGCTTTATATTTTGTATATTGATTGGACTTTACAGGGTGCATTTTAGTCCTGAAGAATACTTGAAAAATCATTGCTGAGCAAGAATATTTTCTTGCATATTGTTGACAGCCCACTAAAAGAGAAACTGTCAGCAGGTTTTTGCTACCTCATCTGAAAGAAATGTAATGTAGGCAAGGAAACCCTGAATCCATTGGTGTATCACATAGATGACTGGCTGAAGCCGTTCCCACACAATCAAAGTTTAGTTTCAGGAACACAGCAGAGCTGAGATAGCTGCCCCCACCCACACCAGGCTCTCAATAGAGATTGTACATTGACAGTGAGGTGTCAATCACAGCAAGGGGCACATGTTAGACTTCCCTGAGCGTGTCTGTAGTCTTACAATGATAATACCAATAATAACAGAGTAATAAAGCCATTAGTTTACGTAAATAATTGCACAGAGCCTGAAAAGTTAAGCACAGTTGCTTTTAGTTTTTTAACCTTTACAGCATGCTGTCCTAAGCTTACATAGCAAAAACCTGCTGACAGATTTCCTTTAATCGAACAAAAGTTTAGATGCCAAAAACTAATAACATTACTAATTGTTTCCTATTTTCCCGAGTATTTCTGGGAAAAGTCAACATAAAAATTTAAGGAAAACTTTCAGTGGAATGTAATATGGTACCTATAACGGAGAAGGCTATGGCTTTTTATACAAGATATTGGACACGCTTACTAGAATGCATCCTGTGCTGTTTTACTTGACCGCAGATTATGGCTACCGGTTTTGATGTACTGAATTTATTTTTTCTTTATTTTGTACAAATTCACAGATACATTTTCTAATGCATTTTCAAGCAGTCTTTTTTTTCTTTAGTGTGAGATAAATTTAAAAAGAGATGACTAATAATTTATTGTAAAAAAAAAAAAAAAAAAGAAATCAACAAAAATTAATATAAACTTTTAATAAAACCGGAAGCCGTAATTTGTAATCGGAAAAGGATATATTGTACAAGAGGTGAAGAGAAAAATGCTATTTTTAAAATAATCTATTAAAATTTAAATGAATAAATCTATATTATATATATAAATATAAGAGTTTATGTAGAAACTGGTGTCTAATGTATTTCTCCATACTCTGTGGATCATGTCACCACTGTGCTGAATAGAAGAAGTTTGTGTCTACTTTAATACCCTGTGTTCAGTAGTTGTTCTGTATACTTATGCTTGGGCTCTGTACACATTGTAGATTTATTTTGTGGATGAGTATGCTGTAAATTGTCACTTTATGTTGTGATTATCTTTATAATTGTTGTTCCGCTGTAATCTGTATACGTTTTATGGTACATGGGTGTTCTGTGCCGATTGTTTTCCCACTTCCCGCTGTAACCGTAGGAAGAAGGCTTCTTTATCTGAACGGTTCTTTTCCTGCTGTGACCGTATGCCACAGGCTTCTTTATCTGAAAAGATATAAAACACTGAGGAAACAAGGGAATACATCCTACACAGTTTTTATGTCTTCACTCAATGTTACATCCAATGTGTTTGTTAACCAATTCATTCTGCAAACAAAACGACAATGCAGATATAAGTGAACCTTTGAAACGCTCTGATCTGAAGTAGCACTGTCCATCCACTGCTTAATGATTAAAGGTAGTTTTGCAGGAACAGTACCCTAATATGATTTCCAGAAAATCTGTTAGTTTGTGAGAAGGAAAAAGTCTACCTTTTTTTTATTAAACTACCGTAATTTCTTTTCCTTAATTTGCATAGAGTCAATACTTTCCCGCTGGTCCTTCCATAGGTGTGGGAAAGCAAAAAATAATGGGCTTATTGTTTACTGGTATATAATATCTTAAAGGGAATGTATGATCAGAAAATGATCTATTTGTTTAAATCAGGTTTTTATGTCAAACTTCTTTTTTTAGGATTTTTGGTGGATTTTTCTATTATTTTCATGCCATTTTTGATATGTATGTATATATACTTTTTAAATCCCAAAATCTTGTAAATTTTAACCACTAAGCGTAAGTATATGCTGACACTTATAGGCTAACACATCCTGTTCCGTAGAGATCACTTTTCAGTAGTAATCACCATATTATTACAGGTAGGATTACAATGACCAGTACACCTATAAATGTATAACATAATATGCACCATTGGTTAAAGTTGATGATCACAGCTCACCTCCTACCCCTTCCAGCACGATAACCCTTACAGATATCACAATATTACAGCGCATGCCTAGAAAATGTTTCCAATGAAGCTATCTCCAGTCTAGGGCTTCCTTAGGTCCACTTGTCTGCTGTAAGGAATATTTCTAAATCTTAACAGCAGCTCGGACACAATAGCTTTCACATAATTACTGTATATAAAGAGCATAAATCTGCAATCAGAAAAACCATACAATTAGAAAAAATATATAAAAATTTTGAGGTTTTAATTAGTAAAACAAAATAATGGTCACATATTTCATTTTAAACAATTCTTACCATATGGTGTACTGTTACGAAATTTGTCTGGTACCGGTCTTTGATGCACACTCAGGAACTGAGCACATAATGGCTGTTACCCAGCCATCATTTGCCTTGAACAACTGCAAGTGGAGCTAAACTTCACTTGCTGGGGTTAGGCTGGCTTCACACTTGCAGATGCATCTGCAGCGTTTTGCAGATGCATCTGCAAGTATCAGCATGCAGACCGCGGCCGTGGTGTGAATGCTCTCATTCATTCCTATATGTGAGCCGTAAGCAGGCGTATGCCTGCTTACAGATCACACTCTCCCGCCCGCACTATGGACGCGAGATGTTGCGTCCATAGTGCGGGCGGGAGAGTGTGATCTGTCAGCAGGCATACGCCTGCTTACGGCTCACATATAGGAATGAATGAGAGCATTCAGACCGCGGTGCGCCCTATTATAAACATAGGGGCCGCGGTCTGCATGCTGATACTTGCAGATGCATCTGCAAAACGCTGCAGATGCATCTGCAAGTGTGAAGGCAGCCTTAACCATTTAAACTCCACTCTCAATTTCTGACAATGGCATTTACAGCGCACTCTAGGGAGTATGCCGTTCCATCACTGCCCCTTTCCTCGTATATGCTGAAAGGGTGCCAATGGATTGCTATGGCAGCTGGTGGTCTGCTGAAGGCCTCTTTGCCTGTCATGACGATGTAATTATAAAGACCAGCCTGTGGCTGGCTGTTATAAGAGACTGTGATTTTTCACTATATTCTCCTATACTGTAGTATTGCAGTATATAGCATAAGCAATCGGAAGATCATAGGTTTAAGTTCCCTAAGAGAACTGCAAAATAAAGTGAAAAGTAAAAAAAATATGATGCAAAACAACAACTTGTCTTGGAATACGCAACTCCTTATGCAACTAAAAAAAGGAAGTTATGGCCCCTCAAAGAAATGAAGAAAAAAAACAAAAGGCAAAGAATAGAAATTCGCTGTCAAGAAGAAGTTAAAGGACTTTGCTTAGCCATATACTTGCTGTGGTCTGGGAAAAACATATTGGATATGTAGACATTGCCATTACTCTACAGGAGAGTGCAGCAGACTATACTATAAAGTAGGAAAATGCAATTTACCGTAAACTGGATGTGAGCAGAGTACATGCAAGCAAATGGTAGAAGCAGGTATTTTCTTAGCTAGCCTTAATATTCAGGTTGTTTCTTAACACTGATCTTTTGTAGCATAATTTAGCACTAAAACCTAATGGTTGAGTTGAACATGTGGCCGTTAGCTCTCTCTTTTGACTCTCAGGAGTTTGCCCTGCTGAAAGCTACTGTGTTCTCTATGAGATCAGCATCCTTATCACCCCAAATCTGTCCAGGTAGAGTTGGGGGGAGACCCATGTACACAAGACTGTCTGCTGACACCATTGATAGCAGCCTATGTTTGTCTAATGTGTGTGGGGGCCTTTAGGTATGAAGTCATGAAATTTTATCTTGACCATTTGTTCATTTCATAGGTTCCGAAAAAGCTACTTAACAGAGAAGCTTAATGCCCCATGTATATATACAAAGTCAGAAAATAGATGATAAAACGATAATATCTTTATTATAATAAATTCAAATATCAATAACACAAGTTAAAATAGGTGAGTACAATTGGAGACAGACTGGTGAGAACAAAGATCACAATGTACAAGATTTCAAGAAATACCTGATATACATCTATATATAGGATAACACAAGTACAACCTGGGCAGGAAGCACCGATTAGAGACTGCACACGATTCAGGGAGATAGAAAGTACCTAAATACGACAGTGGCCCTGTAATATAATTTAAGGTACAAGAGAATGAAATAATATTAAATTAAACAAAATAGATAATACCTATGATAAAAATCAAAATGGGACCTAAAAAAATAAAAAAATTATATTTTGGACCCATAAAATATTAATTTTAATATCAGGTATATACAGCCATTTTGACATGGATTTTCAAGGCAAGTACACGGTCAACATCATCAGGCCTTATGAGATCTATTCATGCAGTATGCGGTTTGTTTTGTGAAATCTAGTGAAGGCTCCGCTGAGTATATTTGCACCATTTAAGCCAATTTAATTTCACTTAGTGAAGGTATACACTATATTATATTTACTTAAAATATAATCTAAGGTACCTATTAAATAAAGTCATTATACCCAAATATACAGTGTTTGTAGCGAGCAAAGTAAAATGAAGAATCTGTCCACTCACTATTGCCATATCACTGTATAATTGCATGTTATTTTGTTGTCATATATTGAATTGTATCATTGGTCTGGAACAGGCTATACAGTGTAGAGATTGTGTATACCACTTTAAAGCCATATATTTTAATGTGTATGAAAGCTTAATAGAATAAAATGTATCATTAATGGGTTGATTAGGCTTGGAGTGCAGTCTGCAGTCACTGTATGTGTGCATACTGTCAGGATTCTTTGAGAACAAGCCAGTGAATTACCAAAAGTATGCGATTTACATACAAGCTGTCACATGCCGACTAAATGTGCACGGCTTTGCCTCCAATGTTCGCGGTCACATGACTAACATCAGAGAGTCCTGACAGAGCACACGCTGCACACTGTGAGGATTCACAAGTCTGCAGCCATATAGAGTAATCAGACTTCTCCCCAAACTGGAACAACCCCTTTAAAAACTGAAAGGTTTCTGTTTCTGCAATGGTTAAAGCTACTTATCTGTTGATTGTATCTAGTTGTGTGTTGCATATGGTACAGTATTCTTACTAAAACATAAATACTGCACTGATGTCTTATGTTAATTGTCAAAAAGTGCACAAATGGCTTCTTGTTGAATTGCAGCACTCCTGTGTTAAAGCAATAAAGTTGCATTAAAAACTCTTCATTCTCATTTAGTCATAATTAATTTCAGAAACTTGAGGTCAAGATCAAATTTCCAGCTTCAGCGTACAGTATTATAGTTTAGAGAAGTTGGCAGTCAGCTAAAGGTTCTAGAACTACTGACTACTGTAAGTTAGACATATATAGCACTTTATATTTTCAACTATTGCTGTTCTGAATATAGCTGACTAATGGGCCTCTGAACTGTCTTCAAGCGTCATTAAAAACATTTTTATATAACCTAAACAGTAATGATTTTAGTAGCATACCCGTATATACTCGTGTATAAGCCGACCCATGTATAAGCCGACCCCCCTACTTTTGCCCCAAAAATCTGGAAAAACCTATTGACTCGTGTATAAGCCGAGGGTGGACCCCAGCACAGGTATACAGCCCCCAGCAGTGTGGTATACAGGCCCCCCCCAGTGGTATACAGGCCTCCCCAGTGGTAGTATACAGCAGCCCCAGTGGTAGTATACAGCAGCCCCATTGGTAGTATACAGCAGCCCCAGTGGTAGTATATAGCAGCCCAAGTGGTAGTATACAGCAGCCCCAGTGGTAGTATACAGCAGCCCCAGTGGTAGTATACAGCAGCCCCAGTGGTAGTATACAGCAGCCCCAGTGGTAGTATACAGCAGCCCCAGTGGTAGTATATAGCAGCCCCAGTGGTAGTATACAGCAGCCCCAGTGGTAGTATATAGCAGCCCCAGTGGTAGTATACAGCAGCCCCAGTGGTAGTATACAGCAGCCCCAGTGGTAGTATATAGCAGCCCAAGTGGTAGTATATAGCAGCCCCAGTGGTAGTATACAGCAGCCCCAGTGGTAGTATATAGCAGCCCCAGTGGTAGTATATAGCAGCCCCAGTGGTAGTATACAGCAGCCCTAGTGGTATACAGCAGGCCCCCAGGGGTACATATAGCAGCCCCAGTGGTAGTATATAGCAGCCCCAGTGGTAGTATACAGCAGCCCCAGTGGTAGTATACAGCAGCCCCAGTGGTAGTATATAGCAGCCCCAGTGGTAGTATATAGCAGCCCCAGCAGCCCCAGTGGTAGTATACAGCAGCCCTAGTGGTATACAGCAGGCCCCCAGGGGTACATATAGCAGCCCCAGTGGTATATAGCAGCCCCAGTGGTAGTATACAGCAGCCCCAGTGGTAGTATACAGCAGCCCCAGTGGTAGCATACAGTAGCCCCAGTGGTAGTATATAGCAGCCCCAGTGGTAGTATATAGCAGCCCCAGTGGTAGTATACAGCAGCCCCAGTGGTAGTATACAGCAGCCCCAGTGGTAGCATACAGTAGCCCCAGTGGTAGTATATAGCAGCCCCAGTGGTAGTATATAGCAGCCCCAGTGGTAGTATACAGCAGCCCTAGTGGTATACAGCAGGCCCCCAGGGGTACATATAGCAGCCCCCTGGGGGTCTCCAGCAGCCCCCACATGCTGGCACTTGCCCCCCCTTGCAAGGCCCCCCCCCCTCCCGCTTCTCTTACCATCCCGGTCTTCTGATCAGCGCTGCTCCTCGGCGCTCCGTCCTCGCAGCTCCCGTCCTGCTACATCCGGGATCCCCGGCCGTCGCGCGATGACGTCATATGCCTGCGACAGCCGGAGATCCCGGATGTAGCAGGACGGACGGAGCAGCGAGGAGCACCGCTGATCAGAAGTCCGGAATGGTAATATAACCATCGGGGGGGGGGGCCCTTACATGGGGGGGGCGAGTGCCAGCATTTGGGGGCTATATGCACTGCTTCCCCCTGCCGCTGATTGACAGGGGGAAGCAGTGCATATTTAATGAGCGGCCCCACGTGACGGGGCTGCTCATACAGCAGCCGCCCCCCCCCGCCTCCTGCAGCCTCCACAGCCCCGGGACACAGCCCCCACCGTATATGACCCGTGTATAAGCCGAGGGGGAGACTTTTCAGCCCAAATTTTGGGCTGAAAAACTCGGCTTATACACGAGTATATACGGTAATCTATATATAATCATAACTTTATGGATAATGGAGTGTGCAGCTACACCCAAGGTCTCATAATGACCATCAATATGCCCTTTTACTGACCTAAGATATAAGAAAATAGCATCCCACTGATGGGTGTAAATGCAGCAGCTGTCGGCTGTACACTATAGCTGACCCACTGATGCATTAGCCACTGTCAGTGTATAAACCGACCATGGCCATTTAACCATCTAAATGCTGCTGTCAACATAATAGACTGTGCAGCATCTAGACTATTACCAGAAAACCATCGACACCCTGAGAACACTATTGTGTGGTCCTGATGATTGCGATGGGTTTCTAATGCCAAGTAATTACCATAGTGTTTGTAAGCTGTAGTAGCCTGCTAAAATAGTATAATTTTAGTGGTAAAAATTTAATTTTTCATTCCTGTTTGCATCAATTCCTGAAAAGTGCCTGAAGGATTAACATGACTACCTGAGATCAGGTTTGCATATGTTGAGAGATGCTGTTCTTAAAATTGTATCATTTTGGGGGACCTATATATTGGAAAAATCACTTAAAAATTGAATAGGTTCCTGAACAAATACCTTTTGTAAATTGGAAAAATGAAAAATTGCTGATAAATGATGAAACTTTCTAACATTCTTACAAAATAAATGTATATTTTGGAAATGGTGCTCAGTACTCGCCATCTGCAGTGGGTGCAGGGCGGCTTCTCCCTACATGCAGCCAATGGTGACCGCTTCCGAATCCACAGTGTGAAATTAAAATGATGCGGAAGTCCGGAAACCTGCACTGCAGATGAAAACACACTGCAGTTGGGTGGAACATAGTGAGCATGCGATTTCTACAAATCCAATCCATTATGCTGCTACTGTACAACGCAGCATTTTTATTATTATATTATTATTTTACTCATCGTGAGCACACAGTGAGCTACAAGTCCATACTTCTAGTAGCCAAATAACTGACATTTTTTTTTATGTTTGGATAATCATAGCTCTGTAAAGAATATAGCAGATTTCAGGTTATGAAATTGGTGTATTTCTGTGGCCAGCGTCAGAGGTGAACGCCACAAGGCTGGTCTGCTCCTTTTGCCTCTCCCATCCTGACAAGCCTGGTCCTGAGTGTCTGGAGACCACTCGTAGAAGGGGGGGTACTGTCACAGGTGTGTCAGGAGGCACGTATGAGACTGTAGAGGCCACTCGCAGAAGATCCCAGCATTTGGCCAAACAGTCAAAATCCTAAAAAAAAGTCTGTCGCTTTAAAAGACATTTCCCTTTTAGTGAAAGCTGGAGGTCACTAGAACCCAGTTGATTCCTTACCTTTAGCTGTGTCTATATATTCCCCTTGACTCCCAGGATGCACTGCTGGTGATAGCTTGTCAGGTGTTTGGAGGAAGCGTCTAAGCTCTTGCAGTGAATCCTGAAGTTTCTGTTGAATTGCTGTGTGGATCTTCTCAAGCTAAGTGTTTCTTCCCTTCCCTCTTTGTTTCCCTTGTGTGTCTCTTTAGTTGGTAACCGGGTAGACTAGTGTTCACCCACTCTGATCCTTATTTATTAGCAGTTCAGGGTCAGTCAGGGAATATGTATCCTGCCGGCGACAGTTGCGAAAACTGTATAGGAACATTGGGGGAGCCAGGTGCCAGCGCTAGTTTATCTATGGGTCACCATCTCCCCTTTTGCCCTTAGCATCAAAGACTCCTTTCCCCCTCTGTCGTCATCCAGCGCTGGGTGTCTCCCCACACTCTGTGTGTCAATGGGCTATGACATTAGACCACAGTGCTAAGCTTTAATAGAAAATAAGCAGTTTGCCCTGAGAAGCAATTTAAGCAATGATGGTATGGCCAAGTGTGTAGTTTGCCACTATATTTTCTCTCCATAGCTGCTCATCAGCTTCCCAATACAATCCCAACAGTGAAACATGGTGGTGGCAGCATCATGCAATGGGGGTGCTTTTCAGCTGCAGGGACAGGATGACTGGTTGCAATTAAAGGAAGCATGAATGCAGCCAGGTATAGAGATATCCTGGATGAAAACCTCTTCCAGAGTGCTCTGGACCTCAGACTTGGCCAAAGGCTCACCTTCCAACAAAGCAATGACCCTAAGCACACAGCTAAAATAACAAAGGAGTGGCTTCAGAACAACTCTGCGACTCATTCTCAACTGGCTCTGTCAGAGCCCTGACCTAAACCCAATTAAGCATCTCTGGAGAGACCTGAACATTGTTGTCCACCAACCTTCACCATCCAACCTGACGGAACTGGAGAGGATCTGCTAGGAAGAATGTCAGAGGATCTGCAAATCCAGGTGTGAAAAACTTGTTGCATCATTCCCAAGAAGACTCATGACTGTACTAGCTCCAAAAGATGCTTCTACTCAATACTGAGCATAAGGTCTGAATACTTAAAACTGAAATATCACATGCTCCTTCTTTTTTAATAAATTTGCTCAAATATCTACATTTCTGGTTTGGTTTCAAGATGGGATGCAAATGTACATTAATGAGGAAAAAAATTACAGTAGCTTTTTTGAATTTACCAAATGGCTGCAATGAAGCAAAGAGTGAAACATTTAAGGAGGTCTGAATACTTTCCGTACCCACTGTACAACCTGCCCTTTCCTATTCATCTGTCTTCACATCAACCATAAAACCAATAGCATGTAAGTGCATAAAGACAGTACTGGCTGATTACCGGAGCATGTAGCCTCATATGAAAAACCTCAATTTATCATAATGATGGCTGGACCAGACACTACAAGCATGTTCTACCTACTGTGTCCTTCTATTTTCTCTTAGATTTTAAGCTTTTGAGCAGGGTTGAACTATGTGTTACTTTGTATTGTCATTATTGTCTATACATTCCCCCCCCCTCCTTAATTGGAAAGTCCTGCGGAATATGTCAGCACTCTATAAATAACATTTTTTATTGTTATTATTATTATTATTATTATTATTATCATTATTAATATATTGAGCATAATAAATGTATGATGACATTCACCTACGAAGTCTTACTATGTATAATATGAGCCCTCACATAGCCTACCCATATACAGCATGAGCTCACATATCTCCCTATGTATAGTATGATCCCTTACATAGCCCCCTTTATACAGTATGAGCCTCTACGTACTAGTGAACCTCAATTAAAATGTCATAAAAAATCAATGTAATATTGCCATGTTTCTGGGAGCACTGAAACATGTTGACTAATAAATCAACATTATATTCACCCTATTATGTATTTTGGAATACGGCAGCACAGTTTTTAACCCTTCATCCTACCTACTTTAATTTTCTGAGAACCTTTGGGTTTTCATTGGCTGTAAGCCATCATCATCAACATTAACAGAAAAAAAACACTTGAAGTAGATCACTTTGTTTGTAATGAATGTGTATAATATATGTGTTTCACTATTTGTATTGAACTACTGAAATAAATTAACTTTTAATGATATTCTAATTCATTGAAATGCATAGTAGCTTCCTAAATACAGTGTGAGCCCGCACATTGCTCACTATATACAGTATGAGCCCCTACAAAGCTTCATAAATACAGTTTGAGCCCCCATTGCTCACTATATGCAGTGGCGGCTCTCAGCTCTGATATAGCCTCCCTATATACCGGATGAGCCCTCACATAACTCTATATACAGTATGAGTACTCATATACCCACAATATATGCAGAATAAGCTCTGTTATAGCTTCCTACATAACCCCCTATATACAATGTGAGCCCCGATATAGCCTCCAATATACAGTATGAGCCCCTACATAGCCTCTTAGATACAATGCAAGCCCCCACATCGCTCCCTCCATTTTATAGTTTGGGTGAGCCCCTTACATAGCCCCATAAATACAGGCAGACAACCCTTACACATATTAAAGAAAAAAAAGAGCAACACTTGCTACACTCCTGTATCCTAGTGCTTTGCTCCAGTCCTTGGGTCTACAATTTTCTTGTGTACATCACAGGAGAGGCAAAGAGAGCTCCCTGGAGCTTGACTGCAATTTTATATTGTCAGCAACAGAGCTCCAGTAAAGTGCCCTGCCTGGAGATCTGCGCCACTGATTGTGCTACAGAAAACATGATAAGGGGCCCCCTGACGCATCAGATCCAGGGCAGTAGCCCAGATTGCCCTCAGTATAACCTGTCTATGAGTGTTACCAAGCAAGAAAAAGCACAAACCATGGCAAAAAAAAAGTTTTGTCCTAATGTAGACATGGGTAGCACTTTTTACGACGCATTAAAAAATAGAAAAATACAAGATTTGTGCTCGTTTGGTGCATTTTCTCAAACATGTCATTGGGAAGGTTATTGTAAGTAGATTTGAAGTGTATTTTTATGGGGATTGTGGGTTGGAATTCACAGTATCTATGTTAAATAAACTCAATGTGAACAATATCCTAAAGCCACGAAGTCTGATGCTTTTAGATTTGTAAAGCTCTGCAATGTGCGTTGTCATGTGTGAGAAGTGTCAGGTGGTCAAAATAGTGTAGTCTACTGCCCATCTGGTCCAAAACAACACTGATTCCTGATGGGCTTATTTTACACCAATAAAGAAAGAAATGAATAGAGATAAATCAGTAAAATATATGGATTCATCATATCTGTCATGAATCCTATAAAAATAGAAACCATTAAACTAGGGAGAGCAGTCCCAACCGATGTGAAGGTAAGGCTGGAGATTGTAGCTGGAATTAAAACTTTTATAATAAAATCTTTACTAGATTAGTCATTTCCCATGACATATTAGTAGAAATGTTAATTTGTGGATTTTAGATTTGTCCCTATGGAAATCGAGCACTACCTCATACACAGCACAGCTTTGGAGTGCTCAGCCAGCACATGTACTGAAAGCTGGGTGCGCAGAACACTGGTTGTTGTGTTGGAGGAATTACTTCTTCTTCATGGCCAATTACCTTATTTCTTCAAGGGTTGTTGATGTAAGAATTTCTATTCCCCTGATTGTCTAAATCTCCACTTCTTGTAAGGATCTTTGTTCCTGTTGCTAAGTCACCAGTTGCCATGGTAATGGCTATTTCGCCTGCTATATTAATGGCAGAATAAGATCCATCTTCCCTGTATAGCGATGGAGCAGGCTGCGCGTCCTGCCACACGCCTTATTGGCTCTCAGTATTGCACAGAAGCATCAATTTAGCCCATTGGGGATTCTGGGATGAAAATGCAAATAGCGATTAGGATTGGGGAAGATTGCAGCGCTGGCATGACCAGCACTAGAGGGAGATGTTACATCAGATACATTTAGTCAATATCCCATCATTTACAGCAATTTATTATCCCTGACACAGAAAGACACACTTGCTTCATAGCTAAAATTTGAGCTTCTTCGCAGGGTCTCACACAATGAAAAGTCAAGCCTATCAGCCACCAAAAATGATAAATGTCAAATTCTGGAATAAATGATTTTGTCTCATTTTATCACCTCCAAACCCATCTTGCATCCAATATTGTCAGTTCCTTATTTTCTCCTTCGCCTCATTGGGGGACACAGACCGTGGGTGTTATGCTGCTGTCTACTAGGAGGCGACACTAGGCAGAATCTGCAAAAGAGTTAAGTGGCTCCTCCTCTGCAGTATACACCCCTGGAGCAGGAAGTGCTTCTCCAGTTTTTGCTTAGTGTAAAGGAGGCACACACAGATTTTTTTAGTGCTCCTAAAAAACTTCCTTTTTGGATTTTTTTCTCCAAGAAGAAGAAAAGTGGGTCTCTGACGAGACTCCCGGCATGGTCCCTACTCGGCCCCCCACTGTTGGGGGCGCCTGGTTGAGGTCGACTGTTCCCCCTAACATGCCGCTCCCTCCTCGGCCCCCCAATGTTGGGGCGCCGGGTTGAGGTTGAGACGACGACCCTCCCTCCCCATTTCCCCACTGTTGGGGTTACTGGGTTGCGGTCGAGGCGAAGGACAAGGCACCTGACAGTGGAGCAGCATCCCTCCCTAAATACCCCTTTGGGGTTCATTTAGGTCGAGACACCGCAGGTAGAACTCGGACATGCTCTAGGCACCCAGGAGTCCCCAGCTCTGCTGAAGACAACTTACCCCTCAGCGGCAGCCTGCTCGCCGCAGTACCAGGGCACACAGCTCTGCTGTGTACCTCTGAAGGGGCCGGGGGACCAACAATGGGGCAACCAGCACTAGCAGGGACACAGCTTGCCTGTGTCCCTGCAGCAGCCAGCACTAAGGGCTGCATTCTGGTGGTTACAGAGGACCCAGTACTCTGGGTCCTCTGCGGGGGCCTACTATATCCCAGCAAAGGGAGATCTTTCCCTAGCAGGGACACAGCTTGCCTGTGTCTTTGCAGCAGCCAGCAGGGCTGCACCTTGATGATCACAGAGGACCCAGCACACTGGGTCCTCTGTGGGGGTCCACATCCCGCAACCGCTGTCTGCCTTCGCCGAAGCCGCTGCCTTCTCCACGCCCCCCGGCCCCCCCACCGGATTACGAGGATGACGCTGCCTGCGTCATAGCGGGGGGCGGGCCAGAGCAGAGAGGGCGCGTTTTTTACATGAGACGCGCTCTTTTTCTCAGCGCCCTGCCCCCCTCCCTCCTCATTACTCTATCTCGGCGGCCAATATCAGCCAGCCAGTCTCCGGGGGGCACAGGAGGAAAATGACCCCTCTCCTCTAAGCAGCGGCGGCCATTAAAGGATACAGGCACTGCTTCTGTCACCGCAGCTGCCAGCCTTGAGCCCCGCGCACAGCAGCCACATATACGGGCTAACCTGTGTGCAGACAATGTGCACACACTACACACGTACAGCTGACGCATGTAATGAACCACACATGTAGGTCAGCTGTCCTGTGCGCGGACAGTCACGTGCCCACAACCTTGCTGGCATGGCTGCAGCCAGCAGGGGGTTCAACGAGCACTAGGCCCCTCACAAACACTGGGAGCCCAACAGTGCTTCCTCCCTGCCGTGCCCTTCAAGGCACACCAGTGCAGCCGGGGCCTTGGTTTTAGGAGTCCTACAGTGCCTGCAACGAAGGGAAAAGGGACATACTGCAGAGCCTGCCATGCCACATAGCTACAGCCGGTCTGCAATGCCCCCCATCATTCTCTGGCTTCTCCAACAGCCATGGCTCAGCATCCACTATGCGGGGGCAGCACTGCGGGGGAGGGCACATGCACAGCGACTCTGGAGAGCTTCGCTGTGCGGCATTCTCCCAACGAAAACGGCAGGACAATCAGCAGCAATATATCCTGCTCCAGCTTGTATCCCCTCAGGACACCGTGTAAAGAGCAATACTATACTACGAGGAGCAGTGTAACTTCCTCTACAGTAGTAATCAGCGCACGGGCCACCGCACGTATTGTTTTTTCCTAACACTGTGCCAGATGCAGGTACCTGTTGGTACACTTGTCCAACCTTATGGCTTTGCCCTGGGGGAGCTGGGTTGAAGCGAGACACCGAAATGCCTATTCCTTGGTCCCCCAACGTTGGCGGAGCCCAGTTTCTATTCAAACGGCTCAAAATACTCGTCTATCAGACCCCTCCCCAGGCCCCCACACAGTTGAGAGAACTAGGTTGTGGTGGAATTACTAAGAGTTTAACTCACAGGTTTCTTCCTTGGCCCTCCATTGTTGGAGAGCCCAGTTGAAGTTGATGTAATCTACAATTACCTGACATCTGCAAGGGTCCCAGGACCGTTTGCCAATTCTCTCCAAAGCCCACTGCTGGAGTTCTGGTTGGCGGTGATGACAGTCAAGTCTCCCAAGGCGCAGGCTGAAACACCATAATCCGCAACTGCACGAGTAATTTAGCTACGGGTCTCTGGAACCTAAGACCCATAGCACACTCCCCTCCTCAGCTCCCCACTGTTGGAAGCCCTGGGTCGTAGCCGAGATTACTATGTACCATACTCCTTCCTCAACTCCCCACTGTTGGGGACTCGGGTTGAAGCTGTGACGGCCCAAACTACAAAAACGAAACTCTGGGTCGCAGAACATGGAATACGAGCCCTGTTGCCAATCTCCTCCCTATACCTATATTAGGTACTTGGGTTGAGATGAGACGTGCGAGCACTCTGTACAGCCCGCTTCAAAGCAGGACCTCGCAGACCCCCGACCGCATTAACCAATGGATGGGCCCTTCTGGACACCGTATGACCGTGGCCCAAACATTCTTCCACGCAATCTGTCCCTTCTCGACTCAGGAGTCAAAAAGAGAATACTCACGGTGGGATAGCGCTCGCTGTGTGCTGCGCAGGACACCGGCGACTGAACTATCGTGGGCACAGCCTCTGGTTTTGGCCAGTGCTGCTCCTGACTTCCGGCTCCCTCCGGACCTCCGCGCCGGCCCTCTGCCATTCCCGGGTCCCGCGATTTACGCAAGGCCCCGGCTTCAGCCTAGCCGTGACATCACTGGCTTACCCGCCCTCTGCCCGCCCTTCGCCCGCCACGCCCGCCCTCCTCCTGACGTCGGAGCCTCCCAAGCATCAGCACAGGGAGTGGGGCGAGGCCAAAAAGGACTGAAGCGCAAAGAATACAAAGCTTTTTCCCAGCCTGAAGTTGGCAATGTCTATGCTACAATTCAGCAGTCTCCCATATCTGGATGACTCTTTTATCAATGCATGACTTTCAAGGGCTGCGAACACAGTGGCACTTACACCTTGCTCGTTAAGAAGACTCGGTAGGATCGACCTCCATAGGTCTACCGCAATTCCAGGGCACATGCTGCAGCACAGCACACACATTCCAGGAGTCCCAGCTCCGCTGCATACTCCTGACGGCCACATGCTATGGCATCACGTATGGAGTCTCGGCCATATTGGATGCACAGCATCGCATGAACACGGCGGCCTTTGGTTGCACATCCACAGCTCTTGTCAAATTTCCCCAGACAAGACACGGATTCTTCGTCTGGGAATCCGCAGCCTCAGTCAGAGGTCTCCCAATCCCTCACAACTGCTATAAGAGTCCTAGACAGCATAGTAGCAGCTTGAAAGTCAGTTCCATTGGCTCAGCTGAATCGCCGGCCTTTGCAATTATCCATGCTTAGGTGTTGCACGAGAACAGGATGGGGTGCGGTGTACCCCCATTACAATGCACATGGCAGTAGTCTTGCCCTGTCTCGAAGATGCCCCTCAATCTACGAACATTCGTGCGGTATCTCTAGTACTGAAATCATTCAGTCACCTTCTGGCATTCGAACATGTCAGGCAGGGGCGTTGCTAGGGTCAAAAAACATCCGGGGCTCGGGCCCACTGAGCTGCCTTTTTCGGAATAAATTTAAATAAAACCCAAGTAAAATGTACTTAAATAAGCAGTGTCACTCTACATATATAATATTAACAGTTTTAATGCTTTAAAACATTATAGAGATTGCCAACATGCACTCAATAAATACACAAAATATAACAGTATTAGGCCAACATCCAGGTAATCCTAAGGCTTCTTTCACATGAGCGCTTTTCTGGCGTTAATACTATGATTTTAAAGTGCATGAATTTCGCTGTCAAAAAACGCCATTAAAGAACATGTTCTATAATGACGTTTTTTTAGCAGTATCTTCTTGACCCCATTGATGTGAATGGGGCGTGCTCCCGGTGAAAATTGGGTGCTTTAAAAGCACGCGATTAGTGTTCGGGGAGAAGCGCTTATCTGAATAAGCCCTAAAAGGGTTTTCTCACTACTTTGATCCACTCCTCTAGGATACAGTTCTATCTATTGTGTTAAGGAAAAAATAGCACCAGTGGTATATACAGGCCCCAGCAGTATTACAGCAGCCCCAGTGGTATACAGCAGCCTCCCCAGTGGTATATACAGGCCCCAGCAGTATTACAGCAGCCTCCCCAGTGGTATATACAGGCCCCAGCAGTATTACAGCAGCCCCAGTGGTACACAGCAGCCTCCCCAGTGGTATATACAGGCCCCAGCAGTATTACAGCAGCCCCAGTGGTATACAGCAGCCTCCCCAGTGGTATATACAGGCTCCAGCAGTATTACAGCAGCCTCCCCAGTGGTATATACAGGCCCCAGCAGTATTACAGCAGCCCCAGCGGTATACAGCAGCCTCCAAAGTGGTATATACAGGCCCCAGCAGTATTACAGCAGCCTCCCCAGTGGTATATACAGGCCCCAGCAGTATTACAGCAGCCCCAGTGGTACACAGCAGCCTCCCCAGTGGTATATACAGGCCCCAGCAGTATTACAGCAGCCCCAGTGGTATACAGCAGCCTCCCCAGTGGTATATACAGGCTCCAGCAGTATTACAGCAGCCTCCCCAGTGGTATATACAGGCCCCAGCAGTATTACAGCAGCCCCAGCGGTATACAGCAGCCTCCCCAGTGGTATATACAGGCCCCAGCAGTATTACAGCAGCCTCCCCAGTGGTATATACAGGCCCCAGCAGTATTACAGCAGCCCCAGTGGTATACAGCAGCCTCCCCAGTGGTATACAGCAGCCTCCCCAGTGGTATATACAGGCTCCAGCAGTATTACAGCAGCCTCCCCAGTGGTATATACAGGCCCCAGTGGTATACAGCAGCCTCCCCAGTGGTATATATAGGCCCCAGCAGTATTACAGCAGCCCAAGTGGTATACAGCAGCCTCCCCAGTGGTATATACAGGCCCCAGCAGTATTACAGCAGCCTCCCCAGTGGTATATACAGGCCCCAGCAGTATTACAGCAGCCTCCCCATACTTTGAAGTATATGAATGTCAAAGGTGGTGAAAGGGTTAAATTACATTATATACAGCACACATGTACTGGATAACACATGCTCATTACATACATCATACATGTCCAGAGTACACACATACTATATAACAGATGCACAGCAGGTACACATCATATACACAGAACATGCATGTAGGACAAGTGTATATACACACTTCACTATACTCAAAATATATCCTAAATACACAGAGACACAACCCACACACAGAGACACAAAACCCACACAGAGGCACAACATACACAGACACAACCCGCACACAGAGACACAACCCGCACACAGAGACACAAACCGCACACAGACAACATACACACACACAGACAACATACACACACACAGACAACATATACACACACAGACAACATATACACACACAGACAACATATACACACACACAACACAACATATACACACACAGACAACATACGCACACACAGACAACATACGCACACACACAGAGACAACATATACACACACACACAGACAACATATACACACACACAGAGACAACATATGATGCACACACACACAGAGACAACATATATACACACACAGACAACATATACACACACACAGACAACATATACACACACACAGAGATAACATATACACACACACACAGAGACAACATATATATACACACACACAACATATACACACACAGAGACCCCATATACACACACACACAGAGACAACATATACACACACACACACACACACAGACAACATATACACACACACACACAGACAACATATACACACACACACACAGACAACATATACACACACACAGAGACAACATATACACACACACACGGAGACAACATATGCACACACACACAGAGACAACATATGCACACACACACAGACAACATATACACACACAGACAACATATACACACACACACAGAGACAACATATACACACACACACAGACAACATATACACACACACACAGAGACAACATATATATACACACACACAACATATACACACACAGAGACCACATATACACACACACACAGAGACAACATATACACACACAGACAACATATACACACACACACACAGACAACATATACACACACACACAGACAACATATACACACACACACAGAGACAACATATGCACACACACACAGAGACAACATATGCACACGCACACAGACAACATATACACACACAGACAACATATACACACACACAGAGACAACATATACACACACACATACACAGAGACAACATATACACACACACAGAGACAACATATACACACACACAGAGACAACATATATACACACACACACAACATATACACACACAGAGACCACATATATACACACACAGAGACGACATATACACACACACAGAGACAACATATACACACACACACACAGACAACATATACACACACAGAGACAACATATACACACACAGACAACATATACACACACAGACAACATATACACACACACAGGGACATTATATACACACACACAGAGACAACATATACACACACACAGAGACATTATATACACACACACAGAGACAACATATACACACACACACACACACACAGACAACATATACACACACACACAGAGACAACATATACACACACACAGAGACAACATATACACACACACAGAGACAACATATACACACACAGACAACATATACACACACAGACAACATATACACACACACACACAGAGACAACATATACACACACACACACACACACAGACAACATATACACTCACACAGAGACATGGAGACATACACTCCCCTGTGCTGCAGGCGTGGAGGCTGGTGTACAAGTGCTTTACCTGCTTCCAGCAGCTGAGCACCTCCCCCACTCTCTGCCAGGACTGTCCAGCAGGAGAGCTGTATCTTGTGTATTAGAGCTGCTTCTCCTCTGGTCTGGATCTTCCAGCAGAGGTGACTGCTCCTATGTGCCGGCTCTCACCTCTTCACTTCATAGACCGCGCCATGCAGGAAGACAAGAGCACTGGCCAATCAGCTCTGCTGTCACTCGGTTAATTGGCCAGGGCTCTTCTCCTGCAGGACACGCCCCCTCTGTGACTTGCTGGACCCGGAGGAGGGTAAAAAGCTGCTGCACACAGTGCACACATAAAAGTGCAGGTTCCCGGCCGCAACAGAACAGCAGACAGAGGCACTGTAGGAGATATAGCAGGAAGTCAGGGAGAGAAGAACTGCCAAAGGCAGTATCTGATAGAGCGGCCCTTCAGCACCTCCGGAGATTCGGGGCTCTATGCATAAGAATCGGGGCTGCAGCCCCGATTGTTAATGCATAGCGACGTCCCTGATGTCAGGATACAGTCAGACAATGCCACAACTGTGGCATATATCAACCACCAGGGTGGAGCCTGCAGTCTCTAAGCGATGACAAGTTCGCCATATCCTTTACTAGGTGGAATCCTTGGAACACTGTACTGCCAGTTGTTTTCATACCAGGTGTACACGTCTGGGATGCTGATTTCCTAATCCACCAAGGGATGGACTCAGGGGACTGGCCCCTTCATCTAGAAGTCCTCTGTCGAAACGCCAACGCCAGGACACCACAGATATGGACCTGACTGAGTCACGCCTCAATGCCACGGTTCCGGCCTTCCTGGCCTTATCTCAGGATCCACAGTCAGTGGGACAGACGCACTAGTCCAAGCCTGGACCGGTATCCGTCTCTCCTATATTCTTTCCACACTAACAGTCTGGAATATCAAACGGGAATGTTGCGGGATCGTCTTCGCGGTCTCAGACTGACCCACACGCGCTTGTTGCGCAGACTCGTCCAATTTATAGCAGCAGTACCAGGACGTCTCACAGACAGTCCAGACCTGCTCGATCACGGCCAGTTCTCCCTCAGAATTCCTCACATCCGAAGTTAATGGCGTAGCCTTTGAGACCTAGAATTTAACCCAAGAGGTTTTTTTCCCAGGATATTGTAATGACCGTAGTCAGAGAGAGGACACCAGCTTTATCAGCGATATCCCATCACACGTGTAATTGTTTTGGTTTTTTGCTTGGGGCACCTCTAGAGGTCATTCCCTTGGCCCTACTTCATGCCAGGGACTCTCTGTTTCTTCCACTCAGACCAAGACTCAGGTCTGTCCTTAGGGTCTCTTACACAGCAGGTTTTCAGCCGTTTTTTCACCCTCTTACAAACACGTCTTGCCACCAGACTTTTATGAACTCCTTCCTTCGAAGGGTCTGCTATTTAAGATCTCCATACAACAACACTACCCCCGTGGGGACCTGAACTTGGTCCTCACGGCACTACAAGAACCACCTTTTCAGCCTCGATGGGATATTACTTTTAGCATCCTCATCCAAATAGTAGTATGGTTCGGTGGCATTTACTTGTCTCTGCGGAAGTATCGGTACTTGCAGCGGTCTCATGTAATCCTCTTTTTCTAGTCTTCCATCTGGACAAGATTGTCCTATGGCTGGTTCCATTCTTCTTTCTAGGGTAGGTTTACTCCTTCCACCTACATGAAGACATCTCTCTGCCATCGCCGCGCCCGCCAGTCTGTCCGGTCGCGAAGGACCTACATGTGCGGGACCTTGTTAGGGCCCTAGGCGTCTAGGTATCCAAGACAGTGCCCTTCTAAGAAGTCGGATTCTCCTTTATCCTTCTTCCAATGGGCCGACATAAAGACACGTCAGCCTCTAAGGCTCCCCTAACCAGGTGGATTTCTGTAACCATCCAAGACGCTTATACCTTCGAAAACTCATCCCTTCCGGCAGGTCACGACACATTCTACTACGGCCGTGGAAGCCTCCTGGACAGTTCGGTAAGAGGTATCGGCGAAACAGATGTATAGGCAGCCAAAAGGTCAGCCTACACCCATACCCAAGCCACTATAGTGCTTGCACTCAGTCCTCGACATATGCAGGTCTGGGTACACGTGCCCTCCAGGCGGCAGCAGCCCGCCTGTCGGTGCATAGTTCTTCACTGACCATGCTCAGTGTCTCTAGTTCCATTGTTCTTTCCCACCCAGGGACTGCTTTGGGACATCCCACGGTCTGTGTCCCCCAATGAGGCGAAGGAGAAAAGGAGATTTTTGTGTACTCACTGTAGAATCCTTTTCTCTTAGCCTCTAATTGGGGGGCACAGCACCCACCCTATTGCCCTTGTGGGCCTTTTCTACAGTTCTCACATAGCTTCTCAGCTGTTACATGGTTAACATGTTTACACATGTTTGCCTATTATCACTCTGTTAACTGTTGACTGTTTAAACTTGTGCCTGTTTAGTTCCAGGCCTTGTAGTACTGTGAGCCTGTTTAGTTACAGGCCTTGTTACACGATTATTACTTCGTTAACTTCACTGTTTTCCACATGCGCCTGCTTAGTTACAGGACTTGTGGTACTAGTATTACTCTGCTAACTCTTAACTGTTTACACATGTGCCTGTTTGGTTTCAGGCCTTGTTACACTGTTATTACCTTGTTCACTATATTTGTTTACACAGGTTGCCTGCGTAGACTCCTGTGTCACTTTTATTATCTGTTAGCTCTCCTACTGCTTTAGCACAAAACTGGAGAAGCACTTCCTGCTCCAGGGGTGTTTACTGCAGAGGAGGAGCCACTTAACTCTTTTGCAGATTCTGCCTAGTGTCGCCTCCTAGTGGACAGCAGCATATCACCCACGAATTGTGTCCCCCAATTAGAGGCTAAGAGAAAAGGATTTTACGGTGAGTACACGAAAATCTCCTTTTTTTGGCACACTAGTTACGTCTACATTTTTATCATTTATTATCTCTGAAGGTTAACTGTCCTTTTACTTGCAATGATGAATGATGGTCTTATGTACACACATGTACATAATTGCTGGTATCCCTCGTTTAATGAAAGAAAAACCCACAATGGTCACAGAGATAACTTGAATCTGACAAAAGTAATAATAAATAAAAAATCTATGAACATGAACAAATGAAAGTCAGGCATTGCTTTTCAACCCTGCTTCTACAGAATATTATAACCAAATCATGATCAGGTAGACCAACAAAAATTTTGTCCACAACTGGAAAAATTGTTCAGGATGTAAAGAAAAACCCACAAATAACACCAGCTGAAATACAGGACTCACTGAGAACTAGTGGTGTGGCTGTTTGCAGGATTCACAGTAAAATGTGCTGCATGGTTGAGTTGCCAGAAGAAAGTCATTACTGCGCAAATGCCACAAAGTATCTTGTCTATAATACACCACCAAACAGCACAGAGACACGCCTCCAAACTTCTGGAACAAGGTAATTTGGAGTGATGAGACCAAAATTGAACTTTTGGCCACAACCATAAATGTTACATTTGGAGAGGAATCAACAAGGCCTATGATAAAAGAAACACCATTCCTTCTGTAAAGCATGAAGGTGGATCACTGATGATGTGGGAATGTGTGAGCTACAAAGGCACAGAAAAATTGGTCATATGTGAAGGAAAGATAAATGTAGCCCATTATCAGCAAATACTGGAGGCAAATTTGCACTCATCAGCCCGGAAGCTGCGCATGGGACATACTTGGATGTTGCAACATGACAACAATGCAAAACAAAAGGCCAAGTCGACCTGTCTTTGGCTACAGCAGAACACAGTGAAAGATCTGGAGTGGCCATCTCAGTCTCCTGACCTCAATATCATTGAGCCACTCGGAGGAGATGCAATCTCAAGTGTGCAATTAGTTCGAAGCAAGGAAAAAAAAGGCCCCCCGCACTTAGGGAATTATTAACAGTAAACTTTGAACATTTTATTCGTGCAATAAGAAAGTAAGGCAGCTTTACTATCTGAGAAAATGAAAGCTCAATCACAACTCCACAAAAGACTTCAAGCTGTCATTGTGTAGAGTGGGCATTATGGTATTCCAAACTGGGTATGTAAACTTTTGATCATGGTTGTTGGATGTTATTGGTTTCATTATGATTTAAAAAGTAAGCACAGCAGTTTGACAATGCATGGCTTCACCAACACTAAACATGAGTGAAAGAAAGTTTTTGTATTATCATTATTCTCTAATAAAAGGCCAAGAAAGCAAACATCTGATGGGATATGTAAATTTTCAGCACAACTGTAATGCAGCAATTTCTCTAACTTTTGCTTGTGAGCCTAAATCACTGTATCTTAAATCAAATACATCAAATACAGTAGTTGATGGATTGTTACAGATTTTCATTTGACTCTGAAGCTCAAGTCAATTTTTTGCTTTGTATAAATATTAAATGCAAATATAAAATAAACTTATGCTATAGCTGTAGAAAAGACATGGATTTCCAAATATTAAACAGTGATCTACTATGGAAAACCAAAAATTTTAAGATATGAGGATCATAGTTAACATGTTGATCAAAATGTACAAGCATGTTTTCCCAATTACAAAGAATGGAGTGGTCTGTCATTTTTATCATAAGATACACTTCAACTGTTAGAAACAAAATCTAAACAAAAAAAAACCTGAAAATCACATTGTATGAGTTTTAAATAATGAAATTGCATTTTATTTCATCACCTACCAACCAGCAAGAATTCTGGCTCTCACAGACCTGTTAATTTTTTAAGATGCCCTCCCATTCTGTACACAGGGGCGTAACTACAATAGGTTCAGGGTTGCAGTCGCACCCGGGCCCTGGAACCTAGGGGGCCCAAAGAAAAAGAATAATGCTATTACAGATTTGCATAAATTGGAGACCCTGTTGGAGCTTTCAGGGCCTATGAACTTCAAGTTATACCACTGTTTGTACTCATTACCTGTATTTCTTTACCCCTGTTTGAACTCGTTACATGTATAAAAGGCACCTGTCCTGACAATCAATCACACTCCTCCACCATGCCCAAGACCAAAGAGCTGTCTAGGAACAACAGGGACAAAACTGTAGACCTGCACAAGGCTGGGATGGGCTACAGGAGAGAAGGCAACAATTGTTGACGCAATTACTAGAAAATGGAAGAAACACAAGATAACTGTCAATCTTTCTCAGTCTGGGGCAAAACTCGCCTCTTAGGTAAGGATGATTTTGAGGCAGGTCAGGAATCAGTTCAGAACTACACAGAAGGACCTGGTCAATGACCTAAAGAAAGCTGGGACCACAGTCTCAAAGATTATCATTAGTAACACACTACACCATCACGGATTTAAGTCATGCAGGGCACGCTTGGTTCCACCGCTTAGGCCAGCACAAGCCCAGGCCCATTTGAAGTTCGCCTGTGACCGTCTCGATGTTCCAGAAAACACATGAGAGAAGGTCATGTGGTCAGATGAGACAAAAATAGAACCTTTTGGAGGAATAAGAAGGATGAGTACAACCCCAAGAGCACTGTCTCAACCATGAAGCATGGGGGTGGAAGCAGCATACTTTGGGGGTGATTGTCTGCAAACAGGATAGGATGACTACATCGTAGTGAAGGGAGGATGTATGAGGTCATATATCATGAAATTCAGGCCAACAACCTCCTTCACTCAGTAAGAGCATTGAAGGTGTGTCATGGCTGGGTCTTCCAGCATGACAATGACCCAGAACACACAGCCAGGGCAACTAAGGAGTGGATCAGTAAGAAGCATTTCAAGGTTCTGGAGTGGTCTAACCAGTCTCCAAACTTGAACCCAATAGAAAATATTTGAATGGAACTGAAACTCAATGTTGCCCAGTGACGGTCCCAAAACCTGAAAGATCTGGAAAAGATCTGTATGAAGGGGTGGGCCAAAATCCCTGGTGCAATGTGAAATCTAGGTCTAGAACTACAGGAAATGTCTGACCTTTGGAAATGCAAACAAGGGTTTCAGTACCAAATATTAAGCTCTGTTTTTCTACTATATCAATTGCTTATTTCATGCAATAAAATACAAATTAATTATGTAAAAATCATACAATGTGATTTTCTGGTTTTGCTTTTAGATTCTGCTTCTCACAGTCGAAATGTACCTATGATAGAAATTACAGACCTCTCTGTTCTTTGTAAGTGGAGAACTTGCAAAATCAGCAGTGTATCAAATACTTATTTTCTCCACTGTGATACAGGTTAGAAAGGGTTGACTGTGGAAAGTAAGATTTCTTAGTTTTCTATGTGAGAAGAATCCTAGATTAGAAACTGTCAGTATCTGTGATGTTTTCATGGTCTCCAGGTTGATGGATCCTGCAATATTCCCATTGTAATAAACTGAAAGATTAGTATTCTTGACATACTTTCTTGGTCCTCACTACACCTCCCCCAGCTCATTTAATTCCATATCACACGTCTGCTTTGAGCAGCCAGGCAACACACATCTCTGCCTAAGTGACTGAGGATTGGATATAGAGAATTTACCATGTTACCCCTCAAGCGGCTACATTCCCAGTGAAATCATCACCTAGAAACAATGATTTGTGCAGAGTATCGTTCTCCATAACTGAAGGGTTGTCCACCTACTCGCCCTGCGCTCTCGGTGCTCACACCTTTCCTTGATAGTTTTTTAATGCACATGAATTAATTTGCTCTTCCTGGCATAATGTTATGCACCTTAGGTGAGAAGCAGGAGTCTATACGGTTATGTTATGTCTACTGTTATTATTAACCTTTTCTCTAGTAAAGGAAATAGGGAATATTACAGCACACAAGTTGGTTGAAGGTTAAATGTCTTCACAGAGTGGAGTTATTGAAATGCATGGATGAAGCTGCTCGACATTTAACCTTGCTGTCTAATATTTCTCTTTTTTACATGCAGAACAGGTGCCTTCAGTTTATATAAAAAATACCGTACCCATGATTGTCTAGAGGACGATTGTTCCAACTGATGTTTTGTCTATTGGAATATTTGCTATTGAAACAGGACACTGTCTTTCATATCCAGACATTGAATGTAACAGTAAGATACATGTGGGCTCCATAACTCCCCATTGCAGTCACAGTATGAGTAATAGGGGACTCAGGACCTTAGCTCTACAGATGGACAAAACCACAGCATTTTCTATTTTGGGAAAGGCGCCCTTCTGGCTCCGAAACACGTTGAGACAATAAAGAACCATTTTGAAACACAAAAGGTTTCTCATTTACCTCAGTGCAAACTGTACAACATGATAATATCCTCCTCTACTAAAACCCCAGACAAGACACATCCTCCAAAGAACTAATAATATACAATATCAATGGTCTGGAAGTTGTCATATTGGTGAGTCAAATCAATTGATGCATTGATCCACCTTGAGAAACAATAGAAGATGCAGTTATCTCTTTTTTTTTATTATAATTCTTTATTTTTGTAATTTTGTGATTAAAAAGGTTTATAAACAAAGGACAAAACTTTACGTCAAGAGTAACATAACATATTTCAAGTGCACAAGTTAATTAGGTCATATAGATCCAACATCGATTATGTAGGATATCTTCTGCATCTAGATCATACGCTCAGTCCTGCTAGTTCAAATCCTAGCACGTATTGCTTCATTTAAGTCCAGGAGAAACTAAGCTAATGCAGTTATCTCTTGATAATTGTTCTTTTGTAATGTGCCATCTGTATATCAGTGTTCAGTATCAATGTGATGTCTGATTTTTTTATCGAACAACTAACAACTATCTAATATATTCTTACCTTAAATTGTCTGTCATCCACTTCCATCCGGATGTCCCTGAATCCCACAATCCACTGCACCGACTGGGAGTACACTGACTGCCATATTGGAACATCCAAGTGATGGATGTTCCAATATGGCACCCGCTGGTGGTACCAGCCCCTTGCACAGTATCACCAGCGGATCACTACGGGACCCCCCCGCCAGGGCCCCTTCTCGCCGGACATCACTGTGGTGCTGCCTATATACCCACCTCCGTTCAGCCACTGCCACCAGGAAAGACCGTGGCTTGTGGCCTGTGGAGATGGGGTGTGTGGGCGCCTTTGGTGGCTACAGAGGTGCCGCACCCCATCTCATTCATCACAGGCCACAAGCCATGGTATTTCCTTGCAGCTGTGGCTGCATGGAGGTGGGTATGCTAGCAACACCGTGGCGAAGGACACATCACATACATACACGCACATGCATGTACTCACATATATATACACATAGATATGCATATACACAGTATAATGTCCCCACATGCACAGACACATTCATACACACATGCACGCATATACACACAAGCACCACATACATGCAAGCACAGACGTATACATGCAAGCATGCACATACATGCACGCACATACGTGCATGCACATATACACAAACATGCAGATACACACATGCCCGCAAAGACGCACATACACACAAACAAGCATATGCACGCACATACATGCATACACACACAGTATAATGTCCCCACACGCACATACAAATGCATGCACATACACATATGCAAGCATGCACATACACACAGATATGCATACACATAGTATAATGTCCCCACACACACATACACGCAAGGATGCACATGCACGCACATACACATACACGCCTGTGCATACATACATGCACATACACAGATACATGCATACACACAGTAATGTCCCTACATGCATGCACATACACACATGCAGATACACCCATAAAGGCACATACATACACACGCACATACACACAAACATCCATACGCACGCACATACATACACAGAACAATGTCCCCACATACACACATGCAGGTACACGCATATACACACATGCAAACAAGCACATACAAACAAGCACGCATACGCATTGTAAGGAGGCGAGGGGTCGCATAATTGATGGGAGGTATGTGTCACAGAGATACCTGTTGTCTGTGACATAAGTCGGAGTATTGTCCTTAGTGCATGTGAGCACTGGGAGTTTTCTTAGTCTAAAAGGGGCCGGCAGGCTTATGGGTCCTGTGAAAGACGGGCGGGTCCAGGACCCACATACCTCACCAAGGGGCATGGTGACAGGCCCATATAGTAGAGCCTGGTGTTAGCACTGAGCGGCTCTGTGTGTTTCATTGTCAGTTTGCTGTGGAATGGCTTATGGAGGAAAATAAACCATTCTGGTTATCACATGTAAAGACGCTGCCTCCTCGTACTTCCTGTTGCCGCAAGTGAGTCGCCCTGCTACAGCATGTACAGACACATAACACATTATAATGTTCCCACATACACACTTATGCACGCAAGCATGCACATACACACACGCAAGCTTGCACATTTATATATACACATGAAAGCGGGACACATACATAAACATACATGTACATACTCACAAATGTGCATACACTACACACAGATACAAATGTATGCACACATACATGCACATACATACACACCACATACACAAAAATATGCATACGCATGTGCATACACATAACACACAAACAAGCATACACACACAGTATAATGTCCCTATACACACAAGCAAGAACGCACATACACACACAAACATGCTCATACATGCACACATTACACATGTGCATATACACGCATGTACACAAATGCACATTCACACATACCCATATACATGTGCATACATTCACACACATACAGGCAGATATACACGCGCACACACAGGCATACACACACATACACGCACAAATACCTGCACAAACATACCGACATATACACACACATGCACATACATGTGCATACACGCATACATACATAATAATAATAATAAATAAAACTTTATTTGTATAGCGCCAACATATTCCGCAGCGCTTTACAGTACACGGTACATAAGAAAAATATACGGTACAGAAACGTAATGCAGAACAGTAGTTACATACCAAAAAACATAGAATCAACTTAGGAAATACAATAAGAAAGGCAGAAAATGAAGGTGACCCTGCTCGAAGGAGCTTACAATCTAAGACGGGATGGGAACACAAAGTACAGGGGCTTATAACAATGAATATCTTACGTCTAAGTGACTACTGTTAGGGAGAAGGATAGGCCGCCCTGAAGAGGTGTGTTTTTAGGGAGCGTCTGAAGCTATGCAAGTTGTGGATGGTCCTAATTTCTTGGGGTAGAGCATTCCAGAGTTTAGGTGCAGCTCGAGAGAAGTCTTGAAGTCGGGAATGGGAGGTTCGGATTAATGCCGATGTTAGTCTGAGGTCATGTTCAGAGCGAAGGGGACGGGTGGGGTGGTAGACAGAGATGAGGGTGGAGAGGTAAGGAGGTGTCGCACCATGAATAGCTTTGTGGGTGACAACGAGCAATTTGAATTGGATTCTATAGTGTACGGGCAGCCAATGTAGTGACTGGCACAGAGCAGAAACAATCTGAGTAACGGTTTGCTAGATAGGTGATCCTGGCTGCTGCATTGAGGATAGACTGGAGAGGGGAAAGCTTACTGTGGGGGAGGCCAGCTAATAAAGAATTACAGTAGTCAAGGCGGGAATGAATCAGGGCCACGGTGAGGGTTTTAGTTGTTCCCGTGGTGAGGAAAGGGCGAATTCTGGAGATGTTTTTCAGGTGCAAGCGACAGGAGCGGGTGTGAGAGATTGTATGTATGGGGTGAAGGAGAGATCAGTGTCCATCAAAACACCGAGACAGCGAGCCTGCTGACTGGGTGTTATCGTGGTGCCGCACACCGAGAGAGAGATGTCAGATTTAGGGAGGTTGGCAGAGGGTGGGAGCAGAAGAAGTTCAGTTTTGGAAAGGTTGAGTTTCAGATACAGAGCGGACATGATATTGGAGACTGCGGTTAGACAGTCATTGGTGTTCTTTAGTACCGCGGGGGTAAGGTCAGGGGCTGAAGTGTATAGTTGTGTGTCATCAGCATAAAGATGGTACTGAAAGCCAAATCTGCTGATGGTCTGTCCAATCGGGGCTGTGTAGAGAGAGAAGAGGAGAGGGCCAAGGACTGAACCCTGAGGGACCCCAATAGTGAGGGGAAGAGGGGAAGAAGTGGAGCCAGCAAAAGATACACTGAAAGAGCGGTCAGAAAGATAGGAAGAGAGCCAGGAGAGAGCGGTGTCCTTGATGCCAATGGAGTGCAGCATAGAGAGTAGGAGCTGATGGTCGACAGTGTCAAAAGCGCAGAGAGGTCAAGAAGGATAAGCAGAGAGTGGTCACCATTACGTTTTGCTGTCAGAAGGTCATTGGTCACTTTGATGAGGGCAGTTTCTGTAGAATGTAAGGGGCGGAAGCCAGACTGCAATGGATCTAAAAGAGAGTGAGTGGCGAGGTAATGAGTGAGGCGGGTGTAGACTAGGCGCTCCAGGAGTTTAGAGATGAAGGGGAGATTGGAGACTGGTCTGTAGTTATTTGTGCAGGATGGGTCAAGGGACGTTTTCTTTAGTAGTGGAGTGATAATAGAGTGTTTGAAGGAGGAGGGGAAGATGCCAGTAGAGAGGGAGAGATTGAAGATTGTGGTTAAGTGACTGGTGACCACTGGAGAGAGGGTCTGTAGTAAGTGTGAGGGAATGGGGTCAGAGGTGCATGTAGTGGGACGTGAGGACGAGAGGAGCCTGGAGACTTCTTCTTCTGTGGCTGGGTCAAAAATGGAGAGTGAGCCAGAGGGGATGTGGGGAGAGATGGGAGTAGAAACACTTGAAGGTTGGGAGCTGATTTCCTGACGGATGTTTTCTATTTTCTCTGTGAAGTAAGAGGCCAGATCGTCAGCACAGAGGTCAGTGATAGGAGCCTGCACTTTCGGACTGAGGAGAGAGTGAAAGGTGTCAAAAAGTTTCTTTGAGTTGTTGGCTAGTGAGGAGATCAGGGTGGTGAAGTAGGTCTGTTTGGCAAGGTGAAGGGCAGAGTTGTAGGTTTTTAGCATGAATTTATAATGGATGAAGTCTCCTGGTGAGCGACTTTTCCTCCATAGGCGTTCGGCACTCCTCGAGCATCGCTGGAGGAATCGAGTTTGTGATGTGAGCCAGGGCTGTTTTACTCTGTGTTTGGAGGTTCTAAGGGTGAGGGGTGCTACTTGGTCCAGGGCACATACATGCACATACATGTGCACACACATTTGTACATACACACATGCACATACATAGGTGCATACATGAACACATGCATACACACCTGCACACATACACATACATATGCACACACAGATGCCATCTTGGGACATTCAGATATACAAAGATGGCAGCCATGTGACGCATCACACCGCCCCACTGCAAGATTACAGGATTACGTCAGAGGGAAACTTCGTGGGAGCTAATAAAATGGATAACGAGGTGTCTCTGTCTATTTTGCATGTAATAAAACACTTCTCTGTGTGCTTGTTTTTTTTCTTCTTTACTGAAAGCATTGCTAATGGCTGGCTGTCATACTGACCACTGGACATTAGCAACACGGCTTGGTATCAGCTGCCAATAAAAGCTGACATCAACCCCTTTATTACCCAATGTGCCACCCCTACATGGCAGCTCGAAGAGCAGCGTAAGCGCCAGTTTTGGCTTTTTTTATAAAGGCGCAAATCCTGGGGCGGCTGCTGGCTGCAATTTTCAGCGTCCGGGCCCAGAACACTTAGGCTTTACCATGCTGAGATTTCCAGCCCCCAGCTGCCAGGGTTACCTTGGTTGTCAACAGAAAACACGGCAAAGCCCACAACTATTTTTTTTAAATTTATTTATATAACTAAAAAAGAAATATAGGGCTTCCCTGTATTTTTCATTGCCAGCTAAATTAACACCAGACAGTGGGGGTTGGCAGCCAGTAGCTGCTTGGTTTACCTGCGCTGGCAAGACAAAATACAGCGAAGCCCTGCACATTTTTTACCAGGAAATTAAATAGATTGCCAGATTGACACTTTATTATTAAACCACCACCACAGAAACAGGTTTTTAACTAAAAATATGTTTATTTACATACATTGCAAGAGAGCACGGTGGGAGAGGGGGAAGAGACACAGGGGGGCAACAGCCCCTGCCCCCAGTGCCACAGAGCCCGCCCCATCATATGTCACTGCCCTCGCAATGCAATAGCATCGGGCCCGCATCTAGTTAAATATCTTTTGCAAATTAGAAGAAACCGTGGTGCTCCAAGAGAAACCGCAATAATTTCAAAACCCATATCAGGCAAAAATGGTTGAAAAAGTTTATTTTTACAGAACATAACATAAATCTACGTATTTCGTCTCTTTATCAAAATGAGCCTTCATCAGGTAATTAAAATAACATATAAAAAACATAAAAAGTAAACTTGACTCTTTTCTCGTTCTTTTTGTATGTTATTTCATTAACCTGATGAAGGCTCATTTTGATAAAGAGCTGAAACGCGCTGTTTTTTGTTATGTTCAGTAAAAATAAACTTTTTTTTTAAACCATTTTTGCCTAATATGGGCTTGGAATTATCTTGGATTCCCTTGGAGTGCCACAGTCCCTTCTAATTTTCATGTCCAGCCTGCCCAAGGTTCCTAGTGAGGAACCAGCTTCATCTTCTAACCAGTGTGCTGCATACTAGGGAGAGCTACGAAAACAGACTGCAACCAGTGATTCTTTACACTATTTATATGTGCATTTTGCACTTATGCCAGGTGAGTGCATTCAGTGTGGTTTACTCAGCGCCGCATATTATTTGGAATTACTACCCTCATGTCGGTGACATTTTACTTGTTTTCTTTTTCTATTTCTCCATTTTAGAGAACTATCTTTACTATTAAATATATTTTACTCTGCTTTTCAAAATCAGATGAGAATAAGATGTTCTGAGAGTTACGGATCTCATTCTCTGAGATTTTCAGATCTTTCATTTTAATAGATGTTTCAATTGATCCATTTTACTCAATGGGTCTGTGTGCTGTCCGATAAATTAAATTGATAAGCACATGGACATTTCACATAGCTGTGATAATGCAGCCTTACTCTGCTGCCAAAAAAAGATCTGTTGATTGGGGCAAGGCTAACTGTTGAAGGTGAAAGACCCACACTGCAATAACCACTTAAATCCATCTTCACAAGGAAGCACATATGGAGAAATGCACTTCCAGAAAAACAGGGGATTGCTTTTTCCCATCTCCATCCTCCCAAGCCAATCCACTAGAGTGATACTTTCTAAACCACTCAAATTCACAGGAATGAAAAGGCAATGCTGCTGCCAATACAGTACATCCTGTCAACCCAGTTTCAAAAAGCTCTCATTTTCTTGCACGGCTTGGATACAAGGCTACATCATTGACGTCTTCCCAGTCAATCCACCATCTCTATGCTGAAAGCTCCTCCACAAGTGAGCTAGAAAAAGGCAGGATGCCTAAAAGTCCAATTGACTCTCTCTTGACAGATGATGTTGGGTAACAAAAGGATTGGGTAGATGGAATTTTAATGCCTGATCCTTTTGATTTCTCTATTGAAAACACATAAGCACTCACATGTATGGGAAAATTGGGAGAGTGAGCTAAAAATCGACTTTATGACCAGCTTAAAAATGCTCTACAATTAACCATGCTTAAAGAGGACCTGTCACCAACCCCATGGTTTAGACTCTAAGTCCAGCACTGAATGCAGCATGTCTGCTGCATTCAGGCAAGGGGTCCCCCATGGCTCTGTGGGGCTGCTACCCCGATAATATAGGCTTATAAAAACTTACAGTAAAAATCCATGGAGGTTTTCATGAATGGCACAAGCAAGGCGGTGAGGACATGGGCGGCACAGAGGTGCACGGGGCGTGAAAAGGCCCGCTCCATGGATTTTTACTGTAAGTTTTTATAAGCTTATATATTGGGGTAGCAGCCCCACAGATTCATGGGGAACCCCTTGCCTCAATTCAGCAGACATGCTGCATTCAGTGCTGGATTTAAATTCTAATCCATGTGGGGGAGGGTGACAGGTCCTCTTTAAGCCTTTACTGCTTATACTTAATAACTATACCATCATCATCATCGTGTAAAAGAAATATGAGGCCACTCGAAAAGAAGAAGAGCCTCAATAAAAGATTACATAATGTTCTGCACTCCACTAATCATGTAATTGTCATGTGTTCACTGCTCTACAGTGTATGTGAAAAATTCTGCTGTTGATAAATGGAAGTAAATTTCCTTTGGCACATTCGGAATTGATGTCTGATGCTGCTGTGATGTTGCTGTCTTTGTCTGAGGTGGCTCTGCAGGTGGGATGTTGTGGGAGTGTTAGGTGACCATGGACCTGGCATTTAAATAGTTGCCTCTTCTACCAGCAGATGTTGCTGATAGAGTTTTAGTCTCTGCCAAGACTGTGTGCTGTAAGGACGTAGAGCGGTGTATGCTGATGCCTTCCTGCTGTTCCTGCCTGGAGTTTTCTATTATTTTGTGGGAGTTTCTGTGCATTCCCAGACATCCTGGTTTAAAACATTAATCATGACATACAAAGCCATTCACAACCTGTCCCCTCCATACATCTCTGACATGGTCTCCCAATACTTACCCTCATGCAACCTGCGATCTTCCCAGGGGCTCCTCCTCTACTCCTCCCTCATCTCCTCTTCGCACAACCGCATACAGGATTTCTCCCGTGCTTCACCCATACTCTGGAACTCACTGCCCCGACACATCAGACATTCTCCTACCCTGGGAACCTTCAAAAGAACCCTAAAGACCTACCTGTTCCGCCAAGCCTTCCACCTGCAATAAGACCCGGTCCACCACACCGCCTCACGACTGGAACTTCCCCCTCCCACTGTATCGCAACCCGCCCCTCGTAGACAGTGAGCCCTCGCGGACAGGATTTCTCCCCTCTTGTATCTGTACGACCGAATTGTCCACATTTATTGTTACTTGTATTGTTACTATGTTACTTGTCCTAGTCTGCCCCTTTTAGCATGTAAAGCGCCATGGAATATAATGGCGCTATATAAATAAAAAATAATAATAATTCCAGTCTGTGGGTGGAGGTGAGGGGGACTTAACCTAGGGCTGCTTAGGAGCAAAGAGCAAGGATGGCGGCCCGGACATCCTCAACTTCAGAGATAACTACGGGTTCAGGCAGAGCCAGGGAACCCCAGTCTAAGGGTCAGACTGGTTCCCCTGTTCACCTTTTGCCCAAATTCTTATCCTGCTACCTGACTCCCTTTACCACCCTGTGACAGTAATGTCATAAAAATCCTGTTTAGAACATTCTAGCTATAGTTATTTTAGGTTATATCTGATGTTTCTTGCCCCAAACCTATGATAAAATGAAATGCATATGCCACTTGGCACAAGACCCCCTTTTCATGTAACACAATGTGCAGTAATCCTCTATAATTCTATCTGCTTATACACAGTTAATGCCTTATCGTTACATTACACCTGGATGTTTGAGGCTTGTGGTGCACCCTCAGGCTGATGACGTCATATAACCTCAGTAGTCAGTCTCACTCCTCCGCTGTGTGGGGAGCAGTCCGTGCCCTCTCTTCCTGTGTCCAGAATGTTTAAGGTTAAGGATGACTCACCTAATGGCGTCAGCATCATCACCATGGCAACATTCTTCTTTCTTTCATTCACTTTTGCAGTAATTGTTTTCAAGAGATGTTTTCTTTTTTAAATATGTTGGATGACGGGAAACTGAACTGTGCAGCTGGGATGTAATAGGCAGAATTGTAAATTGAGGTACCATCTTTTATTTTTTAATCACTTCCTGTCACAGGGAATGTCATGAAAGGTTTAATCAGAGCAGCAACAAAACTTATGTTCTTACTAGAGAGACAAACGAGGCTGTCCACTTCCAGACCCCTCTGCCCCTACATAGATAGCCCCATACACAGAAAGCTAGATGCATGCAGGGCCTGATTTTTATTATTTGCCATTTATTGAAGTACCGTATATACTCGTGTATAAGCCGAGTTTTTCAGCCCAAAAATTGGGCTGAAAAGTCCCCCCCTCGGCTTATACACGGGTCATACGGTGGGGGGGGGGCTGTGACCGGGGGCTGGAGGAGGCAGGAGGGGGCCGCGGTGACCGCAGGCGGTCACGTGGGGCCGCCTCATTAGTGCAATGAATATGCACGGCATCCCCCCGTCCATCAACGGCGGGGGGATGCCGTGCATATTGCAATACACAGCCCCCCCTCCTTAATATGGGTCCCCCAGTAGTAGTAAACAGCCCCCCCCCCTCCTTATCATGTCCCTCCCAGGCTGCGGCAGCTGTCAAAATAACAAACACTTTATACATCACCTTCCGGCGCAGCTTCTCCTCTCCTCCGGTCCTCCGCTCGCCGGCTTCTTCTTCCTGCTTGTGCCGGTGTCATGTGACCGGGCGCAGGAGATGACGTCATTTCCTGCGCGCGGTCACAGAAGCCGGCACAAGAAGAAGAAGAAGTCGGGACCGGAGGAGCGTAGAAGCTGCGCCGGAAGGTGATGTATAAAGTGTTTGTTATTTTGACAGCTGCCGCAGCCTGGGGGGGGGGGGACATGAAAAGGAGGGGAGGGGGCTGTTTACTACAACTGGGGCTGTATATACCTCTGGGGCTGCTGTTTACTACCACTGGGGCTGTATATACCACTGGGGCTGCTGTATACTACCACTGGGGCTGTATATACCTCTGGGGCTGCTGTATACTACCACTGGGGCTGTATATACCTCTGGGGCTGATGTATACTACCACTGGGGCTGTATATACCTCTGGGGCTGCTGTTTACTACCACTGGGGCTGTATATACCTCTGGGGCTGCTGTTTACTACCACTGGGGCTGTATATACCTCTGGGGCTGCTGTATACTACCACTGGGGCTGTATATACCTCTGGGGCTGATGTATACTACCACTGGGGCTGTATATACCTCTGGGGCTGCTGTATACTATCACTGGGGCTGTATATACCTCTGGGGCTGATGTATACTACCACTGGGGCTGTATATACCTCTGGGGCTGCTGGATACTACCACTGGGGCTGTATATACCTCTGGGGCTGCTCTATACTACCACTGGGGCTGTATATACCTCTGGGGCTGCTGTATACTACCACTGGGGCTGTATATACCTCTGGGGCTTCTGTATACTACCACTGGGGCTGTATATACCTCTGGGGCTGCTGGATACTACCACTGGGGCTGCTGTATACTACCACTGGGGCTGTATATACCTCTGGGGCTGCTGTATACTACCACTGGGGCTGTATATACCTCTGGGGCTGCTGTATACTACCACTGGGGCTGTATATACCTCTGGGGCTGCTGTATACTACCACTGGGGCTGTATATACCTCTGGGGCTGCTGTATACTACCACTGGGGCTGCTGTATACTACCACTGGGGCTGCTGTATATACCTTTGGGGCTGCTGTATACTACCTCTGGGGCTGCTGTATACTACCTCTGGGGATGCTGTATACTACCACTGGGGCTGTATATACCTCTGGGGCTGCTGTATACTACCACTGGGGCTGTATATACCACTGGGGCTGCTGTATACACCTCGGGGCTGCTGTATACTACCACTGGGGCTGCTGTATATACCTTTGGGGCTGCTGTATACTACCTCTGGGGCTGCTGTATACTACCTCTGGGGATGCTGTATACTACCACTGGGGCTGCTGTATATACCTCTGGGGCTGCTGTATATACCTCTGGGGCTGCTGTATACCACACTGCTGGGGGCTGTATACCTGTACTGGGGTCCACCCTCGGCTTATACGCGAGTCAATAGGTTTTCCCAGGTTTTGGGGTCAAAAATAGGGGGTTGGCTTATACACGGGTCGGCTTATACACGAGTATATACGGTAACTTTTCATGTCTTCTGTTCTTCGCTTATGTTTTTTTGTTTTTTTTTTCCAAATTCTTTTTATTAAGGTTTTCAAGTTTAACATAACATAACATCAAATATCTCATTTACAGTCTGCTGAGAAAGTACTGAATTGAGGAGACTAGGATCATACACATGTATAATACTTGTTAGTTGGCAAATATGTCTACAAAAAAAAGGTCAAAAGTACAGAATTTGTATGCATTATAGCATAATAATATGTCGTAGAACTCGTTCTTATATGTAATCACACATAGTTCTCCCTTTGCATGTTTTCGGCTATCTATAATCCTTCCCTCTACTCCTCTCGCCCGTGTTGTGATGGCTTGTCTATGTCTTTAAATTCCCTAACATCCTAATCAAGTCCTCCAAAAAATACCAGTTTGAATTTCGGAATGGTGTTACCATTTGTTTTAGCTTGTCCGGCGTTAGGACTGCAAGGATAAACATTCTCCATGTCAAAAAGAATTTCTCCGTTTATATATCTTTATTCCTCTCTGCTTCCATTCTTTTAATTCACATGGTCTCTTTCAATGTCTGGGTCACTTCAGAGACAGTAGGACAGAGTTTGCGCAACGAATCCCGCAATATAAGTTTTTTGACTACCATTGCAATAATATGAAGTATCCCTGCAAATTTCTCCTCCCATGCATCCGAGGCCGGGAAACGGAGTAGCCATGTTAACGGATCTAACTCCAAGTCTCTGCCGCAAATAGTGCGGGCCAATAAAAGTATCTGACCCCAAAACCTCCGGGTGAATTGCCAGAGCCCATGGAACATGTCGGTTTTTGGAGCGTTGCATTTTGGGCAGTCTGGAGGCTGAGCTGTCGGGGGTATAGTAAAACCATAAATCGCTCTATGGATGATGCGAAACTGAACGTCTCTCCATTTCTCGTTAGATATATATTTTCTAACTGACTCCCATCCCGAACTATTTTGTCATCTAGATCCTCCAATTATACATATTTTTCCCATCCCTTAAATACCTTTCCCGACCTCTCCATTGTCATTATCTCCCTCAACCACCCAATCAGGTATGAGATATTAATATCACTGATATTCGTCTCCATCAGGGTATCCCATACGTTGGTGACACATTCTTGTGAGACATCTTTCCACAGTCACAGGACGTGAAACTGCATTTGATTATATTGCAGCAGATGAGTGTCAGCCAGGTGAAACCTCTCCAGCACCTCCGAGCCTCGCAACCATCGCCTCTCTGACACATGCAGCATATCTCCCAACCTTACTACTCCCTATCCTTTAAATCTTTAAATAACTCTTCCTAGTTTAAAATCTACGTGAGCCCAAGGATTTAAGTACTTCGAGATCTTCCACGCTAGGTGGAATTTCTTCCGTACCGCCTTCCAGCACATTGCTGTGTCACGATATATGAGTGAACTTTTCAAAAATCATGGTACACCAGACCTCGAGGCGTGGAGAAGGCTGACCAGGTCCCAGGGCCTACAAAGCGCCGCCTCATCTTCGTAGTTGGAGTATTTGCTTGATTTTTTTTAGCCAGTCTATCACATGTCTTAAAAGACAGGCTAGGTTATATCCCCTAATGTCCGGGAGTCCCAATCCTCCCCTGTCCTTTGGTAGCATCAGTGTACTACTACATGTTCGTGCCCTCTTCCCTCTCCAAAGAAACCGTGAGAACGCTTTGTTTAATCTCTTGATGTCCGTATGTTGTAATAAAAGGGGAAGTGACTGTAGTGGGTAGAGTAATCTCGCAAAGCTGATCATCTTAATCAGGTGACATCTCCCCAACAGGGACAACGGCAGATCTTTAAAACGCTCTAAAGCCCCGTCACACATAACAAGATCGTTAGCGAGATCATTGTTAAGTCCCAGATTTTGTGACGTAACAGCAATCTCGCTAACAATCTCGCTACGTGTAACACTTGGCAGCGATCAGGCCCCTACTGTGAGATCGCTGATCGTTACAAAATGCTCTGGGTCATTTTTAGGTCATCGCGCTCCTGCCGGGAACGCTGCATCGCTGTGTTTGCAAGAGACAACGACCAGCGATCTCAATACTATACCCGAGAGTGACAATTCCCAACGACCTCCTATCGTTCCAGATCGTTGCTGAGTCACTGGTGAGATCTGACTGTTTGACATCTCACCAGCGATCCCTAAGAATCGTTATCGTTGTCGGGATCGTTGTTGTGTGTGATGGGAGCTTAACTCTCTCTCTATCTTTGAGATTAATGGACCATAATTCAGAGAATATATCATAATCGATGACCTGCTCAAAAAAATTCCTGCTCAAATTATTTTATGTGATTCTGTTTCACTTGAATGCCACCAACTGTTCTGGCCCTTTTCTATTATATGGACTCTGCTGATTCCCGCCCAACCTCATAATTTCCCATTTTGATTTATTTAGTCGGAAACCCGAGAAGGAGCCAAAAACCTCCAGCTGGCTAAGTAGACCCTCCAGGTTTCTCCCCGGACTGTTCATGTATAAAATTATAACTGAGCGCACAGTTCTATGTCCTATTTTGATCCCCTCAAAGACACTGCTGTCATTAAGATACTGCGAGAGAGGCTCTATTGTCAGGTTAAAAAGTAGAGGCGACAGGGGACATCCTTGACGTGTTCCCCTCTCCAAGGTGAAGGAGTCGGACAGAAAGCCCGGGGTGTACACCCTTGCTCTTGGGTTAAGGTATAGAATTTTTAGGAAGTTTCAAAAGGTGCCTTGCAAACCGAAGGCATCTAAAACTACGTCAAGCCATCCCCAGTTCATATCAAACGCCTATTCGGCATTCAAAATCAGCATTGCCGGTGGATCATCGTCTAGTTCTGTCCCTTGTCCCACCTCATCTAACACTATGATACTTTTCCTAATGTTGCCAACTGCAGATCGTCCTTTAATGAATCCTGCCTGCTCTCGTCCAATAAGACGCGGCATAATCTGTGCCAGGCAATCCGCTATAATATTGGACAGTATTTTGATCCTGATTAATCAAGGATATGGGTCTATAGATTGAGAGGGCCGTAGCTCCCTTCTCCCCCTTAGGTAGTAATTTAATATATGCTGTGTTGGTTTGGTCTGATAGTTGCTCCCCCCACCCCGTACACAATTGAAGAAGGAGACCAGGTAGGGAACCACTTGATCTCATAGGGCCTTATAATATTCTCCCATGAAACCATCCGGGCCTGGAGCTTTACCGGCACCTAGGTTCCGTATTGTTTCTAGAACCTGTTCAGACGTCACTGCCATATTTAACCCCTGTAATTCCTCTTCCTGAATGATTGGCAAGGTAACTTTCTGGATCCAGTCTTTACCTCCCGCTTCTGTGCCTGTTCTATCTTTATATAGGTCTGCATAGTACCGTCCCAGTAAGGAGTTGTTGATATCTCTGGGAGTGGTTACCACATTCCCGTCTTTCCCCTTTAGGGATGATATTACCGTTAGTGGACGCTTCCCTCTTTCTAAATTAGCTAAAATCCGACCTGCTTTGTCCTCAAACCTATATAAACTCTCCACTTCCCACTGTACTTTACATAGTAGTTCCCTCTGTCTGGCCCAAGAGTCAAATTCTTGCTTTGCTGCCACCCATTGTGCCTTGTGGACTGCTGTTTGAGTAAGTTTGAATTGTACATACGCTGTCCGGACAGCAATGCTGGCTAGTTTAAACTATTCATTAGTCTTGTGCTTTTACGTCTTCATGTATACCAGAATTTTCCCTCTCTTTACAGCTTTTCCCGTTCCCAAAACAGTCGTGGGTTAGATTTATGCTCCTCATTGTCAGAACAAAGCACGCCCACCATTCCCCTAATAGTTTGTCGAAGTTTCCATCTATCGTAGGTACGATGGAAAGCGCCACAGATAATCTGTGACCCGTGGGTGTGAATCTTTTAGATGTAAAGTGACAGGGCTGTGGTCAAAAATAACCATGTCTTCTATATCTACGTGGTCAACTCTATCCACCAATATTTCCCCAAGCAGGAACATGTCAATGCGTGACCATGAGTCATGGAGATGTGAGTAGTGAGTAAACTCTCATTCAAGGGGGTGGTGCCACTGATGTTTTTTGTGCAAAATGCTTCAAAATGGCACACATGGCTCAATAATTTGGCAAAAAATCATTTTTTTTTTTTTAAACCAAGGTTTGTGAACTTTTATGGGGATGTCACATGCGTCAATATATCGTGCAATCGTACGAGCGATGTAATTTTTTAAGATCGTCCGAGCGATGGTCAATGATCGCAACGCAACAGTCAGATGGGAAGACTTTCTTCCAAGCGACTGTCCGATCAGACGCTGGACCGATCGCAAGTGCGATGCAGCGACCAATTCTGGCAGTCACATGTGCAGTGTCACACTGTAGTTTTTGCAACAACCTGTTTAGGCAATATGGGCGTCAACAAGCCGAACCCTGGGAAGTAGGCGTTTCACAGTGATATGGGTGACACCTCCAGACGCTATGATTGGTGTTTATAAATGTGTTTACTATTGGCTGTCCATGCGTTCCTATACTCAGCAATATCTTCGACACGGTGTCATTGCGCTGAACTTAAAATAGTTTCACTATGTCCCTTTTGCGATACAAAAGTATCACACTGTACCGTGTTTTTTATTTGTGCATCATTGCTCCTTAGTCTGTCCTGTGTGTATGTTGTTAAGAAGGCTGTAATGTTAAGCCACACACTATATGTGTTAACGGTTTTCATTTCATTCTACATGTCATGTTGTGTGTGTCAATGTAACATCAACTCATGTTATTTTTCCAAATGCAGTTTAAATCAAGGGGGCGTGGTGAAAAATGTCATAATGATGTCATTACATGCTGGATACGCGCAGGCCGCGCTGCCGAAAGTGAATAAAAACACTTATACGACATTACAGTACACAGAAGCAAGCTAAAAGCCCGATTGCAGAGTAGCTTACATAGTTTGAACGGTGTGGCAATACTATACTGCTCCTGTGTGTTGGAATTGTGGTTGGCAACACCAATGCCACCTTCCACAGCCGTATCAGTGTATCATACTCGACATATGGACGAGCAGTAATGACAGCCACAGTATAAACACGCTGACACTATCAGAAGTGATGAAACAAGTAGACGAAAAAAAACGCATGGCACACGCCATATGAAAACACAAAATTGTGTAATGCACCATTAGGAACACAGATAAAATCTCCAATCGGTGTTACGAGGCGTGCACAGACAAACCCCTTGGCACGCCTATGATAAGATTAGCTGCATTGCACACGATCATCAAACCGGTCGTTACACAGATGTCACATGCGTCGATGTGCAAAAGACAATGAACGATCGTCACTAGGTTTTAGGTCTGGATCTAAACCGTGCAATCTGCGATCACGCGACTGATCGCTGGTCGGAGCGCGCTGTCACACACTGCGATGTGGATTGAGCGTCGTCGGTGCGATGCAAAATTTTATCACATGTGTGATATATTGACGCGTGTGATGTTCCAAATTGGTGGCAAAAGTTGCAGGTCCTTTCAAAAGTTGTAAAATTCATTGAATTGAATACTACTCCTAAAACACTAACCAGGCAATGATTGGAGTGTGATGACCACCAAGCCTGATTTCACCTTCATGACCAGGACAATTTTTTCAATTCTGACCAGCGTCACTTTGAGGTTATAACTCTTGAATACTTCAGTGGATCCAAGTGATTCTGAGACTGTTTTCTAGTAACATATTGGACTTCATGTTAGTGGTAAATTTAGGATGATATTTTTGTGATTATTTATGAAAATATCGGAAATTTGGCAAAATTTAGCAATTTTAAATTTGTATGACCTTAAACCAGAGAGGTGTGTCATATACAATAGTTAAAGGGATTGTCTAGTTTCTATGTGACTGCAGATTTATTGATCCTCCCAGCACCTGCACTGTGTGCTGCAAGTATTCACGGTTTCTAAGCCAGGAACGGACTACCATCATGCGATATGCATGCTTCCGGCCAGAACCTGACAAGTGGATGCAGCCTTGCTTAACCATATTACGACCAATGATGAGTTTAGCCGTCATGAAAAGATGTCAGTTCCCGCATCATACGGCTAAACTCGTCATGTCTTTGAATTGTCACTGCTTGTAAACAAACAGTGACAGCTCAATGCTAACAGCTGTCAGTGACAGCTGAGGGTCAGGGGCAGAGGTGTGGGGACCCTTTTTAGTGGTCCCCACACTCAGAGCGATGTGATCGGTCAGTCATTCTGACTGACCGATAACATCATGATCGCGCAGGAAAGTGCTGAATGTCAGCACTTCCCTGCATGATCTCTGCAGGAGCCGGGCTGTCAGCTGTACCCGGCTCCTGCAATCATCCCCTGCTTGTGCCCACTCTCCTGCCTCCCGGTCTCCTCTGTCCTCTCCTCGCTGTGTCCACATCCCCCCGCTCATTCCCCTTGACCCCCGCTGTGTCTGGCACCCCCCGCTCATCCCCCCTGTCCCCTGCTGTGTCCGCCCCCCCCCCCCCCCCCCCCCCCCCCCCCCCCCCCCCCGCACTCATCCCTCTTGTCCCCCGCTGTGTCCGGCCCCCCACGCTCATCCCCCCTGCCCCTGCTATGTCTGCCCCCGTCCCCCCTCCCCCCCGGTCATCCCTCTTGCCCCCGCCTTGTCCCGGGTCCCCCGCTGTCCCCTGCTGTGTCTGGGCCCCCCGCCGGTGACCGGCGGGAGGAGGTGATCACCAACCCGGGGAACACCTCTTCCCGCCGCTTCCTCCTGCTCACCTCCTCCTGCCGTCGCCGGTGCCTCTGCCGCCACCTCCTGCTTGGCTCCTCTTGCTGTCGCCTCCTCTCACCGCCGCTCTCACTGCCGCCCACCATCTCATCCTTCCGGACCCAACGTCCGGTAAGACCCCCTGCATGATCCCCTGCAGGGGGATCCCTGATCCACCATCCCCCTGCAAGGGGATCCCTGATCCCCGTCCCCCTGTAGGGGGATCCCTGATCCCCCATCCCCCTGCAGGGGGATCCCTGATCCCCCATTCCCCTGCATGGGGATCCCTGATCCCCCATCCTCCTGCAGGGGGATCCCTGATCCCCCATCCCCCTGCATGGGGTTCCCTGATCCCCCATCCCCCTTCAGGGGGATCCCTGATCCCCCATCCCCCTGCAGGGGGATCCCTGATCCCCCATCCCCCTGCAGGGGGATCCCTAATCCCCCATCCCCCTGCAGGGGGATCCCTGATCCCCCATTCCCCTGCAGGGGGATCCCTGATCCCCCATCCCCCTGCATGGGATCCTGATCCCCCATCTCCCTGCAGGGGGATCCCTGATCCCCCATTCCCCTGCATTGGGATCCCTGATCCCCCATCCCCCTGTAGGGGAATCCCTGATCCCCCATTCCACTGTAGGGGGGATCCCTGATCCCCCATTCCACTGTAGGGGGATCCCTGATCCCCCATCCCCCTGCAGGGGGATCCCTGATCCCCCATCCCCCTGCATGGGGATACGTGATCCCCCTGCATAGGGATCGAACTGCAGAAAGAGATCTGACAGCTCAGGTGCAATGATCCAGTAGATCACTGTGCCCAAATTGTCAGATCGCTTTCTACATCTTGATCCCCATGCAGGGGGATTCCCCTGCATGGGGATTGAGCTGCAGAAAGCGATCTGACAGCTCGGGCACAGTGATCCAGTGGATCACTGCACCCAAGCTGTCAGATCGCTTTCTACATCTTGGTCTTCATGCAGGGGGATTCCCCTGCATGTGGATCGAGCTGCAGAAAGCAATCTGACAGCTTGGGCACAGTGATCCACTGCACAGTGATCTGGGCTTTCAGACCACTGCGCATGAGCTGTCAGATTGCTTTCTGCAGCTCAATCCCCATGCAGGGGGATCAGGCGCAGTGATCCACTGTGTGGATGCAGGGGGATCGTGCTGCAGTGAACTAATCTGACAGTCCTGGCACAGTGATCCATTATGGGATTCAAGATCACTTCACTGCAACGTCGGGTCACCTGACCCAAGCCTCTGAGATCATGTGATCTCTGAGACTTGGATTGGCACAGTGATGCTGCACTGCATGGCAATGATCTGCCATACAGTGCATTATCACTACGACACCAGAGACTGCAACAAAAGGACACTTGATTCCTTTGCTGCAGTCTCTGGATGTAGCAGAGGCGACTGAGCGTCGTGGGACCTTCGTTGCGGACTACGTCGGAAACGATCGAGCGTCGTGGGACCTTCGTTGTGGACTACGTCGGATCTTTTTATAATAACGATGGAGTCCGAAATTTGTCTGTGTTTTTTCTTTAATAAAAAGATTTTTCTCTGTGTGGTGTATTTTTTGACTATTTACTAGAGATTCCTAATGGCCGGGTCTAATATTATGAATCTCAGGCTTAGTGCCAGCTGCCAATAAAAAAGCTGGCATTAACCCCTTTATTACCCAGTTTGCCACCGGCACTAGGGCAACTGGAAGAGTCTGGGTACAGCGCAAGAAAATGGCGCTTCAATGAATGCGCTATTTTCTGGGGTGGCTGCAGGCTGCAATTCGCAGCGTGGGGGGCCCAGAAGCTTGGGCCTTTCCATGCTGAGGATTCCAGCCCCCAGCTGCCTAGTTGTACCTGGCTGGGCCAAAAATATGGCGGAGCCCCACGTCATTTTTTTTCCTACAATTAGTTCTAGAAATTAAAAAAAAATGGGCTTCGCTGTATTTTTGGTTGCCAGCCAGGTACAACGAGGCAACTGGGGGTTGGTGGCAGTCCGTAGCTGCCAAGTTGTACATGGCTGGACCAAAAATATGGCGGAGCCCCACGTCATTTTTTTTTCTAGAATTAGTTCTAGAAATAAAAAAAATGGGATTTGCTGTATTTTTTGTTGCAGCCAGGTATGAGGCAGCTGGGGGTTGCTGGCACTCTGTAGCTGCCAAGTTGTATCTGGCTAGACCAAAAATATGGCGGAGCCCCACGTCATTTTTTTTTCTTTCTAGAATTAGTTCTAGAAATAAAAAAAAAATGGGATTTGCTGTATTTTTGGTAGCCAGCCAGGTACAACTTGGCAGCTGGCAGACTAGAATACTCAGCGTGGAGAGACCCAAATGTTGTGGGCCCACCACGCTGCAAATTGTAACCCACAGCCACCCAAGAAAATAGCGCATTCATTAGAGGCGGCATTTTTTGGTGTTGAACCCCAACTCTACCAGTTGCCCTTGTGCTGGTGGCACACGGATTCTCCATATGCGACATGGTGTCCGCTAACAATTTCAATGGAAAATTAGCTCCAATTGTTAGAGGAAACCATGTCGCGTATGGAGAGCCCCTCCCTGTGTGCCTGAACATTGGAGCTCCCCAACAAGTGACTCCATTTTGGAAACTAGAACCCCCAAGGAACATATCTAGATAATAGTGAGCACTTTGAACACACATGTGCTTCACAAAATTAGTCCGTAAAAGGAAAAAAGAAGATTTTTTGTGAAAAAAAAGTAATTTTTAATTTTTACGAATCAATTTGTGAAGCACCTGGGGTTCAAAGTGCTCACTATGCATCTAGATAAGTTCCCTGGGTGGTCTTGGTTCCAAAATGGGGTCACTTGTGGGGGGCTCCAATGTTTAGGCACACAGGGGCTCTCCAAACGCGACATGGTGTCCGCTAACAATTTGACTGGAAAATCAGCTCAAATTGTTAGCGGACACCATGTCGCGTTTGGAGAGCCCCTGTGTGTCTAAACATTGGAGCTCCCCACAAGTGACCCCATTTTGGAAACTAGAGCCCCCAGGGAACTTATCTAGATGGGTGATGAGCATATTTAACCCCCTGGTGCTTCACAAATTCATCCTTAAAAATGAAAAAGTACTTTTTTTGCGACATGGTGTCCACTAATAATTCCAATTGTTTGCGGACACCATGTTGCGTATGGAGAGCCTCTGTGTGCCTAAACATTGGAGCTCCCCCACAAATAACCCCATTTTGAAAACAAGACCCCCCAGGGAACTTATGTAGATGCATAGTGAGCAGTTTGATCCCCCAGGTGCTTCACAAATTGATCTGTAATAATAAAATAATAATAATAAGTACTTTTTTTGTTCCACAAAAATTTTCTTTTTTCATTTTTACAGATCAATTTGTGAAGCACTTGGGGCTTCAAAGTGCTCACTATGCATCTAGATACGTTCCTTGGGGGGTCTAGTTTCCAAAATGGGGTCACTTGTGGGGAAGCTCCAATGTTTAGGCACACAGGGGCTCTTTATATGCAACATGGTGTTCACTAATAATTCCAATTGTTAGCGGACACCATGTTGCGTATGGAGATCCCCTGTGTGCCTAAACATTGCAGCTCCCCAACAAGAACGTATCTAGATGCATAGTGAACACTTTGAACCCCCAGGTGCTTCACAAATTGATTTGTAAAAAAGAAACAATTTGCGGAAAAAAAAGTACTTTTTCATATTTACGGATCAATTTGTGAAACATCTGGGGGTTAAATATGCTCACTTGTGGGGGAGCTCCATTGTTTAGGCACACAGGGGCTCTCCAAACGTGACATGGTGTCCGCTAACAATTTGAATGAAAATTCAGCTTAGATTGTTAGCGGACACCATGTTGCGTTTGGAGAGCCCCTGTGTGCCTAAACATTGCAGCTCCCCAACAAGTGACCCCATTTTGGAACTAGACCCCCCCAAAGAACGTATCCAGATGCATTGTGAACACTTTGAACCCCCAGGTGCTTCACAAATTGATCCGCAAAAATTAAAAAATATTTTTTGTGGAAAAAAAAAGTACTTTTTCATTTTTATGGATGAATTTGTGAAGCACCTGGGGGTTAAATATGCTCATCACCCATCTAGATAAGTTCCCTGGGGGCTCTAGTTTCCAAAATGGGGTCACTTGTGGGGGAGCTCCAATGTTTAGACACACAGGGGCTCTCCAAACTCGACATGGTGTCCGCTAACAATTTGAGCTGATTTTCCAGTCAAATTGTTAGCGGACACCATGTTGCGTTTGGAGAGGCCCTGTGTGCCTAAACATTGGAGCTCCCCCACAATTGACCCCATTTTGGAAACTAGACCCCCCAAGGAACTTATCTAGATGGATAGAGAGCACTTTGAACCTCCAGATGCTTCACAAATTGATTAGTAAAATGAAAAAGTACTTTTTTTTCCACAAACAAATTTTTTCATTTTCACATGGGGAACAGGATAAAACGGATCCTAAAAATTGTTCGGCAATTTCTCCTGAGTACACCGATACCTTATATGTGGTCATAAACCACTGTTTGGGCGCACGGCAGGGCTCAAAAGGGAAGGAGCGCAATTTGACTTTTTGAATGGAAAATTAGCTCCAAAAGTCAAATTGCGCTACTTCCCTTTTGAGCCCTGCCGTGCGCCCAAACAGTGGTTTATGACCACATATAAGGTATCGGTGTACTCAGGAGAAATTGCCCAACAAATTTTAGGATCCATTTTATCCTGTTGCCCATATGAAAATGAAAGAATTGAGGCTAAAAGAACATTTTTGTTGGAAAAATTAAAATGCCCATTTTTTCCTTCCATGTTGCTTTAGTTCCTGTGAAGCACCTGAAGAGTTAATAATCTTCTTGAATGTAGTTTTAAAAAGCTTGAGGGGTGCAGTTTTTGGAATGGTGTCACTTTTGGGTGTTTTCTGTCATGTACACCCCTCAACGGGACTTCAAATGTGATGTGGTAGCTAAAAAAAGTTTTTTTTTAATTTTGCTGGAAAAATGAGAAATTGCTGTTGAACTTTGAACCCTTATTAGTTCCTACCAAAAATTTTTTTTTTTTCCAAAATTGTGCTGATGTAAAGTAGACATGTGGGAAATGTGATTTATTAATTATTTTGTGTCACATAACTCTCTGGTTTAACAGAATAAAAATTAAACATTTAAAATTTTTCTAAATTTTCGCCAAATTTTTGATTTTTTCACAAATAAACACAAAAATTATCAACCTAAATTTACTACTAACATGAAGCCCAATATGTCACGAAAAAACAATCTCAGAATTGCTAGGATCCGTTGAAGCGTTCCAGAGTTATTACATCATATAGGAGAGTGGTCAGAATTACAAAAAATGGTCTGGTCATTAAGCTGCAAAGTGAACCGGTCCTTAAGGGGTTAATAGAAGTGTATGGAGCAAGGCTGTGCCTACTATATGGCCACGCCTACTATTATAATAAGGTATGCAGAGAGTGACATATCATACACTTCATGTGCTTTGCAAATAGAGATTGACAGACCATACAATACATGAAAGGCAGTTAAAAAAATTACAAACCCTGCACTATATACAGTATGTAGGATAAGGAGCAAATTACAGATCTCGCACTGCACGTGGTGGGCACGGGTGCAGCAGTGCCAATTAGTGAAGGTTTTAACCTTTCTGACGTGGTTTGCAGGTTCTTTGGCCGGGTCACCACAAAATGGGACCAGTGCCTTGTAGAGAGTGTGGTTACAAGACATTTCAAAATGCTGTGGACACTAAGCAAGAAGGAGAAAGTGTCTATGGTGAAGGCTGTAATTTTTCATTAAACCTTTGTGGGGTTGTTTTTCTATTAGTAGACCTCCATGTAGAATAATGTTGTGTACAATTGTGAATAAATATACAGTGCCTACAAGTAGTATTCAACACCCTGCAGATTTAACTGGTTGACACATGCGGAATTAACTTGGCATTGTGACATTTGGACTGTAGATCAGCCTGGAAGTGGAAAATGCACTGCAGCCAAAAAGATTTTTAATTTTTTTTTTTTTTTTAAAGCGTTAAAAGTTAATTCAGAGGGTCATTTATTATTCAACCCCTCAAACCACCAGCATTCTGTTTGGTCCCCCTAAAGTATTAAGAAGTAGTTCAGGCACAAAGAACAATGAGCTTCACATGTGTGGATTAATTATCTCTTTTGCCAGCCTTTTCTGACTATTTAAGACCCTCCCCAAACTTGTGCACAGCACTCATACATGGTCAACATGTGAAAGACAAAGGAGCATTCCAAGGCCATCAGAGACAAGATCGTGGAGGGTCACTAGGCTGGCAAGGGGTACAAAACCCTTTCCAAGGAGTTGGGCCTACCTGTCTCCACTGTTGGGAGCATCATCCAGAAGTGGAAGGCTTATGGAACTACTGTTAGCCTTCCACGGCCTGGACAGCCTTTGAACGTTTCCTCCCGTGCCGAGGCCAGGCTTGTCCGAAGAGTCAAGTCTAACCCAAGGACAACAAGGAAGGAGCTCCGGGAAGATCTCATGTCAGTGGGGACATTGGTTTCAGTCAATACCATAAGTAACGTACTCCACCGCAATGGGCTCTGTTCCAGACGAGCCCGTAAGGTACCTTTACTTTCAAAGTGTCATGTCAAGGCTTGTCTACAGTTTGCTCATGATCACTTGGAGGACTCTGAGACAGACTGGTTCAAGGTTCTATGGTCTGATGAGACCAAGATCGAGATCTTTAGTGCCAACCACACACGTGACGTTTGGAGACTGGATGGCACTGCATACGACCCCAAGAATACCATCCCAAGGAGATGATGGGAGTACAGGTGTGACACAGTCCGCGCTGCTCCAATGTAAAAACTCACCAAAAGAGTCACAAAGTCATCAGTAGGTTTTATCTTTTTAATCCTCCTTCCTCCTACGCGTTTCGGCGCCCCACCTGGCACCTTCCTCAGGGATCCCTGAGGAAGGTGCCAGGTGGGGCGCCGAAATGCGTAGGAGGAAGGAGGATTAAAAAGATAAAACCTACTGATGACTTTGTGACTCTTTTGGTGAGTTTTTACATTGGAGCAGCGCGGACTGTGTCACACCTGTACTCCCATCATCTCCTTGAATTTCACTACTGGTCAGTAGTTGGTGGAGGTCCTGCAGCAGCTGAGAGATTCTTCTCAAAACGCCTTCAAACCAGTTGTGGGGCCCACAACTGAATCAGGTGAGTGGCTCCTCAGCATCACTCTTTCTAGTGTCACTAGTGATAGGGCACTATTGCGCCTCTTGTCCCCCACCCTCTTATTTTTTGCAAGAATACCATCCCTACAGTCAAGCATGGTGGTGGCAGCATCATGCTGTGGGGCTGTTTCTCAGCCAAGGGGCCTGGCCATCTGGTCCGCATCCATGGGAAGATGGATAGCACGGCCTACCTGGAGATTTTGGCCAAGAACCTCTGCTCCTCCATCAAGGATCTTAAGATGGGTCATAATTTCATCTTCCAACAAGACAACGACCCAAAGCACACAGCCAAGAAAACCAAGGCCTGGTTCAAGAGGAAAAAATCAAGGTGATGGAGTAGCCTAGTCAGTCTCCTGACCTTAACCCAATTGAAAACTTGTGGAAGGAGCTCAAGATTAAAGTCCACATGAGACACCCAAAGAACCTAGATAACTTGGAGAAGATCTGCATGGAGTGGGCCAAGATAACTCCAGAGACCTGTGCCGGCCTGATCAGGTCTTATAAAAGACGATTATTAGCTGTAATTGCAAACAAGGGTTATTCCACAAAATATTAAACCTAGGGGTTGAATAATAATTGACCCAAACTTTTATGTTTAAAATTTATTAAAATTCAACTGAGCATCATAACTTTCTGGTTTGTAAGATTTAAGCTTCTGTTAATAAATCCTACTCTCGTTTGCAGTTTGAAGGCTCTAACTTATTTGCATCTTATCAAACCACCTAAATCTGCAGGGGGTTGAATACTACTTGTAGGCACTGTATATACTGAATATGCGTTTATACAGGATTTTGGCAATACGGTTTGCTTTTCTTTCTCAGACTGCTCCACCTGAAGTAAACAATAAAACTTCTTTCATTTGTTCCACAAGAGAAGTAAAAAGAAGGCTAGCTGTTTTATCGTTGCCATAGTGTGGTACATATTAATAGAGTGCTTAGTTGAACACTTACTGAAATCTAAGCTTGCGAACGTACCGTACTAATATAGAAAATGCAGCCCAGCACCTCAAAAATAATACATTTCCTTCTTTATTGTGATTGATTAAAATATAGTATACTGGTCCATGTTGGTTTTCTTATGCGTTTCGAGCATACACCACTTTTGGTCATAGAATGTCACAGGTATGACATTTATTTTATTTTTTTTAAATAAAGAAGAAATTTCATTCACATTTGCAGTACTGGAGCAGCGTTTTCCATAGTTCTACGTCTTTTATGTAAAGGCACACCCTTCAAATACTGTGAGTAGCTGCCATTTTTTCTGTGACCTATTGCTTGTGTATCACTCACTGTATCACCTCCCAGCAAAATCCTGACCTTCTATTCAGTCACATGTGAAATTAATAATTAACTTGAAGTAAACTGACTGGAGAAACAAACAAGCACATCTTGAAGCTTAAAGTACGCATTAACATAAAAATACTAATTACAGAGCCCAGTCATTACATATAATAAAAGTTCTTGTTCATACTAATTATCTGCACTTTTGGTTACTACATCAAAATTGATGCTAATTCAGTAGGAATCTGGTAATTTGGGAAATATATATCTGCGCAAATGTAAAGTGCAATAATAATAATACCGTATTTAAAATTAATGGTAAAAACTATTTTATTCTGGTAAACTTGCCATCTTTTAATATTTGCTATACGTACAAAACTGAAAACTACAGAACTTACTAAATACTTTCTATTCACTCAATTTAGGTATAATTATGTTACCCCTCGGGGGTCTGCCGCAGGGTTCCAGCGCCCTCTGCTGGAGTAGCGTCTTCCTTACCGTATGCTCCCCGGGTACGCGCACCTGTCTCCAGCCGCAGGGGTCCAGGACTCTCTGCTTGAGCAACATTGCTCCTCTCACTTCTGGTACCACTGCTTGTGCACATGAAACTGTCTCCTACTCAGTTTCTGCTGGAGAGACTGCAGGGATCTGGCCCCTCCCCCCAGCCAATCACCATGCCTCTGTGTCCTGCCAATCAGGACTGCCCTGCTCTGATATAAACCTCCTGTTTCCAATCAGTCGGGGCTAGGGCAATCTTCTCCCTAGTGGAGCTGCCACTTCTGGTCTGGTCAGGTCGCTCCTTATTTGGTCTGTTACCTGATTTCTCTGTGTTACCTCCTACAGATCTCTGCCCTGCCGGCTCCTTGCTGACCGCCGTGTTCCTGGCTGGTTTCCCGGATCTCTTCTATGCTGATCTCTGTCTCAAGCCTGGCTCCGGATCCCCTTGTTCCTGGTTCCCCGTGTTCCTGGTTCCCCGTGTTCCTGGTTCCCCGTGTTCCTGGTTCCCCGTGTTCCCAGTTTCCCGTTTCTTATTGTATACCCGGTTGCTGTGTTGTTACCACGTCGCCTGGGGTCGGTTGAACACTCGTGTCCGCTGCATTGGCCCCTCCGAGGTTGGTACCGGCGGGATCCCTGTATAGGGTTAAGCGCTCCGGGGCCTCCTTCGGTGGGTTTCCAGTGTTGCGACCTTGTGGCCCTCCCCAGGGGCGGGGGGTCTTGTGTTGTTAATAAACCTGTTGACTCTACGGTACTTGTCCGCCTCTCTATCACCCGGTATCAGCATCCGCTTTACGCGGTCCAGTGGGTCCACGTGTGAGTCCGTCAGTAGGACGTGACAGATTTTGCCCTGGCCATGGGCCCTGCTGATACCAGGTTTGACGCCCAGAGAGAGCTAACCGCACTCCGCCAGTGTCACGACCGGGTTATGGCGATTATCCAGTCTTTAGAGGCCTGCTTGGGGGCGCCCTCTACTGTTGATCCCACTCTCTCTTTCCAGGTGCTGAGTCTCCACCAGGAGTGGGACCTTCTGCGTGTAGTACAGACTCGGATGGCTTCCCATATGTCCTCTACGGATGATCGGCTTGCCAGCCTACCGAGAACGACAGGAAGCCCAGGTACTGTCCCATCGTGTCTTGTTCCTGGACGGGCTCCTCCTCCGTGTTCCTGGGAAGTCTCCAGCCTTGATCCTGTCGGTGTCCCCGATGACGTCCCGCCTGTCGGTGTCCCCGATGACGTCCCGCCTGTCGGTGTCCCCGATGACGTCCCGCCTGTCGGTGTCCCTACCGACGTCCTGTTCCTCCTGTGCGCGTCACATGACGCCCATGCCACTGCCCTCGGGCCCCCTCTGCCCTTGCCGGTGCCCCAGGACCGAGGAGGCGGAGGTCCATGCCCCGCGCCTTCTGCGCAGGTTCCTGGCCGGTTTCCGTCTGGGGGGGGGCGCGTAGAGGGGGGAGTACTGTTACCCCTCGGGGGTCTGCCGCAGGGTTCCAGCGCCCTCTCTGGAGTAGCGTCTTCCTTACCGTATGCTCCCGGGTACGCGCACCTGTCTCAGCACGCAGGGGTCCAGGACTCTCTGCTTGAGCAACATTGCTCCTCTCACTTCTGGTACCACTGCTTGTGCACATGAAACTGTCTCCTACTCAGTTTCTGCTGGAGAGACTGCAGGGATCTGCCCCTCCCCCCTAGCCAATCACCATGCCTCTGTGTCCTGCCAATCAGGACTGCCCTGCTCTGATATAAACCTCCTGTTTCCAATCAGTCGGGGCCAGGGCAATCTTCTCCCTAGTGGAGCTGCCACGTCTGGTCAGGTCTCTCCTTATTTGGTCTGTTACCTGATTTCTCTGTTACCTCCTACAGATCGTTGCCCTGCCGGCTCCTTGCTGACCGCGTGTTCTCTGGCTGGTTTCCTGGATCTCTCCAAGCTGATCGCTGTTTCAAGCCTGGCTCCGGATCCCCTGTGTTCCTGGATCCCCTGTGTTCCTGGATCCCCCTGTGTTCCCGGTTGCTGTTTTGTTACCACGTCGCCTGGGGTCGGTTGAACACTGTGTCCGCTTCATTGGCCCCTCCGAGGTTGGTACCGCGGGGACCCCTGTATGGGGTTAAGCGCTCCGGGGCCTCCTTCGGTGGGTTTCCAGTGCTGCGACCTTGTGGCTCTCCCAGGGCGTGGGTCTTGTGTTGTTGTTAATAAACCTGTTGACTGTACGGTACTTGTCCGCCTCTCTATCAACCAGGTTATCAGCATCCGCTTTACGCGGTCCAGTGGGTCCACGTGTGGAGTCCGTCAGTGGACGTGACAAATTACACATATATAAAGCACAATCAAATGATAATGAAGAATTACAATGGTGGTTGACAGTTTGGGAACCCTTCTGAACTGTCCATATATCTTCATAAATTTGACCTAAAACTACACATTTTCACACGACCTAAATGTAGAAAAGAGAAACAAATCAAACCAATGAGTCAAAAATATTACTGTCTTAAAAATGAGATGAATTTCGGACATTTTATTAGTTTCAAAAGGCTTTATTGTGAAGAAAAACACAGGGGGCACAGTTATTACATTTATAAAGCATGTAGTCAAGGTTATCAGCATATAAACTCAGAGAAGGGAGTAGAAATCACAATAAATACGAATGAAATAACATATGTATTTCATTTTTTAGAAAGTTAGCTTGAAGTACCATGGTACATACCGTAGTACTGTAAGTGGGGAACCATTCATGAATTACAGAAAGAGGAAGATTAACTCCTAAAATGTGGATTAACATTAGTTTGAAGCCACTAATCCCACATATTGTCACTGTTCTAATTTGTTGCCTTTAGATTTTTTTAAATAATATGAATGATTCATTCAAAATCACTTGTCTGCAAAAGTATGGGAACCTTTGCTCTAACTACCTAGCGTGAGCTCTTTGTGCACCAATAACTGCATCTAATTTGGCAAATGTTAACGTGTACAGTACATCAGCTTGGAGGAATTTTAGCCCATTCCTCCCTACAATACAGCTTCAACTCTGTTATGTTGGTGGGTTTTCTCCCATTAACTGCTCGCTTCAGGTTCTTCTACAACATTTCTATAGATTAATGTCAGAGCTTTCACTTGGCCATTCCAAAGCTTTATTCTTCTTTAACCATTCTTTTGTACAACGACAAAATGATGAAAGATGAGAAAGAGAGAGTGCTTCACTGTCTGCTCTCTCCTTCATCATTCTCCTGCTGTGCCTGCGCTCTGACATCTCCGCACAGTGACGTCACAAATGTGCAGAGTGCAGGTTGTTCTCATATCTCACGAGAGCTGTGGGGGAACGTGTTTGAGGCTGAATATAATACATGGAGGATGCGAGGCTGAATTATACAATATGGAGGATATGAGGCTGCAAATATACTATATAGAGGGATATCAGGCTGTTTTATATTATATGGAGGAATATGAGGCTGCATTATACTATATGGAGGGATATGAGGCTGTATTATAATAATTGGAGAACTATGGTGGCCGGGGAGGAGGACTTTATATACCAGTATGAGAAGCATATATACCAGGAGGAACATATATACCAGATGTGGACATATATAGCAGGATATTTGACATTAATACATAATGAAGAGGGAGAGGAGTCAATTCATGAGTCTTTATAAGATTTAAAATTCTACATGAGGCCCATACATCTGACCAATGTTTGCCAGGGGGTTGTGCCCAGGTCCAAATTTCACACCGGGGCCCATAAGACTAGTCACACCACTGATAATGAGGATCAACAACTCTTCTGAGGTCTTTAGAAATCTCTTTTGTGTCTGCCATGTTATACTTTCACATTTTGTGAAGATCAGACTTTAATATATACCTGTTCTGTAAATAAAACAGTTCACCCACTGACATATGATTCTCATCCCATTAAATGAAAACACCAAACTCTAATTTCACCTTCAAATTATTTTCTAATCATAAAGCTTCACATTACTTGGTCACTCACTGGCATTTGATATTGGATAATTTTCCTCATTCAAAAGATATTCAACCCATTTGTTGTGTTGGTTTCTTTTTGAAAATCTGATGCAGTTTTTTGTTAATTTTATTCAGAAATATGGAAAATTCTGAAGGGTTCACAAACTTTCAAGCACCACTGTAAATTAGTGGCAGAGATGCATAAATCCGCTTGATGCACAGTTTGGCTCAGAAACTACATGTGTGAAGTAGAGACAGAATTTATAGCCCTGCTTGGTATCTAGTATCTATGGTATTTGTGTCTGTCTGCTTCTGTTAAAATTGAGTCCATATCAAGGGCTAACTTCACCTACAGCATAGATTGAACTTCTACTGACCCCTGGTTTTGAAGGGTCTGAAGCAGAAAAGTGGCTAATGTATAGTGGATTAGCTTCTTATGGTATATATGCTATATTTAACCTACAGAAAGGCTGTTGCTGTCAAATCACTAGTTATTCAAGACATGAATCTGGCGTACTCTTTGTATTTCATTGTATACAATAGTTACAGAGTCACAATATCTGCTAAGTATATAATGATCCTATGAATGATCCTATTATTCCTGATTTTGAGATAAAATATTTTAAGATTGTATTTAGAATGGATTATTTATAGGTTGTTATATTATGTACTAGATGGTGTCCCAATTCTAACGCATCAGGTATTCTAGAATATATATGTAGTTTATTTATAAAGATTTTAAAATAATGCAATGAATACATAGGATTTTCCCCAATCAGCGACGCGGCTTCATTCAATATATCTGCACGTGACACCTCACCAGTGATCAGTAAGGTACCTTCACATTTGGCCACACTCCAGCGATCCCCACAAACGATGTGACCTGGTAGGGATTGCTGGAGCGTCAATACATGGTCACTGGTGAGAGTGTCACACTTAGCGAGATCGCTAGCACTGGTCGGGTTACTTTGCTGCGAGCAGCCGGGAGATGACTGGCTAATGCCAGTCATCTCCCGGCTGCGTCTCTGCTGACCTCCGTGCGGCAGGAGATGACCCGTGGCTACCATCAGGAGATCAGCGGCTGGTGCCACTGATCTCTTGATGGTAATAGTGGCGTACATGGTTCAAATCCCGCACTAATACGCGGCCGGACTGCACCTGTCGCTGATTGGTCGCCACTGAGCCCGGCGACCAATCAGCGATGTAGGATTTCCGTTACAGAGAGACAGACAGACATAATAAGACGATTATATAGTAGGATTTGTGATTTATTGTTCTAAGTAATACGCATTCTTTCTGAGTAAAAGACCCTCTTTATTTCTGATTTGTGATTCTGGTCGCATGTGGTGGTACAAAACTATGCTTAGTTTTTCTTCATTGCTAAAACATTTTAATCTACTGATATGAAGGTTAGGCTTCATTCAGACATCTAAGATTTTTCTTAGGGTGCCTTCACACTGCGGCGTGATCCGGTCCGTGATGACCCTGACTGCCGCGGACTGGATCAGCACACAGGGCTGGAGGGCTAATTTGCCCTCCGGTCCGGTGTGCAGCCGCACGCAGCTCCTGCTGCTGGTAAGTCAGGACCGCGGCGCCACGGTTCTGACCTGTCAGCGGCTGCAGCTGCGTGCGCTGCACACCGGACCGGAGGGCAAATTAGCCCTCCAGCCCTGTGTCATATGTGCTCTGTGATATTCACATACCAATAGTATATTGTATAGATGATTTTGATCCATAAATTGAATCTAAGACTGCTTTCACATCAGTAGTAAATGTAATTCGTGGCAGATCCAGCAGATGTTGTCGGAGCTGCCGCGTAACGGCCGACTTGCTGCACCAATGCGGCAAGCCCCATTCATTTTCTGTGGGGCTTGCGGTCAGGTGCGGCAATTGCGGACTAGCAGTGGTTTTTTTGCGGGGCTGCGAGTGCCGGATCTGCCCGATCCGGCAATACCACAATTACCGCACCTAACCGCAAACCCCACAGAGAATGAATGGGGCTTGTCAGATTGGTGCGGCAAGTCGTCTGTTACGCGGCAGATCCGACAGGTGTGGCGACATCTGCTGGATCTGCTGCAAATTACATTTACCGTTGATATGAAAGATACCTAAATGGATATGTCTTCATGATTTTTTTTCGTGTAATAGGCATGTGAACTGCACTATAGACTATATTGGATATGTGTTGTAGCCATGAAAAATATGGTTAGAACATGTGCATGAAATAACAAAGTAATAACAGTCCAATATGACTAACCACATTATGCACTGTTTTTGGTATATTACCACATGTGAAACAATTTACTAGTTTATGCACTAGATTCTTAAAAAACAACAGACTCGGCATTCATGATCTGCATGTTTTTGAGTCTGTGTATTTGAATAATTAATTGAAAGGGTGTGTGTTCAAACTAATAGCAGTATGGAGTTTAATTAGTGAGGTCAATTATTCTGTGAAGAAACAGGTGTGAATCAGGTGGCCCTTATTTAAGGGTGAAACCAGCACATGTTGAACATGCATTTTTCCTTGAAAGCCTGAGAAATATGGGTCATTTGAGACATTGTTCAGAAGAACAGTCATACTTTGATTAAAATGTTGATTGGAGAGGGTAACACTTATAAAGAATTTCAAACAATGATAGGCTGTTCAGCTAAAATTATCTTCAGTGCTCTAGAAAGGAAAGTAAAACCAGAGAGACGTAAAAGAAAACGAAAAACTACCATTAAAATGGATTGAAGAATAGTCAGAATGGCAAAGGCTCAGCCATTGATCAGCTCCAGGATGATCAAACACATTTGCAAGTTACGTGTGAGTACTGTGACAGTTAGAAAACACCTGTGTGAAGCTAATCTACTAGGAAGAAGTTCCCGCAAAGTCCCACTGTTAAAACAAGACATTTATTGAAGCAGATACAATTTGCCAAATAACACATCAACTGACCTAAATAGAAATGGAGAAACACTTTGTGGATGGATGAAAGTAAAATTGTTCTTTTTGAGTCCAAATGCCACAGACAGTTCGTCAGACGATCCACAAACTCTGAATTCAAGCCACAGTACCCTGTTAAGACAGTGAAGCATGATGGTGCAAGCATCATGATATGGGCATGTTTCTCTTCCTATTGTTCCGGGCCTCTTTACCGCATATCAGGGATCATGGACCAGTTTGCATATATTAAAATACTTGAATAGGTCATGTATAGTGATGAGCGAGTGTATTTGTTACTATTCGCGCAAATAGTATGGTATTCACATTACTCGTTATTCTGCGAGTATTTTATGTACTCACCTCGCTATATTCGGATGTCCCGCCATGTAGTTCTGGCACCTCCTTTGCAACGACTAAACTTGCTGGGCTTTCACAGTAATGCCACAGACATCTTAGTTGTGAGTGTGTGGTATTCCTGTGACTAAGGGAACTGGGATGGTAAACAAAGGACCCTCACAACACCTATCCATACATACCCTAGAGTAGGGGACCGTGGGTGAACCCACTGCAGGGAAGACCCAGTCCCATGGGAGAAGTTAGGTGGGTTGAAAAGTGTATGGCTGGGGGGACAGTTAGACAGTGAGTGAAAGGGAGAGTCGAGTGGAGGATGACACAGGGGAAAGTTGTCGTGACAGTAGAGAGAGACCCTAGGGGCACCAGGAATTACGGTGCGTCCTAATCTGGACCCGGGTCATGCCGACTAGAAGGGTCTGGTCCCGGGCAGAGGACCAGCTCTGAACACAGTGCAGGAGTTTAACTCAGAGCCGTTAAACCGGAGGCCCTGAGCTTCTTCAGGAAGCTGCAGCCACAAGACCCGGCGTATACCTCGAAAAGGCACACCGAACTAGGGTCCAGGGATCCTGAAGGGCAGTTGCCCACCAAAGATCTGTGGGAGCTGGTTCGAGGCACTGCATGCGGAGGCGCTGCATGGTTGTGAGGAGAAGTTAAGCGCAGTGAGGGGACCAGCAGGGAATGGCAAGCACACCACCGAGGGTCCTAAGTGAATCAACCCGGTTCCCTGGTGACTACCCAGGCTAGAGAGACCCGAATGACTGTACCATCTGTCTATCTACTTTAACAACTTGCAAGTAAACCCAATCAGAGTTAATGACTGGTGTGACGTACTACACAAAAAGAATTGTCCTAAAGCCAAATTGGATATAATTCCACACCAAACATAAAAAAAGAGGTGGACAAAAGTTTGACACTGTTAGAAAAATCATGTGATGCTTCTCTAATTTGTGTAATTAACAGCACCAGTAACTTACCTGTTGCACCTAACAGGTGTTGGCAATAACTAAATCACACTTGCAGCCAGTTGACATGCATTAAAGTTGACTCAACCTCTGTCCTGTGTCCTTGTGTGTACCACATTGAGCATGGAGAAAAGAAAGAAGACCAAAGAACTGTCTGAGTACTTGAGAAACCAAATTGTGAGGAAGCATGAGCAATCTCAAGGCTACAAGTCCATCTCCAAAGACCTGAATGTTCCTGTGTCTACCGTGCGTTGTGTCATCAAGTCGTTTAAAGCCCATGGCACTGTGGCTAACCTCCCTAGATGTGGACGGAAAAGAAAAATTTACGAGAGATTTCAACGCAAGATTGTGCGGATGGTGGATAAAGAATCTCGACTAACATCCAAACAAGTTCAATCTGCCCTGCAGTCTGAGGGTATAACAGTGTCAACCCTGTATGGTAGGATACCAAGGAAGACCCCACTTCTTACCCAGACATAAAAAAGCCAGGCTGGAGTTTGCCAAAACTTACCTGAGAAAGCCTACAACATTTGGAAGAATGTTCTCTGGTCAGATGAGACAAAAGTAGAGCTTTTTGGGCAAAGGCATCAACATAGAGTTTACAGGAGAAAAAAAGAGGCATTCAAAGAAAAGAACATGGTCCCTACAGTCAAACATGGCGGAGGTTCCCTGATGTTTTGGGGTTGCTTTGCTGCCTCTGGCACTGGACTGCTTGACCGTGTACATGGCTTTATGAAGTCTGAAAACTACCAACAAATTTTGCAGCATAATGTAGGGCCCAGTGTGAGAAAGCTGGGTCTCCCTCAGAGGTCATGGGTCTCCCAGCAAGACAATGACCCAAAACACACTTCAAAAAGCACTAGAAAATGGTTTGAGAGAAAGCACTGGAGACTTCTAAGGTGGCCAGCAATGAGTCCAGACCTGAATCCCATAGAACACCTGTGGTGTGATCTAAAAATGGCAGTTTGGAGAAGGCACCCTTCAAATATCAGGGACCTGGAACAATTTGCCAAAGAAGAATGGTCTAAAATTCCAGCAGAGCATTGTAAGAAACTCATTGATGGTTACCGGAAGTGGTTGATCGCAATTATTTTGGCCAAAGGTTGTGCAACCAAGTATTAGGCTGAAAGTGCCAATACTTTTGTCTGGCCCATTTTTGGAGTTTTTGCTTCATTCTCTTTTGTGTTTTTTCATTTAAGACAAATTAAATGAAGATGATAATACCAAAGAATTTGTGATTGCAATCATTTTCAAGAAGAAACTGAGTATTATCTGACAGAATTGCAGGGGTGTCAATACTTTTGGCCACAACTGTAGTGGGCGAACATATGCCCGTTCAGCAAACTAAACACAAAGTTTACAAAGTTTGGTCATCTGTAGTTCACATCATTTTTAAAAGTTGACTGTTTTTGGGGAAATTAAGTTGTGTTGCTGTCATTTGAAGGGATTCAATTACAAACTGGGTATAAATCTAGTCCTTGAATTTAAACAAAGTAAGTCTGCGTAAATGTTCCGTGGAAAGTCATGTGCGCCTATCAGTGATGATTGATTGCCCCACCGTAACAGAAAACACGCTCTGACATGACACTAGCGGAAGGACAGGCCAGCACCTCCAAGGCGTAGAAGGAGAGGTCAGGCCAAATGTTCAGATGAACACACAATAATTAAAGAGAGGTAAATCATTATGAATGATGCAGGTATTGTCACTTAAGTATCCCTTTAGAATCTTGTTTAACTTCTATCTCCTTGGCATTGCTACAGGCAAAGATAGCCCTTGCTGATGTGCTGGTTTATTGAAAATGGCCCCGTTTGTGCACATTTACCCCCCCTCCTCCTCCCCACCTCTGTTGTAGCAGGTGCGCGGGTCTCTCCCCATTAATCTTTGCTGTTGAAAAGAGCTGGTACCTCTGCCGCCACCATCGTCAGAGGGTGATGTTTTCATCATGTGATGTACAACAGTACCTCTTGAAGGATTCCATTGTGCAACCCTTTTGTAGCTCAAGAGATAAGAAATGTTCTCCTGGTAGGTCGAGGAAGGTCTCTATCCAGTATAGGTTGTTGGCAAAAATGTGTATCACGCCAGCGTCTTAAAACAGACACTTACACAGGAACTGTGCCATGTGGGCCAACCTTCAAACAGGCAAAGGTTCTGTGTTACCATCACGAGGAACAACACCCATCCTCTCCTTACACAGCCTCGCCTCCACCTCCTCCTCTCCAGTCCATCCAAGCTGGGATTGGGAGTCCCCTCTCTAGTAATGGGAGACCACTTGATGAGGGCTCTCCCAACTGTGTGAAGGATAAGCCTCACAAATGTATACAGGAGGGCCCTCCAAAATGTATAGGGGGTCCTCCCAAATAAATAGAAGAGGGACCTTCCCAAAGTATAGAGGCGGGCCCTCAGAAATGTATAAACGATGGCCCTCCCTAATGTACAGATGAGATGATCTTCAGTGCCAGCAACCATGGCTTTGCTTTTGCTGTGTTAATCCTAAGGCTGTGGTTATTGCATCAAATGAATAAAGGAGGGCCCTCCAAAATGTATAGAGGGCCTTCCCAAATGAATAGAGGAGGGTCATCCCAAATATATGTTACAGGGCCACCTCTGGGCCCTCACCAAACTCAAGTTTGCAGGCCCTGTGAACAATTGATATGAGGGTTGCAGAATGATATGGAGAAGGAGGAGGAAGAGGAGGAGGAGAGTAGGCAGAAACTGGCATACGATTAGATGGAAACCATGATGAACTTGGGCTTTCTATTCTTGGCGTGGGTAGGATGTGTGATGTTCCAGGTTGTCACTCTGCCCAACCTTCCACCAGGTTCCCCCAGTGTGCCGTCAGAGGAATTTATTGTCCTTGACTGTCAACAATAACATCTCCACGTGTCTGTTGCTACATGGTCCATCCCGGTTACAGCGTTGCATGGTTGATATTGTTTAACACATGCTTCTGTAATGCGAGGTCGGAACACCAGGTACAATAGTGGTGCCACTGGCTAGGAAACCAGTATCCTGTGGCAGCCAAGAGGTCATGGAATGACACCATTCCCACAAGCCTAAAGGGAAACATCTGCATGGCTAGCAATGTGGCAATGTGAGCGTTTAATGTTTTTGCTGTGGGGGAGTGTTTGTGTATTTAGGCTTCCTTTCCAAGACCTGGGACAAAACAAGTGGACATGGCTTTTGTTGGTTGCTGTCTGTGCAACTGCAGGAGGTGGGAGCACCTGTTTCATGGACAGCAAATTGTGAAGGGCCCTTCCCAAAATATAGCGGAGGGCCCTCCCTAATGTATAAAGGAAGGCCCTCCCAAATATATAAAGGAGGGCCCTCCACAATGTATAGAGGGACCTCCCAAATGAATAGAAGAGGGCCCTCCCTAATGTATAAAGGAAGGCCTTCTCTAATGTACAGATGAGATGACCTTCAGTGCCAGCAACAATGGCTTTGCTTATACTGTGTTATTCTTAAGGCAGTGGTTTCACCTCCCAAATGTATAGAGGAAGGCCCTCCCAAATGTCTAAGAAAGAGCGGTCCTCCAAAACGTACATTACAGGGCCATTTCTGGGCCTTCAACAAACTCAGGTTTCCTGATTACGGCAGGCCCTCTGAACATTTGAATTTAGGGCTGCAAAATGTCATGGAGGTGGAGGACAAGGAGGAGGAGTGTTCTGCCCATCGTTACAATGGGCACATTGTAAACTGCTATGGAATATGTATTCCACTATCACAGTGTCAATAAGGGAGGGACCGCCCAAATGTCTAGGTAAGAGCGGTGCCTCCAAAACATACATTACAGAGCCATCTCTAGGCCCTCAGCAAACTCAGGTTTCCTGATTACTGCAGGCCCTCTGAACATTTGAGTGTAGGGCTGCAGAATCATATGGCGGTGGAGGAGGAGAGTTTTGCCCAATGCTACATTGGGAACATTGTAAACTGCTATGGAATATGTATTCCACTATCACAGTGTCAATAAGGGAGGGACCGCCCAAATGTCTAGGTAAGAGCGGTGCCTCCAAAACATACATTACAGAGCCATCTCTAGGCCCTCAGCAAACTCAGGTTTCCTGATTACTGCAGGCCCTCTGAACATTTGAGTGTAGGGCTGCAGAATCATATGGCGGTGGAGGAGGAGAGTTTTGCCCAATGCTACATTGGGAACATTGTAAACTGCTATGGAATATGTATTCCACTATCACAGTGTCAGTGAGGGAGAGACCGCCCAAATGTCTAAGTAAGAGCGGTCCCTCCAAAATGTACATTACAGAGCCATGTCTGGGTCCTCAGCAAACTCAGGTTTCCTGCCTACTGCAGGCCCTCTGAACATTTGAATTTAGGGCTGGAAATGTCATGGAGGTGGAGGAGGAGGAGAAGGAGTGTTTTGCCCAATGCTACAATGAGCACATTGTAAACTGCTATGGAATATGTATTGCACTATCATAGTGTCAATGAGGGAGGGACCGCTCATATGTTTAAGAGCGGTCCCTCCAAAACTTACATTACAGGGTCATGTCTGGGCCCTCCGCAATCTCAGGTTTCCTGCCTACTATAGGCGCTTCGAACATTTGAATTTAGTGCCGCAAATGTCATGGAGGTGGATGAGGAGGAGGGTTTTGCCAACGCTACAAAAGGCACATTGTAACATTGTAAACTGCCATGAAATATGTATTCCACTATCTGAGTATCAATGAAGGAGGGACGCCCAAATGTTTAAGTAAGATCGGTCCTTCCAAAACATATATTACAGAACCATGTCTGGGCCCTCAGCAAACTCACGTTTCCTGCCTACTGCAGGCCCTCTGAACATTTGAATTTAGGACTGCAAAATGTCATGGAGGAGGAGAGTTTTGCCCAACACTACAATGGGTACATAGTGGAATACATATTCCATAGCAGTTCACAATCTGATTATCAATGAGGGAGGGACCGCCCAAATGTCTAAGTAAGAGTGGTCCCTCCAAAACGTATGATACAGGATCACCTGAGGCCTCTGAGGTCAAAGATCAACATACCTACTGATATGACAACTCAAAAATCTTCACCATGGAAGTGTATTCCTAATTACTAAATATATCAAAAAAGACCCCTAAGGGACTATGGAATAACTTTAAGATTCACCTTTTATTTAGAGAGCTTTCTTTAAAAGCAATATAATAGAAATTCATTACATTAAATAGAGAAATACAGTATGGACTCACAATGAAAACATGTACTACAATCAAGTCTGGAAATTTTTAGGAGGTTACAGTAATAATGTTCAGTACCTCATGGCACTAGAAGGTACACTATACAGGATTATCCAGGAGTCACAACCGACCCACAAAATAGTTATGCCATACTAAATCCATAGATCCAATATGATGGCTGTGTATTACAGTAGATGGATATCTTAGGAACAGGCAGCGCACTACACCTACAATCCCCTCTTAGTTTTATATGGGAGGTTATGGTTTGTGCTGATCAGATATATTAGCACTGAATATCCACTTATCCCACCTTAGTGTGCTACCTATCTCCCACCATCCACAGTTCACCTTAGCCCTTTATGGGTTAAATTCAGACATGACAACACATGGGGTTCAACTGAGACCCTAGGTATGATGGTACAGACCTGTATGTGCAGAGCTCCCGGCTACCCCGACGCCGTTTCGTCAAATAGACTTCCTCAGGGGGTCAGTATGTCAGTTACAAGCGTGTCAAGCGGACTTAAATAGTGCCCTTATTATCTGATGTGCTGCCGGTGTATGCTACGGTACCGCCCCTCCATGCCGTCCATTGTGCTTCTAGTCATGTGACCGCCTCTGATCACATGCTCCCGGCAGCTTCCGGCGCTTGGACCGCAAGCGCCAGTGACGCGCGTATTGCGCGTCACCTGGCGCCCGTCGGTGACGCGCCGGGAGTAGGCGGGGCCAGAGTCCAGTGCAGATGACTTCGGCAACACAGCAGGGAGAGGGAGGTAACAGGCAAGCCCGTGGGGACAAAACAGTATATGAGGATGATTGCAATCTATCACAGATGTATCAGTATGCATGGACTTATTTCCCACTAATCTATTGGTGAACATTATGATTCAATATTATGATAAAGTGATTAAACATAGCTCATTGTTTTGTATATATTATGTATCAGATTAAAGTGCACAGTGCTAAATTATGACATATATGAAAAAATAATGAAATATAATAATAAAGTTATTACAACCATTTTAAAATTGTGTCACTAAGCTTCATCAAACATATACTGCTCAGAGCTTGTACATTATAAGAGAATAACATCAAAGTGCTAGCTCATAGTGCAAAAAGATGAGAAAATGTACTGCATCTTGTCATCCGTCCTTCTTGCAAATTCCTCTCATCTCCTGTTCTTCCCCACACCAGGATTTGGCTTCATCATCAGGATAGGGACAAAAACCAGATCAAATTCTATATGGTAACGATGTAAATATACTAGAAAAATAAAAATTCATCGTTAAAATCAAATTAAAAACACGGAATCAATCAAAGACCGCATCCTTATACAGATGTGTCAAATAGCAAAAATAGGAAACAATTACATCATATACACTGTAAATCACAAAAAAGCCCCAAAGCCGAAATTTTCATTCAGACCATGCGGTGTTACACTATTCAATCTATAAATCCACTTGCTTTCTATTTGTCCAAGCAATTTTCCCATGTTTCCTCCTCTCTGGCCCATATTAATCCTATCTATTCCTACCGCCTTGAGCAGACTAGAATTACTCCGATGCTTTAGGTAGAAATGTCTCGGTATTGTCTTCAATACTGACGGGTCCTCTGCGGCTGCTCCCTTCTCAATATCCAAGACATGTTCTCTAATGCGCACACGAAGTTCTCTTGTGGTCATCCCTATATAGATCTTCCCACAAGGGCACTCTACCATGTATATGACTCCCTTAGTTCCACACGTAATGTGGTGTCTGATGTCATATACCCTGGTGTGATCACTATTGTGAAAGTTCTTGCTTTTCTTAATGTTAGGGCACGTCACACAATTTAGGCAGGGGAAGCAACCTCTCACATCTAACCACTGAGTCTTTTTGACCTTTTCACGCACAAAGTGGCTACGGACTAGTATATCCCTCAGGTTTTGTGACCGTCTAGCAGTAATCAATGGCTTCTCAGAGATACAACATTTCAAAACCGGATCATTAGTCAGGATATCCCAGTGCTTGTCAATTATTTGAATTAGATCCCTCCACTGTTTATTATATGAGATAATCAGTCTCGGGTGGCCTCCTTGTTCTTTTTCTCTTTCTTTCCCTTTCTTCCCAGTATTATTCAGGAGATCCACCCTGTGGAGACTCTTAGCTCTGTTATATCCTCTCTTTATAGTTTTCCAGCCATATCCTCTTTCCTGAAATCTATGTTTGAGGTCCTTAGCCTGTAGATCAAAGATATGTTCATCAGAACATATCCTCCTAGCCCGTATAAACTGGCCGATTGGAATACCTCTAATGGTCGACGGTAAATGCGATGAGTCAGCCCTCAATACTGAATTTGTAGATGTTTCTTTTCGGAATATATCCGTCATCACTTTCCCGTCCCTAGTTGTTTCAATCGATATGTCCAGATAGTTGATCTTTCTACCACTCTGATACGTCAGTTTGATATTTTTATCATTCTCATTCAGGTTTCTCATGAGGTTCTCCAGCTCACTACTAGTCCCCTCCCACACAAACAAAGCGTCATCAATGAAACGCATCCATCCCTGCATCTTCTCGCAACCAGCAATGGGGTTGTTGGTAAATATTTCACTCTCCCATGCGCCCAAGAACAAATTTGCGTACGAGGGCGCACAGGAGGCCCCCATTGCGGTGCCTTGAAGCTGCAGGAACACCTGGCCGTCAAAGATGAAGCAATTGTGTGTGAGTGCAAACTCAAGCAAAACTAAGATCAACTCAACCACTTGTGGGTCTACGTTACTTCCACTTAAGAACCTCCTTGCTGCAGCTATACCATCACAATGTCTTATTGAGGTGTATAACGCCTCCACGTCCACCGTCACAAATACCGATGTTTCAGATAGTTGTATGTCTTCAAGGCGTCTCAGGGCATCAGTAGAATCTTTAATAAAGGAAGGTAGGGTGCACGCTAACGGTTTTAGATATTCATCAATAACCTGACAGATAATCTCACAAAGACCATCATTCCCGGAGACAATTGGTCTCCCCGGGGGATCTGATAGGTCTTTATGGATTTTTGGAAGGATGTAGAATGTTGGCATTCTCGGTTTTAAATCCTTAAATTTTTTTATCATCTCTTTTGGGATGATCTTCTCCTCATATGCCTTAATCAGGATCTCCATCAAAGTTGCCTTAAACTGCTCAAGGGGGTTGTATGGTAGTTTCCTATAACAATTGATGTTATTAAGAAGCTTCATAGCCTGCTTCACATATAGCTCTTTAGGCCACACCACCACATTACCCCCCTTATCAGCTGGTTTGTACACTACATCATCCCAGCCACGTAGATCCTTGAGAGCCTGCCTTTCCTCCCTGGTCAAATTATGCCCCCAGTCTTTCTTTTCCGCCAGCCTCTCAATATCAGACGACACCATTTTAGTAAATACCTCTACACTTGAGCATGTACTAAGTGCAGGAAAGGTTTTAGACTTTTTAAATATCTGATTAGGGAACTTACCACCAGATCCTGAGCTTGTATTTTCCTCCATCAGGGCTTCCAAGGCTCTCAAGGTGTCTCTTTCTGTCTCTGTATTTAAATCGTGTTCAGACTTGTAATGCAACTTTTTTAGAATGACCTTCCTGGCAAATAAGTGGACATCCTTGATGGTCAAGAAAGGATCTAAGGAACGAGATGGAGAGAAAGTCAGACCCTTACTCAGAACATTAATTTGGGCAATAGACAAATCATGCTTAGACAAGTTAATCACCTGCTTCTGTTCCTTGTTGGCTTTTTTGTTATTGCTATTTTCCTTGTCTGGTGAGGGTCTCACTTTAGATTTACCATGTGCCCGATCCTTTTGTTCACCTTCCTGACCATCCTGGTTCACACTTTCGGCATGAGAGGATAATGATGACTGAGAATCCCTTCGAGGGTCAGAAGGAGTCACCGGATTTTTAGGTGTCTTATTCAATTGCCACCGGAAAATCTTATTATGCTCATAATCACCTACATCCCTCTTAAATTTCTTCATCTTGCTGGTACTGATATCATGTTCCCATTTTTCCATTTCTTTATCTATCTCCTTCATATAGATCTCCAATGACTCCCTTGACATTCCTGATTTCAAAGTTTTAGACATCTCTTCTATCTCCAAATCAAGAGTTTGTAAATTTTTCGAATTATGCTCATTGATAATACTAATGAATGAACGGGAGCAGGTGGTCGCCGCCTCCATCCATTTTTTCATTAGCACATCATTATCCAGTGTGAATGTAGGATATAGCTGGACTCGAAGTCCCCTCGGTACTATATTGTTGGACAAATAGTTATCCAAAGATGTCTTTGTCCACCACAATTTCGTTTTGCGATATAGAGCATTTTTGTACTTGTACAGAATTTCCTTATTTACCACTGACACCTCTGACTGGCTGCCTGGGGTACTTTTTTTGAATAAATTCACCGCCTTAGTCCTCCAACTCAATTCCTTGTTTTTCATGTCCATATTGTTCTCAATATATTATCAGATAATCTGTACTAAAACAGAAAAATATGACAACTCAAAAATCTTCACCATGGAAGTGTATTCCTAATTACTAAATATATCAAAAAAGACCCCTAAGGGACTATGGAATAACTTTAAGATTCACCTTTTATTTAGAGAGCTTTCTTTAAAAGCAATATAATAGAAATTCATTACATTAAATAGAGAAATACAGTATGGACTCACAATGAAAACATGTACTACAATCAAGTCTGGAAATTTTTAGGAGGTTACAGTAATAATGTTCAGTACCTCATGGCACTAGAAGGTACACTATACAGGATTATCCAGGAGTCACAACCGACCCACAAAATAGTTATGCCATACTAAATCCATAGATCCAATATGATGGCTGTGTATTACAGTAGATGGATATCTTAGGAACAGGCAGCGCACTACACCTACAATCCCCTCTTAGTTTTATATGGGAGGTTATGGTTTGTGCTGATCAGATATATTAGCACTGAATATCCACTTATCCCACCTTAGTGTGCTACCTATCTCCCACCATCCACAGTTCACCTTAGCCCTTTATGGGTTAAATTCAGACATGACAACACATGGGGTTCAACTGAGACCCTAGGTATGATGGTACAGACCTGTATGTGCAGAGCTCCCGGCTACCCCGACGCCGTTTCGTCAAATAGACTTCCTCAGGGGGTCAGTATGTCAGTTACAAGCGTGTCAAGCGGACTTAAATAGTGCCCTTATTATCTGATGTGCTGCCGGTGTATGCTACGGTACCGCCCCTCCATGCCGTCCATTGTGCTTCTAGTCATGTGACCGCCTCTGATCACATGCTCCCGGCAGCTTCCGGCGCTTGGACCGCAAGCGCCAGTGACGCGCGTATTGCGCGTCACCTGGCGCCCGTCGGTGACGCGCCGGGAGTAGGCGGGGCCAGAGTCCAGTGCAGATGACTTCGGCAACACAGCAGGGAGAGGGAGGTAACAGGCAAGCCCGTGGGGACAAAACAGTATATGAGGATGATTGCAATCTATCACAGATGTATCAGTATGCATGGACTTATTTCCCACTAATCTATTGGTGAACATTATGATTCAATATTATGATAAAGTGATTAAACATAGCTCATTGTTTTGTATATATTATGTATCAGATTAAAGTGCACAGTGCTAAATTATGACATATATGAAAAAATAATGAAATATAATAATAAAGTTATTACAACCATTTTAAAATTGTGTCACTAAGCTTCATCAAACATATACTGCTCAGAGCTTGTACATTATAAGAGAATAACATCAAAGTGCTAGCTCATAGTGCAAAAAGATGAGAAAATGTACTGCATCTTGTCATCCGTCCTTCTTGCAAATTCCTCTCATCTCCTGTTCTTCCCCACACCAGGATTTGGCTTCATCATCAGGATAGGGACAAAAACCAGATCAAATTCTATATGGTAACGATGTAAATATACTAGAAAAATAAAAATTCATCGTTAAAATCAAATTAAAAACACGGAATCAATCAAAGACCGCATCCTTATACCAACATATACCTACTGATATGTTGTAGCTGGCCTTGTGAAGTGTTGGGGAATAGCTAACTAAAAATGATGTATAACAGAGAGACCTACAAAAGGTATAAGTCAGCGCCTTCCCATTTGTAAAAGGCAAAAAAAAGCTATAACAGTATGTGTGAACAAACGCTAAAAGCAATATTTTTTTTATATGGTTTATTTACCCTTTGTAAGAGGGCAAGGGGGCGCATAGTGGATGGCAGGTATGTGTCACAGGCCCACCTGAGGTCTGTGATGTAAGCCGGCATTAGCATCTCTTAGTGAAGAGCAACACTGAGGGAGTTGTTAGTAACCAAGGGGCCGGCTTACGAGTCCTGAGAGTGACGGGCGGGTCCAGGACTCACATACCCTCCCAGGGGCGTGGAGTCCAGCTATGTAAGGGAGGTTGGACTTAGGCACAGGGGGAAGGTGATTAGGATTCTGTGTTTGCTGTGTGGTTTCCCTGTGGACTGGTTTATGAGCAAATAAACCCTTCTGGTCTCACCTATGCAAAGCTGCCTCCTCATGCTTCCTGACGTCGCCAGCGAGCTGTTACGTTACAATTGGTGGAGTTGAATGCGGGCAGAGCTCCCAGCGGAAGACGTGAGACCGGTGGGCTTTGGTGTTTATGTCCTGGGTGAAGTCTGCACTGACTCAGTCACAGCCTTCGGAGATCATGGAGGAGCTGATGAGACACTTGGTACAAGCTCAGCAGGCGCAGCAGGCTCAACATCTCCAGCTCTTACAGCAGCAACAGGCGGCCCAGCAAGAGACCACCAAGCTGCTGACACAGCAGATCCAACGTCAGCAACAGCAAGACCAGCATCAGCAGCAGCGGCAGATCGATATCCTGGCTGAGGCGGTCCAGAGCACGTCAGCAGAGACAAGGTCAGTGGGCGATTTTTCTATTAGAAAAGCTGTGAGAGGAGCCCTGCAGAAAATAACCCCAGGAGATGACATAGAGGCTTTTCTGACTGTTTTTGAGCGTGTTGCAGAGAGAGAGGGGCTCCCACCATCACAGTGGGCAGAGGTGCTGGTGCCATATCTAACCGGGGAGCCTCAGAAGGCTTATTATGATTTGGCCCTGCAAGATGCCAAGGAATATAGCAAGTTAAAAACGGAGATACTAGCCCGCCTGGGGGTGACAATGACTGTGAGGGCACAACGGGTTCACCAATGGGCGTATCATCGAGACAGACCGCCTCGCTCCCAAATGTTCGACCTGTTGCACTTGGTCCAGAAATGGCTGCAGCCGGAGAGCTCTACGCCAGCGCAGATGGTGGAGCGTGTTGTGATGGATCGGTTTGTACATTCCCTGCCACGATCCGTCCAGACCTGGGTTGCCCAGGGTGATCCCCAGAATGTGGATAACCTTATCGGGCTGGTGGAGAGATACCAGGGGATGGAAGGGCCTGGTGCCTGATTGCCTGCTCCTTACTGGGGGTCCCAGCCGCGGGCCGAGGCCAAAAAGGGGGTGGGGCATCCAAGGTCCCTATGGGCGGGGGATGCGGTGCCCAAGGTCCCTACGGGCGAGATCGTATGTTGGAGATGCCATGGTCCAGGCCACATTGCGGCACGGTGTCCCGTGACCCCTGAACAGATGAATTGCAGCATGGGTCGCCGCTGTTCTTATCTTGCATACTCAGTCTGCAGTATGACTAGTATATCCAGCAAAGGGCCCCCAGCGTGTCCGGTGAAAGTGAACAGGAGGAGTGTGGTCGGGCTGTTGGACTCCGGGAGCCTCGTTACTCTGGTGAGGGACTTCCCGTCCCTTGTCCTGGTCCCTGGGAAAAGGGTCGGAGTGCGGTGTATCCACGGTGACGCCAAGGACTATCCAGTGGCTCGAGTGGACATTGAGACTGCACATGGGGTGAGGACTCATGAAGTCGGAGTCGTCCAGGACTTGCTACACCCCATCATTATTGGTCGGGACTTTTGTTTATTTTGGGAGCTGTGGGGGCAGGGTCCGGGAGTGGGGCCCGTGGAGATGACCTCCCCCCACTCAGACATGGCTGAGTTCCCGTTTTGTGTCCTCGTAGGGGACGAGGAGGAAGCACCGCCCGAGACCACTGTACTGAACTTGGGGGCGACCAGGGAGAACTTCGGGACAGCCCAACATAAGGACCTGACTCTAAGGGAAGCTTTCAATAGTGTCAAGATCATCAATGGGGTCCCACAGGAGCCAGGGAGCGACACTAGATTCCCCCATTTCATGCTACGTGAGGAATTGTTATACCGGGTGGCAAAGGTGAAGGACGACTGGGTGGAACAGTTGTTAGTACCGGGGCCGTATCGGCAGCAAGTACTCAACATGGCCCATTCCCATATCTTAGGGGGTCATCTAGGGGTAGAGAAAACACAGGACCGGATACTGCAACGTTTCTATTGGCCTGGGTGTCACCGTGAGATAGCGAGATACTGCCCAATCTTGCCCTACCTGTCAAATAACCACCCCTACCAGGCACTTTCGTAGTCCCCTGGTACCATTACCCATCATCGAAATCCCCTTTGAGAGAATAGCTATGGACTTGGTTGGGCCCCTGGTGAAATCAGCTCGGGGTCATCAGTATATATTAGTCATACTGGACTATGCCACCCGGTACCCCGAAGCGATTCCTTTACGTAACTCCTCGGCGAAGAGCATAGCTAAGGAGCTGGTTCAGGTGTTTTCTCGCACAGGGTTACCAAAAGAAATCCTGACGGATCAGGGTACCCCCTTCATGAGTAAGGTGATGAGTGAGTTGTGCAGGGTCCTGCAGATCGCCCAGCTGAGGACTTCTGTATACCATCCCCAAACAGACGGCCTTGTCGAGAGGTTCAACAAATCCCTCAAAGGCATGCTAAGGAAAGTGGTAGAGAAGGATGGGAAGGACTGGGACTGTCTCCTACCGTATCTGTTGTTTTCCATTCGGGAGGTTCCACAGGCTTCCACGGGCTTCTCACCATTCGAGCTCCTGTATGGACGACATCCGCGTGGTCTCCTAGATGTAGCCAAGGAAACCTGGGAAGCCTAAGTCACACCTCATCGGAGTGTCATCGAGCACGTCGCCATGATGCAGGAGAGAATGGAGAAAGTGATGCCGATCCTAAGGGAACATCTCCGGCGGGCCCAGGAGGCTCAGGCCCGAGTCTACAACCGCTCCGCCAGAATCAGGCAGTTTCATCCCGGGGACCGGGTCCTGGTCCTGATACCCACAGTGGAAAGCAAGTTCCTCGCCAAATGGCAAGGGCCGTATGAAGTCGTTGAGAAGCTCGGCGAGGTGAACTACAAGGTCCACCAGCCAGGACGAAGGAAGCCGTACCAAATCTATCATATCAACCTCCTCAAGGCATGGCGAGATCGGGAGGCCCGAGAGGTGCCCTGCTCAGTGGGCAGGCCGGTGAACGACGTTGAAGCCGTGACCATAGCGGACCCCCTCTTCGAAAGCCAGAAACAGCAATGTAGAGAGCTGTTACAGCAGAACAGGAGTTTGTTCACGGAGCTGCCAGGGTGCACCACCGTGGTAGAACATGACATTCTGACGGAACCACAGATGCGGGTGAACCTGAAGCCCTATAGGATACCCGAGGCCCGACGGGAGGTGATCTCCGAGGAGGTGGCCCGGATGCTGAAATTGAGTGTGATAGAAGAATCCAAGAGCGGTTGGTCAAGCCCCATAGTATTGGTACCGAAACCCAACGGCGAATGGAGATTCTGCAACGATTATCGAAAACTAAACGAGGTCTCCAACTTTGACGCATATCCCATGCCGCGGGTCGACGAGCTGATCGAGCGCCTGGGACCCGCCAGGTACATCACTACCCTAGACCTCACCAAAGGGTATTGGCAGATCCCTATGGCACCGGGAGCCAAAGAGAAGACCGGTTTCTCTACGCCGGATGGGTGTTTTCACTACGTCCGCATGCCGTTTGGATTGCAGGGGGCTCCGGCCACTTTTCAAAGGGCCATGGATCGGATCCTCACACTGCATAAAGACTACGCCGCTGCCTATCTGGAAGATATCGTGGTTTTCAACCTCGACTGGCAGAGTCATTTGGTGAAGCTCCAGGCAGTGCTGGATGCCTTGAGGACGGTGGGGTTTACGGTCAACCCGAAGAAATGTGCCCTGGGGAAGTCCGAGGCCAAATATCTGGGATATGTTGTCGGCAGAGGAATGATCAAGCCCCAAATCACAAAGGTCGCAGCGATCTAGCAGAGGCCGCGACCCTCGTCCAAGAGACAAGTCCGAGGCTTCCTGGGTATAGTCGGATACTACAGGCGGTACATCCCTGACTTTGCTGTAATGGCTGCACCCTTGACTGACCTCTTGAAGGGGACCAAGTCGACTATGGCTCAGTGGACGACGGAGGCGGAAGCTGCCTTTTCGGGATTGAAAGAGGCTCTTTGTAGGCAACCGGTCTTGCTCGCTCCTGACTTCAAGAGGGAATTCGTTCTCCAAACGGATGCCTCAGATAACGATTTGTGGGCAGTCCTGTCCCAGGAGATACAGGGGGAGGAACACCCGGTCCTCTACCTGAGTAGGAAACTGTCCCCTAGTGAAATGTGTTATTCCGTGATTGAGAAGGAGTGCCTGGCCATAAAGTGGGCGGTGGACACACTACGTTACTATTTGTTGGGGCGACAGTTCCGGTTGGTGTCTGACCATGCCCCTCTCCGGTGGTTGAGGGACTCCAAGGGGAAAAACGCCAGGGTCACTCGTTGGTTTTTGGCCCTACAAGACTTTCGTTTCCGAGTGGAGCACCGGGCGGGAAAGCTCCATGGCAACGCTGACACTCTCTCCCGTATCCCATGTTTGGTTGCCTGCGGTGCCGAGCCCGACGGCTTTCGGCAGAGGGGGGAGGTGTGTAAGAGGGCAAGGGGGCGCATAGTGGATGGCAGGTATGTGTCACAGGCCCACCTGAGGTCTGTGATGTAAGCCGGCATTAGCATCTCTTAGTGAAGAGCAACACTGAGGGAGTTGTTAGTAACCAAGGGGCCGGCTTACGAGTCCTGAGAGTGACGGGCGGGTCCAGGACTCACATACCCTCCCAGGGGCGTGGAGTCCAGCTATGTAAGGGAGGTTGGACTTAGGCACAGGGGGAAGGTGATTAGGATTCTGTGTTTGCTGTGTGTTTTCCCTGTGGACTGGTTTATGAGCAAATAAACCCTTCTGGTCTCACCTATGCAAAGCTGCCTCCTCATGCTTCCTGACGTCGCCAGCGAGCTGTTACGTTACACCTTATATACAAGTAATTATGCAGGAAAAACTGTTTTTAAACCTTTTTGGCCTGTTAAATGGGATTTAGGTGAGATTCGATAGTTGTTCTTGTGTATCTGTAACAGTGGCGTAATACTGCGACAAAGCTGTTCCCACAAACCATATGTGAGTCAGAAATGCATGCAGGCATATTATCCAAGCTCTTCCCATTCTTTTTAATCAATTTTCCACCCATTTCATCCTTTTTCTCAGACCCTAGACCCCTTTGTAGGTTCCAGCAGAAAATTACTTGCGTTTCCCATTGACTTACATTGTACTCGCTATTCAAACAAATACATAATTATTAGAAAGTAATCGTAATGAGTATAGCGATTACAAATATTATAGCACTCGCTCACCACTAATTAATAGCAATCAACATATATAGATGAATGACATCTGTACCTCCAATCCCTCCACTGTCTGCAATGCAATGTTGCTGTTCAGATAATCAGTATACAATGCACTGCAATATAAAAGTATTGCAGTTTATGATACCTATGATGAAATTGGTAAATGTTCAGGTTCCAAAGTGAAAAAGTAAAATTTGAGACCCAAAATCAAAATGTTTCCTTCTCTTCTAAACCCTAGAGTGTGCCCAAATATTGGTATACAATTCCATATAGACTATTGCTGTAATTGGAAGAAATTGTTTCACATATTGCGAGTTGCTTTTTCTTCTATTACTCCTTGTTAAAATGAAAAATGTGAGGCTAAAACTACTATTTAATGGAAAAAGTATCATTTTAAATTCTTCCATTCCTATTTGCGTTATCCTGTGTACCACATAAATGGTTAAGGCTTGGTTCACACACAGTGTATTTCTCCTTTTATGCACCTACTGTATATTTTGTGGATGTGCAAATGCAGTGAAAAGCAGTGAAACACATTGACGTTAGCTGTCCCAGCCAAGTCAATGCTTTTCACTGTTTCCCATTCAAACACTGCACTTTTTACGCATCTGCCTTTGGGCTGAAAAGCAGATGCATAAAAAGAATGAGCATGTTAATTATTTTTGCACTTTTTCGTTGCGCTTTTACTCACCTCGCCGCATCCCCCCAGAGATCTCTCTTCATCCTGAAACCGTAGGATCTGTGCAGGACCTTAGACAGCACCATGTGACTGGGGGATGCCACCCGGTCACATGGTGCTGCAGTGTTCTAAAAGCTGCGCTTACTGCGGCCAGACAAGGAGGAGGAGATCACCGGCGGTCACCGAGAGAACGCAGCGAGGTAAGTAAAAGCGCAGCGGCGTTCACACACAGAATGATGCGTTCTGCAGTTTTGAGTTTTGCCCAAAAATGGATCCTCACAAAATGCAGCAAATACGTTGTCTAAATGTTATTTTAAATCCTTTAAAGGGTGCACTTTTTAAAATAGTGGGATTTGTGGAGGAGTTCTAATCTAGGCCCTATTTTTTTTACTTATTTTTTTTTTTTAAATATTAACAACATGTCATTATAGACTTTTTATTAGTAACTTCCAAAGACCCCCAACCAAGGCTTACTCAATGGAGCAAAAGGTAACCAACCACCAGGATTTAGTAAACTAAAGTGAAGCCAGTGCCTTACAGGGACTGGGATGCTGAATGCAATTCTAACTTTACTTGAAAGATTCCAGGATTGATTGCAGAGGAAACTGTCATAAAACTGCTTTTTACAAATTCCCCCCCAAAAAAAATCAGTTCTAAAATAATAAAAAACTTGAGAAGTTTGATGCTTCCTTAATCATACAAACTTGAATAATCACAATGTCAGGTCTACCACAAAATGTTGATAATAAAATCAACTCCCAAAACACAATATAATTGGGTGATTTTTTTTTTTTTGCTATTTCAATACTCTTGGAATTTTATTCCCTTTTTCGAGTATGCAGTGTGCTAAAATAAATGGTGTTATTCAAAAGCATTACTAGTCCAGAGAAGAAAAAAAAAGCTCCCATCTGTCTATGTGGTGGTGAAAATAAAAATGTTATGGCTGTTGGAAGGACAGGAAATAAAGAAAACGTTAAAATGGAAATTGATTATATGAAAGAGGTTAATGAAGTGTTGTGCAGGCTGACAAGTTAAGAATTACTACAACTTTATTTGTCAGACACATTGATTATAAATTTCAGCACTTGTAACATGCCTAGTAGTGTGTAATATATTCACTGACAGTATTCAGCTCTGCCTGCCAATTCCAGTGGTCATCACATGACCACTCATATAGCATTTTCACATTTTCAATCACATGCTGACTAGCTTCCTTTCCTGTTTCTCTCAATGAGAAGGGGTGTAGTTTTAGTTTGAACTTTGAGAGAATTAGAAAGGGAAGTTATTCTGAGTATAATTAACTATAAATATTATGGCGGGTTTACACGTTGCGATATCGTAGTACGATTTCAATGAAAAGTCACGTGGTTCGATCGTTGGACCTGATATCGTTCCTGCGTTGTATGGTTTGAACGTCCAATACGATGCAGGAACGATGTCAATGCGATATCAGGGATTGAATGAGGGTGCTATTCAATGCCCCGATATTGAAGGGAGATTGGAGCCGGATCGTGCTGTGTAAACGCACAACTATGATGCGATTTGAAACGTCACCCATTCACTCCCATGTTAAAGGATCGTTCCTGGGTTGGGGGGCGTAGACATCGCACGGACGTTGTATTCCGATATCGCAGCGTGTAAACATCCAATGCGATGCGGGAGAAACGTGCACTAATTGCGCGCTCCCGCGCCATTGAGTTGCGATATCGCAACGATATTGAAGCATGTAAACCCACCTTAACTCTCTGCAACTTAAAAAAGGTGCCATTGAACCCAGGAACACATTGTGAATTGAAATTTTCATAAATAAGTTTTTAATCATCTTGCTCCAGGTCTGGTTTGGAGTTTATTTGTAAATTACCCAACACATGCTTGGATACATTATTGTTACCACTTGGCTTTGTTCCTTGGCAAGCTCAACCATTGGATTCAAGACAGAAGCTGCTTCTTGTTTTAACTATTAGTGGGTCACATCTCCACCAGAGCCGACTCCTACGACATCTGCTTTTATCATCAGACACAGCCATATTCACACTGTAGGTGGTGCTATTGATAGCGGAGATGTCAGAACCAGAAGCTCAGATCAGCGCAGGCTCTGCCCATACACAAAGTTAAGCGTGGCTGGGACATGCAGTACTTTCCAGTTTGACAGAGTGTGTGTGTGTATGCTGTCCAGCTGAAGTCATCAGCTCATTGCTTCAGCCTACTAGGAGGCACCACACCCTACTAAAACTTTCAGATTACTTCTGGAAGCTGCCAGATATAGTTTGTGCTTTCTTGGCTAATCTCTTGCTTTGCATTGGTGGTTTCCTGTTTTACCTCAGTCTGTTTTTTTGGAAGCTTCTCCTGCTTGATGATTTTATACCTTGCTGATATCTCAGTTTTAACCTTGCTCCTCAACTCTGATGGATTCTGATATTGTCCTTTTTGTCACCTCCCAGCTTTGACCGTGCTTGGCGACTATTCCTGTCTCTGGACTGCAGCCCATCTGTAGGCAGAAATCTCCTGGAACCTGTAGTTAATTCAGATCCCTGTATAGGAGTTAAATGATGTCAGGGTCTCTCAGGATTCTGCCAAATGGGATGGCTTTCAACAAGTCTGTCCAAGATCATTGTTTTGAGCCTGTGGCCGCTGACAGACGTCACATAGTGGAGTTGTGCTCGCCTGGAACAACCTCTCAAGGTGAGCACTCCTAATTTATTTGAATTTCCTTTGTTGGCAGTAATTACTCACCCCATATTCTCCTTTTATTGGTTTTGTTTGTTTGCATATGTCTACTCAGATTTTGCTGTTGACTCAAAACTTTGTAGAATAATATCTAAGCTAGGCTGTATATTACAGAATGAACTAAATAAGATGTTTGTATGGGCAGAAACATGGCAGATGCATTGCAGATGTAATGTTGATAAATGCAAGTACTGCACAACAGCTGCAGTAATGCCATTGCTACATATACAGTATATGGAAAAATTTGGATTACAGATCAGGGTAAGGACTTGGGTATTCTGGTTATAAGTAAATTTGATTAAACACTCTAAACATAGTGTATGTGTACAGTTTTCAGCTCAACATTTTAAAAAAGGATATTGGAACTATAGAGTTGGTTTGAAGACAGACAAAAATATTATGGGATGGAAAACCTCATAACAGGTTAGAAAAGTTGACCTTGTTTTGTTAAGAAAAAAGAAGCCCCAAATGTAATCACATTTGTATGTATAAGTACATGTGTGGTCAACATAAATGACAGCAACATACTATAATTTCCTTCCAAAGACCCAACAGAGGACCAGGAAGCCTTCATTATGGCTGAAGGAAAGGTGATTCCAGCATCAATCAGATAACGTTCTTTACAGTTAGTACAGTTAGACTGTGGAATGCCATACTGCAAGAGGTAGCAATGGCAGATGCTATATTAGAATTTAAATGAAGGCTGGATGTTTTTCTCACAACAAACGGCATTGTAAGTAATAAATAATCTGGCGATAGAGAATAGATAATTGGTCAATAATAGTAAAAAAAGGTAGACACTAAATTATTTGCAAAGATCCTTGCGGGCAGATTGTCCCTCCTGGTGGGTTCAGTAGTCCACCAGGACCAGACAGGATTTGTGTTGGGTCGAGAAGCTAGGGACAACACCACAAAAGCGATAAATTTGATCTATAAAGCTAAACTATCTGGCTATCATTAAAACTATCATTAATGCTTCTATCGACGGACGCAGAAAAAGCGTTCAACAGAGTTAACTGGACATTCATGGAGGAAACCCTGTCCCATATTGGTTTAGGGGCACGGATGATGCAATGGTTGTTGTCCGTCTACTTGGTTCCATCATCCAGGGTCCTGGTGAACTGAGTCATTTCAGAGTCATTTAACATCATAAACGGCACCCACCAGGGATGCCCTCTGTCCCCACTGATATTTGTACTGATTCTTGAGCCATTGCTGAGACATATTATACCTGGTGTACGGATACAGTCGTCTGTGCATAAGGTTGCTGCATATGCAGATGACCTGTTGTTTTTTGCATCGAATCCCGAGATTTCCCTCCCGAACCCTCTGAAGGAGTTGGAGATATACTCTAATCTCTCTAATTTTAAAATTAACCAGTCCAAGTCTGAGGCCCTTAATATTACTCTTCTTTCCCAACTTGTGGACCACCTAAAAGACACCTTCGAATTCTGTTGGTCAACACAAACCATAGGTTATCTAGGCATAAAGATCACAACTGAGGTTCGGGAGCTTTATTGGGCTAACTTTCTTTCCCTTCTTGCCTCATTCCGAGCGGACTGCGATAGGTGAACAAAATTAACATTCATATGGATGGGCAGGTGTCAGCTATTCAAGATGACTATTCTACCTAAGATTTTATACTGTCTGCAAGCACTTTCTATTAGGATTCCATCTTCCTTCTTTAAATCTATATCCCGAATCCAAACGACCTTTATCTGGAATAATAAGAGCGCCCGTGTGGCAAAATCGATCTTGTTCAGACCAAAAAAGGAAGGGGGGAGTGGGGTTACCTGACATCAGACTATACCACCTGGCGAGTCACCTCACATGAGTAATAGATTGGTGTAGAAATAACAAAAATAAAATTTGGGCTCGGACTGAACAAAGTTTCACCCCCTTTCTCCTGCGTACTTTACGTTGGGTGTGGAGGGATTGGAGGGAAGCCTGTATGACCACCCAACCATTGGGCCCATGTTGTCTGCATGCAGACATAAGCTGATACGAACAGAGATAATTCCTCCTAACTCGATCCTCACCCTAATACTCAGTCACCCGAGCTTCAAACCGAGTGTTGCGGATCCAATTTTTGGCTACTGGATAGCGGCAGGAATTGATAGAGTGGATAGCTGGGAGAGTGGAGATATCTGGCCGTCTCTTAGAGTACCGTCACACCCAGCAATATTGCTAGCAATTTCACTGGCAATTTGCTGTTTGCTATGAAGTCATGAACACATTGTTCCATTTGTACACGGCAACAAAATAGAACAATATGTCCATGATTTCACTGCAACCAGCAAATTGCCAGTGAAATTGCAAGCAATATTCCCGCATGTGACGGTACCTTAAAATTCGAGTTCCACTTTGACTCCTAGTCCCCTAGGGTTTTGAATATGTTTGCAACTTAATAATTTCTTTCATAGCTTCCTGTCAAAGATGGAGTTTCGTGGATCTAAAACAGTTTTCGAGACTTTCTGTCAAGGTTCTGGAACGTACAGGCATACCCTTTCTAGAACCTATGCATTACTGATTTTCCCCCCGGACTTGCCAACACCTCTGTTTATGTTGCAATGTACTGAGAACTAGAGTGTACACACTAGCACATACCACCTCAATCAGCTCGCGACTCCAAGAGGCAAATTATAAAGTACTTTCCCGTTGGTATGGGATCCCATTGCACCTACACAAAATTTTTCCCTTCTACTGACCCGTCGTGTTGGAGGTGTGTCGAGGCTGAGGGCAATTTTTTACACATCTAGGAATGCAGAATTTTGGGTCCCTTATGGTCCAATGTTAGCGAGGTTATTTGAAATGTGACGAACTATGATGGGGAAATAGGTCCAGCTCTGTTTCTACTCCATCACTGTGAGATCCCCACTGGTAGATATAAACATTCTCTGCTGAGGTTCTTGGTAATGGCAGCTCGAGCGTGTATTCCACTCCTATGGAGGACGACGACATGCCCTCCAATCTCAATGCGGATCTCGAAAATCAACGACCTTATCCACATGGAGGATTTAACTTCCACAGTCCATGACTCTTACGAGAGGTTCAGGAATACGTGGTTTCGTTGGCTTGAGTTCCAACAGACAGAGGCATATAGGTTGAACAGGACACTGTAATACTCTGCTGGCTGAGCGATGGTTCCTTTCCTACCCCCTGGATTCCCCTCTTCACCACCCCCCCCCCTTTTTTTTTTTTTTTATTACTTTTTCCTCCTCTTCTTTTTTCTTTTTCCCAATTCTCATTCATTTTTCTTCTAATTTTTATTCGTTTCTGTTGTGTTTATAATTCCCGCTATAGGAAAGATCTGAATGCTACATTGACAACTAGTAGACATTTTGTTCAATTAAATCGGGTTGTTTTTTCTGTTAAATTCTATAAATAAAGAATTAAAAAAAAATAATAGTAAAAGAAGAAAGCAGCACTCACCAGATCTTCCTTGTGCAGACTTTATTAGGGGTGAGGGTTACAGCAGTGCAAGGAGGGGGAGCTAGACGGATTACTGCTTGTCGTTTCGTCCGTTGTGCACTTCCATGGGTCCTGTATACCGCACAAAACGGCAAGCCATAGTCCGTCTTGCTCCCCCTCCTTGCATTGCTGTAACCCTCACCCCTAATAAAGTCTGCACAAGGAATATCTGGCGAGTGCTGCTTTCTTCTTTTACTATGGGTTACTATTGAACCTTGACATGCACCACAGTTGTTCCAGGTGTCTCTGAAGGGATCAGAATGAGGGGCCTGGATTAGGCCATTATTATATGGTATAGTGTGTAGTGCCTGGCATTTCTAATTTGTTTAATCAATAATAGTTGAACCTGTGTCTTTTTTTCAACCTATGCAATTATGTAATAATACTGCTGGGTTACTTTTAGTGTTCAATGAATACTGTAAAAACAAAACCCCAAAACACTTTTGCACTTTTCAAAGGTTTTTTTTGTGCTGTAGATCTACCAGTTCTCTGAATGCTGAACAATGTGCATGAGCAGAAAGCTGACAATCAGTGGTGGGGTGAGGTTGGATTACCTAGCAGCAGACCAAATAGTCCCCAAATTGATAATCTCCTGCTGATAAAACACTGATTCTATGAAAACTACACTAAGCAGCAGGTCTTTGTCCTACACTTCATTGCTCCCAGATTAGGTGGCAAATACCTGGCAACAGATTCCATTTAATGAATGGGGTAAAGGGAAAATAAATGCCCCCCCTTCCTCCAAAGAAGAACAATTCAAGCAAAAATAAATAAAGAATGTTAAAGAGGACCTGTCCCCCACCTGCTGCATGGCAATCTAAATGCAGCACTGAATGCAGCATGTCTACTGCATTTAGGGCCCCCGTCAATCAAGCTGGCTCCTGCACCAGGGAATGCCCTCATGGCATCTAACGGTGAGTTTTACTAAGGCTATATCTCAAGGTGCACAGCACACAGAAACATGGAGGACCCCTTCCCTGAATGCAGCAGACATGCTGCATTCAGTGCTGCATTTAGATTGCCATGCAGCAGGAGGGTGACAGGCCCTCTTTAACTACTGGAAATATTATTATATGTAATGTCTAAGTGGTTTAGGATATGTTGTTATATAAGTAAAATCCTTTAAAGGTATACATAACTGAGATATGTATATTATGTCCCAATATCCTCTTTTAAATGGATATAAAAATAAAAGTGAATGTAATGAATACTTTCATTATCATGTAATAAGGTGGCTTGAAAACTGTGAGACTGCTAAAAAAAGCAGTTATTATCATCCATTGTCACTATAGTCGAGAGTGCAGAGAGAAGACGCAGGTGTCAGGGCCATTGCCTAAATAGACCACAAAGCCGCCAGCAAAGCTGCATCAGGAAACAGATGACTGGTGTTCCCTTGAATAGCAATAATAATATGTATTTGTTTATTTAGCGCTATTAATTCCATAGTACTTTATATATATTTGCAACACTGTCCCCATTGGGCTCACAATGTAAACATCCTATCACTATGTATTTGGAGTGTGAGAGAAAACTGGAGCACCCAGAGGAAACCCACGCAAACTCCTTGCAGATGTTGTCCTTGGTGGGACTTGACCCCAGGACCCCAGTGCTGCAAAGCTGTAGTGCTAACCACTGAGCCACTGTGTTACTAGTGACTCTAGAAAAACCTGACAGCTCTGCAGACAGGAAAAATCATCATGTGCACATACTCTTAGCTTATATAGACATGAAGAAATGTGTCACTTTCTCTTCTTATATGGTCTGTAACACATTGAAAAACAGAAGGACTTGTATGGCAAGCGGTAAGAGAGGGCTTATTATAATTTTCTTCATGGGGCTGGCTGTGAATGTCTCTGGTTTGTTTGGATGTTGTTTTCTTTGTGGATGCCGTACCACACAGTCAGCTATTTGTAACAGAGCCCAAACAAGGGACCAAGCAGAACAGACATGTCTTTGAAAAGCGCCATTATTCGCAGGATAACAAGAGAACACAAAGATTCATCATTATGCCATGAAATGGAATTTTTCTCCCTCGGGAGATCCTCGTGATACACATTGTGATGTCATTGGTTGTAACAACAGATCTGATGGAACCTTTTTACTTTTTTAAGGACATTGATATACTTTACTATTGCTACATCATTGCCTAAATGTATGAAAAGTTTGTTTCTTACCGATCCATGTTACAAGTGATTTTTTTGAGTGATGAAATGCAGCAAGAACCTGTCAGCTGGCTGTAAGCCCTATAATAAAGCTTCACATAGTGCAGATTTAAAATATAAGATTGTATGTGGTTCTTTTTGGGGTACGTTAGCGCGCTAAACTCCTATTTCACTGCAATGTATCGGTGTCTCCTATGTTATGTATATAAAACAGCCTCAATGCCTCCTGTGTGATACATACATATCAGTTGTTAGGCTCACAGAGGCATGAGTGTGGAGATGTGGACTTACTGGACCACAAGTGAGCTCTGAAAGCTGATCCTGGTATAGGGATAGGCTTGAGATGAAACTTGGCAGTAACATATAGTCTTTAATCAGGAAAACTCTCAAGCACAGCCCAGACAAAGCACAGATAAGAGTCCCTCGCAGAGCGTACAGTGATAGATGACAGGTTCAGCAGAGTCCAGAGTTGGGTGTTTCAAGGCATCGAGCTGGCTCACCGAAGGCAAGGAGCAGGCAGGTGAACACATCAGGCTCACTGCAGACAGGGGTTTGTGTAGTAGGCTTTGTGCTGGCGTAGCAGGCTCTGTGCTGACATGGAAGCTCTTTGCAGACATAGCAGGCTCTGTGCAGGCCGATCGTTATGTTGCAGACTCTACGGTGAAACAAAACGTCACTGACATGGTACACGGAACAGGTTCAAGGGCAAGACAAGTTACAGGACATGGGGACCTGAGACCTAGTGACTGAAGACATTGCTCAGGCACCTCCTGTAAGGGGAGTGTGCCTAATATACACAAAGTATACAGAAAAGCAACTTCCAGGTCAGGGCATGCTGGCCCTTTAAATCTATAGAGAGCACTTAAATCTAGAGCTAAGCGCACTCCCGGATACCTTGCACAGAGGACGCAGGCTCCAGGAGGAGAACGCAGACAGAGAGTGAGGAGGTGGCGTGGGATGGCAGGCAGGGTGAGTACTCTGTACAGGAGAAGCGCTGGAGGGACAGGCAGATATCACAGGGTTGCAACTTCCTACAAAAAGCAAGGGACTATGTATATGCATGTAAAATAGTAAACTTTAATTGACAAAAGAAGATAATCAGGGCACTTAGCGGTACTAGCAGTCAAGTCCAGGGACACTTCCCAATAGGCAAATTCCCCTTTGGTGGTGCCCAGCCAAAGCAGCAGATCATACAACAAATTTCTTTGAAGAAAAGGCGGCACTCACCAGAATAAAGCGGATGGTCCTTTTATTCCATGGTTACAGAGACAGACAAGGTGCAGGGAGGTGGCCACGGGGGGCCCCCGGACAACGATGCCGTTTCGCGACTTTTTATCGCTTCTACGGGTCCAGACCCGTAGAAGCGATAAAAAGTCGCGAAACGGCGTCGTTGTCCGGCGGCCCCCCGTGGCCACCTTCCTGCACCTTGTCTGTCTCTGTAACCATGGAATAAAAGGACCATCCGCTTTATTCTGGTGAGTGCCGCCTTTTCTTCAAAGAAAAATAGTAAACTTTATTAATGCAGATATAAACAAATATATTACAAAAGATAATCTAATGTGCCATAAAATATAAGCATATTTTTTGCATAAAAGGCAAACCAAACATACCAAAGGGCAATATAGTGAGACAAAAAAGAGAGGTAACACCAAGCAAATGACTAGCCTACACAAAAATAGATAAATGTAGCTGAGTTAAATAGAAACAGGATTCTAGATGCTATATGGCTAAATAGCAAAGCTGCAAATATCCTAGCCACTGAGTCAGATTTATATTGGCTATAGAGCTTAAAAAATACTGGACTCAGCTGCATATAATAGAGACCAGCTAAAACGTTTCTGATTAATGATCAATACTTGACCATATGCTTTACTTATTAAGACTTTTGGCCTGCACCTCTCAAAGAATTTGTTACTTGTATGTGTGTAAATTCTTGCACTACAAAACTTTTAATAAAACTTGATTTACCTAAAAAACGTTTCTGATAGCACAAAATGGTCATCAAAGGGTTGCATTTAGGGCACCAGTCTTCCGTAGATCGCAAGAGCAAGTTCCTGACATTACTCCCATCCAAAAACTATCTGTTGCTCCCTAGTTTCTCCTACGTGTTCTTCAGGAGTTTCATCATTCTGTGCTTGCAGTTCACCCTGGTATAAGCAATACTACCCAACTAGGAATCTTTGCTTACCAACCAGAGTTAAAAACTGTAAAGGCCACGTCAGATGCTTCAATTTAATGAACGATGTTGTTAGCGATCACATCCACGCGTGTTCGCTAACAACATCGTTCACATCGCTGGTGAGCTGTCACACAGGCAGACTCACCAGCGATGTGGACCAGCAAGAACGCTGGTAACCATGGTACACATCGGGTTACTAGGCGCCACGCGGCGCTTAGTTACCCGATGTATACCATGGTTACCATCTCCCAGCATAGGCTGTGCCGCTGGGAGATCGTTCATCACGGTGTCACACACCACGATACTGCAGATCACTCAACGGATTATGGCTTGATTTGAGGTCCTGCTCACAAATCTTCCACCAAACAAGCGATTTTTCGTTGACAGATCGCTCGGTTAGACGCAACGACGCACAAACGATATTGCTTAAGCGATCAAAATTCCAGATCGCTTAAGTGATATCGTTCACCAGATTGAAGCGTTTGACGTGGCCTTAAGGAATACGTACTTGGTTTAGAAACTTGTGCCCAAGTCAAGACTTCCTGAACCTGCCCCTCTGGTTTTCTCCAGCCCCTACCCTCCACTGGGAGTCATAGCACCCACCTCTCCATGGACTTCATTACTGACCTCCCACCCTCAGAAGTGAAGACTTGTATCTTCGTGGTGGTGGACAGGTTCAGTAAACAGTTTCATTTTGTTCCTTTCTCTAAATTGCCTAACTCTGATACCCTAAGTAAGGCCAGGGTCACGGACATCCGCTAAAAACGTAGTCTTTTTTTTCAGCAGCGAATATGCGCTTTCCAATGTTGATCGTGGTAACTGGCCAGACATCCAGCTGAATAGCAGCTGCTTAAGCAGAGGGGACAGGGAAACGCTGCATGCAGCATTTCCCTGTGTGCTGAGGAAAAGCAGCCGCTATTCAGCTGGATGTCTGGCCGGTTACCACGATCAACATTGGGTAGCTAGGTGCAGCGTTCAGCAGCAGCGCTGGAAAGCGCATATGCGCTGCTGAAAAAAAGAATACGTTTTTAGCGGATGTCCGTGACATCTACTAAAAATGCTAGTCTGACCCTGGCCTAAGTTGTTCATTAATCACATTGTGCAATTATAGTGTGTTCCTTAAAATGTACTGTAGTTTGCAACCAAGGAACACAGTTCATTTCCAAATTTTGGAGGGCATTTTCTAAAAAAATCAATATTGAGTTATGCTTTTCTTCTGCCTATCACTCAAGAGAGCAATGGTCAGTCAGAATGTACTAATCAAACACTTGAGCAATATCTTTGGTGTTATGCGTTTGATCAGGTCTGGCGTCGGCACCCGACGCACCTGGGCAAGTGCCGGGGTCCTAATGTGCCTTGGGGCCCCCACGCTGTCTGCTGCAGGACAGTGTCCCCTGCCCTACGCATGCACTGCTTCTTCCTTCTGATGGCTGTGGGCTCCTGGGCGCTGTGTATATGCCCCTGACAGGGGGCCCCCTGTGTGCTGTTTTCCATTGCTCTCCCTACTAAACTGTGTATCTGCAGACACTGATCATAATGCCCGACTGTACTGAGCTGGGAGCAGATCTCTATGGTCTGCAGGAAGTGCAGGGGATAGAAATCTTCTCCTGGCTCAATACAGTCAGGCAGTGTGATCAGCGTCTGCAGATTGACAGATTAGGAGGAAGAGCAGGGGGGCAGCACACAGGGGGCCCCCTGTCAGGGGCAAAATACACAGCGCCCAGGGGCCCACAGCCATCAAGCAGCACCTCCACATACCACCCGACATGTAGGCAAAAGATAGGAACTGTTCAGCTACTGGTGCAGAGTGGGAGAGGCAAGAGGGGTTTGCAGATTATGTCTAGTGTCCAATGCTCTGCAGATCATGTCCAGTGCTCTGCAGATCATGTCCACTGCCCAATGCTCTGCAGATTATGTCTCCCTGCAGGTCATGTCCAGGGCTCTGCAGATCATGTCCAGTGCCCAATGCTCTACAGATCATGTCCAGTTCTCTGCAGGTCATGCCCAGTGCTCTGCAGATTATGCCCAGTGATCTGCAGATCATGTCCAGTGCCCAGTGCTTTCCAGATCATGCCCAGTGCACTTGTGATCATGTCCAGTGCCCAGTGCTCTGCAGATTATGCCCAGTGCCTGGTGCTCTGCAGATCATGTCCAGTGCCTGGTGCTCTGCAGAGCATGTTCAATGCTCTGCACAGCATGTCCAGTGCTCAGTACTCTGCAAATCATGTACAGTGCCCACTGCTCTGTAGATCATGTAATGTGTCCAGTGCTCGGCTATTCTGCTGCAGTTGTGTGCATGTAAAGGGCAAGGGCTGCAGATCATTGCACCCCACCCTGCCAGCCCTGCTCTGTGCACTAGCTGCTGCATTGTGCTGAGCACAGGTGTAGACTGGGGGACTCTGCTGCCGCTGGTGGGCTCTGCTGTCTGTATTCTGCCGTCCGATGTTCTTTGCTGTCACTGTGTTCTGCTGTCAGTGGGCTCTTGTCTGTGCTCTGCTGTCTTGTGTTCTTTGCTGCCACTGCAGCAGAAAAATGTCTGTGCAAACAGTGCATTTTTTTTTACTGTGAATAGGGTGTGTTTTTTGTTTTCATTTCTGTTCCAGACACTACCAAAGTAAGGTGTCTGGGAGAGAGAGAGAGAGAAAAAGAGAGAGCAAGCGAGCTCACAGAAATGACGGAGATGAGGCAATAAAGAGACAGTGTACAAGGGAGAGACGGACACATAGAGGGAAAACAGCGCACAGGGGGAAGGGACATCATACAAGGATGAGACAAACAGGGGAAAGAGAGTACACAAGGGGAGACAGGCACAGAGAGGGGAGACACAGCTCACAGGGTAGACAGGCAGAGAGAGGGCGGGACACAGCACACAGGGGAGACAGGCACAAAGAGGGGACGCACAGCACACAGGAGAAGACAGGCACAAAGAGGGGACGCACAGCACACAGGGGCGACAGGCACAGAGAGGAGAGAGAGCGCACAGGGGAGAGGCCACACACGGGGGAGACAGATGCAGGGGAGAAAGACAGATGCAGGGGAGAGAGACACAGTGCACAGGGTGAGACAGTGCAGAAGAGGGATTACATTTGTGGGGATTATATCTGACTATTAATAGTTGAATTGACTATTAATAGCTGAATTTGCTATTTATAGTCAATATCAAGAACCATCAAAACTACTTTTTCTAGAATCTTGGGTTGCATCCTTGTGATGGTTCCTATTTAACCACTGAAAGGCTGCTTACACATCGGCGTTTTCTGCCGATTGCGGCAGATCCAGCAGCTTTGCTGCATCTGACGTGTGATGGCTTACTTGCGGCAAGCCCCATTAATTTCCTATGGGACCTGCAGTCAGGTGCGGCGAGTGCAATTTTGCCAGATCCGGCAAATCCAGCACATGCAGGGAAGGGAAAAACCCGCTGCTATCAGCGTTTTTTTTTTTTTGCAGTGCCACAAATGCTGGATCTGCTGGATCCAGCAAAACTGCATTTGCTGCACCTGACCACAAGTTCCATAGAGAATGAATGGGATTGCCGCAAGTAAGCTTTACACAGCAGATCGCGACTGATGCGGCAAATCTGCCACAAATTTCAAAAATCACTGATGTGAATGGTGCCTAATGGATACTCTAGAGGTTGAATAATGTGAGGATACATTTAAAGTTATCTGGTCTGAAGTCAGAGAAAAGTACACATGGTAGTCAAGCCTCAGCTGCTAATAAGAGACAGTCTAGGGGCCCAAGCTTTGAAGTTGCAGTCAAGGTCCAGAAACAATATGAAGCTTAAGGTTCGTTCTGCCAAGCAGGGTTCCAGATTTATTGGACCTTATGAGATTATCGAGGTCATTAACCCCACAGCTTTCTGTCTGAAACTTCTTCTATCTTTTAAGATACCGAATGTGTTTCATAAGGAGCTCCTTAAGCTATATTGTTCCCTGACATAATTTTCATTGAAATCCCCCCTAATATTTAATATTCACAACCCAATATTATAAAATTATGTGATGCACCAATGGGTTCAAAATGCTCACCACAACCCTAGATAAATTCCATAAGGGGTACGGACATTAAATGGTAATTAAAATGTACCATATATACTCAAGTATAAGCTGAGTTTTTCAGCACAATTTTTGTGCTGAAAAATGCCCCCCTCGGCTTATACTCGAGTCATGGTTTACAGGCTGAGTGGGGGGGCGGTGATCGGGGGCTGGAGGGGGCAGGGGGAGGCTGTAGTAGGAGCAGGAGGTCACGTGGGCCCACTCATTAGTGCAATGCAATATGCACTGCATCCCCCTGTCAATCAACGTCAGGGGAAGCGGTGCATATTACATTACGGTTAAATGTATAGGATTGACAATTATCAAACAAAAACTTTTATTAGACTTTTGCAGGAAGAAGTTTACTTCTATTGGTATAGCGTAGCATAGTGATTTTTATTTCAAAGTACTCCCACTCAGTGCTAAGCATTCTAAGAATCTAAGAACTAATAGATCTGTGTGTTTAGAAGAAGGAGTTGGATGGCATTTTAGAATTCTAAAATTGTGCAGGTCGTGCCCTGTGCATATAGCAGAAATGGAAATAAGTTAAAGGCAGGGGCACTTATGATAAATCATAAAATAGTTAGAGATTTTATTACAGTATGTAAATTGTAGTCATGCAGAATATAAAAGGCACAGTTCCTATGCAAGAACATGGTGTATATTATATGAATTTAAGCTCAGCATACCCTCTCCAATAAGGCTGGTTTCACACTACGAATTTTGAATTTCCGATGCTGTCCGATAAAAATCGGACAGCATCGGACCGATTTTGGCCCCCATGCAGCCCTATGGGCATCGGACCGAATCGGATGTGCACTAAATGGCATCCGATTTGGTCCGATCCGATTCTGTCCGATTTCTTTTTATCGGTGCAAAAATCGGAGCAAAATCGGATTGGACCAAATGATGTTTTTAACATGGGGCCCTATGGAGCAGGGTCCGAGGAAACATCTGATGTGTCCTTGGACCCGATTTTACTGTACTGAGCATGCTCAGTACAGTAAAACTGCTCCTAACTGGGAAAGCAGGGGTTGAAAAAAAAAAAAAATATGTATGCTCACCTTTCCCCGAGGCCCCCGCCGTCTCCCGCAAGGTCCCGCAGGCTCCCGGTGTCCTCGCGGTGTCCTCCCGGTGTCTCCCGAAGTCTTCTTCTGAACAGGACCTGCCGTGACGTCACGTGATTGTGACATCACGGCAGGTCCTGTTCAGAAGAAGAAGACCTCAGGAGACATCGGGAGAACACTGCGAGGACACCGGGAGCCTGCGGGACCGTGCGGGAGACGGTGGGGACCTCGGGGACAGGTGAGCATACATTGTTTTTTTTTTTTTTTAAACAGCCCAGAGGGAGTGATTTTATGTCGGAATCGGATGCCTATTTGGCATCTGATTCCAGGCATCAGAAGGGTGCCGATGCTGTCCGATTTTATCGTAGTGTGAAAGTAGCCTAAGATGTTTAGTGATGTTTAAAATACTAATTACTAATTCAATGTTAAAGTTCTGGACAAGTTGTTTTAGTTTAGTTTAAATACTATGCTATAAAACCTGGCACACCAATTTATGTCGATTGGAAACTTCATAGAGCTCAATAAAAGTGGCACTGCAATGTATCATTTTTGGACACGAGTTCAAGTCGTCTTTCTGAAGTGAATTTCCTTTTATATATGAATTTTAAGTTTACACTTCACTGTGGATTTAATTCTATGCAATAAAAGCTGCAGCTGTGACAGATGTTGCAACATTCATCGTGCATTCTAGTATTAGAACACTCTATTTCCCATGCAATCTGCAAACTGATGAAGGCCCAAGCTGGACTAAAACATTTGAGCATGAATTGGATTGTAATTCTTCATTAACATTTTTCTCATCATTATCATCGTTTCTCAGTGCCTAATTACGTAAACTACTATTGAATCAGGATTTTTTCATTTATTCTGTTAATCTACTATATAATCGTCTAAGCATTTTCTTCGTCTGTCGCCACAATCGTGCGCCAGACACTGGTCGCTCATTGGCGCCCACCGGAGGCCTCTCCCCCCCACCTCACCTCTCCCTCCCACCTCGCCTCTCCCTACCACCTCGCCTCCCGCTGTGCTGTTCTCACCCGTCTGTACACAGGGTGGGCTGTGTGATGTCACATCAGCCCGCCCTGTGTACAGACGGGTGAGAACAGCGGGAAGCGAGGGGGATACTGCCCCCCTCCTCCCACCCCACCTACATCCTTACTGCCCCCCTCGACTCCCGCTGTTCTCACCCGTCACTGCGGTCATGTGACAGGGCGGGCTGATGTGACATCACACAGCCCGCCCTGTCACATGACAACTAGAGAAGACGCCGGGTGAGAACAGCGGGAGGGATCCTGCCCCCCTCGCTTCATCCTGCCCCGCTTGCTCCCTCCTGCCCCAGACCCCCCTTCGCTCCATCCGGCCCCACTTGCTCCCTCCTGCCCCAGACCCCCCTTCGCTCCATCCGGCCCCACTTGCTCCCTCCTGCCCCAGACCCCCCCCACCTCTATCCTGCCCCGCTCGCTCCATCCTGCCCCTCTGGCTCCATGCTGCCCCGCCGGCTCCATCCTGCCCCCCTGGCTCCATCCTGCCCCCTGGCTCCATCCTGCCCCGCCGGCTTCATCCTGCCCCCCGGGCTCCATCCTGCCCCCCTGGCTCCATCCTGCCCCGCTCGCTCCATCCTGCCCTGCTTGCTCCCTCCTGCCCCCCCCTCGGCCCCATCCTGCCCCACTGACTCCATCCTGCCCGCCGACTCCATCCTACCCCCTGGGTCCATCCTGCCCCCCTGGGTCCATCCTGCCCCGCTGGCTCCATCCTGCCTCCTTGGCTCCATCCTGCCCCCCTGGCTCCATCCTGCCCCCCTGGCTCCATGCTGCCCCGCCGGCTCCATCCTGCCCCGCTCGCCACCATCCTGCCCCGCTCGCCACCATCCTGCCCCGCTCGCTCCATCCTACCCCCCCACCACCATCCTGCCCCGCTCGCTCCATCCTGCCCCGCTCGCTACCATCCTGCCCGCTTGATCATCCTGCTCTGCTTGCTCCATCCTGCTCCCCCGCCACCATCCTGCCCCGCTCGCCACCATCCTGCCCCCCACCACCATCCTGCTCCTCCGACTCCATTCTGCCCCGCTCGCTCCATCCTGCCCCCCCGCCACCATCCTGCCCTGCTCGCTCCATCCTGCCCTGCTCGCTCCATCCTGCCCCGCTCGCATCATCCTGCTCCGCCGACTCCATCCTGCCCCCCCATCCTGCCCCCACCTCAGCCACCATCCTGCTCCTCCGGCTCCATCCTGCTCCTCCGGCTCCACCCTGCCCCCCCCCCAGCTCCATCCTGCCCCCCCGCTCCATCCTGCCATGCTCGCTCCATCCTGCCACCCCTCCACCCCCTGTCACCATCCTGCCCCCCTGCTCCATCCTGCTCCCCTGGCAGTTAGCGGTCAAGTGACCAATCAGCTGATCGGTTTCCCAGGCACCGACAGGTCCTAAAGGCCTGTAGGACCTAGAAGACGGAGGTGGAGCGAGCCGGCGAACAGCTGAGTATCTTCACTGAGGATTTTTTTACTTTTACTGTGGAGGAGCGGGGGGGAGCGGAGTATTGCCATATACCATAGTACTGCTATACATGTACTGTAATGTACCGCCATATACTATAGTGCTGCTATACGTGTGCTATAAAATACCACCATATACTATAGTGCACCTCTACATATACTGTAATATACTGCCATATACTATAGTGCTGCTATACATGTGCTATACTGTTCCGCCATATACTATAGTGTTACTTTACATGTACTGTAATGTACCGCCATATACCATAGCGCTGCTATACTTGTACTATAATGTTCCTCCATATACCATAGTGCTGCTATACATGTGCTGTAATGTATCGCCATATACTATAGCGCTGCTATACATGTAATGTAATGTACCACCATATACCATAGCGCTGCTATACATGTACTGTAATGTACCACCATATACCATAGTGCTGCTATACATGTGCTGTAATGTACCACCATATAACATAGCGCTGCTATATATATATATATATATATATATATATATATATATATATATATATGTAGTTCACTCACGTTGACTTAACAAGTTCTGTCAGTCACAGTATGTCAACTACATACATATTCTAGAATACCCGATGCGTTAGAATTGGGCCACCATCTAGTCTAATATATAATTGTCCTATGATCTATTTGTGGTTGGTCCTTGAACGAATGGGTTTTGGACCGGTGTTTGTCTCGTGGGTTCGGTTGCTTTACTCTTCCCCTGTAGCACGCAGTCGGGTAAATGGAGAGAGGTCAGAGAAATTTTAGCTTACTATTGGAACGTGTCAGGGGTGCCCTCTTTCCCCCTTATTGTTTGCCATTGCAATTGAGCCACTTGCAGCTCATATTCGAGGGAATAAGATGGTGAAGGCTTTTAAATTTGGCTCAGTAGAGGAGAAGGTCGCACTTTATGCGGATGATGTTCTCCTTTTCTTGCAAGATCCAGGAGAGACCTTAAATCAGGTGGTGAAATCAATTGGGGCAAGTCTCACCTTATGTTGGTGGATAGGGGTGGGCTCTATGTACTGGAGGAGTATGGATCTATTAGGCTTAAGATGGTGGATCAATTTAAATATCTGGACATACAGGTGGCATTACCGATTACCGAGTATGTAAGATTGAATGTGCTCCCTTTGATGTCTAGATAGAAGGACAAGGCTCAAACCTGGGGTAAGATGCGTCTCTCGGTGGTGGGTAGGACGAACCTGGCTAAAATGGTGCTTATGCCCAAACTCCTTTATGTGTTGCATAATTCCTTAATCCATGGATCTATTTCCTGGCGTCCCAGTCTCAGCACTTTAGAGGTTGGCTGGCACGGGCTGAACAGAACTCAGTGTAGTCTCTGTTAGAGCAGGTTGTTCATAAAATTCTGTTGGTACAAGGGTTGGAAGCTGGGTTATTTGATAGAATGAGTAAGAAATTTCCCACACTATATTTGATACCCAGGGTATGGACTAAAATGAAAAAAACTCAGAGGTAATTGGGTTGACAATCTACACCCCCATATGGAAGAATGAAAACTTAGTTGAATTTGCCAAATTGGGAGACCAGAGGGAATGGAGACAGAAAGGTTTATGCTATATGTCACAATTGACAGTGAATCAAAACTTGCAGACATTTGAATCTCTGCAGGAGGAATTTGAGATGTCAGAAGTGAATAGATATTGGTACATTAGAGTCCAACATGCCTTCAGACAACAAAAGTGAGAGGGTAACCTAGAGAGACAAAATGATATAGTGCTAGGTTATATTTGTAAAGAAGGAAATACAAAAGGAGTCATATCAACTATATATAAAGACTTGTTGCACATTTTTGTTGAGGCAACTTATACATGCCAGAGAGCAATGGGAGGAAGAAATTGGGGAGATTGATGATGAGGTCTGGGAGACTATACTGGAGTATATCCCAAAGTTGTCCCTGAGTAAGTCAGGTAGGCTGTTTCAATTATATACTATACACAGGGCATACAGATCTCCTGCGTTTTTGCATAGGGAGAGCTACTTCGGAATGTCCAAGGTGTATGAATGAGGAGCAGATATCTTACACATGCTATGGGAATGCCCGAGATTACAAGCTTTTTGGATGGTTGTGTTAAGTTTGATTGAAGGCAGGTATGAATGTGTAGTGCCCCGGTCCCCCTTGGTGTGTGTGCTTTGATATGTAGAAGAAATCACTATATCCAATACACAAAAACTAGCAGTAGCCAGGCTATTGTATATAGCTAGGAAAGTGATTGCTCGCTGCTGGATCAGGGCTGAGCCCCATTCTAGGAAAGAATACATTCAACAGGTGGAGTATATAATACGTACAGAAGAAATTATACATCAGAAGAGCAACACGACGAGGGTATTTGATAAACTGTGCACGGCATGGAAACGGGGTGATATTAGGCCTAGACAAGGTGGAACTTAATGTGTTATACAGACCTAATAGATGGATTTTATCTGATTGGTTAAAGAATAAAATTGGTATTTGTCGAATACATGGAACCGTAATGTGGCCGGGGTATGCGACACATGCTGTATTTTCTGTTTATAAAAAGGGGCGGGGAAAGCGGTAAGGGATCTTTGCTTCTCTGTTATTGTTATGTTTTTATTTTGGATGAGCCAAATGGAATCCTGATGTACAATACAGACCAAAAGTTTGGACACACCTTCTCATTCAAATAGTTTTCTGTACTTTCAGGACTATGAAAATAGTAGATTCACACTGAAGGCATCAAAACTATGAAATAACACATGTGGAATTATTTACTTAACAAAAAAGTGTGAAACAACTGAAAATATGTGTTATATTCTAGGTTCTTCAAAGTAGACACCTTTTCCTTTGATTACTGCTTTGCACACTCTTGGCACTCTCTTGATGAGCTTCAAGAGGTAGTCACCGGAAATGATCTTCCAACAGTCTTGAAGGAGTTCCCAGAGATGCTTAGCACTTGTTGGCCCTTTTGCCTTCACTCTGCGGTCCAGCTCACCGCAAACCATCTCGATTGGGTTCAGGTCTGGTGACTGTGGAGGCCAGGTCATCTGGCGTAGCACCCATCACTGTCCTTCTTGGTCAAATAGCCCTTACACAGCCCGGAGGTGTGTTTGGGGTCATTGTCCTGTTGAAAAATAAATGATGGTCCAACTAAACGCAATCCGGATGGAATAGCATGCCGCTGCAAGATGCTGTGGTACCCATGCTGGTTCAGTATGCCTTCAATTTTGAATAAATCCCCAACAGTGTCACCAGCAAAGCACGCCCACACCATCACACCTCCTCCTCCATGCTTCACGGTGGGAACCAGGCATGTAGAGTCCATCCATTCACCTTTTCTGCTTCGCACAAAGACACGGTGGTTGGAACCAAAGATCTCAAATTTGGTCTGATCAGACCAAAGCACAGATTTCCACTGGTCTAATGTCTATTCCTTGTGTTCTTTAGCCCAAACAAGTCTCTTCTGCTTTTTGCCTGTCCTCAGCAGTGGTTTCCTAGCAGCTATTTTACCATGAAGGCCTGCTGCACAAAGTCTCCTCTTAACAGTTTTTGTAGAGATGTCTGCTGCTAGAACTCTGTGTGGCATTGACCCGGTCTCCAATCTGATCTGCTGTTAACCTGCAATTTCTGAGGCTGGTGACTCGGATTAACTTATCCTCCGCAGCAGAGGTGACTCTTGGTCTTCCTTTCCTGGGGCAGTCCTCATGTGAGCCACTTTCTTTGTAGCGCTTGATGGTTTTTGCAACTGCACTTGGGGACACTTTCAAAGTTTTCCCAATTTTTCGGACTGACTGACCTTCATTTCTTAAAGTAATGATGGCCACTCATTTTTCTTTACTTAGCTGCTTTTTTCTTGCCATAATACAAATTCTAACAGTCTATTCAGTAGGATTATCAGCTGTGCATCCACCAGACTTCTGCACAACACAACTGATGGTCCCAACCCCATTTATAAGGCAAGAAATCCCACTTATTAAACCTGACAGGGCACACCTATGAAGTGAAAACTATTTCCGGTAACTACCTCTTGAAGCTCATCAAGAGAATGCCAAGAGTGTGCAAAGCAGTAATCAAAGTAAAAGATGGCTACTTTGAAGAACCTAGAATATAAGACATATTTTCAGTTGATTCACACTTTTTTGTTAAGTATATTATTCCACGTGTTAATTCATAGTTTTGATGCCTTTAGTGTGAATCCACTATTTTCATAGTCATGAAAATACAGAAAACTCTTTGAATGAGAAGGTGTGTCCAAACATTTGGTCTGTACTGTATATCTGATTATCTTTTAAACGGATGGAGCTTGATCCATTAAGTTGTGTGGATAAATGAATATGAATAAAATCTATCTGATTAAACAAAATAATTGCCCTATGATGTCTTGGCATACGGTTTGTTGGGATGTCTACGAATCCCACAATGCACTGCACTGGAAGTATGCTGACTGCCATATTGGAACACCCAAGTGATAGATATTCCGAAATGACATCCACAAGCACTGCTGATGCCCGCTCTCCCTGCTGCTCACTCTCCCTCCCCCTCCTGGCCACTCCATCCTCCCCACTCCGCCCCCCCTCGCCACTCTGTCCCCCCGATATTACTGATCAACGTCGAAGGACCTTTGTTATCTCTGCAAGTGTAAGGATTTGTAGAATGCGCGTCATGTGACAGAGGCGGTGTCATGTGATCCCGCAGCATCACACAAGGTCCTTTGGCTTCCAGCATCAACAAAGGTCCTTCAGCCTTCATTGGTAACATCGGGCAGGGAGAAGGGAGACCTGTGTGTGTATATGTATGTGTGTGTATGTATGTATATGTGTGTATATGTATATATTTGTGTGTATGACATGACACACTGCATGTGTATACATGTGTATGTGTGTGTGTGTATGTATATATGTGTATGTATATACGGTATATGTTTGTGTGTGTATGTATGTGTGACCTGTTTCACATATCCGTGCCGCTGGCACGTATGCAGTCCATGCCGTCACATGCCAGAGGCACGGACATATGGACATCAATGTTATTCTATGGCCCTCCTTCACATGTTCGTGGTACCGTATGGAACAAGTCTCCGTGTGGAGCAAGTGTGTGTCCGTGCGCTCCATACAGCGACATGTCTGTTTTTTAACAGCACCACAGACCGCTTTTGGCCCAAAGCACCCTGCACACAGATGTTCACCATGTGACCAGGGCCAAAAGTTTAAAACTTTAAAAAAAAAGAATTTCAACCCTCCCTCCAGCGCTGCCTGCTCTTCTCATTTCCGTAGCCGCTCATTAGGCTCATCTAATATTCAATTCACTGAGCCCAACAGCGACCGGAAGTGAGAGGAACAGGCAGCACTGCTGGAGGCAGGTGAGTATACAATGACAGGCTGTCTGTGTGCTATCCACAGATAGCACATGGACAGCACACAAATGTGTCACATCTGTGACATGCACCCACGCCACCCCTCAAAAACAGCGGGACACACACATGCACACTTACTCATATGGCTGCCATCTTTGAACACTTGGGTATACAAAGATGGTGGCAGCGTGACGCATCACCCTCCTCCTTCCTCCCTCTCTGCAAGATTACAGGAATTACAGGATTATGTTGGAGGGGAACTTGGTGGGAGCTAATAATGTGGATAGCGAGGTGTCTTTGTCTATTTTGTATGTAATAAAGGATTTTTCTCTGCGTGTGGTTTATTTCTCTTTAAAGTATTGCTAATGACGGGCTGTCATACATTACATACATACATTAGCAATGGAGCTTGATGTCAGCATTTAAACCCTACGCGCTGATGCGGTCATGTGATTGGGTTGCCCCGCCCCTCCCAGTGACATCATACAAGGTCCTCAAACTGCCGTGAGATGTATTCAGCGTGGGCCACTCGTGAGTCGTCGGAAGGTGAGAATTTATTATTTTTTATTTTTAACTATCCCTTTATTTAATATCACTTTAGCAGAGTATATAGATACATTGCTAAAGTGATATTACACAGCGCTGACAGCGGGCTTGGCTCCCCGCTGCTCTTTCTGTGTCCAGATACCAGTCCGGACACAGAAATGGCATCCGGAGTTGCCAATCTGGTGCTGTCTGTTCCTGTACGTTGGATCCTGCAAAAAACAGGATCCAATGAAATCGAACAAAAACATAGTGTGAAGCCAGCCTAACCAGTAAAATTTACCCATCACTGGTCATTTAGTAGCGTATTGAGATAGGCTAATCACGTTAAACAAATGAATGATTTGTAGTGTAGTTCAGTATGCATAGGCTCCTATTGATAACGTCAGAGTCCTGTTTACACTGTACAATGTGCTGTTGAGGATAATGATCTTTCATGCTGCACAAATGATCATTTTACATTTCACTTGTTCGCTAGGTAATTAGCAACCTCTTTACTCTGAAAGATTATTGTGAAAAAGCCTTCATTAGAATATCTGTTCACAATAACCTTTCAGTGTAAATGCATCTTTCAAGTACACTGTGAGATCCCTGTCTTCTCCACCTCCTGATTGTGATAAATGTATTGTTTCAGCAGTGTTTTTCATACAACACATAAAAATAGATACAGGTTCAATCTGTCTCCTCTGCCATTTGCTTTTGATAAGTTTCTTCCTGTCAGTTTTTAGCATTTTTCTGCTTACAACACACATATATAGGGAATGTGTTTAATATCTGTACAGTTAGTCTACTAGATAAAGTAGAATTTTTATTTTAAGCTTTACAAGGGGGCACACAGAGAAACAAGGGATTTGAGTTGAGAGAGGGAGGAGTCTAAACTGCTAGAAGTGATTTTAAAGGATATAATATCATTCTGTAGCTAACAGGAACTGAGAAACTGACCTTTTAGCTACACAGGAGAGCATATTGTAAACTGTGAGCTGGTCACATTAGAGATCACATTTCATAGTTGGCAATAATTAGAGATTGAAAATGTTTTGAGGTGAGGCAACTGGGCAGAGATGAAACAAATTACATAGCTATAATACTATGGCAAGTTTGCATTACATGTTAAAAATTGCTGGAGTACTACTTTTAGGTGAAATATTTTTTATTGAATCCCTTTTAGTACATTAAAAAGAGTATTTTATTATCTTTTCTTGTGTTATCAGAAGTTGAACCTTTTACAATGGTCACATTTCCTGTCCCTGTGCTTTTGGCAAACTAATATTATCATAGAAATATAAAACCTCCTAAATAGCAACCGTTAGATTTTACTGCCTTGTCAGTGGTACAAATATGGGTTTAGTTAGATTTTAAAGCGCAACCACCATTAAAATTTTTATTTAATAATAATAACGTAGAGTAAGTGATTTTAATAAACTTTCAAATATACTACATTAGAAAATTCTGGTTGGTTACTGTGATGATTATGTGATCATTAAGCAAAATTTGTAAGGAATATTGCCATATTCCCCAGATTCCATTCATCCCTGAAAGCAATAGTTATCTGTTCAGATAAGACACATCTCACTCAAAAAGAGATAAGCCCCCACCTTTGGTAGCCAGATGCAATCTATCTCTGGCAAGTAGTAGATTAACTAGCATGAAGTTGCCATCAACAGGCCATACAATAGGGCAACTAGGTAAAGGATGACTTCCTGCTGGGATGTGCAGAAAGTGACAAATCCAATTTCCCTGTAATGCCAGTGGGAAGGAAATCCTTTCTTCAACTCAGACTGGACGAAGTTGTGAATATAACGTTAATATCTCATGAGCCCTGCTGTCTATAAATATGGCAAGCATAGATATGTGATCGCGACATTCAGACGGTCACCGCACATCGTTTTACATATGTGTGTGATGACTGTAAGCCATCTAAACGTGATATTGGCTAGTAGGCTGCTCTCAGAATAGTCATGTTTCATATCCAGACGAAGATAAAAATCATAACTGAAAATATGAAAGCATTTTCTTCCGTTGGGGGTGCTCACAGACAAGGCTAGGGCAGATAATAAAGTTTGGGTATCTGTATCTCCACTGAGAGGGGTGGGAGTTGTGAGACAGCCCAGAGGTGCGAGATGGGTGGAGACAGGGGTCATCCCATAAAGTATAAAAATCTGCATTAAGGTAACAAATCACATGTGTGTGTAATTCTGTGTATTCCATTTATCCTTTTATTTGCATAACTGACTGTAATATTTGTAACATCTTAATAATAACTGTAAATATATCTAGTGTACAATTAGGGTGATTAAATATATACATTTAATCTTGAGTTGCTCTTTTTATCTTGATCAAGCATTCCCACATCCGTGTGCTCATTTAACGCTACCTGGGTTGGTTTCTGACCCAATATAAGCCCGACCACGGACCAGACTTATATTAAACGAGAGGCTGGTGGCAGCAACAGAGCTTGGGGTTTATCCAGGGCCTCTGGCAGTTATGGGTTGGAGGATATTCTATGTGCTTCTGCCTGCAGACTAGAAGGCATATACCACACTCACTGATAGGTGCCTTAATAAACCAGCACCGAGAGGGCAGCTGCGGCCCTTCTTTATCCTCAGGCAGTTCTCCGACTGACCTGGGTTTAACAGGAGGCGCTGTGGAGCTGCCAGGTTCGGTGGCCCATTCACCACAAGTGGTGGCAGCAGTGGGATCAAGATAATAGTGTGTGGGACCCAACTCCTAACACTAAGGACTGCTGGCAGTAGCTTTTGCTGTCAGGGTCCTAAGATAACACTAGACAGTCAGAGTGCAAATATAAAGGTGTGTGGGTGCATCAGGTTGCAGCTGTGTGTCAGTGACCAGGAGGTGCTAAGGTGGCCCAGGGTATCTGGGGCTCAGCGCTGCAGAGGGCACTGTTGATCTAGGTGAGCAGGAACCCATGCACAGGTCCTCAAGGAGCCAATCTCCAGTGGTCGACTCTGCAGTGGGGCAAATGCCCCCTGTCCTCAGCCCTGCAGTGGGCAGATCATTACCTGCTGGTCCCTCCAGCCTGATGGGCTCAGATGCCCTTCTTCGAGCTGCCCTGGCTCGTCTTGAAGCTGGAGATCAGAGCGCCTACGAGACCCTCATGGCAGCTGCAGAATGACGTGAGGCTGTGGAGCGTGAAGCTGCAGAACGACACGCAGAATGGGAGCATGCATACCAGCTGGAGCTGGCACGCATCAGGATCTCGCTGCCCGTTCCAGCCAACCAGGAGCCCAAGCCACCGAAGGTCCGAGTTGAGAACTTTCCCCTTCTGGAGGCAGTCAGAGACCTGGATTCTTTTCTGCTGGCCTTTGAGCAGACCTGCAAGCAGTACCACCTGGACTCAAACCAGTGGGCCAAGTACCTGACCCCCGTTTGAGGGGTGACTCCATAAGAGCCTTGCGGGACTTACCTGCCGGGGAATTGCAGAATTATGCGAGCATCAAGCGGGCCCTGATCTGGCTGTTCAACCTCACCCGGAGTCTTACCGCAAGAAGTTCCGGAGCCTGCAGAGGGGTCCAAAGGAAACCTGGACCGACCACATGCGGGCCCTCCTGAGAGCAGCTGACCACTGGATCAAAGGTTTGGAGCACAGCACAGCCCAGGAGATCCAGGAGTTGTTTGTGATGAAGCAATTCCTGTGGAACTGTCCCGAGGACCTCCAACAGTTCATCCGCGATCGAAAACCGAAGGGGGCCTGTGAGACAGCGGTCCTGGCGGATGAGTACATGAACAACTGAGTACCTGAGACCAGGAGGACCAGCAGCAGCACTTGGAGAGGGGGTAAGACCAACCCTGCACCTGTGACCCCGGCCCCCAGAATGCAGGGGGCAGCCCCTCCATTACCCCCTGTTCCCCTCTCCAGGTTGGCAGCAGAACCACGAAGGTGTAATCTCTGCAATCAACCAGGACACTTCAAGGCTATGTGTCCCCAGCGCCAACAGGCGCCGTCCCCGACCCAGCATACAGCCACTGTTATGTGTGTGGGTGGGGGTGGTGGTATGTCCCTGGACATTTCCAACTCTTCACCATAGACTTCTCAGTGGCCATGGGACTGCGGGACACCGGCGCTGAACGGACTTTGGTGCGACCAGAAATGGTCTCTCCCCAGGACTTGATCCCCGGAAGGTCCCTCGCCATCTCCGGAATTGGAGGCTTGGAACCTGCATTGCCTATTGCCAGAGTTTATCTGGACTGGGGTGCGGGGAGGGGAGTGAGGGAGGTTGGAGTTTCGGCTAACATTCCAGCAAATGTGTTGCTTGGGGCAGACTTGGGGCGGCTAGTGTCCAAGTATGTGGCCACTGACCCCCCCCAGTTCTGATCCACCAGAATGTTTACTGTCCAATATTGAAAGTGTTGATGGGGATGATGTTATTAATGATGATGTTGATGATGTTTACAGTGACCTCCATACAATGCAGCACACACAGGTCTGACATTGACAGGCAGGAGGGGGGAGGAAGGTAAAGGGAATTGTAGAACGGCCTTAGGCCATGACCAGCCAGCACACCTTTTGTTCTCAGAGGGGAGACAGAGGGGGCTGAGGGGGCTGATAGCTGCAGAAGGAACAGACACAGACGGATTTGACCCTGCTCTCTGCTGTAAGCAGCAAGGTATTGTAGCCAGGGAGCCAGCGGTCGAGGTCGGAGTACCCACAGGGAATGTGGTGCTGCCAGGTAAGACCCAGACACTGAGGAGCTGCAAGGGGAAGAACATGCCGGGGGGTATGGGGCTGTCACAGGAGAAGTGAAGCCACCAGGTGAGATCCCAGGGCAGGAACCCCCCACTACCGGGATGTCAGGAGGCCAGGATAGTCCGCCTGAACCGGCGACTTGGTCAGGAGCGGAGGGGAAGCAGGCACTGCCCATAGTTACAGCAGCCATAGCCGCTGTCACCAGGAGTGGGGGTGCTGGAGCCCAGGGAACCTCGCCAGGGGTTCAGCGGCTTCTCCCCTTCAGGCCAAGTGGCTGCCGAGTCAGATGGAGGCCAGAAGATAGGTTTCGAGGAACTGACAGAGGACGTGGCTGTTTCTTCTTCGCTGACCACGTCTCGTCAGGAGTGTCAGGTGGCGTCAGGCGCTGACGACCGCCTAGAAGCTCTCCAGGAGCAGGTGGCCCAGCCTCTCTCGGACTCAGACCACGAGCAGGTGGTCTGGCACCAAGGACGGCTGTACCAGGTAATGGTCCAGCAGGGGTCACTGGAGGTGTGGCCCAGGGACCAACCGGTAGTTGTACCCTTTGGCTGCCAGGGTGATGGGGATGCGGTCCCCATAACCTGGCAGGGCAGTGGGGAAGGTCTACACGGAGGCCAGGAGATAGGTCCCATGGAACTGATGGAAAACGTGGCAGTTTCTTCTATGCTAACCACGTCTCGTCGTCAGGGGTGTCAGGTGGCGTTAGGAGTTGACGTCAGCCTGAAAGCTCTCAAGGAGAGGGTGGCACAGCTTCCCTTGGACTCGGGCCTCAAGCAGGTGGTCTGGGACCAAGGACGGCTGTGTAAGGTAGCGGTCCAGCATGGGTCACCAGAGGTGTGGCCCAGGGACCAACTTGCAGTTGTGCTCACTGACTGCCACGGAGATGGGGAGTCGATTTCCATACCATGTTAGGGCAGTGGGGCAGGTGTTCCTACAGCCAGTCAAGGGGATGGGCGGGTCAAGCCCATAACCGGTCTGGATGATAGTAAAATGGTACCCCCAACCGGTCAGCACTATGGGAAAGTTGTACCCATACCCTGTCCGGGTGCCATAGGGGTACTCCCGGTCTGTCAGAGTGATGGAACCTCAATGCCCAACACCTGTCAGAAGGGCGGGGACATGTTTCCTGCGACCTGTCAAGATGAAGGGCAGGGGCTGCCCCTAACTTGTCAGGATGATGGGAAAGCTGTATCCCCGGCCTGTCAGCATGATAGGATAGAGTTGTTCCAGGCCAGTAGGGCCGATGGGAAGGCTATGTTATCCCTGGGGAGACAGCTGTCCAAGTCGCTGTCGCCCGTGGACTGAGGAGCGAGAATGCAGGTCACACACTGCTTTCTGGGCCCTCACTCTGTCGAGGGATAACCGGACCTGTGTCTGACCCAGAACAGGTCCCAGGGGGTCCCTGTGGGAGGCCTTTGCACCGCTTCTGGCTATGTCTAGCCAGGGGTTTGAGACTGCACTACCAGCGAGTGCCAGTCCTGAGGTGCCGAGTCGCCTCGCGGAGACGGCCGTCTTCACCACCAGAGAAGAGAGGGTACTGTGGGATCCAGGGAGGGAGGCGGCCTGCTCCACGATGGAAAAGGGAGTTTCCAGCAATTGTGTGGGCCCTCCCGCGTCTGCAGCCACACTTGTGCGGACGCCACTCCATCGTGGGGACAGACCACAACTCCCTCAGCAGTTACACACGGTCCCCGTGATGAATGGAAGGTTGCTACAGGGGAGCCTTGCGCTCCAAGAACTCAACTTCACCATTAGCCACAAGAGTGACCATGACCACGGTAACGCTGATGGGTTATACCGCCAAGGGGAGGTAGCGGAAGGCCGCACGGGAAACACAAGAATGTGTTGTCCCCTAGCGCCCTCTAAAGGAGGGAGGTGTGATGATTATGTGATGATTAAGCAAAATTTGTAAGGAATATTGCTATATTCCCCAGCTTCCATTCATCCCTAAAAGCAATAGTTATCTGTTCAGATAAGACACATCTCACTCATAAAGAGATAAGCCCCCACCCTTGGTAGCCAGAGGCAATCTATCTCTGGCAAGTAGTAGATTAATTAGCATGAAGATGCCATCCAAAAGGCCATACAGTAGGGCAACTAGGATGACTCCCTGCTGGGATGTGCAGAAATCAACAAATCCAATTTCCCTGTAATGCCAGTGGGAAGGAAATCCTTTCTTCAACTCAGACTGGATGGAGTCGTAAATATAACGTTAATATCTCATGAGCCGTGCTGTCTATAAACATGGCAAGCATAGATATGTGATCGCGACATTCAGACGGTCACCGCACATCATTTTACATATGTGTGTGATGACTGTAAGCCATCTAAACGTGATACTGGCTAGTAGGCTGCTCTCAGAATAGTCATGTTTCATATCCAGACGAAGATAAAATCATAACTGAAAATATGAAAGCATTTTCTTCCGTTGAGGGTGCTCACAGACAAGGCTAGGGAAGATAATAAAGTTTGGGTATCTATATCTCCACTCAGAGAGGTGGGAGTTGTGAGACAGCCCAGAGGTGCGAGATGGGTGGAGACAGGGGTCAGCCCATAATGTATAAAAATCTGCTGCCCCATCTCCATATTGTATTTCTTTTGAAGAGGCATTATTATTCCACCAAAGCCAGAGAATACCCCAGGAACAAATTGGCATCACGCCGCCCTTGTGGTGCCATCAGCATTAAGGTAACTGATCACATGTGTGTGTAATTCTGTGTATTCCATTTATCCTTTTATTTGCATAACTGACTGTAATATTTGTAACATCTTGATAATGGCTGTAAATATATCTAGTGTACCATTAGGGTGATTAAATATATAAATTTAATCTTGAGTTTCTCTTTTTATCTTGATCAAGCATTCCCACGTCCGTGTGCTCATTTAACGCTACCTGGGTTGGTTTCTGACCCGATATAAGCCCGACCACGGACCGGACTTATATTAAACGAGAAGCTGGTGGCAGCAACAGTGCTTAGGGTTTATCCAGGGCCTCTGGCAGTGACGGGGTGGAGGATATTATATGTGCTTCTGGCTGCGGACTAGAAGGCATATACCACACTCACTGAAAGGTGCCTTAATAAACCAGCACAGACAGGGCAGCTGCGGCCCTTCTTTATCCTCAGTCAGTTCTCCGACTGACCTGAGTTTAACAGGAGGCGCTGTGGAGCTGCTAGGTTCGGTGGCCGATTCACCACAGTTACCATTCATAAATCTTCCACAAGGTGTCCCCAATGCACTATGTGTGTGAAGCAAACATATGTTCATTATCAGTCAGATCTGTTTTCAGTGAATATGGGGCATATAATCATATAAATTAAAGGGGGCATTGCCTACACTGCTGACTGCAGTTGTTGAGGAAACAATTTATCAGATTATAGAACAAAGCTAAACAATGTCAAGATGTAAACTCCTCTTTATAAGCTTCCCTGTTCTGTCATCTGGCTCTATACAGATTAGTCACAATCTGTTAACCTCTTGTCTGCCGGCACCCCACACATCTCACAATCTCTGATCTTGTGCATTCTCTGTCATCACATTGCACTGCTCCCTAACAGCTGCTGGCCACACCCACATGGACATAAAAAGCAGCTTTTAAAAGAGCACGGAAAAATGTGAAAAAAGGTCAAATGGCACAAAAATGCATTATCTTAGCTGCAATATGACCCATCATTAACAACCAGTGCAGTATTGTTTTGTTTTTTCAATGAAATGACATTCACACTTTA